>CANSGD010000577.1:0-721403 GCA_947645195.1 Patellifolia procumbens | reverse complement strand
TCTTCTGTTTTCGTTTTTGCTAGCTAATTCGAGGTTGAAGAACCACAAGAATCCGAAAAATTGTGCCCTATTTGATAATTCATACAAGGAGCAAAAGGCAGAGTGGTATAAGAAAAACTAGAATCACTGTAAAAAAAACCATTGAATGCAAGGTTGGTATAGTGGAAGTCGTTGCTAATGAATTTATTCTCATCTTCAACCAGTATCTATAGATTGATTGAGGAAAAGCCAATTAAAATCGCAAAACCCCAATTCTCGACAACAGCTATAACAATTTTAGTGTTTGAGAAAAAACAATTGAGAAAGCTCTCAATTAATTGAGCTTAGAATTTGTCGAAATTAACGATGAAAAAGATGAAATGATTACCTTTAATCGCTCGTGAAAAAAATGGGTGGTTCTCCAATTGAGTGGTTTCACTGTTCTTTAAAATTAGGGGAAAAGCCAAAAGAAGTCAATTGGGAAGAAAGAATGAGATTATTGGTTGTTTGGTTGCCAATAGAAAATAGGGGAAGAGGAAATTCATGGAATATGATAAATGGGCTACTCGTTTAGTTGACAAAAAAAAATGAAAATGGAGTAAATGATAATCCATAGGAATTTTCACTTCGCATAAAACATGGGAAACAAATTACCTTCCTTTTCCTGGTCAAATAAAATTCATGGGAATTTCAAATTCCATTAATATTAACCAAATAAGTTTTGAAATTCCAAAGAATTGCTTAGGGGAAATAATTTTCCATGAAATACAAAATCTCATAGGAATGTACTTCCAATGTAAACCAAACAAGTTGTAGGATTTTGGTTAGATGATTAGGTCAGCTACAGACAAAGATAAAAAAAAGGAGTTGGTTGCCTTTAGGAACTAAATTGACCGGAGCATTTTATATTCATGTACGACAACTTAAGTTTACAACTACCTTTAGGTTGTTGCAATTAGGAGTCTAGTAGCCAATCTAAGAATAGTTGGTGGTTGCAAACACATTAGACAAAATAATTATGTTCTTTAAGACAAATTTGGGCTACTGCTGAAAACTGTATTTTCTACTAGTGTTGGAACTACTAATAGCAAATAGTAAGAATAAATATTACAATAAGGTAGAGAAATGATTTATACCTGAAACTGTTCTCGGTATAATTTAACAGCCTTAGCATGTGATATCAACATGTTATGAGCTGCAATAAGAGGCTCCACATCTGAATTACCAGCTGAACAATTACCAAAAGGTAGGGAACAACGACGTGGTGGAAATAATCCTCTCAAATAAGCAAACTCGGCATGTATATTAGGCTCATTTATTGTTGCCCACTTCTTCACTCTATCACCGAAATTCTCAAAACACGTCTTTGCAAAAAGAACAAAATCTTCCCTACACAATGTTAGATACATATATGTAAAATCTTTTCTAAACGGGAATAGCTAAAGGAAAAGAAAAAAACATATGGAGCTAAAAATCAATAAAAAGTTTCAACATCTCTTTTTTTTTTTACTTATAGATTGAAGATTGTTGGCCAATTTATACTATAAATGTATTTTAATGTTTATATGGCATATGAAGGAGTACAAGAATATGTATTCTTGAGGATATAAGTGAAACAAGTTTTCGCATTGTCTAGACAAATGCAGTAGTGCTCAACGTCAAATTCCATCCACATAACTAAACAAAAGAAGGGACACACGATCTTTGGAGGAACTTTTTACCGTCGGGGGATCGTGGTGCCCGAATGGACTGTCAATGTGCGCGGACGAGTAGCTTTTGATTCCGTCATGAAGCGATGCATACCTTTCATTATATAGCATTAAGAACAACCCCTCTGTTGGTCTATTCTAGCTCAACACATGGGACTTAATGGTCATGTTGAGGATATTAAATAAACCAACTAAAGGCCAAATTGTCATTTCAGTATGATCAAAGGGCAATAAATGACTGACACATGTCATCACTTGCATAGGGTGATAGGTGACCTTGTCCTATATTAGTTTCCCCTAAAGGATTTTTTTTTATTATTCCTTGGAAAACATCATGCCAAAAGGTGGTTATTTCAAAAGCTCAAATCCCAAGACTACGATGGTTGTTGATTGTATGAAGTCAGCCAACCAATCCGTGTGAGCCAAGTTGTAACCTCTAGGCAATCAAAAGCCCTCATTCTAGGGAACAAAGAAAATAAGGCATTCATTTATTTTCAACTATAAATACCTCTAATATGTCATGTTATATCAGATCCGATCTTACCGTAAAGACAGCCCTTACTCTGCTGAAATTCATTTATACTTTATCTCACTACTATTCCTTTATTATTGTGCGCACCTGATTAATGACTTAAATTTCGGTAGGAGACCACTAAAACCATCTGAATGGGTTTCCTTTGCAGGTTTGGAGTACGGTTGGGGATATTGTTGAGACAAGTCTCCTTAAAACTACCAGCTCAATCCCATTTTCTAGTTTATTAGTTCACCATGACACGGTTGGTAGTTTATGATTTCTTTTCTTGTGAAACTCTGCATTGTTTCCTTTAGGAAAAATTGGATCAACATTATAAACTATACGTTTGTTGCACAAAACAACACCAACAAAAAAGGTGCACAAAACAACACAATTTTTTTCTAATTAGTGCAGAAAACAACATAAGTGGTTTTTTCGTCTGAGATTCCCTATTTCTGGTGAATCTTTAGTATTTTAGCTTTTTATTTTATTTTGCTATATTTTCCCCTCCATTTTAAATAAACTACTAGATCTGAAAATCACCTTATTTCCTCTTTGAAACCCTAAAATTTCTCCCAAATAGATTTTGTCTTTCAAACCCTAGAATTGGAGGATGAGTGGCAAATATTCAAGGAAGAAATCAAAAGGAACGTCTACATTGTATGGGTAATGGAAATAAAAGGCTAAAATACTAAAGATTCACCAAAAATAGCGAATCTCAGGCGAAAAAACCATTTATGTCGTTTTCTGCACATATTAGAAAAAGTTCGTGTTGTTTTGTGCACCTTTTTGTTGGTGCTGTTTTGTGCAACAAACATATAGTTTGTGCTGTTTGATCCATTTATTTCCTTTCGTTTACGTCCTTTTCCGGCCTAACTCAAACTTAACGGAAAACTTAACTTCTATTAGTAGTAAGGACACGCAAGCCACAACTAGTAACCCCATCAGCATTTGAGCTAGGCGTAAAACCTTAGGGGTACCCGAGAAATCAGCGCCGAGAGTAACTCAGGAAATTGAATATTGATATTTAGGCAACACGTAATAATGAATGTCTAAAGCAGAACTTAACTCTGAGGGTTTATAAAATACCTTTAGTAGTTAACCTAATTAGAATGGGCCTAGAGACCCAATACAGAACATAAGGTTTACTAAACCTAATATAACTAGAAAAACCTAAGGGTTCGTTGCCCTTGGCCCCAACCAGGGCGTTTCATCCTTAAACCTAGGCTAATTCAAGACATATTTAATAAATCTCCACCTTGACTGGAATTCTCTCACACAGATGTACCACTCTAACTTCTAAACACTCTAAAATTGGTCGAGTTACCTTACTCAAAATTGTGGAGGAAAGGAAATCAAATGGAACTAATAAGTCCAAGAACGAGTATAATTTAACAAGGTTCAGATGTAAAGTTGGATGTATATATATTTCGAGTAAAGTAACGAGTATATTAACAAGCACGAGTCAAGTAAGGGTAAAACAAGGTTAACGTGTAACGAGCACGAGTCGAGCAAGTTAAATTGGCTTCCAGGTCGAGTCCAGGGGGCAACACTTTTTTTTCTAATTGACTTGTTCTATTAGGACTCTAACCTAAAAGTATATCCTACTCTTACATATTTATAAACTCAACCAATCACATCATTTTTTTAAGGGAAAATTGCCTAGAATAATGCAACCTTTTGGCGATTCGCAAATAATAATGCAACCTTTTGATTATTCTGGAATAATGCAACCTTTATACCCCATTTATTTTAAACATGACAAATGACCGGTAACCTGAAGCATTGGTAATTTTTTATTTAAAACTTTAAATTTTAATTAAAATATTAATACATAAAAAAAAATTAAAAATAAACCCCCCGAAGCCCCCACCCCTACCCTAGCTCCCCTCCCCCACGAAATTCCCCCATTCAAGCCCTAACCCCCCACCCCAGCCCCAAACTCTCCCACGAAACTCCCCCACCCATCCCCACCTCCCCCATCTCCCCCACCTCCCCACACCGGACGAACCCCCCTCTCTGAAATGCCACACCTCTAAGCTTCCCCGGACGAATCCTCCTCCCTCCCCCGCCTTCGCTTCCCGGACGAAACCCCCTCCCCCGCCTTCGCTTCCCCTCATGGATGCGCCACCACGAAAGTTGTCGTCTCTCCTCCTCGGTGCTCAGACGAGCCTGCCAGCGAAAATGGGGTGGGTGTGGTTGCCGGCGGCTGGTGGTAGGGGTGTAAAGGAGCCGAGCCGAGCTCGAGCTCGACCAAGCTCGGCTCGGCTCGTTGGCAACTTGACCGATCTCGAGCTCGGCTCGAAGCTCGACGAGCTTGCTAAATTCGAGCTCGAGCTCGGCTCGGACTCGGCTCGATTATCTTTCCCCTGTTATTGGTTGACATTCTTGCAAAAAAATATTAAAAATTAAGCCATAATTCAACAGAGATACATTGAATGTAAATTAGGTCCTTCATGTCACTTAATTTTCAACAACCGATAATTTTAATCATTTATTTAAAGTTCAAATTTTAGGAATAACGACTTATATTTTAAGTAAAAGAGCCGAGCCGAGCTTAAACGAGCCGAGCCTTGTTAGGCTCGAGCTCGAGCTCGGATAGCTAAGGCTCGGCTCGAGGTCGACTCGGGCTCAAAATTGACCGAGCTCGAGCCGAGCTTTGACCGAGTCGATCTCGAGGGCTCTACGAACCGGCTCAGCTCAGTTACACCCCTAGTTTGTGGCTGGGAAATGAAGTGGTGGGATGGGTGGGGAGGAGAGAGAGTGCTGACGGTGGGGGAAAGGGGTGGGTTTGATTATTTTTTTTTGTTATTTTGTTATTATTTTACTTTTTAAAATTATTTATGAGAGCCAATTATTATGCGACAAGTGTCCATTTGACCTATTCTTCAAGTCATAACCGGTTTTCTCCTGTTTAAAATAAATGGGGTATAAAGGTTGCATTATTCCAGAATAATCAAAAGGTTGCATTATTATTTGCGAATCGCCAAAAGGTTGCATTATTCTAGGCAATTTTTTCTTTTTTTAATTGTTATTTGACTCTAAATTAATTTGGTGCAAGAGGAAGGGTTTTTCGCCACATTCTTAAAGTACAAAAAGGGGGAAAGGACTTATAACTAAGAAGGGCTTTAATGTAAATAAAAAAATCAAAGAGATGGCACTAAGTTAGGAGGGTAGGAAGCCTCATACAAAAAGTTATTAAAAGAGGTGCTCTAATTTTAATTAAAATTAGACCAACTTAGGGCCTGTTCTCTTCGGCATAATTCAGTTAAACTGAATTGAACTGAACTGAACTGATTGGACCTGAACTAAACTGAACTGAATTGAATTGAATTAAATTTAATTGAATTTAATTGAATTTAATAAATATATAAATAATATATAAACAATAATATTATGAATATTAAATAATTATAATGATAAGTAATAATAATGAATAATTAATAATGAATAATAATAACAGTATTTTGGATATTTTTAAATGATAGTTATAGATAAATAATATTAGTAACCATAAAATAATAATAATAATAATAATAATAATAATAATAATGATGATTAATGATTATAATGATAATATTTTATAGTGTTTGTATTAATATATTAATATTTGATGATGATTATATAATAATAATATCTAAGAAGTAAATTAATATTACTTTTTCCATAATATTAGATTTAATAATATAATAATATTTAATAACAAAATAGTGATTGAGTTGGACCGTGTAAAATTGCATCATAAACCGTTTTAACCCGATTTGATTGGTTTATGCTTTTGACCTAAACCATGTTCCTCCCTAATGATAATAGTAATAATAATGAATAAATCTATAATAAACAAAATAATACATAGATATAATAATAATAATACTTAATAATAATATATACTTCCCCCGTTCCAAATTAAATGCAACAATTCACCTTATACGCTTGCTGATACATAACTTTAACAGTTAATATCCACTATTGGCACTATAATATATAAGTAAAAATTTGATATTACGAAAATATTTAACGAGACGAATCTAACAAGATCCCACTTGACTATGTTTTTCATTATGTTTAAAGCTCAAATTTTAGTCAAAGTACAGATTGTGAATAGTGCAAAATATTGCCTGTTGCATTTAATTTGGAACGGAGGAAGTAAAATAATAATAATAATAATAATAAGAGTAATTAGTAAAATAAATTAGACCAATATAATAATAATATTTAACAAAATGGTTATAAAAGAATGGAGCTAAACTGAACTGAACTGAGCTGAACTGAACTAAACTGATTGGAGCTGAACTGAACTGAACTGAAAATAAGATGGGGAGAACGGACCCTTAATCCCACATTTTTCTAACAAACCCAATCCACATTACATACAGAGAATTTTAAATAATCTCAAACAATGTTTACATACATATGACCATGCTAATTGTCCATTCTCTTCTACTTCTTTCGCTTCCCTTTAAATCTCAAACTACACCAGAGAATTTTAAATAATAACACGGTAGATCTAACAGATGAATTAAACTAGTTACTAAATAGATTAAGGAATATAATTATTGAACGGATCAAACTGGTTACGAATTGGATTAAATTGGTCACGAAATTGATTAAACTGATCATTGTCTTAAAAAAGTGATTTGTTCTCTTTTTTATATTGAATTTAGATTGATACTTAATTTTAAGTTAAATTAGACAATCTCTTACCACACTTGCTCGCCTAATACGACCCACCGATGAAAAGGTATTAGTCGTATGACACAATCAGCATCAACTATTCGCATAAAGAGGCACTGAGAAGTTACGTTTATCAAGCGTAACCATGTGGCAACAATGGGCTATGGCCATATCGTGCTTACGATCATGATTTTTAGGCCCATGAGCCATGTCGTGCTGAGCCTTAGTTTTGGATTCCGATTCCACAGAAGGCGACATGATAATTAGATTTTTTTTTTTGGATAATATCCGTAATTATGTATAAAATCATTATGGGTGTTTGGCAAATGAATTTTTAATAGCCTTTTCATTGTTTTTTAGCTTTTGAATTTGTTTGGTAAATGACTTTTAGAATAGTTTAAAAAAGCTGAATTTTTTAGAGTAGCTGAAAAGCTGAATTTTTAGCCAAAAGGTTATGAATTTGTTTGGTAATTAGAATAGTTGAAAAACTGAATTTTTAGCCAAAAGCTCCTTTTATCAGCCTTTTCTATCGGCTTTAGGATTTTGCTTCTGTTTTGTACTAAACACGGTACACTAACAACCAATTTTACTATACACTTTTATAAACAATCATTTTAGGCAAACCGTGAAATAAGACGTTAAAAAAACCGCTAAACCATCAACCACAAAAACAACCACCATCTAACAGCTATAACCAATTACCAGACACCCTCTATAAGTAGGACTTACTGCATTTGAGGGCTAAGCCAACCTCCATATCTATCCCCAAGCTCTTGTGGTATATCATTGTGATGTATCGTCACAAAAGGTTGGATTCCTGCATATTAATTACTTTATAAGATGGTACTTATCAAGTTAATTATAAAATAAACTAATACCAACTACCAAGTACTTCAACCATTTCATTAAAATTATAGACTGCAGATTTTTGACGAATAAATCTATAATTACCTATTCGAAAGGTTATATAAAAAGTCATTTTGTTGAAAGTTAATTAGAGTAGTCTATTAGGAACCTACATCACTATATTTTTCATCGTGTATAATTCATAATATGTAGCCCAACGTGGAGTGTGTGCGCAGTTGGATGAAGTATAAGTTGAATGATGGTTTATGGAAACACAAATAATATTTATATCATAGGCACACCTAATCATAGATGTTTTGTAACAAAATGCCATTGTGAGAAATATTAAAAGTGTGTCCAAGTGCTTCATATGTTGTATATATATATCCCAATATTGATTGAAATGATTTGATGAAACTATAAAACACCATTATATGTAAATTCCTTTGAAAGAGTCAGTTTCTAAAGTAACTTAGGCTAGTTTATATATTTTATGATATCGAATTTAGTAAGGGCTTGTTTAGATTTACTGAACTGAACTGAACTGAACTGATTGGAGCTGAACTGAACTGAACTGAACTGAACTGAACTGAATTGAATTGAATTGAATTGAATTTAATTTTATTTAGTTAATATATAAATAATATTTAAACAATAATACTATAAATATTAAATAATAATTATGATGATAGATAATAATAATGAATAATAATAATTGTATTTTGGATATTTTTAAATGACAATTATAAATAAATAATATTAATAATCATAAATTATTAATAATAATGATTAATGATTATAATGATGATTAATAACAATTATTTTATAGTCTTTGTATTAATATATTAATACCTGATCATGATTATATAATAACAATAATATCTAAGAATTAAATAAATATTACTATTTTAATTATTAGATTTAATTATATATTAATATTTAGTAATAAATAATGATTGGGTCGGACCGTGCAAAATTACATCATAAATCATTTTGACGTGATTTGATTGGATTATGGGTTGAAAACGCGGGTTTATTTGTGCTTCTAACCTAAACCATGTTCCTCCCTAATGATAATAGTAATAATAATGAATAAAGCTATAATAAACAAAATAATATACAGATAATAATAATATTACTTAATAATAATAATATAAAAATAAATAATAATAGTAATAATAATAATAGAATAATAATTATAATAAGAGCAATTAGTAAAATAATGACCAACATAATAATATTTAACAAAATAGTTATAAAAGAATGGAGCTGAACTGAACTGAACTGATTGGAGCTGAATTGAACTGAACTGAAATTAACTGAACTGAAATTAAGCTGAAAATGAACAGGCCCTAAGTTACAAATTATTTCCTCTGCTCTCTTATAATCACTTTATAGCAGAAATCGCTTTGACCAACTGTAATGATAGCACTTGAAGAGGCTGGTGTATGTTGTCCCTTAATTATAGCTAGTAAATTCTCTAGTTTATTATAAAAAATAGGAAAATTCCCAATGGTGGCCCTTAGCTCTTAGGAATTCTTAGTGGTGGAAATTTCTAAAAAAAATTTCCATCGGTAGCCTCACTTTACAAATTATTCCCAAATATAGCCTTAATGAAGAATATTCCGTTAATAATAAAGCATATTCCATTAGTTAACCATTCAGACAGTCCTCACACGTAAAAAGAGGTCTTTTAGGTCGTTTTTTGCCAATTTTGACATCAAAATCGAACGTTGAGGGCTAAAACTAACCCCCTAAGCTTAACTTTAAGAATCGAATTTGAGGTCGAAATTGAAAAAAAACAATCCAAAGTGTCTCGTTTTATGTGCGAATGTCCGCTTTAACGGTTCACTAGTAGAATATGCTTTATTATTAACGAATATTTTTCGATAAGGTTATGCTTGAGAATAATTTGTGAAGCAGGGCTCCCAATGGGAAAGTTTTTTAAAAATTTCCACCATTGTGAATTGGGAAATTCTACGCGGTGACCTCCTACTATTGATTTTTCTACGTGGTGGAAACAAAAAAAAACTAGTTCTATAAAGTGGGGATGGTTTGATATATCTAATTATAGTGCTCAAATTATATTTTAAACCACCAACCATAACCTAAAAGATTAACTTGACTAACCTCCCCTAAAAAAGACCACATATTTTATTAACCCACATAAAAAAACCCACCATCTACAGCATCACCTCTAATCTTCACCATTAAACGCCTCTTCTCCATTAATTTACTTCACCAACAAATTGCGATTGTTTCTACTTCCTGCACCAGTCTGAATTCTCCCTGTTACTTCCTGAACTCGAAGCTACAGCAGCAAACACCTTCATCTTCTGTATCCAAATTTGGTTTTAAAATGAAGAACAAAAATTTGCAGAACATAATGTCGGCTACAAGTTGTTTACCTTTACCTTTACCTTTATTCAGTTTCCATGGATGCAAGTGGGCTAGTCATAATAGCTAATGCTGATAGTTAAGCATGTAATCTTTATATGTGTTATTGTGATTGGAATGTCAGTATTCAGTTTCATGGTGAACGTTTTTGTGTTTCATGATTTGCAAGTTATGTTTGGCAGTAATCTGGGTTCGATATTTCAATAAGGTCTATTTCTCTCTCTGTTTGTATTAATTATGATTTGGTTGTTCTTAGGATTTTAATGGAGAACATGTGCTTATTAAAGTTTAGAGGGGAAGGAGTTATATGCGGTAGATGGGTTAATAAAATGTGGCTTTTTAAAGGATAGGTTAGTCAAATTAATCTTTTAAGTTATGAATAGTGATTTTAAAAAGAATTAGAGCACTATAATTAAATACATCAAACTATAAGGTCACTTTATAGAATTAATTTTTTTTTGTTTCCACCACATAGAAAAATCAATAGTAGGAGGTCACCATGTAGAATTTCCCTTGATAATTTCTAATACCTAAGGGCCACCATTGGGAATTTCCCTAAAAAATAATCCAGGAGTTATTATCGAATCCTTCTTTGTTTCTGGTTTCGCCCTTGGGATTTTGCAATGTGTCCTTTGGCTCTACTCTAATGTACATAAATATGATAGAAAATAGGGAATCTTCAAACAAGGTTTGCATGTTATGGATAGAATTTTTTTCCAATAAATTTATGCAATGTTTCCTAGAAGTTGTTTTTGACATAGTGTTGAAGCTGATAATGCATTCAGCATTGGTGTGGCTGACATTTATACTTCTTCGCAAGCCAGAGACAGTACGTTGTACAAATGATCTTCTCTCTTTCTTTTAATGGTATGAGAGCTCTAGAGTAGATTCTCTACCACTCCCACAAATTCTGTTGTCCCTTAGTCGATCACTACTTTGACTATATTTTATTTTGCTATATTTTGATTATAAACACTATTCACATGATAACTTTGACTATATTTTATTTTATTTACGTGATGAAAAATATATTCATGTAGAAACTTGCATGTTATTTGATTTGTCATTATATGTAATTTTCGAATGTATACTTTTTATAATTTTTTCTATTTCTAATTAGAGATATTAATTTTAAAATTTTCATTTGAAAATCTAAAAAAGCAAATGTAGTAAATTAAAAGAGACGAAGAGAGTAATTAAGAACAAGGAAGTTTATCGTTAGTTTCTTTGACTTCTTTCTAAATACATAACTTTGGTGCTATCTTTTCTGAATATTATGGGTCTACCGTCTACCACTTACTTATTAGACCTTCTATATGGAACCTTAAGTCCTTAACAAGTAATTAGATACGGATTTCATAGATTAAAAAAAATATTTTTGGGGGGTTGGGGGTGGGAATGGGGGTGCGGGTGGAGGTGGGGGCTTGGGGGTGCCAGGTTGGTTTTAAAGGGATAATATTAATCATATAAGATTAAGAAATACCTCGAAGCAGCAAATTGTCAATAATATTGTTGTAGAATAATAGTCCACTTGGGTTAATCTCACCAAATCTTCCTCCTGTGCCACGTGAAAGCTCGTCTTGAGAAAGTAGCAATAATTGGCTAAACAATAAACAAGTACTTAGATATCTTTTTTTTTTTTTTGAAAGCACAAGTACTTAGATACCTATATAAACATCAAAAAACATTGGTAATAATTACAATCCGTTATATGACACTATTTCTTTTTAATATCGTTCTATTCACACATATATTGATAAAATTGTCATCTAAAAGATTTGAAGCCGCAATCTCAACTATGAAATAAAGAGTTGCAACTTGCAACCATGCCTTCACCATAATATTACTAGCGTTAAATGCACGCGATGCATGATAGCCTTATATGTAGGAATGACAATGGACCGGACTCGGATCGAACTTGCCAAACTCCAAGTCCGCTCCATTTCAATCGGACTATGATTTTTACACTCCTATTAGGATTTGGACTATATATTCTCGGATTTGGACTCGGACTTTTTCCTTCGAATTGTTTCGGACTCGGATCGGAGTCGGATTAAATTACCATATTAAATAACCAAAACACATCTTTAATATAATTTTTTTGATGTTTTACTTAATTTCTTATAATGTAAATCTATTATTTCTATTAAAATGTACTTTCAATCTATTAGTTGACAAGGTAACAAGTAATAATCAGACTCCAGTCGGATTCGGATCGGATCTTACCTAAGGTCCAACTCCTATCGGATTTCATTCGGACTTTTATGTTTTCGGATTCGGATCGGACTTTTTCCTTCGGATCGAGTCGGACTCGGGTCGAAGTCGGACTGAATTGCCATCCCTACTTATATGCAAGCATTGCGTGCTGAATCATGTAAATTTTGTATAAAAATATAATATTTAGTTTATTTAGAGTGTTTGGTATTTCTTTATTCAAAATTTCAAAAATGTGAAAATGGTTAGTTATGGAGAGTTAGTTCCATTTAATTAGGAATAAATAAAAATAAAGATAAATATTGATTTTTGGTGTCCCCCTCCTCTTCACTTATAGAATGGATTGTTTCTTTCATCAAAATTAATGTTGATATGTAAATCGAATTCAAGAGAAAAGTTGTAACTTTCAAATTATAAAAGAGTTTTTATGACATTATTTTTACCTCTAAATCATAATATTAGTTATTTAACTACTACTAATTGTAAAGCACAAAATCTTAGGGCATTGCACGAGCCTAATTTTAGTGGGTTGTTATCTTGTGTATTTTGTTTAAACAAAACTGATACTGAAAATGATTTTGATCAGGTTTTTATTTTTAAGGTTGTTATCTTAGGGCATTGCCCGAGACTAATTTTAGTCTAATATTTTTAGGCCAGGTATTTGGGTATATAGATAAGGAAAACTAAGAAATTATACGCTCAAAATCTTCACTTAATAAGGTTCTCACCTAATATTTTGATACCTCCTAAATTTGTGGTAAAACTTTTATCAAGTAATTACGCGGTATTTGTTAGTAGGATTAAAAGGCGAGAATGGTATTATAAATCCCTATTCTTCATATTTCTTTGTTTATTTGGAGTCAGGATCCTCTCCAATGTATTGGATGTCCAGTATCCTATTTACACTATGAGGAGAGGATAAATTTGGAATAGTATATGCAAATCACCCCATCCCTTGGTTAATTTGGGTAATTCAATGGAGAGGATCGTCACTCGTTTATTTATTGAGATTTTTGTGAGGCAATAATAGTGGGATTAAATGGGTTGTATACCCATCAAAATAAGACATGAGGAGGTATGTCTTATGGGTGGAATTTAAAATAAGGGTTTAAGAAATTAAAAGGAGATTAACAAGGGCTTTTTAAAGTAATCTTAACATTTATTCCCTCTCCAATTTTTACTACTTGTCAAACAACCTAAGATATTTGAAATTTTTTCATGAATTCTAACACAGATATTCCACTCCCCATCCCACCCTTAATCTCCAAACTCCCATTTCCACATACCAAATATCCCATTAATGAGCTTACTTGGTAAAATTCTGGTCCATGAGATTGAAAATCGATAGGCATCTACTCCAAGATACTCCAAGTTCTCAATATCTTCCTGTTGCATATCACAATCCCAACAAACGTTTAAACAAGTTAGACTTAGCATATATACGTGACTTCATGTGCATTAAAGTTATAATCATATAAGAGTGTGGAAAATGTCTAAACATAAAGTACTAACCATGTAGCGATGGTAGTGATCATCCGCAATGTCTCCATTTTCTCCACTCTCCACGTTCCCTGCAAGAAACCAATCATCAATTTTCTTGCAATTTTGATAAGTTTGTATCACGTACATGCTGCTTTATTTGTTTTTGATCGATGTATTTTTATTTACTAATTTAATGAGTTAAATGATATGCTCCACTTGTTTTATTTTTTTGGGTTCATCACTTTCACTTTGCTTTTATTTAAAAGTCTTTCTTTGACTATAATATAGATTCTACAACACATATTTTAAAAATAAACATTGAAATTACTCTAATAAGTTTCAAAAGATAATTTTTTTCCTTCACAAAATATGATCAGAATTCATAAATCTTAACTTTGAAAAATGACGGTATTTTATGAAGAAGGTAACGGTATGTCAAATGATGATGTTTTAATAGTTTTATTAACTTTTGATCACAAAAGTGAGTAAAAGAAAGTCAAGGGAGTCACTTTGAAGTTTTAATTCATAAGCATACCAATTTGAGAGTTTGGTAGCTTATTTTGAGGGTAGGTAAGGTAGCTATATGAGTATCGTCTATATAATGAAAATTGGTTTACATTAACAACATTGTTGTACTATTACACTCCATAAATATTACAAAGGCTAGGAAGATGAGAATAACCTAAATTAGTAATCTGAAAAATATATATAATTGGTACGTAAATAGTACTAAGAGTTTAGGATGTACATAATTGATACTACATTATTTTTTGGTTGGTTACACTACTGAAAAATATAATGACATAAGTCATTGTTTGATCCGTCATAACTCATACTGTGCAGTCTTATAATGTCCATTTTAAATACTTTTTGGCACACATTCTATTAAAAACGCTCAAAAATAATTTTTGAATAACAAAAAAACTAAATGTAGCCAACAAAAACAGATATAGTATTGTAAACATGTAATTAATATTATCGTAATATCAAAAAATGTTGCCGTATGAAATGGACCCCACATTGTTAGTAGAAATCCACCAAGAAAGATTAGTAGAAATCCTTACATAAACTTCACAGCGATTATTGAATATGTGCTTTAGCTTATAATAACGTATTCTAATTAGAAACGTTACAGTGATTAAGACTTAAGAGAAGAGTTCGTTTATAAGAAATAGCCTTTTTATTACTGTGCTCTTTGCTAACTCTATATATAATTAGTTTCAAAAAAAGTATTAAAAGGGCATTGAATGTATAATGCTCAAGAATAAGAACCTAAAGATTTTGTTTCGAAATTTATAAGAAATAAAATCTAATACGGATAGAAAATTAAAGGCCATAAAAGTTGTAAAAAATATAACAGAAAAAAACAAGTACCAGAAACGTGAGTGAAAACATCCCAGTTGCTGAGGCTTTTTCCATCTTCAAGATAACCTCCTTCTATCTGCAATCCCACAAACATAATTCATTCATAGTTTTCATCGTTTTATTTTTTATATAATTGACATAACTATATATTAAAAGAAGAAAATATGTAATGAGAAAATTGCCTGGTAAGCTGAAGTTGCAACCCCAAAGATAAAATCATCAGGAAACATGGATCTTTTGAGTTCAGCTTCATCTTCTTCAACAAGCTCATGATTGTGTTTGCTTTGACTTAAGAGGAGCAGAGAGAAGAAGAATAATAGAAAGAATACTATGAGAGTTTTTGGTTGCATTGTTTTTCTGGAAATGCGCCTTGACTTTGAGATGTTGGGATACTTTGTGCAGCCAGCAAATAATGAGTCGTGGTCCATGGGATATGTATTAATAGCAAGTGGGCTACTTGATGATCTTTTAGTAGGTGAGCCCAGTCTTTCATAAGCTGAGGCTATGATTTTTCTAAGAGTGGAAGTATGTTTTTAGTAATTATAATGGTTGTGAATTTGTGATGCCATGGGCCTATCGACCGAGTTATATACTTCCTCTGTCTTTTTATTTGCACTACTTTTCTTTTGGCCATTACAATTTAAAATTTTTGACGCTGTTTTCTCACCAATATATAAGAAAATATAGTCATATGAAATCTTATCAAACTCTCCTTTATCTCTTAATGTCTAAATTGATCATAACGTATGGTAATTTCATCATCCTCATTGTTCATTAAATAAATGGTCAATGTATAATCCATTTGAGCACGACCATGCATTTTCACTCTTACTCATCCCCTGGCCAATAGACACTAATGAGGTTGTTGTTAGGGCTGTTAAAAGCGATTTGGACTTGAAGAATAGACCAGACAGGTAAAGGTCCAGACCCGACCTGAGCTAAACGATGCGGTCTCCAGATCGCCAATTTCAATTTTCTAGTGTTTGGTCTAGTCTGGTCCGATCAGGACCATACCTATTTTGCCTTTTATTATAAGTTACATATCTTATGCTACAATGAAGTTATTTTCATCCCTAATATGTTCGAATACGATCTGAGTATTAATATTTATTGAATATTTTTATTAAATTATTTTTTTACTTCTTTAAACGCGATAACTCATGAACCATCAAAATGAAAAAGGAGAGAACCCCAAAGAAAAACCCAACCCAGCTCCCACTCTCGCTCACCCCTGTCCAGCCACCCGTGCCCTCTCTACCATCCACTGTGGAGAGCTACTGCCTCGGCTTCCACAGGAGCGCGGTTGTGCCACCGATATTGCTGTCAACTTACTCTTCCGCTCTTGTTCCAAAGGAAATCCAAATCAATTTTGATTAAGGGATGCAGGTATAATACTATAATATAGCGTTCCACAGGGATGTTTTTATGGTTGCCTTCTTGAAAAAAGGCTACCGTAAAGAATTAATAATAGCCACGAATTTGTTTATGTCAACATATGATATTTATCGCTAATTTAAATATGCAAAAGCATATGTCATTATATAGTACTCCCTCTGTCCCATAATATAAGTCTTGTTTACTTTTGCACAGTCTCCAAGACGTACTTTTGACCTTCAATATTTTCTATTTCGTACTAATAAAAAATATAAAAAGTTGATATTATGAAAGTATATACCAAGACGAATCTTATTAGATCTCACATGATTATGTTTTTTGGTATATATTTACAAGAATATTTGGTCAAAGATTTTAAAGTTTGACTCCCAAAATAGAAACAAAACTTATATTATGGGATGAACGGAGTATAATATAGTTCATTATATGAAAATTATGCTTTCAATTGCACTAGTCGTCGTTAGTTTTTTTGGACAATACCATAACATATTTTGGTGATAGCCATAATTTGATAATATACAGTGAAACTGGTATTGGCTATGACCATAGCTTGATTTGGATATCGCCCAATTTCACTATCCAAATTACGGCTATGACTAAAACGTGTTATGGTGCTGTCCAAAAACTAAAAATGGCGATAACTAATTTTCGTATGGAGGTTTAGCAAATTAAAAAAAGAAGGTTAAGTGAATGTTAAAATAATCATTGCTGACATGCCCAAACATATGGTTCACATTAATCAACCACCGTGGCCTTTTTTAAAGAAGTCTATACTAAAATTTTCACTTCCACGGGGTCACTCAAATTGTAACTTCAAGCTGTTGCGTAGTTGGAAGATAAAGTAGAGCTTGAAGTTTGTAGTTACACGAGCTCTTGCTTCCACTCTTCTTTCTGGGGTGTAGTGGGACGAATATGTTTTAGGGTGTAGTGGTACGAATGTGCATTTCAAATATTTGAATAGTATATATTGGTTTAACTACCATGGTAGATTAAAGACCAAAGCTAGGTTCAAAGCTGCAGCAGGTATGTGCCCTGAAGATGATTGCTTAAGATGTGGGAGCAAAACAGGAAAAACCAATAGCATTTGTTCTTCAATTGCCCTTATAGCAACGTTTGCAACAAATTTTAGGGTGGCTTTTCTCATACGAGCAGGTGGTTGAGAAGAGGATTCAAAGGTAGTTGCTTCAAAAAGAAGACTGTCATAGCAGCTGCTGCTGCTACTAGTTGGGCAATCTGATAATTTAAGACTGTACAGTGCATGAAATAGAATGTTAAAGTACAATTGCAGAGCTTATTAGTCTAAAATCCAGTTAGGAGTGAAAGAGTTGTTTTGTAAGGCGTAGATGTCTTGTTAGTTTGCTTTTGTTTTGATGTTCTTGGTTCTTGTACAAGTTGTGCTGTATAGCTGTTGTTTAGGCCTTTTGATTCTTGTTTGTTGAGGGTCTACGCTTTAGGGAGTCCATCTTTGATGGTTTGCCCTTAGATCTTTTCGCTTTTGTCTAAGCTTTTTTCTTGCTTGGTTGGATAATAGATATACTTCAGAAGTTAAAAATGGACAACTTACAAATGAAATAACTAACAGTTATAGATGTTGGAAAGGCTTACAAACCAGGCTCAAAAAATAACAAGGTAGCACAAGTACGAGTACATAAAATGTATGCCAGTTTTCATATTACTTGTACTAGAGTTATATGCACATGTTGTGTGCGGAATAATGTCAAATTTTGCATAAATAAAAAACATTTATTATATAGGGTGTTTGGTTTTTCTTTATTCAAAATTTAAAAATATGAAAATAGTTAGTTGTCGAGAGAGTTGCTCCATTTAATTAGGAATTAAAAAAAAAAGATAAATGCTGATTTTTGGTGTCCCCCTCCTCTTCAAAAAATACAGGGTCCCTGCTAAACCTATATGTCCTTCCTCCAATTTATTATGTATTGCAATGTTTGTCAGTTATGAAAGTTCAATATTAATTGCAACATCACCAAATTTATGTGAAAGTTCTCTCTATCTCTCTTCTATCTTACAAATCACTTTTATATCTCTTTTTTTCTCTTTGATGTTCAAATAATCTCCTTAATATGTGATGAAATTAAAGGAAGTATATAATATGGTAAATAAAAGAATAACAGTGTCGAAGTGGAACTTCTGACAGGTACATTGGGTCGATTTTTACAATTCAGGCCCTTAGCGAGAAAGTCCTAATTCCTATCTGATAGATGTGAACAATTCATCTATCAGATAGGAACGTACTACATTTCTAAAATAATATACTGTGATTTTCTAGTATACTACATTATTTAGAAACTATACTACCTAAATCTCTATATAAGTATACTACAATACTCTTATATAGATATTTAGGAAGTATAGTTTCTAAATATTTTCTTAAAAAATACTACTTTTCTATAATCAACAAATATTTTTTAAGAAAATGATATGCCCAACTCCTATCTATTTGATAGGAACTGGGCAACCCTCCTTATGAGGCAGGGAGATGGATGAGGGGAACCCCTACCCCGACAAAACCACATTTGGTAAGATTCGAACCTATAACTTCAAAGTGTGAAGATGAAATCCCTACCAATTACACCAAGACCAAGTACTATTTAGTATCATCAACTAATGTAAGACATCTATTTTGAAAGTTTATTTCATATACGCCAGACAATTAATTGTCTTTTAAGTCATTATTATAAGAGCTAGTAAGACATATAATTGGCTAATAAGAATTTGAATACCAATACCACTGAATTAGCTAGGAGGAATTTCAGTAAGGGATGCAAACAACTTACATTCGTACATATTTGATCTAATCAAAACAAAAATAAATTCATGTAAATCACTACTAAAATATCAAGTGATAGCAATCAACATTAAGCATTCATAATCTTTCTTGTTACTCCAATACGCATGAGTGCAAGATAAGCAACTAACCTATAACCTACAAACATGATCACCAAAGCAATGACAGAAACAAACTGCCCATTGAGTCCCACTGATCTTACAGAAGGAAAATCCTCCACTAAGCAAACCTTATTGTCGGCGCCACAAGGGTAGGTTTCCCCTGGCTTAAACTGTGACCCTAGGAGCAGCTTGAAGTTGTAACTCATTATTGATAAGTACTTAATCCACTTAATAAAAGCAGGGATGTTTTGCACGTAGAATCCCCCTGCTAGGAGGAAGGTGAGCATGAGTACCGATCCTAAGGTGGTCGCGGCCTTAAGATCCATAACAAGAGCACCTAACGCGAGGCCTAAGCCTTGTGAGACCATGATACTTAAGAGAAGAGAGAACAAGTAATAGAAGAAACTTTCAGCGTCGCGTTTGAGTCCTCCCATAAAATAGGTTATGATTATATATATTGTGGGTAATATGAGCTCCATTGGAAGATCGCTGACCATTCGTGCTACAAAATAAGATGATAGTCTGTACATTCCTGATGATCGTTCCTTGGCGAGTACCAAACGTTCTGGTGGGAATGCAAAGATGGATTGAAATAATGGAAAGAAACCCCAAAATCCGGTTGAGAAATAGAGCAGTCCAGTCTGTGTAACAAATCCAGATATATTAGAATTAATCCATCAATTGATTCAAAAATGGGAGTACTGCAGGACTAAAAATATCAAATGCATGATTAGTGTGTGGTAACAAATAGTTGTTGACTATAACTTTTCTTATACACGCAAGCTTAATTTTTTTCTCATCGTCCATTTGAACGTATTTTTGTTCCGTAGAAAATAGTTTTCCCTTCAAATAGGGTGGAAAATGATTTTCGCTCCGAAATATTTTCTATGATTAGGAAAACTATTTTCTACCCCACAAACCAAACAATGGAAAATGGAGAAAGTAGTTTCCCCGGAAAACGTTTTCCTCCAACCAAAGGGCGACGAAAGCTAATCAATAAGCCATAAAAACATGAACATAGTAAAAAATACCTGGTCCTGTAAATTAGTGATCTTGGACTGCCACCATAGAAGTCCTACGAGTACAGCAACAATAAGAATTTGTGCTATCTTAAGAAAGTCAAAAGCCTCATGCTTTCTCTCTTTGAGACCTCTTTTAAGAAGTATAGTGAATTGTTGCCACCATGTAGTTGGCCATTTCCCAATCTTTGTAATAGCCTCATTTCTTTGATCTTCTACCTCACTCTCTTCAGCTTGCAAATCTGCTTTCACTTTGTGTGCTATATTGTTCTTGTATGCCACAATTAATTTCTCTTTTACACTCATTTGGTCTTCCGTGTAGTCCGGTGAAACTCCTGAAATTCACTAATATAATTAGACCTTAATAGATTTCATAGTAGTATCACTGGTTTAACGAAGAGGACTCTGGCTGATTGCACAACAGTTTGATCACGAATAGAGGTCATTTTTTTCTTGGAAAGTGTATTAACTTGTTCAATTGAGTGAGAAATTATTATTTTTGGTAAAACCATGGGTATCGACCGTCATTAGCAGTGACCATTTCCTTCGTCAGCGCACTCCACTTAAGAGTAAAGGGCTGGTCAGGATCTTTTTTCATTTACAAAGGACAGGATTCGAACCCGTAATCGATTGGTTAACATAGAAAATGAGTGACTACTATGCCGAGACCAACTTGGTTGTTGAGGGAGAAATTATGATAAGAAATTCATCTAGTTATATCTAATTATAGCTTTTCCAATAAGAGCCATGTAACATTAGGAAACTATTGGGTTTTCAGAAGTAAAACTAAACGGCCATGGTTTCAGAAATAAAAACAATTCGGAAGCCGAAAGCTTTAAAAACCCCAGTCAATTTCATGCTTGAAAATTGTTAAGTGTCTCAATTAGAACATATTGTTTAATATCGTTTGTCTAACTAAGAAATGCAATATTACAAGAAGTGAATATTGTGCACTTTTAGGAAAAAATATTTACGTACCATTTGCAAGATCGAGGAGAAAATCAGCCGGGTTCATTTGAACTGAGGGGACATATCCAACGCTTTGGAAGTAATTCATAACATTCGATCCACTCCCACAATACAATGAATTACCTTCCGATAAAAGCAACACCTTATGAAACATGTAGAATAGCCTACTTGAAGGTTGATGTATAGTCATCACGACAGTCCTCCCTCCCTGGGCCAAATCCCACAACATGGACACGATCCGTTGGGCCGTAGTTGAATCTAACCCTGAAGTAGGCTCATCAAGAAACAACAAACTTGGGTCAATCAACATCTCTTGGGCTATGCTAACTCTCTTCCTTTCTCCACCAGAAATTCCCCTTAAGAGTGGGCCCCCAATTATGTTATTCTTGCACCTGGTCAAGCCCATTTGGAGAATCACTTCCTCAGCCACACCAATCTTTTGTTCTTTTGTGAGTATGTTGGGTAATCTTAAGAGTGCAGTGTATACTAGTGTTTCTAAGACAGTTAAATGAGCATTAAGAACATCATCTTGGGTCACAAAACCAGTGTTTCGCTTCATTTGGTTCGAATATGGTTTCCCGTTGTACGTTATGGTTCCTTTGAGATTGCCAACTAGTCGTCCGCCTAATGCCGTTAAGAGGGTAGTTTTACCGCTTCCAGAAGGGCCGAGCATTGCTAGCATTTCGCCTGATTTCACCAAGCCCGAAATTGAGTTTAGTATGACTCGCTCTCGTACTGGTGATGATGTCGTGTTCTTAAGAGTTGTCTTCCTTTGTGATGGCAATTTGACTTTGTACACCACATCCTTAAACTACAAAATGTGATACAAATCCTTAGTTTCCTCAGAAAATATCTTAATTCTTAGGGAAATTCTACATGCTATTCTTGTACTTCAAACATTTTTACAAAATAATCTTATTTCATAAAAATGAGATCACGCAAACATTAATCAAAGTAATATTCTTGTGTGTTTTTTTAGAACAGAAGGCCTTGAGGGCTATCTAAATGTCCATTAATGAGGACCTAACTATGGTTTACAACTGATATTTATTGAATTTAATATCTTTTGAATTGAAGAGAATAGTGCCCGACACAAATAAAAAAAAAAGATGATAGAAATTTTGTATGGGTGCAAAGAATAGTTTATTTAATACAGTATGTTACATATTAATGGAGCTGAATATTAATGGAGCTTAATTGTTCTGAATTGAAATCTCTAATTCAGTTGGACTCAACCTGAACTCAAATTAACAGAGTTAAACTCAACTAAGGCCCCATTTAGTTCACCTTATTTTTAAGGAGTTGAACTTATTTTTCTGAACTGAACTTATTTTTTTACTGATTCATGTTATTTTTTTATTCTTTGCACTACTGATTTTCACTGAACTGAACTTATTTTTACTGAACTGAACTTATTTATACTGAACTGAACTTATTTTTACTGAACTGAACTTATTTTTACTGAATATTATTATTTTAAGGTGAACTGAATAGGGCGTAAACTACACTGAAATTAATTTGCATTAATTTAGGCCCTGTTCTCGTGAACTTATTATAATAAGTTTCAGTAATTATAAGTTTAGTTCAATAAAAATAAGTTCATTTCCGTAAATATACATTCATTGTAGAAGCAATAAATTCAGTTCAGTAAAAATAAGTTCAGCTCAATTAAAATAACAAGGCCCACCAGTATTTTTGATACATTCAAAAGAGAGTTAGGAATTTACCAGTTGTCTAGTGTGTACAAGAAATTGTTTATTTTAGTAACAAAGAGTAAACCAATTTATATTTCTATTTTTTTTATGGCAAACTAATTTATATTTGTAACCTGTAGTAAGTGTTATGCATTTGCCCCAGAATTAATGGGTTTAGTTTAGGCCTTGTTCAGTTCAACTTATTTTTACTGAACTGAACTCATTTTTGTTGAATTGAACTTATCTTTACTGAACTGAACTTATTTTTACTGATTCATGTTGTTTTTTCTTCTTTGCACTACTGATTTTTACTGAACTGAACTTATTTTTACTAAACTGAACTTATCTTTGCTGAACTGAACTTATTTTTACCGAACCGAACTTATTTTTATTTTTACTAAATATTATTATTTTAAGGTGTTAGGGCCTGTTCTGTTCAGCTTATTTTCAGTTCAGTTCAGTTCAGCTCTAATAAGTTCAGTTCAGTACTTACAGAAGATTATTTCGGTTGCTACAACACAATTACAATTGAAGCTTCGAGACATCACCCCTCTGTCTATGATTACAAACTAGGAACTCAATGGCAATATTTTTTTGATTTTTCAAGATTATTTTCCTTAGCCCCATTCTCATTAAACTTTGATCAAATCAGATACTAATTTCAAAAAATTAAGATGTGCGAAGTAATAATATGCGAAACCACATTGCATTTAATCAAGAAATGATAACATAAATAAAATAATAATCTTGATGATAATAAGAAATAAAAAAAATAATAAAGCATGCATGATGAATCAACAAGAATAATAAAGAAAGTTAAAGAATACCTTCAGTATAACTGGATATTTAGCTTTTTTCTGAAATTTAGGTCTATCAGATTGTGGCGTCTTCTCTTGTTGAGCCTCCAAATCCATCCTTTGCACTTCTTCCACATCCACACCCACATCCACCACTTCCTCCTCCATATCTCTATTTCCTCTCTCTTTTTGCATTAGTTATCTCTAAGATCTAATTATTATATACTAAAGAAAAAAGATTTATATGTATGTAGATTAGATTAAAGTTCCAAATTTTAAGAAGAAAAAAATATCAATTGAACATAAAATAATGAAAAATAACATGCAATAGTGATGAGATGAAGAAGTTATAAAAAGATAATATTCAGTGAATGAAATAAGTATTGACGTCTCTTTTTGATGGAAAAATGTAGGTATATATGTAACAAACAAAGTTTGTTGGTTTAATAACCCGGAAAGTATATGTTTTTCTGGTACTATTCTTCCGTAGGGTTTGGCTTCAGGAGATGAGGGCAACACAACACAACACAATTAAAAAGGGTTTTGTAGTGTGTAGTTAGAACTTTAGAAGCAGTAACAACCCAAAAAACAATAAATAATTAAAGTTGTTTTGGAAAACAATACTTATTTTTCGTGAGTGTGTTGCACTTCATCGTTTCCCTATAAATAGTTGAATATATTTGGTATCATATGGGCCGGGCTAAAGCACCATTGGTAGATTATAAGTTGTTTTGCGAGTTTCCTAAGTGCTTTCGATATGATTGTTGTAGATATGAGTCTTGTGAGGAATTTATTTGACTTTGTTGATAGATTTATTTGAATTTCATTTGTAATTAAAAGCAAGGTTTGGTTAATTGATGGAAATTCTAAGAGATCATGCACCGTTCACCCGGGTATCGTGTGCACGGTTTTCCTGGTGGCATTATTGTGAAAAAACGTGAATTTCAGCTAGAAAGTTTATGTACAGTACGCGCATGCACAACAAATGAAAATAAAGAATGCCTAGCTCAATGGTTGGAGGAGGGACACAAGTTATTGAATGCTGAAGGTCGCGGGATCAATCCTGCTTGCACCCAATTTTTCTTTCTTTTTTACATGGTATATTATTTTGTTTTGTTGATCTTTCCTCCTTATTTTTCATAATCATGCAATTGCTCATTTGAAACTCCCTTATTTTCCAAAAAGTTTCCTTCGTTTTGTTTATTTTTTCCTCTTATTTTTCTTGTTCACGCAATTGCCCATTTCAACCAAATGAGGTCAATTTTACTTTCTTTTTTCCATACAAAATTTATTTTGTTTTGTTAATTATCTGCTTATTTTTATGATTCTTTTTGTTGTTTATTTAAGCACATTAGAAATATATTTGCTCATTTTAAGATACATTGTTCATTTAAAATCTATATTGCTCATTTAGTGATACATTCATTCATGTGTGACAATATATACATGTTTACTTATCAATATAAAATTATATAATTGCTTATTTGAAACCACGACCAGCGGATCAACTATGACTTGAGGCATCTAGAAGACACCAATTGGGCAATATTGTAATTTCAACGCGAGCATAGTATATAACTTGTATCAATTGTCTCCGGGTGTACCTAGCGTACTGTAACACCCCGTATTTTTATATATTGTTAGTAAATATTTATATTAAAATATTAATGAAAATAATTTAAATTAGCCTTTTATTCAATTTTTTTTCCTCCATACTTTGACTCTACTTTAGAAATAGTCAAAAACCTATTCCTAAATGCACTAGGTTAAGTATCCATTAGATTTAGTTCAACCTAATTATAAATAAAGGAAGAGGAAAAGAAAAGAGAGGGAAAAAACAGATAAACTTACCTCACGCAGGGGATGCATCGACTATTTTTTTTTTTGCTAAGTAAGAAAAGTATATTAACTTTCAAAAAGGTATATACAACCTATCCATGCAATCCTAATTGAGCAAACCAACTAGGTTGGACTCCTGACCACATTCTATACAAGTGATGTATCACATTTATATATAGTTTTTAGATGCATTTAGATTGCATTTAGAACTCCTTTTTGAGCATTTAGGTGCATAATAACATGAATTACACAAGTTGTGCTCTACTACTCCCCGTTTGTGTGTTTCAATGATTTTCAAGTTATTTTGATACAAAGTGATCATGAGTACCAAGGATGTAGCCTATTAATCATTGAATATGAAGGTAGCTTGCACAAGGATCACAATGCATCCGTTCGGGACAATTTTGAGTTGGAATGAAGCAAAGAGTTAGTGAAAGAAGTGCCAAAACTGACACATCTTCACTATTTTCATTATAAATTTTCATTTGGATTGGATTTTAGACTTCAAGAGCTTTCCAATGATAGGTCAAACGCCCCAATCGGACTTCTGGTTTGGGAGATACGGCCTTCGCAAGTTAATGCAGAATTGCAGTTTACCCACCCGATCAGGCGGGAATTGACCCGGTCGAGCCTGAAGAACGGGCAACCCTTTTCCGAAATTCTAACTTTTTAAATTAGACTTTGGGATATTATAAATAGCTATCCTTCCTTAATTTTGGATGACCACGGTGTGTGGCGAAAGGAGGAAGCTGAACTGGAGGATATTATTACCAATTACTACCATAATCTTTTCAAGTCTTCCTCCCCCACTGAGGAAGGTTTGAATGCAGTGGTTGGTGACATAGAGCGTTTGGTCACAGACGAGATGAATGCGGGACTCTTAAAGCCCTACTCAAAGGGTGAGATTTATGAAGCACTCAAACAAATGCATCCGAGTAAAGCCCCCGGCCCAGACGGTATGCATGCTATATTTTACCAGCGCTTTTGGCACATTTTAGGTGATGATATTACTTCTTTTGTTAGTAATTTATTGCATGGTTGTCTCCCTTTGAGTCGTATAAACTCTACTAGCATTGTTTTGATCCCTAAAGTCCAGTCGCCTAGTTCAGTGTCTGATTTTCGCCCTATTAGCCTGTGTAATGTTTTATATAAATTAGTCACTAAGTCTTTGGTGATTAGATTGAAAAATGTGCTTCCTAAGATTGTGTCTAAAAATCAAAGTGCCTTTGTTCCTGGTCGTCTGATTACTGATAATGCCCTTATAGCTCTAGAGAACTTTCATACTATGAAAAAGTGCTCTAGGGGTAAAAGAGGTACTATTGCTTTGAAGCTTGATATGAGCAAGGCTTATGACAGAGTAGAATGGGGCTTTCTGAAAAAACTCCTCCTGACTATGGGGTTTGATGGAAGATGGGTAAATTTGATTATGGATTGTGTCTCCTCCGTGACCTACTCTTTTGTGCTGAATGGAAAGTTATGCAGGAATGTGGTTCCTCACAGGGGTTTACGGCAAGGTGATCCTCTATCTCCATATCTTTTCATTTTGGTAGCTGATGCGTTCTCTATGATGATACAGAGGAAAACTATACAAGGGGCCTCGCATGGGTTAAAAGCTAGTAGGCAAGGGCCTGCAGTTACTCACCTCCTTTTTGCAGATGACAGCCTTCTCTTTGCTAGAGCCACCAGACAGGAATGTGCGACAATAGTTGATATTCTCAACAAATATGAAGTAGCATCCGGGCAGAAAATTAACTAAGATAAGTCGGAGGTTTCTTTTAGCAGAGGAGTTAGAGCTGAGCAAAAAACAGGGTTACTGGAGGTCCTTCGGATGAGACAAGTTGAAGGTCATGGGAAGTATCTGGGCATTCCTTCGATTGTTGGTAAGTCGGAAAAAGTTGTTTTTAGAACATTGTCTGACAGAGTCTGGAAAAAGCTCAGGGGATGGAAAGAAAAGTTGCTTTCACGTGCTGGAAAAGAAGTCCTTCTAAAAGCGGTCATTCAAGCAATACCCACCTACCTTATGAGTCTTTATAAAGTGCCGCAAGCAATTTTGAATGAGATTAGCTCCTCCATGGCTCGTTTTTGGTGGGGAGGTGATGAGGTGAAGCGGAAAATGCATTGGATTGGGTGGAAAAAGTTGTGTGAACCCAAGTGTCTAGGAGGATTGGGTTTCAAAGACCTCTCTATTTTTAATGATGCCCTTTTAGGTAGGCAAATTTGGCGCCTCCTTCACAATGAAGAATCACTAGCGGCAAGAGTCTTAAAGGCTAAATACTACCCACGAGTTTCTATCATAGAGGCACCCTTGGGCTACTCTAATAGCTTCTCTTGGATAAGCATTTGGGGCTCTAAATCCCTTGTGAAATAAGGTCTCATCTGGCGGGTTGGCAATGGGCGAAGCATCAACATCTGGAACGATCCATGGATTGCGGATGAACATGGACTCTATGTAACAAGCGAGAGGACTGCAGAGCTAGAGTATGTGCATGAAATTATTGACAGCGAGAATAAGGAGTGGAGGGTGGAACTGGTGGAGCGAACCTTCAATACTAGAGACACAAATTGCATACTAACTATACCAATTAGTGATAGAATGCCCAATGACGTCGTGACTTGGGCTTTCTCGAAGACGGGTTTCTACACGGTGAAAACGGCCTACATGCTTGGTAAGGGATGCAATTTCGATAATTTTCATAAAGTGTGGTTGTATATTTGGAACTTAGATATCACTCCTAAAGCTCGCCACTTTGTTTGGAGACTCGCTACAAACTCTTTGCCTGTGAAAGCTCGACTGCGTGGTCGACATATGATGGAAGATGACCTGTGTCCGTGGAATGGTAGCGAATCTGAAACTGATTGGCATGCGTTGTTTGACTGCCAACGAGTGAGTGATTTGTGGGAGCTGGGAGGCTGCAAAGAGTTGCGACGAAAGGCAAATGAATTCACTATGCTGGACTTATTGGTGAGATGGCAAGGTATGGAGCAAAAAATGGTAGCTAAAGGTTGTTTCTTAGCTTGGTGTGTGTGGGCTGACAGAAACAAAAAAGCTTTTGAAAACACCTTTACACCAAAGGATGTCTTACTGCATAGAGTTGAGAATCTGATGGAGGAGCAAGGCACATACATGGCTCGTATTTACCAAGTGCGGGTACCCTGCGATCCCCCTAGCCCGCAAATCTGGAAAGCCCCCCCGGCTGGAGTAGTTAAACTCAATGTAGATGCCTCACTTTGTTGTGAGGGATGGGTGGGTATGGGACTGGTGGCTCGTGATTCGACAGGAGATGTGCTCTTTGCGGCAACGAGAAGAGTACGAGCTCTATGGCCTGTAACCATTGCGGAAGGGAAAGCTATGTTGATGGCGGCACGGTTGGGGCTCTACTATGGATTGGAACATGTAATCATCGAGACGGACTGGCTCTAGTGACCCAGCTCTCCAAGGACCTTTTCTACTTCTCCGACCTAGATAATATCTTAGAAGATGTTTTAGCCACTTGTAATGCTTTTAACTCTGTTAATTTCACTCATGTTAAGAGGGATGGGAATACTGTTGCCCATCACCTAGCTAAAATAGTGCCTTTTGGGATCGAACAACGGTGGGAGAATCATTGTCCCGTTGAGGTATCCTCGTACGTTTTGATGGACAAATTGTCCGTTTTTTAATATATGGCACTCGTTTTTCCCTCAAAAAAAAAAGAGACATCTTATTATTCAGTTTTATTTCCATAGTTCTTAGCTTAGTTTTTTTGAGTTTAAACACTTTCGATTAGATTAAAGGTGATTGAACCTCGGATTTGATTTCAATAAAAGTTCTTGCTTTCCGTCAATTGGTTTTCTTTTCTACTTTAATCTCTTTTATTATTCTTGATTGCTTAGTTTAATTATTTATTCATTCATGATGCAATTATTAGTGTTTCATATTAGATTTATTGTTGTTGATTCAATTATGAGTGAGTAGTTTATTTTCTAGGGATTTAGAGAGGGAAGCCATGTTTATACCATGATTATTTGAATTGCTATTAGTTTCTAGGGTTTGATGAGATAGGTTATGGTGTGATTTGTTCTTATTCAGTAATTAACGTTATTGTGCAGTTTCTTTGATTACTTGAGGTTAATAATCGTTTGCACAGATCTGTCTTACTTTTAGAGGCCTAGTACACACCAGTAATTCTGATTATGTTTGTGAACATGCTGCATATGTTGAATTATGGGCGTTAAGACTTAACCATAGCTTGACATGGCTCTAATATATCGATTCTCGACCTAGGTTCTGATAGTTGTTTGATCCCTTGATTGGTATAAGCATGGTAGACCGAACTAACTCCCTAGACCTTTATTTTATAGATTAAAATCCCTCTTTACATTGCTTTCTAGTGTCTAATTATTAGTTCAGCTGATTTCCATCTGATCTTGTCAGAAGTAGCTTTTTTGGCTGAATATTAACTTAGAACTCCGTCTCTCTGTGGATTCGACCCTACTTCCATTGACTAACATTGTTAGAGGGATGTAGGAATTATCTTTGAATAGGTGATATGACTTTAGCCTATCAACAAGCGTTAGAGTTCCTCCAACTATCTCCTGTCTGTGCAAGAGACTTTCCTAGGCATGCAGGCTAAGATTCTAGTTTTAGTGTAATCTTTGATTCTTTTTACAATACAAGCTCAACTGTATGGACTAGTTGGTCCCAAAAACACATGTTCCTATTCCACCAAATCCAGTAAGCAGCACCAGCAACAACTGCACTTAAAACCAACCTCTGAAATTTGCTTTTTCTGCAACGATGGATCCATCTAACCCAATCTTGCAAATTATCTCTATTGCTCTGAATTCCAATCCAACTCATCAATTGCTTCAGACATTCTCTGCTAAATACACATTGTAAGAAAAGATGAGAGTGAGTTTCAGCTTCTCTTCCATAAACTAGGCATCTGTCACTGGTGCATACCACATACAGTAGCCAATCTGCTACCTGTTTGGAGTCTCTCCTTGTTTGCCAGTCAAAAGATGAATCTGAACTTAGGAACAAAGAGCCTGTTCCATACATAGTGTGTCCAGTTTTCATTAGTGATATCTCCCCTCATTGTTTTGTACATTTTGTTAATGGAATAATCCGAGAGATTGCATAACTCAGACCAATTCATCTTTGTTTTGATGGTCTCTTTGATAGCACATATTTGCTTCCAATACCAGCAACAACCATTTGGAGGCTGATACTGCTCCCAATCAGCCCCTTTAATGTACGCCTCATTAATCCATCTGATCCATAAGTTATCCTGCTTTTTTGCTATTGCCCAGACATATTTTCCCATAGCAGCTTTATTCCAGGTACAAATGTCTCTAAAGCCAAGCCCTCCTTGGCTCTTGCTCTTACACACCACCTCCCAAGCTACCAACCTTGCTTTTTGCATTTGAAAATTGCCTGACCAAATGAAGGCTCTGCACACTTTCTCAATATCTCTGAGGACAGACTTCGGGATGACCATAACTTGAGCCCAATATACATGGATACTAAGTAGAACTTAATTAATAAGCATAACTCTTCCAGAGTAGGAAATGTTTCTAGAACTCCAAACTCTTATTCTAGCTGTCATTTTTTCAACCAGACTCTTACACTGAGCCACTGAGACTTTCTTTGAGGAAATAGGGATTCCAAGGTATCTAAAAGGAAGATAATCCCTTGTAAATCAGACACATCTAGCACCTGCCAATTTCGTCCTCTTTCATCCCATAGCAATACACAACAGATTTCATGGGATTAGCAACCAGCCCAGAGGTATCAAAAAACAGCTTAAAATTTTGGAACATTAAGTAGGTAGACACAAAATCACTTTTACAACACATAATGAGATCATCTGCAAAGCATAGGTGATTCATACCCATGCTCTTACATCTAGGGTGAGGGTTAACAGAACTAAGGTGTTCAGTTTCAACATCAATCTAGAGAGATATTCCATGCAGATCACAAACAGAAGAGGTGAGATTGGATCCCCTTGCCTCAGGCCCCTCTTAGAAGCAAAGAAGCCATTTAGTGAACCATTCACCACAATAGAGAACCTAGGGGTTGCCACACATTGCATAATCCAATCAACAAATTTCTGAGGAAAGTTCATAGCAAGCAATATTTCTTGAACAAAATCCCATTCTACCGTATCATAAGCTTTCTGAATATCTATCTTAACCATACAACTAGGGGATGCATCAACTCTGCCTTCTAAGTTCCAACTCCCTGTTTCCTTAGTTTTCTTTAACCCTTCTAATTCATCCATCCTAATTCTTCCACCATCCACCATCCATCATCATCACTAATCATCATCTTGCCAACTTCTTTATTATATGGATTTTGATTCATGTTTGTTGATTTAGTTTGGTCACCTAAATTATTTCATATATCAATTTTTTTATTTGAGGGCACATGTATCTATTGTTGATTGTTAGTTTTTCTAATTAGGTTGCAACCTTATGGTCTAATTATAATTGCTAAATCTTGTGTAACAATTGAATTTAATTAGTTACAACTTACTGGCTAATTTGAGTTTAGTTAGTGTTTTAATGTTTTCAAGTTTTTTAATTTGATGCATGCTTCCATGGTTGGATTTATTTAGCTTAATTATAGGGTTAATATTTTCGTGCTTTCACGGGATTTAGCAAGTAAGACAAATAAAACTAGTAAACTACTTTCTTTCAAGGGATTATATAGTCAATCGGTCTATTCTAGACTAGTCGAATGAGTCGATGAATATACCCAATACCTATAGAAAGTTATATGTCTCCTATTAGCGACTCCAATATATTTTAAAACCAAGTTTTTTTTACTTGCATTTTATTCTTAGTGTTTTAGGTTAATAGTTTTAGTGTAGATTTGACATTTCAAACCCCCAAAATCAGATAATAATAGTTATATATAATTAAATAATAAGTTTAAGGTAGTGAGCGATTTATGAATATTGATTTTGCTGCGGAAACGTCATGCATCACAACTCTTAATCCAAACCAATGAACTTTTGCAGGAAAATAGAGCATACAACAATTCCTCATTGAATTTCCATTCTATGGATTCATTACCCTTCCTAAGGTGAATCTTAACCATATCATGCAAGAGGAAAGATTTAATGCCTGAACAAGTCCTGAATAAACATGATCTTGTGCACATTATTCACGCTTGCTACAAATCAGATTGAATGGCAGACACGATATCAGGCAAAACAAATCGAAGTCTAATGAAGATGATTTTAGTAATGTACTTATACAAGACTGAATAGAACAAGATATGGGTCTAAACTGTGAGACATGCTTTAACAATACGTCTTTAAATAACAATAGCTAAAGTGAATAACCAAACTGTAATATAAATAATAGTGGTAGCGAAAATATATACCACTATGACGGAAAATGTCACTCTACAACTGTACTAATTAAACTGCAACAAAATAAAATAAGAAAAAATTGTCACAAATAAGTCAACCTTTGCGTGACCGCTTTTAACAAGTCTACCTTCGTTTATTCCTGTAACAAGTAAACTTTGTAGGTAGTTATGCTTTTAACAAGTTTTTTTTGCAGGTTACCTGTCATTAACTTGTTAGCCTAGGTTAGTTGTCCACGTGTCTTGTTTTATCTGGTTTAAAGTTATTTATTATTTTAATTTTATATTTCTTTTTTCTCTCCCTTTTTTGCTTTCTCTCTCCTCTTCCTCTCCGCTCATTATCTCTATCTGCCATCCTCTCTCTCCCTTCTTCTTATTAAAACTGTAAATTTCCATTAATGTCAATTGTTAAGCTCTAAAAATATTAAAAATTCGAATTCCATCTTAATAGTAATTAGATAAATATTGTTGAATTTCCAGTAATGGCATAATTTCTGCTTCTACTCTTTCTCTCTTTGCGTAGGGGACAGGAGGAGATAAGAGGATTCTCAACCTTAGCTTCTAAGGCTTATCCTGCTTTTAAAAACCTCTCTGAAAATCACCCCAACCAATCAAAACACTTCAGGAAACAAAACCCTATGATTGAATTGCCTAACCCTTCTTCGAAACCTCGAAATCGAGACACAGATGAACGACCACCAACAACAAAACCTTCACTTTCACCCAATTGAACCAAATGGAATTGTGCAAATTGATGATTATTCCCCAAATTGGGACTACCCATCTCATTTTGAGGGCTGAATTCACTAAACCCATCAACCAAATCAGGAATTTGGTGGTGTTGGTGGGTCCCTTGAAAGAACCCATTTGCAGACCCACAAGCAAGAGGTAAAGGGTTGTTAAAATGGTGGATTTTGAAAAAAACAAGTAAGAAACATGAGATAGGTCAAGAGTATTTGAGTTGAAAACAGAGGGAGAAGGTGAGCAAGAAGAAGATGAATCAATTGGGTTAAAAGCAAATTGTCAGTTCCCTCAGTTGTGGTAGAGAAATTGATAGAAGTTGGGTTAGTGATAGTGTTATACCACTCATTTTCAACATCAAGCATTGATTTGAAAGATGAAAGAGAAGCAACATCAACACTATCAACAATATGTTCTCTGTTTCCTCCACCGACATTAACATCACATCGATTTCTGTTCCATGTAACTGATGAATCTTCTTCCTCTCTCTCACCCATTCAAACAAAACTGTTTGTTGTTGACAACATTTTTCTCTCTTTTGTTTGTGGTTCTGCTGCCAATAGAAGGGGAGGGAAGTGGTCTGATTTTGGGGGTGGAAGCGGGGAGGAGGGAGAGGGGGTTTTGTTTTGTTTATTATTTATTTTTGAAATGTAAAATTAAAATTTTAAACGGTCCAATAAAAGATGGACACATGTCACTTAAACCTGTTGAACCGGTTAATAAAGGGTGCTAGCCGGTTTAGGCTTGTTAAAAGCAAAATTACCTACAAGGTTTACTTATTACTGGAATAAATGAAGGTAGACTTGTTAAAAGCGGTCAACGCAAAGGTTGACTTATTCTTGACGATTTTCCTAAATTAAATCCCAAATACTTTAATTAACCTCAAACGTATTTTTGCAAGAATGAGGCCCCATAAATCTCAAAAACGAGATACCAATATTAAAAAATATCCCAAGTACTCCATCCAAATCATAAATTTAAATTATCTAAAAGAAACTCGTAACAAAAACCAACAAAACTAGATAGAAACGAGCGTTTCATAGTTCAAAAATGATTTAAAACAATCATAATTCCAAAAAGTTAAAGGGATTAGCTACTACTTAAGACCCACTAAGCATTAGGTCCCAACGCCAGCCACATAGTGCGTGTACATTAACCAACACTATCTCCTTGTGAAACCGACCACCAGTCACATTCCTTGATCAGATAGTAATGATCCTACACGATATCATCATCTCCAAGTGTAAAATGAACAACAAAATTCCTCAATCAGCGGAGAATAACTAACAACTCTCCCAACTCAATCAGGATTCATATATCACTTAGCAGCAAAGTTAATATTAATATTAACTGAAGATTACCAGCATGCTTCAAAGAAAATAATAAAATAAAACAACTCATAAAAGTAACAATTTATGTGTTATTTACTATCTCCAAAACATCATAACGCTAAAAGCATAATGGGGAGCCGACAGAGGAGTTCAAATCCAATGCGGGTCTCAGACAAGGAGATCCCCTCTCTCCTTACTAGTTCATTCTTTGTATAGAAACCCTATCCAGAGATCTTTCCAGGAAAGAAGGGGAAGGGAAAATCATAGGTATAAAACTAGCTAGATCAGCTTTTTCCATCTCTCACCTTTTCTTTGCGGATGATGCGCTTTTCTTTTTTGAAGCCAGTCCAGAGAACTGTTGGGAACTTAAGGACAACATACAAAATTTCTGCAACATTTCAGGGCCGGGAGATGATCAACTTCAACAAATTCCATGTCTTAATCAGTCCAAACACTCCATCTAGGTCCAAGAGAATTATGAGAAAACCCTTAGGGGTCAACAGCCACAACAACTTTGGTTCCTATCTGGGATGCCCCATGGAAGTAGATGGCAGAAGTGCGACACAGTTTAACGGGATAGTGGCGAAAGTTGGTCAGAAAATAAACTCTTGAAGTTTAGCACCCTCAGTCAGACAGGTAAACTCATCCTTTTGAATGCGGTTCTTTCCATGCTTGCGATCCCATATTATCAGCAATTACCTGTTACCGCAAAAAATTAACAAAAAAATCACCTCTCTTTTTCTCAAATTCTGGTGGTCGTCTTCAATGGATAAAACCCCCATAAATTAGAAGAAAAGAGAAAACCTTGAGAGCCATAAGTTTGACGAGGGTCTTGGTCTTAAAAATATACAGGCTCTGAATATTGCTTTGATGGCCAAACAAGCCTAGAGGATCCACAACGCCCCACATTCTCTAGTAGGGAGGTTAATAAGAACTAAATATAAGATTGATTCAATCTCTGTATGTTAAACAACAACCTCAACAAGCCTCCCCATAATGCCTCTTATGCATTTCGCAGCTTATTCAAAGCTACAAAGAAAATCAAAGAAGGGTGGAAAAAACAGGTGGGAAGAGGTCATCAAATTAGAATTTGGGAGGACGTCTGCGCGGGAAATCACATCCGACAGGGAAAAGTGCCTCAAAGCGATACTTCATGGAATAGGCCTCTTCAATTCCAAGAACTGATAAATGCCCAGGGGGAGTGGGACCAGGAAAATTTTGGAATCTATTACCAAAAAGTGAGGCCTTAAGTATCCTTGCCACACACATCCCCACGACTGAAACGAGCGATAGAATAGCATGGAAGTTTACTCCAATTGCAAATACACGGTGAAATCGGGATAATGGGCAATCAAAGGACATTGTAACCCCCACCCCTCTCAAACAGGTTTGGGGAAGAAGATGTAGAATTTGAATCTCCCCCCTAAGTGGAAGATGTTCTTTTGGAAACTTATGGTGAAGGCAGTTCCTACAGAAGAAAATCTGAGCAAAAGGGGCTGGATGGGAGATACCAAATGCGGGCTTTATCAGTATTGTCACCAACATCTGAAGTCCACCTCTCACCTTCTTAGAGACTGTATATGGTGGATCATATCTGGGGCACGTGTCACTTGGGCCTAAGAAATACGAGGGAGAACAACATGATACAACATTGACTTCCGGGAATGGCTGAAAAGTATTTGGAATTACTTACCTTCCATACAGGAGGAAACAACTGTCTACTTTACGTCTGTCATGTGGGCAATTTGGATTCACCGAAATAATATTTTTTTCAGAAAAGATAATGCCATCTCATTGAACATCATGCAGATTCAGAACGAGGTTCTAAATAGGAGGTCCAAAGCCTTAAATTTTAACCAGAAGTAGAAAAATCGAGGTAACGGGGAGCGAGACAATGTGGGAGGGAACCATAGATTCCAAAGGGGAGATAGAAATGAAGAAAACCTAGTTATTTTTCAGATTGATGGAGCTTCGATTCCTCATAGCAAACTCAGAGCCAGTCCGTGGGGAACAGTTATAGGTTGGAAGAGTGAGCATCACTGGCCCACAATCCAGGGAGCGAAGAGGATTTATGCGTCTACTCCTTTACAAGCGGAAGCCTCGGCGTGTTTATGGGGATTAAAAGATTTCCTGACCGTCACAAAAAATATTCATGTTAAAACGGACAGCGTTGGGCTAATCAACGCATTTAAATGTCTGAAGACTGCACCACAGGAGATTAGAATGATCATGGAAGACTGCAGACAACTTGTAGCAAATTTTATGTACTTCTTATGTACGAAAGTAAGTAGACAGGGAGTTGCAATGGCCCACGACCTAGCCACGAAGGCTAGGAAAGGGATCTTGCGGTTTCTTTTCCTATATATAATATTGTCTCTCTTCTGCCCAAAAAAAAAAAATATATATATAGGTATTTTATTTTCAACAAAAACAAACTATATTGTGTACCAATGCTATGGCTTTTGACTTGGTTGTCAAACTATTAATCTCAATTGTATGGGGCAATTGAATATTTAATATATGATGCATATAGATAATTTTATGATTCATACTTTTCTTTCTTTGACCGAAATGAATAATGTACATTCTATTTTTTTATTAGATTACATTGGCAAACTTTCTTGATTATTATACTGGGTCGGCCCTGGGGCGGGGCGCCCGCCCAGGGCCCAAAAAAATTGCCTTTAGTTAAGAAAAAATAATCAGTTGGCTTAATTATGGTTAGAGAAAATCACGCTTTTCATTCTCTTTCCGCATAACACATTCTTTCTTATTCAGTTATTCACTTTCTCCAATACACGCTTAACTCAAATATTAAATGCTAATTTCCTTTCCAAATTTCCAAAAAAAAAACACATTGGGGAAAGTGTAATTTGATACACGTTTGACTCTCAAAATCCCCAATTTCAAGCCATCCAATTCTCTATTATCATAAATTCCGATGAGCACTATAAGAGGGAGGGGTGAATTATAGTGAGAGAATATGCTATATTTTTGCGGAATTAAAAGCTAGCTAGAGAACACGAGAGATTTTAGCGTGGAAAAACTTCCTAGGCCCTATAGGAAGAAACGACCTCGACCACAAGGGATTTTGACTCAAGCTTTCTAATATAATAGGTCAAACGACTCTGTTTACAAACCTATTACTTTTCTCTCGGGCCACAACTTGAGTTCATAAACTCAAGTTCCCAACAATAGTTCCCACAACTGTTGTTCCTCTCGAACTTCCCTTGAAGTTCCTCTCTTTCTCTTTCTCACGCTTCACTCAAAATTTCTCACAATTACAAGAGTTCACTCAAACTCTTACCAAAAATACAATGTGTAAAACAATGGAAGAGTAAAAACCCGAATAAAGTAAGTATGAATTCTCTTAGGAACGACACTGACTCTTTAAGACAACTAAGAATATTCGGCTAGGTCAGACACAATTAATTCCAAGATATTAGGCGCCTATTTATAATGTACATACGCAAGACCATAACTTATGTCAAACTAACCCATAATGTCCATAACCTATTTTATTAATTAGTTTTTGTTTAAAATTCCTTGAGAAATAATAACCACTAACCCACTACTTAGCTTAATAGAGAGAAGCAGTAACATTAAACCTGGTTTTAAAACTTGGAGTATAATTAAACTAATTAAAAATAAATTAAAGCTTAAGAAGAAAATAATCAATCCCATTCACCACTAGCAATAAATGTGTAGAAGTAAGTTAAACGTGATATTAGTTTGCTTGGGGAGTAAAATCATTTTCTTTAATTAGTTTTTAGAAAAATATCTTTTATAAATATCTTAAACATAACCGAGAATCATAATTAAGTTTTTAAAGAAAATCCTTTTAAAACCGAAATTTAGATTATATTTTGAAAATAAAATATTTTGATTTAATTAAAATATAAAAGATAAGATTTAAAAGATTTGATATTATCCTAATAAATCAAAAAATTATTTTAAATCATTTCCTAACAAAATAACACCTAACTCCCTAAAGTCATGGATCTAGTCAAAACTAACCTAGGACTCTCTAAGAAACTACTTAGGCACACAAATGATAATAGGCGTACTACTTAGGAACTGTTAGGTGTTCCTAAAGCTGTTTCTAGGTCTGTTCATTAACCTTGTTCGTAACTGTGCCAATGTCTGTTCCATTCATGGGAACAGAACCAAGTTCCATTTGAGAATTCAATACAAACTAAATTAAACATTTACTCGATCTTAACAAGAAGAAATTAAATACATCCTAATATATTCTAATCTTCGCTCCAAGCTTGATACTTCATCATTCGAACATCTTTACTTCGACCTTTGATTAATTCTTCAATTTAATTTTCGATCAAGTACTCTCTTTGCTCGGAAAGGAATTAGCTAGCAATATCATAAATAAAATACAATATACCTTTTGTTGTTAATTCATCTTCAAAACTCAAGGGTCAACACCTCAGAAAATTATAACAATTTTCTATCACAATTAAGTATTGAAGAAAAAAAAATAAGTATTGAAGAGTATAGTTTCGGATTGGCAAAGAAGATTATAATTTCGAATTTGCAATTGTAAATTTGGGAAATATCAGATGCCAAAAAGATTGACGAAGAGTCTAATTTCGATATTTTTAATTGGGTAAGTCACTTTTCACGTTTATGTGATTTGTTTTTAATAATTAGCAAATATAGTCATTCCCTGTTGTTTATATTTACGTCAATTTTTTTTTTAAATTATTGTCATAATACGTCAATAGTTGGCCTTTAATTAAAATGTAAATGTTGTCTTGCTGTTTAAATTTTTTCAAATTATATATGATAAGATTTGTGCTAATTTTCAATCTATATTTTGCGAATTGTTTAATCTATTTTTGCGAATGATAGATAATAATTTGTGAAATTTCTTATTCGAGATAATAATAATTTGTGAAATTTTATGATTATAAATAATAATAATATGCGAAATTTCTTTTTGCATACATTTTTATTTTCCGACTTCTGAATTATGATGCTTAAGAAAAATAATAGGAATACATTGCTAAAATAGACAATGGGAAACTTTATAAAGGTTCATTTGTATTGCCTCAAAATTAAACTATAAGTCTAATGTAATTATTTTTTATTTGCAGACATTGTTTATTTGGATTTTGGAATACAAATGCTCAAAGTTGAAATTATTGAAAAATTACTTGAGGTCAACTATGTTATAAGAGATTGAATGTTCTAACAATATTAAGTATTGAAAAAATATGTTGTAAAAAATTGATATTAGCACTATCATCAATGATTTTGCATCAAAAAAATGCACAAAGACAATTTTTTTTTAGTAATTTGCGCTAAGATACATTTTGTTTATATAGATTATAATGAATTTTTGTTTGATTAATTAAAATTTAATAATTTAAATATAATATGGGATAATTATTTTAATCTCTTGCGTGTTAAGGGCCCATCTTATAAATTTCTCTCCGGGCCTAAAAATACTCAGGAACGGCCCTGTTATTATACAATAACTTTTACATAGATAATGTTATTATTGATTATTTATCAGTTTGTACATCATGATTATAGAAAAAATATTATAAAATATATTGCACATATCATAAGATGTAAATTTTATTATCGTATAATTTATTGAATTCTACCACGTCCATGATCCATTAAATATTAGATACAAAATACAATGATTAAATAAAACTTTCGCATGCATTAAACCTAATTAAATAGGAAAAATTGTTTTAAATAAGAGAAACTTTATCACATCTTCTAATATTCAGTCAACCTATGAATAATTCTAGAATAAGTAAACCTTGTATGCCAATTGATTTTAAACAAGCTAAATTACCAATTACCTGTTAAACCGGTAAATTAAAAAGTTTGACCACCCTCTTTACCTTTGGCCACCACCACAAAACCACTCACTTAATGTTTAACACACACTGCCACCCATAAAAATCACCACCGCTGATCCTACCTTCACTACCATCCTCAACCAACCTGCCCCTGTCAACCATACCAGCCGACTCCACCAGCAGCACTGGCCCAACATCACTAACACTACCACCAATTCAACCCCGCTAGGTTGCTACCCTTATCGTATCACACATTCACACCCACCACCTACAGATGAGAGGAGGAGAGAGAAGGATACAACCGGACACCACCGCTGACGCCATCACACACTCAATCCGCCACCCGGCTAGTCGCCCACCACTACCCCGTACTGTCGACGATGAAGAGAGGAAGCTAACTAAACATTCTCAATTTCTAGAAGTTCCTATCAACCTAATCAAAACAAACCCAAGAATGTTAAGGATCAGTAAATAATATCTTCCATCCTGTAATATATGATTCAATCTTTTGTAATCTCTATATTAGGATAGTTGTGATTGTCAATCTTTTCCTAATTCTTAGGAGTGATTCTAGGCATAACTTTAGCTTGTGTATATTTTCCCTCTTGTATTTAAATAATACAAAGCTAATGAGTAAATCAACTTTTCCAATTATTCACATGGTATCAGCCTAACCACGGTCTCTCTCTTCCCCCCACTTTGTCTCTTTTGTTTTCTTGTCCATCATGCCTACAGCATCTATCACTTCCCCCACCCCTGATCACTCTATTTCCCTTGATTCTACATCCAAACTTCATGTCATCTCCTTTTCTAATTGCATTAAACTTACCTCCACAAATTACCTGGCTTGGAAAACTCAAATTGAAGCCATGCTCATTGGCTTTGATCTACTCAACTTTGTGGATGGGTCGTTTCCTTCTCCACCCACCACCATCACTACCGATTCCGTCATCACTCCCAATCCCGCTCATATTGCTTGGCTTCGCCAAGACAAACTTATATTTGCTGCCTTAGTTGCTCTCTCCCACCCTCATTCCTCTTGTTTCCCACAACCCCATCTCCAAAGCAGCTTGGGACACTCTTGCATCTACCTACGCCAAGCCATCTCGAGGCCATATTAATCAAATGAAAGATCGCCTTAAACACATTACCAAAACTACCACTCAATCCATCACCGATTATATGCAATCAATCAAAACTTGTGCTGATCAATTAGCCTTACTTGGCAAGCCTCTAGATCATGATGATCTCATTGATCATATTCTTAATGGTCTTCCTTACACATCCTACAAACCCATTATCGATGCGGTTAACGCTCGCGATACTACCATTCTCTATGATGAGTTACATGAAAAACTTATCCAAGCCGAAATTCATATCAATAACCACTCCTCCTCTGATCACGCTACTACCTTTCCGTCCACTGCTCATGTTGCCCAGACGCGGTCCTCTTATCCACCTCGGACTGCCACCTCACAGACCTCCGCTGCATTACTTCCCACTCCACAATCACGTGCCTACCTTGGTACCTGTCAGTGGTGCCGCGCCAAGGGCCATTATGCCTCTCAATGTCCTGCTTAAGCAAGCACACCCCCACATCCAGTTTCCTACACTTGCTCGTGGTACTCGGTCTCGTCCAACGGCACCGCAAGCCCATGTTGCAACTGTTTCTAATACACCTTCGTCGGCATGGCTCCTTGATAGTGGTGCCTCTCACCATGTTACTAATGATCTCAACACACTTGCTCTTCACACTCCGTATGACGGAACTGAGGAACTTATAATTGGTGATGGTACATCTCTTCCTATCTCTTCTATTATTATTACTACTACTCACAAAAAATATGTTCTATCTAATGTGCTCTATGTCCCTTCCATCTCTCGTAACATATTATCAGTCTCTCAATTTTGTCTTGAAAATTCTCTTATCATAGAATTCTTACCTACTTCTTTTCTTGTTAAGGAACACAATGGAACAATCCTATTCCAAGGCCAAACTGATAATGGCGTATATGAGTGGCGTCCTACTCTTCCTACTACCTTTTCAGCTATCAAGACCTCCATGTTTGATTGGCATCATCGCCTTGGTCATCCTGCCATCAACATCTTAAATAAACTAGCATCTATTTATCCTTCTGAAATTTCCATGTCATGTACTTCTTTTTCTTATTGTAACTCTTGCAATATTAATAAAATGCATAAACTTCCCTTTGCTACTTCAACTCTCACATCTAATGCTCCTCTTGACTTAGTTTTTTCGGATGTATGGACCTCTCCCACTCTTTCGTATGATGACAAAAAATATTATGTCATATTTGTTGATCATTTTACCAAATATATATGGTTTTTTCCATTAAAACGAAAATCTGACACCTATGATGTTTTTATTCGCTACAAAGCTATTGTTGAAAAATTCTTCAAACGACCTATTCTACAACTCTATTCGGATAATGGGGGTGAGTATCTTAAACTCACACCTCATCTCTCAAAAAATGGTATATCTCACCTCACTTCTCCCCCTCATACACCCGAACACAATGGCTATGCTGAACGCCGCCATCGTCATCTTGTTGAAACGGGTCTCACTCTTCTTTCTCATGCTAACATGCCTACAAAATATTGGCCCCTTGCCTTTGCCACTGCTACATATCTTATAAATCGCCTCCCTACTCCTACTCTTAATTATGTCTCACCATATCTCAAATTATTCAACACCTCTCCCAACTACTCTAAATTACGTAGTTTTGGATGCTTGTGCTACCCTTGGCTTCGTCCCTACACTTCCCACAAAATTGAACCTCGTTCTAAACCTTGTATTTTTGTTGGCTACTCTATCTGTCAAAGTGCCTATCATGTTCTTGATCCTACAACAAATAAAATCTACACCTCCAGGCATGTAAAATTTGTTGAAAGTGAATACCCCTTCCTCACTTTACAACCACCTACATCTCCTCTACCTACTGTTTATCTTGATACTTGGTGTCACCTCCCAATATCTCTCGTGACTGCCCCTGCTCCATCTCAACCCTCACCCACTACCCCTACTCAAACTCCTACTATCATGCCAACTCCTCCCTCTCCTACTACCCCATCTTCTCCTCTTACTCCCCATCATATTACACCTACTGCAACCCCTCCTTCCTCGTCATACTTCACGCCATCTCCTTCACCTACAATCCCTCACTCTTCCTCTTCTACCTCCCCTACTCCTACTGCAGATTTTTCACTCCCCTCCTCCTCAACTAATCCACCCATCTCATCATCACCACCTCTCTTGTCCTGCCCGACTCACTCCATGACCACTCGCCTAAAAAATAATATCCGAAAATCAAATCCTATATATACTCCTCCTCAAGCTAATATTATTACTACTTCCTCTTCCATTCAAGAACCTCGCACCATTACTCAAGCCTTGTCTCACCCATAATGGCGACATGCCATGACCGAAGAATATAACGCTCTTGTACGTAATGGTACTTGGCAACTTGTCTCTCCTACTTCTTCTCAAAATATTGTTGGATGTAAGTGGGTTTATCGTGTCAAGTACAAATCCGATGGCTCGGTTGAACTCCTTAAAGCACGGCTGGTTGCTAAGGGTTTTCACCAACGCTTTGGCATTGATTATTCGGACATTTTTAGCCCCGTTATTAAACCCACTACTCTCCGTATTATTCTTTCTCTAGCTGTCTCTCATGGTTGGCCACTACATCAATTAGATATCAATAATGCCTTCTTGCAAGGCACTCTTCATGAGGATGTTTACATGGCTCAACCTCCGGGTTTCATTGATACAGCTAATCCTACTCATGTGTGCAAACTCAATAAAGCCATCTATGGCCTTAAACAAGCCCCTCGGGCTTGGTACACTGAACTCCGGACCTTTCTTATTTCCTTTGGTTTCCAACCTCTCATTTCCGACTCTTCTCTGTTTCAATATTCTCATAGTAATATCACCTTCTACCTCCTTGTCTACGTTGACGATATTATCGTCACTGGACCTTCACCTTCTCACTTACAATCCTTCATTACTCATCTCTCTGCTCGATTTTCACTAAAAGACTTAGGCCCACTCTCCTACTTTCTTGGAGTAGAAGTTGTACCTACCCAAGATGGTCTCTTCCTCAACCAAACAAAATACATTTCTGACATTCTCACTCGCTTCAACATGCTTGGTTCCAATCCTGTTAGTACTCCCATGCAACCTACTCCTTCTCTTACTCTTAATAATGGCACTCCGCTTCCTTCCCCTACCGACTACCGTGCCTTAGTTGGTGCCCTCCAATACTTATCCCTTACTCGCCTTGATGTTGCCTTCACTGTAAATAAGTTAGCTCAGTTCATGCATCGTCCTACGGATACACATTGGCATGCTTTAAAACGTCTCCTCCGTTATCTCAATGGTACTATAGATCATGGATTAATGCTCTATACTTCATCTCCTGTCCATCTCCATGCCTATACGGACGCCGATTGGGCTGGGGATAAAGACCATTTTTTATCTACCACTGGCTACATCATTTATCTTGGCCGCAATGCAGTTTCATGGAGCTCTAAAAAGCAACGTACACTAGCTCGATCCTCCACCGAGGCCGAATTTCGTGCTGTGGCTGCCACCACAGCTGAGTTACTTTGGGTTTGTTCTTTATTAAGTGAACTTGGCTATAACTCTACCATGCAGCCCGCTATCTACTGTGACAACTTGGGAGCTACACACTACTCTGCAAATCCCATTTTTCACTCACGCATGAAACACTTAGCACTTGATTTTCACTTTGTCCGTGAACATGTACAAAATAAAACTCTTCGAGTTACACATATATCGGGTGATGATCAACTTGCCGACGTTCTAACAAAACCGCTACTCAAGTCCCGACATCACTACCTATTGTCCAAGATCGGTCTCACTTCTCGATCGTCCGTCTTGCGTGGGCGTGTTAAGGATCAGTAAATAATATCTTCCATCCTGTAATATATGATTCAATCTTTTGTAATCTCTATATTAGGATAGTTGTGATTGTCAATCTTTTCCTAATTCTTAGGAGTGATTCTAGGCATAACTTTACTTGTGTATATTTTAGCTTGTGTATATTTTCCCTCTTGTATTTAAACTATACAAAGTTAATGAGTAAATCAACTTTTCCAATTATTCACAAAGAAAACCTCACATCTCTGCACATTGACCCCAACAATCCCCCTGCTATAATCACAAGCTCTCTGTAGCTAAAACATGTATTCAAGTGCAAGAGAAAAAATAGTTGAACTTTGCAAGATTCATGACAATGCCAAATGCTAACAACCCAAAAATGACAATGACATATAACCCAGAAATGGGAAACCAATCTAACGCCCTCATATTGCATCAATTCTGTAAAAATGAAAGCCTTTAAGCTCAATGATCTTTAAAATCTTCAACTTCCAGATATATTTTAATAGAAATTCAAACCAAACCTTTAGAGAAAACCCAAATTTGAAAAAATGGCTGAAAAGTAAGAATAACCAGGGCTCAGGTGGGGTTCGTGGTTGTGGGAATGGCTGGAGAACAAAGTTTTAAAAAATTTGAAGAATAACCGGCTGCTTACCTATTGTTGCAGGTTAAAAAATCATTTGAGGCATACAAGGTTTACTTATTTTAGAATTATCCATAGGTTGACTTAATATTAGAAGATGTGATAAAGGTTGACTTATTTAAAACAATTTTTCCAATTAAATATAAATCGAAAAACTACCATTACTAACTCGGGCAATTGCCAGTACCACATATAATCAAATCTAATTACCTTAGGAAATTCACAAACAATAATTAATAGTCCACCATTTGCTTATGATATGTAAGCCTAAACCATAGCAAAATGTGTTCAACTATTAATAGGGAAGTGATGAAGTGCAGAAAAGACACCAAAAATAGGTATTGTTCAACCTTATTTTGTTGTATTGGCTTGCTCTCATCTTCTGGAGCCAAACACTACTCAATAGTAGTGCCAGAAAAAGCAGAAAAAATCGGGCTTACTAAATAAGAAACTTTCTAAAACAAACTTTGTTTTGCAACATTCCATCAAATTGAGACTTAATTGTAGTTCTTCCATCTTTCCATATCTGTTGTTTGTTCTATACAATAATTTATCAACTTTCAAAATTAAATCGAAATATATATGAGTATATTTATGTTACCTTATTAGATCTTAGAGATATTAAAGAGGAGAAAGTAATATGGAGGAGGTGGTGAATGTCGATGTGCATGTGGGAGAAGGACAAATGATGGATTTGGAGGCTCAACACGAGAAGGCACAAGAATCTGATATGCATAAAATTCAGACAAAAGCTAAGCATCCAGTTATGTTGCAGGTATTCTTTAACTTGGTTTATATTAATTTTTTTTAAAAATTGCTTACAATTTTTGTTTATTTTGTTTAGGGGCAAACTTAATTATTTTTTATAAAATACTCTTATATAATTGGTCCTTCTTTGATAAAAAAAACTCTTATATAATTGGTCCTTCTTTGATAAAAAAAAACTCTTATATAATTGGTCAAAGTAGGACAAATAGGAAGAAATAATATTAAAAGATGCTTATCTCAAACAAGACTTATAATGTGACGGTGCACTGTAGTTGCACAGAGTATTACTTCACGCATTTTAATGTTTTTTTTTTTTTTAATATTATGGGTATCCATATTGACATTAAGAAGTTGAGAAAGTCTCACTAATACTTCTTTACTTCAGACTTTTCTCAATGATATACAAAATATAATTGGTTTTTCTCTGGTTGACCTATATAATGACTTCCTAACTACGGTTAATGAAATATCAAAAAATTCTTTAACCTCTATTTTTTTTTAAAAAATTTTTTAAACCAAATTAATCTTTCTTAAAACCCGTAATACTTTGAGTCAATAAAGATAAATATATCATATGATGAGATATAATATGAAATAATAATCAAATAACTAAGAGGATGAAACCCTAAATTGTTATAGTGGAAGAGGTAGATATTAAAATATGTTGTACCATTCCCAAAATAAAAAATGTTTAACTTGACATGTGTCAATGCAATAAATATACAAACTCCCATACAATAGAGAAAGTATATTTATATCATTACATATGAAAATATAACTAATGAAAGGAGTGTGTTCATATTCACCCCACTTTTGTTAGGATCCATTTCTTTCAATCTAGTAGCTAAGTTGCTTAAATTTGTTTGAACTTATTAGAACTAGTCTGTGCAAGTGTCAAACCTTAGTATTTATTAGAACATATTAGACCTTATTATCTATTACTCCATTTGTTTGTTTTTAATTGTTACACTTTTCTTTTTAGAACGTTTATTTTTAATGGTCACACTTGCAATTTTACTATCTTTAATTGGTAAACTTTCACATCTCTATATTTCATTTTTCCATACTTTTGGGCCCACTTGTCTTTTTTTATATATATTAAACACTCAACCACCCCATAATTTATCTATTCCTCATCAAACAATTTTATCTATTTTCCAAACAATCATTGCATGGATTTCACAAATTTTCTTAACTATACCCAAAGTGAACTGTAACAATTAAAAACAAACGGATGGAGTAGTTATTAGTACTAATCTGAAGTTACTTGGATTTACTTTCTCTAATAAGGACTGAAAATAAGTTGAAAAGAACAAAACCTCAATATTTATCTTTTTAGATAAATCTCTAGTGTTTAATTACTAGAATAATTATATGAGATCCTTATACTTTTTGTGATAATGACTAAAAATAAATAAAATTTCCAATGTTGAGTATCCTTGCATAATAATAAGATAAGTATATCAAAATGGGTCTTATTTCAAAATATACTAGTTGAGTCCAAAAGTATAAATATTATAATATTTTGTGTTGTATAACTAAAGTTACGATTAGTTTTAACATTTCAATTACTTCCCCCGTTTCTTTTTATCAGGAACATATTGACTTGATACTATTCATACATTATAGTTTGACCGGCTTTAATGGTTTATGCGTAAGGAAACATATAGTTTTGTTGGATCTCATTTGATTCGTCTCAAAGTATACATATATAATATCATGTTTTCATAATTTTTACAAATGCATAGTCAAAGATAAATGTGGTACAAATTGTGCCTCAGTAAAGATGAAAAGTGAAATGTTACTTATATTTTAAAACGGAGGTAGTATATTGTAAGTTTATTGACACTCCAACTCTATCTCTTATTTATCCAAAACTTGTATTCTCTCTTCAAAAAATTCAAAAAAATAATAATTCAAATATACTTTTTACATAGTTAGTAACATGACAATTTTACGTGATGCACCTAATGCTTACGGAAAAGGGTCCCATATATACATATATACATATACATATATATGTATATATGTATATATTGATTTCACTAAGAGAGGAATTCTAATTCTTGAAGTGTTTGGCCTTGTCAATATTTTCGAAATGTACGTCGTAAAAATTAGAACATATGTACTTGTTTCGATCGTCTTATCATAAATTTTTTTCGGGTCGTGAAAATTAGTAGAGTAACGATCGTCTTATTAATAAGCAAGCGTTACAATCCTTTACATTCCTCTTAGAATGACATTCTATCCATGTCATTTTCATATATAAAAATTCGAACCCACAACATCCTCAAGTATGGAAGAAAAAGCTTCAATCGTTCCTCCATCACATTAATATGGCTTCTTTCAACAAAATTTATGATGATATATATGAATGGAAATAAATTAAAGGGTTAACTCATAGATTTTGAAATTTCTATTGTCAATAATTATAATTGTTTTGTAATGAACTTTTTGCACACTAAATGACATTAGTTATTTTAAACTAGTAATAAATTGCACTGCATTGATACTCTGGGACATCGCCCGGGCCTAATAGTAGTTGAGTATTTGTAAACTAAAGAATACAATATAGAATTGTTAAGAGGTAGGCATACAACTTGTACGTAGAAATGTGGCAAATACAAGGGTATTTAAAAAATCGTATATATCATCTCATATCTTTTACTATATATAATTATTGACTCAAGGTATTTTATGCTAATAATTAATAGATTTTAAATTTAGATATTATGTAAAATATTAACTTGACCAGAAACGAACCTGATCCTACTTGACTCGACCTGATACTAAATAGACCCGAAGAAAACCATTCCAGAATATATACCATTTTGAAGTGATCCGTTATAAACCGACCCAATGAACCTATTACCATTCTCCGTCGTAGCTGATGAAGATAGACTTTAGTTTATTCTTTGTTATTTATCTTTTAGCCTAGATTACCTTTTATGATTAGGATTAGGAGTCTTATCTTTTATTCTCTTGCTTGTATATATGTAATCCCTTTCACATCAATGAGTAGAAAACAACTCTTTTCTCAACTCTTTTACACTCTAAAATATTCTCAATATGGTATCTGAGCCATCCAAATTATTTGATTGATCTTACGTTTCCGCATAAAAACTTTGATGGTCGGTGGGGGTTAATAAAGAACCAACCGGCCGGATTTACCTCTCCAATTTTATTTTATTTTTGTTAAGTTCGTACGTTGTTTATCAAACTACCCTTCCGCTGCACTCCTCCCCTCCCTGTCGAACCCTCCACCCTCTCGACACCCTTCCGTGCACTCCTCTCGACACTCCCCGTCACACCCTCTCGACACTCCTACTCGAAACCCACTCGACACACCCAGTCGAACTCCCTCTCGACACTCCCCAGTCGAACCCCACTCTCGACTACCCTCGTCGAAGACCCTTGCCCTCAAAACTCTCATCATCGAACTCCAATCAAACTCACTCGACGCTTCCCATCGAACACCCTCAAAACTCTCATCATCAAACTCCAATCAACATCACTCACCCCTCGCTGAACCCTCCACGCTCTCTGTACTCCCTCCTTCCTTAACTCCAATTAAACTCATCAACAAAACTCCCTCCTCTCTTTGATTAACTCCATTAAAATCCTCCTCAAAAACTCCCTTTTTTTCTTCCTCATGTCGAACTCTGCCTCTCCTCTTCAAAGGCTCCTGACTTCAACACCCTCCATAAACACTTACTCCTCAAACTCTTCCAACTCCTCACACTCTTCCAACTCGTCCTCAACTCCACGTCGCCCCTTCCTTGGCAAGTGCCAATGGTGCAATGTCCAAGGACATACTCTCAGTTTTTGTCCCACCTTCAAGGATATTCATCCCAGAGTGCGTAACCCACAACGATCATATCGTCCACCGCAAGCCCATGTTTCGGTCCATCACTCATTCTCCACTACTTCTGTTGTCTCTACTCCATGGCATCTAGACGGTGAACGCTCCCAGCATATCACCACTAACCTTGCCACACTCGCGCTCCACCATCCGTATGACGCCATTGATGAGGTTGTTTTTGGTGACGGGCCACACTCTTCTCAAGGGCCCAACTAAACTTTTGTTCAAGGTCCTCAACTCATCAAGATTGGACTTACTCCTTCACCGCCGTCCATCTTGCGGGGGAATGATAAATATAGACTTTAGTTTATTCTTTGTTATTTATCTTTTAGCCTAGATTACCTTTTATGATTAGGATTATAATTAGAATTCTTATCTTTTATTCTCTTACTTGTATATTTAAACCCCTTCACATCAATGAATAGAAAACAACTACTTTCACAACTATTTTACACTCTAAACTATTATCAACATGGTATCGGAGCCACCCAAATTATTGGATTGATCTTACGCTTCCGCATAAAAACTTTGATGGCCAGTGGAAAAGGCAGTCCTCAAACAATATGTAATTTATCTCCGATTGCCCAAAGAAGTTCAACAAACTTTGGGAACTTATGCTTGAGTTATACTTTTTTTAAAGGTCAGCGCTTGGACCAAGCGAGAAGATTTTTTCTCATGGAAGAATCCAATGGTTAGGAACAATGTATAATTCAAAATTTGTATGAAATAAGAACATTGTCAAAAGCAAAATATATAGGCCAATTGTAAGTGAGGGAAATGGTTGTGACTTGTGACGAGTTAGACTCTATCTTAGAAGCAAAGTTACTCTGGGATGGGTCCTATGAAACATGATTAATTGATTATGTCCCTCTCAAGATTTAAGATAAAACTCTCATTGAGATGCATTCCACATAATAATTTGGAACTCGTATGTTCACAAATTTTAACGGAAAAGACCATGCTGATATAAGACATTAAGGAAAATGTTTATCTGGAATAAAGTGTAGAAAAAGGTTTTGGCAGCCGCTTTCATGAATTCCTTTTTTCTCTCTTCTCATCTCATTATTTCTCGTCACTTTCCACTAATTTTTTTATCTACCCTTTCCATTTTACCATTTCATACGCACATTCATGGGTTCTCCAATTGTCTTCTTTCTCCTACATTCTCATATCCCATCACATTTTATCTCTTCGAATTTCCCATACCATATTAGTTTGAATTTAATTATTAAATTATTTACACTACTTTTGTAGAGTGTTAATTAGATTCAAGTATGGAAATTACGTTAATTAATGAGAAATTAGGAAATTTTGTAGTGTCTATGATATGCTAAAATTGGTCTATATTTGTTGAGAATAAAAAAATATGGTTGTTGGTATGTATTTTATTTAAAAGTAAAAAAAATGAATCTAATGAGTTATTTCACAAATAATACACACTTGGAATTTGCAAAATAAAGTTGAATTTCTTCTAGACAAGTGGCTAGAAACGAGTGGTGCAAATAATGCAAACAAAAAGAAAAAAATCGCTTCTCCATCTTCCACATACAATATGTCTCAAGGACCAACGACACAAGAATTAAAGGAAAAAGAGGGAATCAATCCTTCACCACACGGTTCCACTTTTTTTGAGGAGGGTGCAACAAAAATGGTGAGTTCCCCATTTTAGAGGAGAGAGAGTGAAGTAGGGAAGGTTTGGCCTATGATTGTGGATGCTCCTAGCGCCAACCTTTTGAAGGCAATAATGCCTTAGCACATAAAACAATGAGTATTACAAATATTAAAATTGTTCCAAAACATAAATGATGTTCCCTGTAAAGATTGAACCATCGATAACTCAATGGCCCGGAAACCGAGCCACACCTTGCATGTACCATGAACCATACCGACCAGACAACAATGACAGTCGTTGCGTGCTTAATGGGTATCTCATTTCTAGCATAATCCATAGTGCATAGGAGGTCTTCAAACACAATATAAAATACTTCATAATCAAATAAGGTAGATCTCTTTTATTTCTTCCATCATGGTAAATTGAATTTCCCACTTTTTAAAAATTATGTTATGTTTAAAATGAGTATTCTCGGATTTTGTGTGGAACTAAGACTTTTATACTTCTCAAAACTTAGTTTTATTTGAAATGACTTTAAAATGAAGTCATGTCACGTGGACACCAAGTCCCACCAGTTCCCATGTATAATAGAGATATACAATAAAAAAAGTGTGTTGCATTACTAGAATTGTATATAAGGCACATGAGAAATATGGACCCAGACTTCTAGGGTTGTTCCTGGTATTTATGAGCCCTAGACATAACAAGAAACAAGGAGCACTTTTATAACTTTTTACTTTAAATTTTACATACATTCTCGTAAAATATCAATATTTCTTGTATTGCAAATTATAATTCCAATAACTTATTTTCAAATTTGGATTAAGCGTATTCTAATTGTTTTCCCACTAGATTCAATTCTATTCTATTCTTGGATGGGGTCATAAAAAAATTATTCTTAGATGGATGAAAAAAATGTTCAAACTAATTAGGTCGATCCTAAGATTTTAGAGGTCCGGGGCGAGATAAACAATTAGGACCCTACAAGATTAACAAATGTATCTTTAAAAAAAACTATTTAGTAGATGTACTCATAATTTTGCTAAACAAATAATAATCTAGTAAAAAAATTATCCAACTTTATGTTACAATAATACTAATATAGAGAAATATAAATTATTGATAATAGTTTGGTCTAATTTACAAAAATAAAATCGAATCCAACCATCTCATGTGATCTATCAAGTTTATATTTGTCCAACTTCATAGGATTAAGTTATACGAGTAGTATAATTCTTAGTCAATCCAATAAATCTTCTCTACAATCAAATCTGACTGGGCTTTTAATTTTGTCATATTAAATAAAGGTAAGGCCTTAATACTTTCTTATTCCATGAAAGATCAATATTAACCTACCAATCATTATAAATAAACTAAGACAAAGTGAGGGATAATTGAGCTGGTTAGAACAATCCTCCCAGTTTCAAGAGTTCCAAAGATCGATTCTCATCTCAATTTCGTGTTTTCTTATGTACTAGTAAATTATAACATCATGATATTTATAATAAGAAATAGATGGTACAATTTTACGGGAAACGAAAAATCAAATTGATATTTTTGAAAACCATAATGATAATGCTGCACGTAAAAAATAATTAAAATTTAGGTTAGTTCTAGAGAAAGAAAAAATCGATAAGTAAAGATTAATAATTTGAGTAAGACAGAAAAAGGCAAAAGAAATTAATATAAAACAGAGAAAAAAAGAGGAGCATAATAATTTAAAGGAGTAAAAAAGAATAACTACAGTACAAACTACTATGATACGCTAAGGAAAGGTTGGAGAAAAAACAAAATGTAAAAGAAGGTTGTCAAATGTATTAAACTCGAACGGGGGAAACAAAAAATTATAATCTCCCTTTAGAATTCGAACCCAACTCCTACACATCTTTAAAAAGAGTTAGAAGCAACGCACGGGTGCCAGTTAGCTAATATTTGGTGTATTTGAGCGACAATTCATCAAACAGTATTTACCTAGGCGAAGGCAAACAGTCAAGCAATATTTTCCCTTAGGTCTTGGATGGCCGCCCGCCCACTCCACCTGTCCTGCTTCAGGACTGGGCGCGAAAATAATATGTAATAGGGTGAGCAACCTACTTAATAATTTAGTATCGTGTGATTTGACATATCTACGTGTTGTTATCAACATGCAAGCCACTTATATAGATTTGATATATGTAAATATTACTTACAAGCTGAGCACTATGCGTAATGTAGAGGATGTTTCCTTTCAAAATTAGAGATTTTACATATGGTAACCCCAATTTTCATTTTATAGATAATAAGGGCCTTCACTAATTGGAAAACTAAAAGCCCAAACTTTGAAAAAGTAAACTTATTTATGCATCTTTGTTTTATAAGGAATAAAGAGGAGGGTGACACCAAAAAGAAAAAAAAATCGAAAATTAAAATTACACACATTATTTGAAATCATAATCGACTCTCCCTTTCATTCTATCTGCAACAGTTCCTAAAGTTGTTTGAAAGAATAAATAATAATCGTTATTCTATAAGCACAAAAATATTGTCATAATAAAGATTTGCATGTATCGCGTGCATATGAATCGAGTCTTCAATATTAGAGGAAACTAAGGATTTCTTTCACATTTTGTAGTTTACAGATGTGGTGTACAAAGTCAAATTTCCATCAAAGCAGAGGATAACTCTTAAGAAGACGACATCATCACTAGTACAAGAGCGAATTATATTAAACTCAGTTTCGGGCGTGGTTAAGCCAGGTGAAATGCTAGCAATGCTCGGCCCTTCAGGTAGCGGTAAAACCACCCTCTTAACTGCATTAGGCGGCAAACTAGGTGGAAATCTCAAAGGAACCATAACCTACAACAGGAAGCCATTTTCAAACCAAATGAAACGAAATATTGGTTTTGTAACCCAAGATGATGTGCTTAATGCTCATTTAACTGTCACGGAAACCCTAGTCTACACTGCACTTTTAAGGCTACCCAACACACGCACCAAAGAACAAAAGATTGGTGTCGCTGAGGAAGTGATACTCCAAATGGGCTTGACGAGGTGCAAGAATAACCTTATTGGAGGCCCACTTGTAAGAGGTGTTTCAGGTGGGGAAAGGAAGAGAGTTAGCATAGCTCAAGAGATGTTGGTTGACCCAAATTTGTTGTTCCTTGACGAGCCCACTTCAGGGTTGGACTCAACCACGGCTCAAAGGATTGTGTCAATGTTGTGCGATTTGGCCCTAGGAGGGAGGACAGTTGTGATGACTATACATCAACCTTCAAGTAGGTTGTTTTACATGTTTCATAAGGTGTTGCTTCTATCTGAAGGTAATTTGTTGTATTATGGAAGTGGATCGAATGTTATGGATTATTTTCGAAGTGTTGGATATGTCCCCTCTATTCAAATGAATCCGGCTGATTTTCTCCTAGATCTTGGAAATGGTATGTAAACATTATTAATTACCTGTAATAAATAAATATCATACTACATTTCCTACTTAAACAATTAATAGGAGACAAAATATTATTACTCTTAAAAATCTATGAAGATATTGACATTGGAATTTCTTAGAAAGCTACTTTTTTTATGTTTAATCAAACTAGTACTTAGCACTATCAATGTTTTCAGTCCTACTACTTGCCTAACTATTACGTTATTAAGTGGATTCTTATCAAACTAGTGATGAGAATGCACATCGTATGTTATCCTTAAGGTCAAGTGATTTGGTGAATTTCAGGAGTTTCACCGGACGACTCAGAAGACCAAGTGAGTGTAAAAGAGAAATTAATTGAAGCCTACAAAAATAACTTAGCAGACAAAGTGAAGGCAGATTTGCAAACAGAAGAAAGTGAGGTAAGAGATCGAAGAAATGAGGCTACCACAGAGATTGGGAAATGGCCAACGACTTGGTTTCAACAATTCAGTGTACTTCTTAGAAGGGGCCTCAAAGAGAGAAAGCATGAGTCTTTTGACTTTCTTAAGATAGCACAAATCCTTATCATTTCTGTACTCGTAGGACTTCTATGGTGGCAGTCCAAGATCACTCATTTACAGGACCAGGTATGTTTTACTATTATATTCATGTTTATTTAAGGTTCATTTTTTTAAGGTAAAATTAATTCATTAATAAAAGTGTCATACGACATCTACAATAGAAATTAGAACTAATAAATATGAAATAATTTGGATCAAATAAAATTCTAATTTTACAAAACCACGATCGTTGTAGATGAGATTTGACACTGATGAATACCCTCTATAACATCGATGTTTGTTACATTCAGGAGGGGGTCTTCCGTTTCGTTGTATTTTTGAAATAGAATTAAATCTGATACAATTGTTCGTAGATGTAGAACTGAACTATATCATAACATTGGATAATCTTCATCAATAAGTCATTTTCTGCAAAACTAAAAAAAGTCACCATAACTCACATAAGGAGGGAACCCAATATACGAGTAGATTGAATTTGAACCTAATAATTGGATAAAAAACTCTCAAATTGAGAGAGAATGAATTTTTATTCACCATGGAATTAGAAAATTAGTAAGAAGGAAGAAAGATAAGGGCTTACCATCAACCAAAAGGTTGACGGTAGCCCTTTAATGGTTAGATCAACAAAAACAAAATTAGGTTTGTGAAGAAAGAAGAGAGAGAAGAAAGAAAAAAGAAGTTGTTCATTTAAGGTTCACTTATTAGCTTTATTTTTCACTTCCGAAATTAGATTAAAATAAGTCAACGATGGTATATTTTAGATAGTATGCATCTTATTGCGGAGTTCTACACAGAGGATCTCTCCTATTTTGATATCTCTGTTCTATAAATGAAGAGGTGGGGGACACCAAAAATCCATATTATTCTATTTTTTTAATTCATAATTAAATGGAACAAATCTCTCTCTATAACTAACTTTTTCATTTTGAAAATATTGAATTTTCCTTTTTAATTTCCATTTTATATGTTTTCACATGCATTGATACTAATCTCTATTATAAGGGAAGAGGTGGGGGGACACTAAAAATAAAATCTATATTCTATAAATGAAGAGGTGGGGGACACCAAAAATCCATATAATTCTTTTTTTTTTAATTCCTAATTAAATGGAACAAATCCCTCTCTATAACTAACTTTTTTATTTTGAAAAATACATCTTAAATAAATTATCGAATTTTCCTTTCTACTTTCCATTTTATATGCTTTCGTACGCATCGCGTGCATTTAATACTAGTATAATGTAAAGTAATATAGTCTCAGTTTTAGTCAATTATGAACTTCATGCATTTTCATAAAACAGTTATACTTCAATGAATTTAACTTATCTTTGTTAAACTTATTTTAGCATTTAAAAATTTAGTTTTTAGTGAACTAGCTTATATCTTACCTAGTTTGCTTCTATTGTTTGCTTGATTAAAACTTCAATTTTAAACCTAAATTCTTTTTTTTTTCTAAACTTAATTACGTGTTGCTTTATGTCACTAAACCAGTATTATATTTCTTTTGCGCTTAAAATAGATAGGTAGCAAAACGGATGGGATATCCTAGTGTAGTTAGTTAATTCTACAAAATAAAGTTTGGTTAATCTAACTTACACACTATATTAAATCACTAGATGTCTCTATGATAAAAAGAGGACAAATAAAATTATTTAAAATACAAGAAGAAATGTGCATATATATCAAAGTGCATATTTATTATTAGATTGTAGCACTATCATGATGTTTTTCTTTACAAAACTTTGGAAACATTTTTCTTACATAATATATCAAGTTATTAGAGGTAATTATGTATCTATTGTTTTCGCACGCATCACGTGCATATAAGACTAGTCTCTATTATAAGGGAAGAGGTGGGGGGACACTATAAATAAAATCTCTATTCTATAAGTGAAGAGGTGGGGGACACCAAAAATCCATATTATTCTTTTTTTAAAAATTCCTAATTAAATGGAACAAATCCCTCTCTATAGCTAACTTTTTCATTTTGAAAAATACATCTTAAACAAATTATCGAATTTTCCTTTCTACTTTCCATTTTATATGCTTTCGTACGCATCGCGTGCATTTAATACTAATATAATGTAAAGTAATATAGTCTCAGTTTTAGTCAATTAATTTTTTATGAACTTCATGCATTTTTATAAAACAGTTATACTTGAATGAATTTAACTTATCTTTGTTAAACGAGTAAAGTATACTTTTGGGTACTCAACTTTGCCCAAAGTTGCAAGTTGGGTACTCAACTTTCAAAAGTTGCAATTTGGGTACTTAACTCTAACTTCGGTTAACTTTTTTGTTAAGTTCATTGAAATTAAAAAAATATTTTTTACACAAAAAAGAGATTGCACATCTACATTGACCACTATCTCTCATATTCTACCTCTACTACTACCACCATAACCACTACCACCTCTCATCCTCCTTCAACCAACACCGCTCTTTCCACCCAAAATCTCCACCAACAACCACCGCTCCTATCATGAACCCAAAGCCGCCACCTTCTGCCACCGATATGACCACAGACCACCAGTTCTGAAACCCCCACCTTCAAAGTCACCATCATTTGAAATCACCTCTGCCACTCCTAAACCACCATCTTCAAAGTCACCACATTCAAAATCACCACCACTTCCAAAACCACCTCCATTCGAAATCAACAACCTCATCAAACCACTTTTTTTTATCTCTTCTTGAAGGACAAAATCAGTATCAGAATCATCATAATTTGAGCAACAAGATATGTCATTAGCCATTTCCAAGAGGGTTTCAGCAGCAAATGTTTTCCATTTCTAAGAGGGTTTCTGAAGATTGTTGCTCTACTTAGAAGAACACGCCCTTAATCTCCTAATATACGTCAACTTGGCAACTAAATGAACAAACTTTGCTTAGCTAACTAAACGCAAACACAAAGCAAGCAAGCCAAAATTCATGCCCATTGTGATATAAGCAAGGTAAGTGCACTAAATGAAGGTTCAAAGGTAGAAGATTAAATCCATTAGCAATCACAATTTTCACATCCAATTCTACTTGAATCTACTACCTCAAAAACCCTACTTTTCATAAATAAGTAATTGAGTCTTCTGGTAACATGATACCCAGATCGAAAACTAAAATAATTTGCAATCTGATTTGATACATGAAAGATTAAATTGTACCCCAGAAAACAAAAGATTAATCGTACTCGCACAAAAAATTCAGAAACTTATAGATGAACATTTATGGGTTTTAGTTGGTGGTCGTTGGGTTGATAAGGTCGTAGAAGGAGGTGGTTATGGTGGTGGGACGGCGGGAAAAGAGGAGAGAGAGTGGTGAAGGTAGTTATATTTAACAGAATAGTTAACCAAAATGAGTTTCGAGTACCCAAACTGCAACTTTTGAAAGTTGAGTACCCAACTTGCAACTTTGGGCATAGTTGAGTACCCAAAAGTATACTTTACTCTTTGTTAAACTTATTTTAGCCCTTAAAAATTTAGTTTTTAGTGAACTAGCTTATATCTTACCTAGTTTGCTTCTATTGTTTGCTTGACTAAAACTTCAATTTAAAACCTAAATTCTTTTTTTTTTGCTAAACTTAATTACGTGTTGCTTTATGTCACTAAACCAGTATTATATTTCATTTGCGCTTAAAATAGATAGCTAGCAAAACTGATGGGATATCCTAGTATAGTTAGTTAATTCTACAAAATAGAGTTTGGTTGATCTCACTTACACACTATATTACATGACTAGATATCTCTATGATAAAAAGAGGACAAATAAAATTATTTAAAAAAACAAGGAGAAAAAGTGACGTAGGGATGTCTCTACAATAAAAAAAGTGGACAAATAAAATAATTTACTTTTTTTTGTCTCCATGAATACTCTAATTGAGTTTCTTGACATATACTCCTAGTCCATATTGTAGACACAAGTTGATGCACGAGTTCTTGTCCTACCAATTACAAAAATTATTTGACCTATAAAACTCCAATATTTGGCTTCAAATTTCCTATGACTGCAATGCAAGTGGTGTTTCAATTCTGGAACTCCATGCTTCACTCTAATGTCCATTATAAACTGTTAGATTATGTAAATCAAATATGTTAGTATTTAATTTAATTATTTAGTTGTTATTTAAAGATAGTTTGTTTGCTAAAATCATGTAATCAATGCTACCTACACCTACTCCTATGGCTGTAATGACGCTTGACATTGAGTTCCTTAATTCTAAGTAACTAAATATCACCTACATTTCCACTTCGAAACTTGTCTTGGTAAACTTTCTTGGAACGTACTTCAATTAATTTTTGTCTCGTCGGTTGTTCCACATATATACACTTTGTTTCTAGGAATATCAAAAGAATAAACTTGCTTTCTTAATGATTTGAGAACAGCCTTTCACAAGTGATTTTCGTGCATATACAACTTGAAACAAAGTTAGTGAATTACTCAAATTTGTCTTCATCAATATTATATATTGTCAACAGTTGCACATATAAATACTGAAATATATACAATGTAGCAAAGGTTATGCTTACCTACGCCTTCATATTAAACATTCCAAATTTAGTTACCAACATTGTGCGGTATGATGGCTGATGCTAGATAATACATGCTTTTTAGACGAAATAGAAGAGATATGTATCATGCGTTGACGCTTCTGATAAACTTATGAACTCATGGTATTATCAATTTATCATCACCTTATAATGTTCCTTTTTTGTCTAATTAGTAGCCGGTAATAAATAGTTATAAGTAATAAAAGTTTGATGTCAAGGTCGTCATGTAACATAGCTTCTTGCCTTCTTCTCCAATCAAGCATTTGATGAGGAAAAAAACAATTTTCTATCTATTTCCGTTACAACTATCTTTTACCACCCATCAAACGTACCCTAAAGTTACTCATGATCCACTGTTTATGTCCAACATGTATATTGTAAAGTTCTTGAAGTACTTCATACTTTACTCAAATGAATGGAAATTTAAGGTTTTCTGGACTTTGTTATGCAGATCGGACTTCTCTATTTCTCAACTGGATTTTGGGGCTTGTTTCCAATGTTTGAAGCCATTTTTGCTTTCCCACCGGAACGTATGGTACTCGCCAAGGAACGATCATCAGGAATGTACAGATTATCTTCTTATTTCGTTGCACGAATGGTAAGCGATCTTCCAATGGAGCTCATACTACCCACAGTATATATCACCATAACGTATTTTATGGGAGGACTCAAACGCAACGCCGCAAGTTTCTTATATTACTTGTTCTCCCTTCTCTTAAGTGTCATGGTCTCGCAAGGTCTAGGCCTCGCGTTAGGTGCTCTTGTCATGGATCTTAAAGCCGCAACCACCTTAGGATCTGTGCTCATGCTAACCTTCTTCTTAGCTGGAGGCTTCTACGTTCAACACATTCCTGGTTTTATTAAGTGGATTAAGTACTTATCAATAATGAATTACAACTTCAAGCTGCTCTTAGGATCACAATTTAAGCCAGGAGATACCTACCCTTGTGGTGGAGAAAACAATGTGTGCTTAGTGGAGGATTTTCCATCTATAAGATCAGTTGGACTTAGAGGGCAGTTTGTTTCTGTCATTGTTTTGGTGGCCATGATGATAGGTTATAGGTTAATTGCTTATTTTGCACTTACGCGTATTGGTGTTACCAGAAAGATTACGAATATATAATTAATGTTAGTTGTTATGCTTGAAATTTAGTAGTGATTTTGATGGAGAAATATTTCTTTTAATTAGATCAAGTATATATATGTTGTCGTGTTGTTTATGTATGATGAAAGTTGTTCGTTATCGTACAATTAATCCAAAAAAAGACTTATTTAGGCCCTGTTCAGTTCACCTTAAAATAATAATATTCAGTAAAAATAAGTTCAGTTCAGTAAAAATAAGTTCAGTTCAGCAAAAAATAAGTTCAGTTCAGTAAAAATAAGTTCAGTTCAGTAAAAATCAGTAGTGCAAAGAAGAAAAAACAACATGAATCAGTAAAAATAAGTTCAGTTCAGTAAAAATAAGTTCAGTTCAGCAAAAATAAGTTCAGTTCAGTAAAAATAAGTTCAGTTCAGTAAAAATAAGTTCAGTTCAGCAAAAATAAGTTCAGTTCAGTAAAAATAAGTTGAACTGAACGGGGCCTTAGATGTAACTTTGGGTCGTGGATGGAGACGGTACCAAGGCCATGAAGTTGATAGGAAGGCCGAGAAGTAGTAAAAATGGGATGTTTTGACATTGGGTTTGTTGTGCTTATGCTTATGAAAGTCTTAAGTTTTAACGTGCTATCGATGTTCTATACGGATTTACTAAATGCTTATTATTTGTTTGACGCGCTGGAGTAGAGTTACGAGTTCTTTGGACTGTCTTCTGTCTTTTCTTGTTTCTCTATTTTTTCTTCTTAACGAAACTCAGGTCAAGAAAGAAGGTTCAATATTGATCCGTGAAAAGCAAGTGTTTGGGATGAATTTCATGAAGTGAGACGATTAAGATCCATAGGAGCGATTATATAAGGTCTCTATCTTAGTTATGAGTTAGTGAGCTTTTATAAGAATATTGATTGACTTTGGTGATATATAGAAGTATTTTAGAAAAACATAGTCATGTAAGATGTTGTTAGATTCAATTCAATATGTATTTTATTATACCAACTTTATATAATTTTTTATTGATAATCAAAGATATTAATATTTTAAAAAATGTATCAATAAGCGTGAAAAGTACAATTATACAAGTGTAGCAAGTATTTTGAAGAAAGGGAATAAAAAAACATTTCTTGCACTAATAAAGAGAATGATGCAGGAGCGAAGAGGCTACTCAAAAATATCACTATTTATGACCTTCGCAATTTTTGAGTATGGTTAATTCTTCAAAGCAAGGTCATGGGAGCTACGAGTTTAAGCGCAACACAACCTTTTCCTCTATGTTAAGGTAGATTGAAGGTCCAGTCCAAGAATAGTCCAAGATGGCGTGAAACATTATAGTACGTCCATTAGACTCATTAGAGTCTTGTTGAGTCATATAGAGTCTTGTTGAGTCATATAGAGTCTTAGTAAATTTTATCTAGTATTTAATTCAGCATTTTAATTTCTGTCAATAGGTAGGCCGAAAATATGTTGTATTTTTCGATTATTAGGAGTCCTTGTGCTAGTAGTAGTTGAGTTGTAATGTTCCTAAAATATAAGATTAGATTAGCTAAAAGATAAGGAAAATAATCTAATAGTAGAATCAGAATATCTATATTTAGTGGATTCCTTGGACATGTGTATGTCTTAATAACCATTATATGATTAGTTTAGCTTTGACATTGTTAAACGTCGTGCCGTAAAAGGAGGTTATAAAGGCAATGCTCAGATTAGCTAAGAATTGAGTGGGAGTTATGGTCATACAAGATTGGATAAGTCCTCCTATATAATAGGAATGGTGTCTGGGCCTCTTGATGAGGGAGAACTGTAAAAACGCATGGCCATGCTACATGAGATTAAAGAGTTGATATTCATTTGAACAATGAAACTTCGGTGATCAAGAACAAATTTGAGTGTCTAACATTGTGTTATCAAATTTGGCATTAAGAGACTTAAGGAATTTTAACATTGTGAACTTGTAGGAGATTTAAGGAATATGTCCTTGACAATTTCCACAATTACTAAATATAAATAGGAATATAATTATAGAGATCATAAGTTAAATATTTTAAAGATCGTATTTACTTGCTATAGAATAAATATCGATTAGTAGGCCAATATGATTGGGTCTACAACTAGAATAATTAATCCTATGAGGTCACACTTTGTAACACTGATTAAAAGAGAATTAAAATCTCAAGTTGGGCCAACTAGTAGGATTAGGGTTTTCTCAAGTTAACCTAATCTAATGAGAGTTAGGGTTTTCTACTTCAAAATGGATTAGGAGTGGTTAATCTTTCCTATATACTTCTCCCCTCGATTTTCGTGCGTGCGTCGGCCACCACTCACCCTCACTCACTTGTTTTCCGGCGAGCCACCATGCACCACTCGTCCCTCCTTCTCCTCTTTGTGCGGCAGCAGCAACAGCCACCACGCACTCTTCCCTCTCTCGCTCTCGTCCGCAGCGGCAACAGCAGCCACGCAGCGCGTGATTGCCACCGCCAGCCACACGCGTGTTTCCCCTTATTGTTTCCATTTTTTGTGTTTTTCTTTCGGTTATTTCTTAACCCTTATCCTCTACTTTAATGTTTAATTATAGTTAATGTTAAAGTTTTAATTTGTATGAGTTTTTATATGTTTTATAAATAAACTTGAAAACTTTATTATTCGAATTATTAAAAATCAGATTTTTGTTTATTGGGAATGTAAAATATAATTTCAGATTTATTATTTATGGTTTAAAGTGAGTTTTAAGTATTAAAGTAATGATTTTTGAGGTTTTAAAGTCTATTATGAGTATTATATTAAATGTTGTTAAAGGTTGGAACTTTAATGTTTCTAAAGTATTTTAAAATGAGTTTGGAAGCGTTTTAAAATAATTTATTTTGCTGTGAATTAATTAGTATATTAATTCATTGTTGTATAATTATTTTGATAGGCGGAGAATTTACTTTAGGCGATTTCTAGAATTCTAAAGTGGCCTCTGACTTTGTCTACACAAGGTATGTACATGTCCTTATGTGTTAGACTAGTATCATGTCCTAAGGATTAGGATTATTTATAGTATCATGTCCTAAGGATTAGGATTATTTATAGTATCATGTATAGGGAACCCTTTTATGGTTCATACGTGGCTATCGAATTGAAATTTTGTGTTGTTCAGCATGTTAATTGCCTTTTTGTTTTATTACATGATTGAATGGATGTTTGATTCAAGCATGTTTGGGAAGGGAAGTTTATTTATTAATTCATATGAGGGATTAATGATATTTTATTATTGGATTATGGAATTTGATATTGTTTCCCTTAGTGGATATTTTTATTACTTCTCAAAGGCCGATGACTTTGTGAGTAAGTTGGATTATTATTGGTTATGATTATATTACTACTTTGCAAATACCGAGTGCTTTGTAGGGTATGTATATTTATTGTCATTGGACATTCGATTGTTGATTTAAGTCAACAAATAAATTTGGAGGATTAATTCTTGGTCAATTGGAATTGTTTGATCACTTATTTAATCCTAAGATAAATAGAAATATTTGTTGTATTCATGTTATGTGTTGGTTGTCTGTTTAGAGTCCAACATCGAATAACATACTAATACTTAAAGTGGAAGTGAATAGCAATAGCTTTAGACTTGTTCACGTCTAAAGTTCTGGACTAGTATGAGTTGGAGTACATGGTGGTAGCTCATGGCTTTTCTTGGGGTCGGATTGATCACCGTACCCTATTTTTATTTCTAAAGGTTCCTCGATATCGTTGGTCAAGGGGTTACGGAGTCGCGCCCGTAACTCGGTCCTTCATTTTGAAGACTGGTTTTTGGTTGGACAACTCGATCCATTGTCTATTCAATTTACTAAATGATTATCATGGGGTATGTTTTGTGGAGTCAAGTTTTATTGTACGAGTTGAAGTCTTGATGTATAATAATTGATTATATTTTGGTTGTCCATTCGTATCATGTTTAGTTTTCGTGTTTTGTTTTGTTTATGTATGTACTCAGCTTTGCTGATTACGTGCTTTTCTGTCTGTCGATCATGGCTGTACCTATTGATCCTGTGATGACCCTTCATTGGCGAGCAATTTTCAATTGAGTATTTGCCTACAGGTTTGGAAAGCATTATGCATCGTCTCAAATACTCATTTGGGACTTGGGAAGCGTTGTTGAGAGATCGTTTTACTTCTATTGTTTATTGCCTTTACGTTACTTTAATTAAGTTATTTTATGGATTATTTATTTTAAATGTTTTAAGTTGGTTTTGAATTCCTTTCGAGGTTTAGATTATGGTTTGACAATTATTTATGTCTTATGTATTTAATAAAGTTTTATTTAAAGTTTTCTGCTGCAATACTCTGAGTAAGCCGACTCGTTTTCACACGGGCGATAATGCCTTGATAATTCTCTGTTTTAGTTGGGAAAAATATATGTTTTATAAAGAGAGAATTGTCGGGTTGTTACATAAACACAGAAGAAAAAGTTAAGAGTAACTTTTACTGTACAATTGTGAGAAAAGAAATCCCTCATCTCTACTAGGGTTTTGGCACAACATCGCTTAAAAGTAAGAGGATGTACAATCGCAAGGATTATCCTAATGGATCTCAGCATGGCTACTGGGGAGAAGGTTCGTCATAATGTATACCATGAACTTGTCTGAAACCTTTTGCCACTAACCTAGCTCTGAAAACACTAATGTTTCCGTCTTTGTCTGTTTTCAATTTGAAAATCCATTTGCATCCAATGGGTCTCACTCATCAGGCAAATCAACCAAGTCTGATACTTGATTTTCAGACATAGATTCCATTTCGGATCTCATGGCTTCACGCCATTTCTCGGAGTCCTGACCCTCCAAAGCATCTTTATAGCTAGTAGGCTCGCCACTTTCTAAAATCGTTATTTCAGAACTTTCCGTCAGAAGAAAATCAACATATTTCCTTGATGGAATGGTGATCCTACTAGATCTACGTAGGGGAATAATAGAAGAAGAATCTCGGTCGTTAGACTCAGAAACTTCGCATGGATTAGATCCAAGTGGGGCAGTAGGAGGTTCGCGGATAGGATTCACCACCCCCTGAGCATTTTCATGTCGGGCCGCCTCTAATGAGGTTTTAACCTCACCCATTTATTGTTCATCTTGAATTTCTCCGAGATATACATTTCTCCCACTTGTCTTCTTGGAAATAAACTCATTTTCAAAAGGAGACCCCATGGCGAGCAACAAACACTTTGTTTTCGCTATGGTGGTAGAAATAATACCCCTTGGTCGCTTTGGGATATCCCACAAAGAGACACTTGTCAAATTTGGGTGCTAGTTTATCATATAGAAAACTTTTAACATAAACTTCACAACCCCAAACCTTTACAAAAGACATTTTTGGAACGGTTCCTGACCGTATCTCATATGGAGTCTTATCTACTACTTTGGATGGAGCCCTGTTGAGTGTAAACGCAGCTGTTTCAAGATCAAATCCCCAAAAGGAGATAGGAGATCAGCAAGACTCATCATGGATCGTACCATATCTAATAGGGTGTGATTCCTTCTTTCAGAAACACCATTTAATTGTGGAGTTCCTGTTGGAGTGCATTGTGAAAGTATTCCACAATCTTTCAAATGATCACCAAATTCTTGGCTTAGATATTCCCCTCCACGATCAGATCGTAGAGCTTTTATCTTCTTACCAAGTTGGTTTTGTACTTCATTCTAGAATTCTTTAAATTTCTCAAAGGCCTCCGACTTTTGCCGCATGAGGTAAACATATCCATATCTGCTTACATCTTCTGTAAGAGTAATGAAGTAACTATACCCTCCCCTAGCCAATGTACTCATTGGTCCACATACATCAGTATGTATGAGGGCTAAAAGGTTATTGGCCCTTTCACTCAAACCAGTGAAAGCAGACTTTGTCATTTTCCCCATTAAGCAAAACTTACAAACATCAAATGATTCGAAATCAAATGATTTGAGAACTCCATATTTATGTAATTTTTCAATTCGTTTTAAACTTATGTGGCCTAATTGACAATGCCATAGGTATGTTGGATTTGATTCATTTGACTTGTGTCTCTTGTTGTCTATGTTATAAATATATGTTTCTAACTCTAAAACATGAAAATCATTTGATAACTTAGCAGACACATAGAAGTATAGAACATATCATTCAAATAAGCAGAACAACTGTTATTCTTTATAATGAATGAAAATCCCTCATAATGTAAAACAGAAATCGAAATAATGGTATTAGTAATAGCTGGAACATAATAACAATTATTTAGTTCCAATACTAGTCCTGAAGGCAAAGGTAGACTGAATACTCCCACTGCCAAGGCGACAATTTGAGCTCCATTGCCAACTCACAATTCTACCTCTCCCTTAGCCAGTCTCCTACTTCTTTTAAGTCTTTTCAAATTACAAATAATGTGAGAACCACATCCAGTATCAAATACCATGATGCAGAAGTAGCTAAGTTAATTTCTATAACATAGATATCTGAAGAAGAAGCTCTAGACTTCTTATCCGCCATATTCCTTTCTAGGAAAATCTCTTGACTGAGTTTTTCTTTTTCAAGATAATCGTGCAAATTAAATGCAGAATTGGGGTTGTAATTATAAGACATTACTACAACAAAATAGCAAAAAAAGATTCAATTAATATGTTTATCAACTATAGTTATTTTAACAATATTTTAAACAACTATATAATACTTTATTCAAAATATAAACCCCATATTTAATAAAGAAATAATCAAGATCCCCTCCCGCTATAATTAAACGGACTTTAGCCCTGCCTTTAATATATAGTGATTGAGTTAAGTAAACCACTTTAACTAATTATAACAATTTATAATTTTTGGTAGACATGTTAATAACTCTTTGTTTATATCCTATCTCTTAGCTTCAAAACCCAAAACTGTTTTGATAGTTCTGTTGAGTTAAACCAAACATTAACATGTAAGTTTCGAAAACCTACCCTATTATCCTAGGAATAGTGAACAACACCCTGCTTTGGCAGAACCTATTACTCATATTCCAAGGCTTTATAGGTGTTGTTTGGAAAAACAATTAACTCAATATTACCTTTGGGGACTTAAGTTTATCATGTTGGTATATTTAAAAGTGAACACATTGCATAAATAACCACACATAAACTTAAGCGAGCATTTAAATAAAATTAAATGCATAAACAATCAAATATAAACTCAAATGTGATCCTAGTATGGCCCCTAAACCTAGAATATCTAATCTTCATGAATCCTCCCTTGAGACTTTCTCGGATCTTCATCCTTGATTCGATCTCCATGGAACTTCAATCTTGATCATCGATCATTAATTTAAACTATTCTAAGCAAAAAATTTAAATTGCAAAAATACAAACGATGCGCATATCGTATTTTAATTATAAAAATACATAACGATACGCAGATCGTATTTTCTGTCCTAGTTTGGGCCATACCAATCACAATCATGTAAATATAATATCAAACACATTATATTGTACATCCAAGCAAAATTATAATATCATCATATTACAAAAGGCATCCACACGCAATATAATATCAAACTTACTATATTCATCAACGTAAAAAATATAATATCACTATAATATAAATCAAAATTCATTTACTCCATTAACATTTAATGGGTAATAACAAATATTTCCATACATTAAACTTTCACGCATTTATAAAATCAGCATAATATAAAGCTTAATATTCACAAAATAACAATTAATGAGCAAATAAAAACAATTGATATGGTTGCAACTCCAACATGAAGCAACAACCAATTGATATGATTGCAACTCCAAGATGAAGCAACAACCAAGAAATCCAAACCAAAGGTCCTTAGAAAATTCACTAAGTCCGAAAATTCACACACAAGTAACGGATATGTAACCTAAAACAAACACTCCTAAACGTTTAAATTTACTCTTAATCTCACTTTAAATTACTCCTGGAATTAAGTAGATTAAACAATAGATTAATAATCACTCCTGAAAATCTCTCTATTGGGCGAATATAATTGTGAAAACAATTAAACTCTTAAACGAAATTTTAACTGAAATAATCTCTCTTTTTTATTGAAATATGGACACATGTTTTAACTATTCGGTCCCTAGGGTACTCCTAACATAATTAGGAAACCGAATCCTAGTCTAAAAATAGCTTAAAACTAATCCTTAAAATTTAGGAAAAGATAAAGAGAAGGTTAGGAAAAAAATCTAATAAGATAGGGTAGGAATTTCAGCCCCCTTATCTTATTTATACGCCTAGATAAGCCTTATCTTTTAGCTAATCTAATCTTATATTTAAGAAATATTACAAATCAACTACTACTAGTACAAGAAATAACGAAAAATACAACATATTTTTGGCCTACCTATTGACAGAAATTAAAAAGTTGAATTAAATACTTAATAAAATTAACTAAGACTCTATATGATTCAATAGGACTCTAGTGACTCTAATGGACGTCCCATAATGTTTCACGCCATCTTGGACTATTCTTGGACTAGACCTTCAATCTACCTTAACATGGAGGAAAAGGTTGTGTTCCGCTTAAACTTGTACCTCCCATGACCTTACTTTGAAGAATTAACCATACCCAAAAATTGCGAAGGTCATAAATAGTGACATCTTAGAGTAGTTTCTTCGCTCCTGCATCAGAGAAGGAAGCACTGATATTTTGACCAACCACCCTCACCACTCTATGTCTCACTCCTTCTACCACTACCATAACCATTTCGAGAGATTATGCATCATATACCCGGATGTTATATGAGCATGGTACGACCAAAGCTTTGAACAAAAAAAAGCTTTTGAGCAATAAATTAAAATAGTCTTGGGTGTACCATTCCCATGGTACACCCGGTGTATAATAAAAATTGTACCATTCCGACGCCACTATTGCACACCCAAAAATCAACCAGCATGAACCAATCAGCAAGAGGATTGGATAATTATCATTTATTCGCTCCCTCAAACCCAAATAAACTGCAAGCATCAATTCCAGTCACTGATTCAGGGCTCCACAAAGCAGGCTCCATCGTCGATCCAAAGAGCATTATTAGCAATGACTCATTTGATAAAGTTCATGGTACTATTATTCATTCTTTTTCTGTCTCTTAAAATGTCATCTTTCACCCTTTTCTTGTTAACAATAACCTATTTTAAGTTCATCACCTTCTCTTTCCTACCCACCATACTTTCTCTCTTTCACATCATTTATTAATATTTGAATATGTTCATGAACAAGTAAAATTGATATATTAACGATAATTTAAGCTTAATTATGGTTAATTAAGTTATACTTATTTAAAATTAATTAATTATTTATTTGATTAACATTTTTTTGGGGGTTTCAGCAAAGAAAAGTTATAAAAAATTTATCAACAAAGTTGTTTAAGAAGAGAATACATGGAGAAAATGGTTTTTCGAAAATTTTACCAAAATATATCAAGATTGGTCTCATTTTATAGATCTCAAAAAAATAGGAACGTTGGTGATTTTTGTTTTTTTTTTACTTTTATTTTAGGAGCAAATAGTTGTTGAATATTTATACGGTTTTATTTTCTCTCTCCTAACTGAACCAATGAGAATGCGACACGCATAGTGACGCGCGTCTGCTGTTTATTTGCGAAACGCTGTCGTTTTTTTCTTTTTCATCTCCAAACTCAGCATTTTATCTATTTTTTGATTTATTTTTTGCCTCATGACCGTTTGTGGCAAAAGGTCACAAGATGACCTATTTCAATGAACTTTGGTGAACAACCATTATTTAGGTCATTGCTAATAAGGTTTTTGTAAAGTTCATCTCATGAACTTTAACAACAAGTCATTGCTAATAGTGCTCTAACTTGGTGTCTCTAATAGGAAGTATCAGTTTGTGAGTTCAAGATCCCTAAAATAGTTTCACTTTGTTTAGTCAGGTATTGTTCCTCAAATCTAGATATTCAATAACTTTTATTGTCTATATTTTACTAATAACTTTTATTGTCAATATTTTTACTAATTTCCATGAGAAATTCTTTCTTAGTTTTGAGTTTGCCCTTCTTATATTAAATCAATAAACATGATGACTAAGTTGCTTTTTAGTTTATGGGATGTTTACATTTAGTTATCTTGTTTATTAATTGTATTTATTATGATTTGTGAGGTTGAATCACTCACCTGTTGGTAGTCGCAAGTCTTATGCATTCTTCTTCTAAAATTTAGGTGTGTGTTTATACTTCCTATGTGTTATACTAAACTACTCTAGCGTTTCGAGTTTTCTCTCAATTAAAATATCCAATGGATTTTGACTTTGCAAGGATGATTTGAGCTTCTCATATGCTTAGACTATTATCACTCATGATACAAAAATACTTGTTATCACTCTCTCTCTACCACTTTCTCTCTCATTATGTCATGTTTTATGATATATGCTAAAAATGTTTCTCATGACACAAAAAAAGTTGTACATCCCCCCTCTTTATTTCCCAACATACTATACCAAATTTTCTCTTTCTTATCATCCATAAATTTAATAAAATAAAATTATATAGAAACAAATTAAAAATTACCTCAATTTATATGATTAAAAATATTTTTTTGTATAATTAAAACCCAAATACACATTTTTTTAGATTTAAAAAGAGAAATTAAAATATTAAAAGTGTGTCAAAGTACATGAAAATGGATGTCAGTTTATAGATCATGAATTAATATGATCATTGACATTTTTAATTTTAATTTTTAGTTTTGCAATTTTCCGGAAAATTGATTACAAATAAAAAATAAAGGAGAGAGAATGATGTGTGTCAAGCTCTCATTTGTCTTTGCTATGACACAATAAGCCCCACTTGGATGACCAACCCATGATTTAAATCATAAGATGATTTAATTCATGCATGATGACCAATTGGTCACCAAGCTTGGCTTGGTCTAGTGATAAAGGTTTGATCTCATGACTTGAAGGTCATAGGATCAAATCCCACTAGGGGCATTTGGGGGTGGGGATCCCCTTACCATTCTCCCCTGCTCTCAAGAAACTGTGCTAGTTGAGATCTGGCCAGGGGTCCACCTTATTACCTTCCAAAAAAAATGATGACCAATTGGCCATTGGATGACATAAAAAAATACATGAGTGTGGTACATGCATTTTTTTTTTCTTTTCTTGTAATCAAGCATTTTTCATAACCAAATAAATTATGAGTGTGAGTGTGAGTGCTCTTATAAAGATAGACAATGACAGAGAGGTTATAACTTATAAGCATAGCTCGAGATGAGAAGAATATATATTTTTAACTAAGAAGAGGTGGCTGAGGACTTGAGGAGAGAGGCGGTGTTGAAGTGGATTAGGCGGTGATTGCTAAGAAAAGGCAAGAGAGGGAGAGAGAAGGAGTCAAGGTCTTTTTTTTTTGTACAAAAAGTAATTTTTTTAATTAATTTCAATGAAGTAAACCAAAGCTTTGAGTACCTTATTTGTAACTTCTTAAAGTTTAGTACCCGACTTGTAACATTGGGCAAAGTTGGACGGAAATAAGTTGACGTCGCTGAAAAAAAATTAGACTAAAATTTGGATACAAGGGCTTAATTTCACCATTTAGAGAAGTTGTGGGGTTCATATACAACATTTGCTACTTAAGGTGCCTAAGACCAACCATGGGGTTTAGCCATTTTTCAGTCCACAGCTTTTCCCCTAATTCAAATGGTTGGAAATTAGGAATAACACACAACCCTATGGCCAATTCAATTAACATAAGTCCAAACCCGATAATCAAAATTATTTACAGACTCCAATATTTCAGCAATAATAAAACCAATATGAGACTTGGGAACTTACTTTTCCTCAGCTTTCTCTGGTTTTTGTTAAGTATGAGTTTGGGTCGCTACAAAGAGGAGAGACAGTCTATTTCACAAGATAAAAGGAGGTTCCAATTTAAAATCATATGGTTATACGGAGAGTAGCCCTTTAGCCTTATTAGGTGAACGACTCTCTCCAATTATATCAATGTGGGACTCTCATATGTGATTTTCCATGGCGCCAGAGCTTCAACCCTCATTCTTACGTGAGAGGTCCTTTTTTAATTGACCCATAGTATATAGAGCTAGTGGTTCTGTAACATGGTATCAAGAGCTAGTGTGACTAAAAGGTCACGGGTTCAAATCTTATTCACCTCTCTTTTCAAAGTGGAATATTTAGCGCCACATATGCGGAGGCCTGCATCCACACTTCAATCCCAATTGGCTTTTTGTTAGGTGGCGTGATAGAGTATAAAACTATTCTTGAGCTTTCAACCATCAACTTAAACTTTTGATTGGGTTGGTTTCTTAACAATTTGTTTTGGGGAGTCAAAAGGGCGGAAATATTATTAATTACTTAAGAGTCAATCCTGCTAATTATAGGCCTAGGATAAAAAATTCCAATACATCATATCCAAGCCTTTGGCAGTGACAGCGGTTAATAACTTAATATTGCACAAATAGGCAAACCACCAGCTTACAAATGAGACTTTGGCAGTGAGATTTAACAATGAGCCTTCAATATCCAAGCTTGCAACTTGCAAGTATAATTTTAACCCCACAACATAATCTCAGGTTCATGGAATTATTCCATACGTTTGTTTGGCCCTGCAGCCACAATATTGTCATTGCCATGAACTTACAGTACCTGCCTGTATCAGAGTTCAACTTGCATACACCCATATTAGGAGGCGACCACGCCTTAATCTGCACACCATTATTACTAGCATCCACCTCCATACAAGACTTGTAATGCTCCACAAAACTCCAAGCTTTCTCAGGCACATTGTCATGATGCTCCTTGTTTGAAGCGGAGAGAGGTCCGTTCTTCAGTTCCAGATAGCCCAAATCACAGTGAGCAACTTATCCAACAACTCACCATTCTTCCCATTTAATACACCTTCTAGCTAGACTCGAATATTAGGAACACGTCTATGCCTATGTCTCATATCCATACCACTCCCATGCCATAGTTTTTGAGGAAAAGGACACTCAATAAGGTTGTGAACAGCAGTATCTTCTTGAGCTCCATACACCCATATTTGTTAAGGTTACCTTTCGATGCATGTTATTGTGTTAGATGATTACAAAGTCAGGTCAATCAAAATCCATAAAGCAATTGCTAAAGATTTTCTAATCTTAATCCTTTGTCTAATGAGTTTAAAGCTTGATAGTCCTTTAGACAATAATCTCGACTCTCTAAAGACGATATGTAACACTTAATATGTCATCTACTGATGTCCAATAATCTAGTAAAGGTTTTCATTCTGAAACTAAGACACAAACTTGTATACTCCTCTTCTGAAAGAGAGTAGTAGTTTATGTCTTTTACTGATGTTGAAGGAGAGTTTGCATGACCAATTTCTACATTTTCGTTTCGATGCAGCATAACTGCATAAGCCATTGGACTATTAAGAGTAAAAAAATGAGAATATAAACAGGCAAACATTTGTCCCATAAAAATCAAGATATCATAACAGACTTATAGTAGAGCCCTGTGAGGCAAAACAAATTTTCTGCTAGAAAAATACTTCATCCAATTAATTAAAGAGCATAATACTTAAATAACCATATCAAAATCTAGCAGGATAAGAAAATTGCAGTAACATAAAAGAGAGGTCCAAACAACATATAATTAAAAGAAATACACTCTACTCCCTTCGTCCCACAAAATTTTTCCCACTTCTTGAATATATGTGAGGTATAAAATAATGAAATGGGAAGAACTTTGTGGGACGGAGGGAGTATAAAATAACGCCTTATCTATTGGCTTAAAATGTGCAGGGGTTAGAGATCATTGGTTGGTTGACTTCGCGAAGACAATAAGGCAGCTGGGATAACCTTTGTTGCTCATTTATTCTATGGGGAAAGAATTTTAAATCTGTCTCATAATCAATAAAAATGGTGTCATTTCCCAAAGGTGGTCCTACAGGCATCAGGAAGGCGCTATCAGTGGACGAATCATCATCATCGTCATAATTTTCTTGTACTAATCGATTTTGAAGCAGCAATTGTTGAAACTCTGTCTCTAACGATGAATATTCTTCATCTTCATGTTGTACTCCTCCAAGTGATGTGCGCTGTTGGTGAAATGATGCGTGCTGTTGGTGTAATATGGCCATTTCATCAGGCGAATAATAATGCCGCTGATGATCCTGCAGTATTCGTGAAACTAATAGATAATCGAATTGTGGTCGTGGTACAAATTTGGCTACAGAAACAAGACTCTCAGTATACGCCAGAATAGTTTTGTCTCCAGGAAACTTGAGCGATGTCATTTCTTCGGTAACCAAATCATAGCGCGTCATCGCTTGCTGATCTCCGCAGTTGGCGAACACAATTGCCTTGTTATTCCATAACACTATTGGACTACATGCTATGACTTTAGGAATTGTCAAAGCTTTTAGTTTTTTCCAAGACCCTGCAGGACCATACTTGTTTAAACCCCAAATATGCATGTCTTTTGTAGTTGTAGCCGGGAGCATCGAATCGTCGATATAATATATAGTAGGGTATACATTATTGGAGCCTTGATCCAAAAACCTATAGCAATGCCTTTGGCTTTCATCACAAGGCATAGGGGTCTGCACAAAAACCTCATCAACCATGTCGAAGGAGAGAAGAAAAGAGGTATGACCACGTCCTCTACTACTAGACTCAGACAGTATCCAATGGTGCTTGCGACCATTAGAACAACAACCAGGATTAGTACGATAAGGAACACCACCATACCCAATGTCCATACTGACATCAAGCTGCCTCCAAGAATTAGCAGCAAGGGAGTATAATAACACACTGGATCTGCGGTTAAAATCAAAACAAACAACCTTGTAATCACTGGCTACGTTGTCAAACCCGAAACCAATATATGAATATGGAAACCCGTTTAAGGTGGGGACTCTAAAGACGTCTCTAATTGCCGGGTTCCACAACAACCACACACTTTCAAGAGAAAAATCGGCATATTTGACGAATTCCAATAAGAAGAGGCCATTACAAGGACCGTAAATGTTATGATCGAAGGTTATATCTTGGTGACTGATACCGAACTTGGGTGGTTCATAGGCCACAGCAGGTCTAAACTTAAATGCTGTTTCATATGTAAGGTCTTCATATGAAGTTATGCATATAGAACGAGCTGCTGAAAATTCACTCAAAATACAATCGTAACCATCATTATTATGTTGTCTCAACCGAGTAGCATAATGTTTGGTTGCAAATCCAGAGGAAGTAATAATAGAATGCCAATACTTACAAACGCATGTAAATCGAATCAATGATTTTACAGGCAGTTGAGCCAGTATCTCAACTAACAACTCCTCTTCCAATTCCATCTCCTGATTCTGCTCTCCTCTGAAATTATACACAGGCGCACCTCCAAAATTTATATTTGTTTTTCTTTACAAGAATTTTGACAACTTGGCAAAATCGCACTAGGTTTTATAGGAATTAGTCGGGTGCAGGAGGAAGGTGTGAGGATGAGATCAAGGAAAGATATTTACCTAAATAGAATTAGTCATAGGTATTGTATGCAGAGCTATTCAGATATGAGAAGATACCTAACTTAAATAAGAAGATCCGAAGCAGGTGGATATCAAACGGATTCTGGCCTCGGGAGAGCGGCTGCATGATTTTGATATTATCTTCTTTATGATGAGGTGCGCTTAGGTTGAAAGAAATCAATATATTATTATTTTATTTTTTTTAATAAGTTTTTTTTCCGGGAGAATTGAGTCGATTGCAATGTCATAATTGATAGTAAAAGATAAAGTTTGAGTTTTTAAAAGATAACTAGTTTTTTTGTCACAAGCGATGAACAAAAAGTATAGAGATAGGATAAGGTAGAAATAAGGGGAGAATTGGAATGAACAAAAAAATTACAAATTGAAAAGGGATTGTAATAAGAGTTTTTTTTAATATAAATTGTAAAAATAAAATAAGGTAGAATATTTAATGTGAAATTAGATTGGATAACTAAAGCATACGCGCATTAGAGAAAAAGTTTGAGGAGCTTATTTTTCTCATAACAAAAATTAAGGAGATGGGATACATAACTTAAAAGCAAAAGTAGATCACAAAAAGAGGTGTAGCCTAGTGGAAAAATCTTAAAATTCTAAATAGTCACAAGTTCAAATCTTTTTGTATACATTTTGTAGGCATTTCCATATTCTGCGCAATAAATGACATGGAGTGACACGTGTCAGATGGCAATGCTTGATTACGCGTTTTAATATATATACAGATTAGAGTTTTACATAAATAAAAAACAAAGTCTTAGTGTCAATAAACTACGAGGATCAGCTTTTTCCGAGAGCATTGGATGTTAGGATTGCCAAATAGACGTTTTGAAGATCAAACATAAAGTTTGAGTTTTAAAAGATAATAACACTTTTGGATTAATAGTAAAAGATAAAGTCTAAGTTTCAAAATATAATTAGACTTTTGGATGAATGGTAAAATATAAAATTTGAGTTTTAAAAAGATAATTGGATTTTTGCATAAATAAAAGATAAAGTATCAGTCTCAATAAACTAAAATAATCATTATAGTTTGTAAGTTAATTCTTAACTATAGCTATCCAACTCAAAAATAATATAATTTTTAAATTTTTGGACTCTGATCGAAATATACTTTAAAATAAGATCTACTTTGATAAACTTATTTTATTATTTACTTAGGGGTACTAATTACTAGATAACCTATTTGGAAAATAATAAATATCTAAAAAGATCAGATATCGAAAAAGATAAAATTTAATAAAGGTCATGTGAATATGAAATAAGATATATCACAATCTTTTACATTAATTGTTATGTCAAATGCAATTAAGAGCAAAGAATTCAAAGGGTCTATGGTAAACACGCACGTAACATGAGCATCATGTGCTCAAATGAAATGCAGCTCAACAAACACGAAATGAACAATCAATTCATTCACAATGAACAGATTGCCCCAAACACGAAATGAACAATCAATTCATTCATAATAAATAATGAAAAATGAGGCCAACTTTTCTCTCTCCTTCATTAACTTCTTCCCCCTTTTGAATTCACACATTTTGAATTCATTTCCCAAAATTTTCCCTCTCCTCAAATTCCATCTCTTCCATTTTATCTCTAAAAACATTCCATCTTCTTCCCAAAATCCACTTCTACTCACCATTTTCATTCAAAACAATTCATAAGGTAGTTCAGGTGCGCTTAAAGTCTTATATGAGGCATGCCGATGTTGCCACCGACAAACGATTGACTTTGACTGTGAAAAGCTCCAAATAGGCATACGGTAGGATTAGAGGAAATAAAAAGGCGCATTGTTTTCTTCCCGTCCCTGCTTGACTTTTGCAGTACCTCTCGCAATGGAAACAAAGGTTCACGGGGAAAGAGAAAGGCCGCTTAGACGTCGGCCCTGAAATCCATCACTATACTGAGCAGATCACGGGCATTCACATCTCGGTCAAACAGAACAGTGATTCAAGCCAAATTCCCACATCCAACTTATTATTCATCATGTTACCTCAAATCATTCATGTTTAAACCTCAAAAAATATTTTAAATGTTAACCTCAACCCAACAATGAATCAAGAATGGTAACCATATATGTGATAATGGTAATGTATTTTTGAGTGTTTTTTTTCAAGGATCTAGAATTCCTTTCAATTTATATTTCATTACATTCTTCGGAAATGTTCATAGAAAATAGTAGCTATGTTCATTTCATTTTAATTGATGTTTACTATACATTTGATGTATATTTCAGTAACTTTTTTTTGGAATCTCATTCAAAATAGCAATTATTGTGTTTGTTTATAGTTTGAATGGTAACAATAAAATATATATTTTGTTTTTTTGGCTTTTGTTGAAATTTAAATCCATTAGTTTGTACTTCCTCCGATTTTTTTAATATGCACATTTTTTCATTTTAGGGTCCTTTTTTTTAATTGATACATTTCTACATTTTCCTATAACTGGAAGGTTGGTCCACCTAACTATTACAATTCTCTCCTACTTTATCTTTCATTCTCCTTACCTTTTTCACTTTTTCCTTACTTTTACTATCCTTCTCTCTTACTTTTGCACTTTTTCCTTAGTCTGCGCGCAAAAGCAAATGTACATATTAAAAAAAATGGAGGTAGTACTATTTAGATAATTATTCATTTTTTTTTAATAATTATTCATTAGATTGTTCAGTTCATATGCATTGATGTGCCTTATAATACTAATTGCTATTTTTCGCTTTCTTACTATTGTTCGTTTTCTAAATATTGTTCATTTTATTTGAATAATTTGTTCATTTTATCGGAATAATTGTTCATTTTATCTGAACAATTGTTTATTTTATCTGAACAATTGTTCATTTGCATTGATGCTCATCATAATTCTATTTGATAATGTTCGTTTTATAGGTATTGTTCATTTTATTTGAAAGATTGTTCATTTTTATTGATGTTCATTATAATAATACTCCCTACGTTTTTTTAATATGTATGTTTTACCATTTTGGGATGCTTTTTTTAATATGTACCTTTTCTACCTTTTTTCCATAAATGGAAGATTAGCCCACCAAATTATTACACTTCTCTCCTAATTTTTCTTTCTTTCTCTCTACCTTTTTCACTTTTTCCTTACTTTACCGCAAATACTATCTTGCACACGGAAGTATGAAGAGCAACATGCGCACAGTTCAAAACGCGTCTGTCTGCAAACAAAACGCAAGTGGCAAGGAACATTCACACACGGAATGAACAACAAGTTTATTACTAATGAACAGATAATACCGGATGAACACAGGTTACCAAAGGATGAACAATAAAACTCGGATGAACAACTTTGGTATGGCAATGACCATGAGCAAGATGATGCACACAATGAACAGTGATATCAGGGACAATGAACACGGACGTGAACAGTAAAAGGCGGGACATTTATTTTCATTCAAATTTAATGGGTTGTCTCCATAAAAGGGAGCACAACTCTCTCTCCACTATAAATGCTAGCTATTTAATGTTCATTAAATATTTTTCACATTTAGCTCTCTATTTTTTATATTTGCCTTTAATTATCCCTTTGTTTGTGAATATAATTTCTGAAAATGGAAACATTTATTGAGAGTGAGGAAAATGCTATTGATAATGAAGTTGACTCTATGGCATTAAATCCACCCAATTCTTCAACAACTGAATTGAAAGGTAATTATATGTGGAGTGCATACTTATGTGTTTCATTATGTTGAATATATGTTTTTTTACTGATTGGTAATGAGACTTAGGAATGTTTCTGAATTTCACAAAAAAATAATATTTGTTGTCTTGGGGGGAATTAAAAAAAACACACTTTTGTTTAGAATAATTACCCAAATAAACGTCTTCCATTTCCCAGTCAACATTTACAAAACTTTAGTGTTTTATTTACCAAGAGTTCATATACTTGTTTTATTCATTGTATTAACATGGTAACCTCAATAGGTGGATCTTGCAATGAACATTTAAAAATGTGGAATTTTATTGATGATGAACATCCTTATTTTATCAAGGAACAAACGTTCATAATGCAATGAACATATACCTATAAGTTACTGTTTCATTGACTTGTTTAATTAACCTTCTTTGTAGAATTTCATGAGGCTGAATATTCAGAATTATTGCATAAACAAGTCCCTGATATCACGTATTTATATAGAGTTTTCTCCCCTAATTATGAGCTAGTTCGTGCGTCATTTGAGCTCTTCGGAGCTATTTTATACTAATTATCGTATATAGTCGTGGTTTTGTGTTTTAGTGTTGAATTGCAGGTTTTAGGGAGTTTTCTCCTTATTTCCGAGCTATTTGGAAGCAACTACGGCTTTACGAGTTGTTACGAGGCACGTAGAATGGTTACGAGGCATATTTGGTGCTTTAGGAGATTCCCGAGGCCGATTTAGAGCATGAAATTGAGTTACGGAGCTTGAAAATCATAAAAATAAGCTGAAGTGTACTCGGCCCGATTGGGCTGAATGGCCCGAACCCTTAGGTTCGAGATACGTCCTTTGGTGCTGCAGCCAGGAATTCGTGCTAATTGGTATTTTGTGGCGCGCCCGATCAGGCTTTTTGGCCCGAAGCCATCGGGCGAAATCCAAGTTTTAATGTGCTGATCCGTGCGAAGAAAAGAAGTGAATCTGGGTCTTACTCGAAATTCGGCCCGATCGGGCGTGGGAGCCCGACAGCATCGGGCAGATGCATTATACTGCGTGCGTGCGTACAAATAAATAATCTGGGCCCTGATTGCGAACCCAATGAACCAAAGTGCCGTATGTCTTTTGCGAAGGAGCAAGTTGGGCCCATGTTTTTAGGTGGGGCGTCAATTGCAAAGTGGGGGGCAGCTGGTTGGTTTGTTAGGGTCCCCACTTTCTATCTTTTTTATTTTGTTTTTGGCTAGGAATTAAATAGGGAAGTTTTATTAGTTTGAGGGGAATTCTTATTTTTGGAATTCAGCTTTTATTTGAGTTTAATTTTGATAGCTCTGTGAAATAAACACTTTAGAGTAGATTCAATCAAACCTTTTATTATTTTCAATAAAAGTTTCTGCTTTCAGTCAATTGGTATTATTCTTACTCTTAATTCCTTCTTTTATTTCTGGTTTGCTTAGTTTGATTATTTAATTCATTCATGATGCAAATATTAGGGTTTCACATTAGTTTTATTAATTTTGATTCAATCATGTCTGAGTAGTTTAATTTCTAGGATTTTAGGGAGGAAAACCATGTTTATACCATGATTCATATTTGAATTGCTATTAGTTCTAGGTTTTGATTAGTTCAATTGTAGTGTGATTTGTTCTTTTTTCGTAGTTTATGTCAGTGTACAATTTCATGAACTATGTTTGGCAACTTGAGTATGACCTGATTGTAGGCTTACTTTTAGAGGCTTAGAACACACTATTGATTCTGATTATGTGAGTGATCGTACTTCATATGTTGAATTGAGAGCGTTATGACCCGATCATAGGCTTAACATTGGCTCCGATTGTTCGACCCTAGACCTAGATTTTATTAGTTATTCGACCCTTTTGATTGGTATAAGCGTGGTGGACCGAACTAATACCCTAGACCTTTAATCCATAGTTTAATCTCATTATTTATATTACTTTCTTTAGTATAATTAGTAGTTCAGCTGATTCTTCCCTGGTCTTGTCTAAAGTAGCTATTTGGCTGGATATTGACTTAGAAACTCTGTTTCCCTATGGATTCGACCCTGGTTCCCTTAATTATTGTTGTTAGAGGACTTTAGGATTTATTTTTGATTAGGTGATACGACTTTATCCTGTCAAATTTGGCGCCGTTGCCGGGGAGATGGCTAGTTTTCTAAGTTTTTGTTTGCTTATTTGGTCTACTTCTCTGTGCCTCATTGGAACTTCATTGTTCCAATTGAGGAACGTTTTACTGCTTCTTTTTGTTTCTTTTGTATGCCCAAGTCTCGAAGAAGAGGTACCCTCATTCCTGAGGATTCTTATTTGACAAAGACACTCAGGAAACTTCGAAAGAAAATTCAGAGAGAAAAGCAGTCTGTTCAGCGGAACACCTCTGGATCAGACACCTCGAGTTCAGTTATGTCTAAATCACTGAAGTCATATGGGGTGCCCAACCCAGATGGTCTCTCCATTGGACCTACTATGCCCACCATCGCCGCAACGAATTTCAAAATTAAGCCTGGACTCATCAGCATGGTTCAGTAAAATCAGTTTGGTGGGCATCCTACTGAAGACTCGGCAAATCATCTACAGCGGTTTCAACAGCTTTGTCGAACCGTCAAACATGCCGGCGTCACTCCAGATTAACTAAAGGTCATATTGTTCGAGTTTTCATTAAGAGATAGAGACCAAAAGTGGTTGAACGACGTGAAAGAAACTGAATGGAGTGAGTTTTCTGCTGCGTTTCTGAGAGAGTACTATCCACCTACAAAGACATCAGAAATCAGAAACAAACTAGCCACGTTTTCCCAAAGAGCCTGATGAAACATTACGGGAAGCGTGGGCTAGATTCAGAGATTTGCAGAGAGAGTGTCCACATCACAACATGAACAAATGGTTCTTGACGCAGACATTCTACAATGGTCTGCAGCCTCAGACGCATAGTATTGTTGACTCGTCGGCGGGAGGGGTTTTTCTTGATAAGAAAGTGGATGTAGGCTATGATTTTCTGTCAAACCTCGCAGCCAATGATCATTCCACTTCCCGCAGCCTCACGAGGAAAGTATTGGAGGTAGATGCCATTGCATTAATTACTTCGCAGATAGCGAAGCTGAGCCAGCAGATTGACACATTGAAATCCTCTTCCTCGACAGCACCTCCCTTGAGTATTAATGTTATGTCTGCCATGTCACCCATTACCTCAACTTACGGCGAGGTATGTGGTGTGCAAGGTCATTTTGGGCATGACTGTCAGTTCAGTCATCATCAGATGGAACAGGCAAATGCTTTTCAACAAAGACCACAAAACTTTCCCCCTTCATACAACTACAAACTAGCAACCTCCACCTCCACAAAATCATCCTAAACCTTCGTACTACCAAAATCCCTCTAGTTTTCAAAGACCTCCACCACAAAATTTCAATCCCCCTCATAACTTCCAAGCCCCACAAAATTTTCAAACCCCACCTCCACAAAACTCAAACACACAAGAGCCTTCCATGTCTGATTTGCTGAAATTGATGTTGTCTATACAAAAGACCAATGAGGAAACAAAAAAACATATACAGGCTCAAGGGGAGGCACAAAGAGCTCAAGAGAAGCACATCAAACTTCTTGAGACTCAAATTGCACAATTAGCAAGCAATAGTGCTCAGAGGCGTCAAGGGGAATTGTCAGGGCAACCCATTCAGAGAGAGCACGTGAATGTCGTCACTCTTCGTAGTGGCATTGCTTATGATGCCCCTCCAATGCCCATTGATGATGTTGCCCCAACTGCGGGGAAGAAGAGGGTGGTAGAGGAAGGAAAAAGGAAGAGTTCGACGTCTGAAGTCGACTTATCTGAGGAAGCTGAACAGACAGGGAAGAAAAAGGAGAAGGTTTCTGAAATGCCTTATACACCAAGGCTACCTTTTCCTCACAAGATGCAACAATCAAAGGTCGATCAGCAGTTTGGTAAGTTCTTGGCTATGGTTGGGCCTTTTCCTCACAGGGTAAGTTCTTGCCCGATCGGGTCCAATGCAAGAGCCCAACAGCAGCTTTGTCCTGTTATACGCAGCAGTAGTATAAGGAAATAGAAAAAGGTTGGGCCTACCACATCGGGTGATGGCCCAGCCCAACCCTTCTTCGCACTAACAAGCAGCAGCAACAACCTATAACCAGATTTGGGTCCACCCGATCGGGTCGGGTGGGGGTGTCCGATCGGGCCCGAGAGTCTACTACCCGATGTAAAATAGTTGGCCCGATCGGGTGGTATTATGCGATCATACACGTCCTTTAGCCCTTTTAGCTCTTTGGCTCTCAATTCCTTACGTTTATAGGTCTCGGGACCTCTTAAACCATCTATGAAGCTCGTGATCACTTCTACGTGCCTCGTGACAACTCGTAAAGTCATGGTTGGCTCCAAATGGCCCGAAAATAAGGAGAAAACTCCCTAATACCTGCGATTTAACACTAAAACACAAAACCACGACTATATACCATAATAAGTATAAAATAGCTTCGAATACCTCCATTGACGCACGATTTATTAGCTCGTAAATATGGGACAAAACTCTATATAAATACACGATATCATGCATAGAAGGTCTTCAAACACAATATAAAAATAGTTCGTATTAATCAAATAAGGTATATCTCTTTTATTTCTTCCATCATGGTAAATTGAATTTCCCACTTTTTAAAAACTATGTTATCTTTAAAATGAGTATTCTCGGCTTTTGTGTGTACTTCTCATAACTTAGTTTTATTTGAAATGATCTTAAAGTGAAGTAATTTCACATGGACACCAACTTCCACCAGTTCCCATGTATAATATAGATATACAATAGAAAGAGTGTGTTGCATTACTAAAGTTGTATATAAGGCACATGAAAAATATGGTCCCAGACTTCTAGGGCTGTTCCTGATATTATGAGCCCTAGACATAACAAGAAACAAGGAGCACTTTTATAACTTTTTACTATAAATTTTACATACATTCTCGTAAAATATCAATAATTCTTATATTACAAATTGTACTTCCAATAACTTATTTTCAAATTTGGATTAAGCGTATTCTAATTGTTTTCCGACTAGATTCAATTCTATTCTATTCTTGGATGGGGTCATAAAAAAATTATTCTTAGATGGATGAAAAAAATGTTCAAATTAATTAGGTCGTTCCGGAGATTTTAAAGGCCCGGGGCGTGATATAAAATTAGGACCCTATAAGATCAACAAATGTATCTTTAAAAAAACTATTTAGTAGACGTACTCATAATTTTGCTAAACAAATAATAATCTAGTAAAAAATTATCCAATTTTATGTTACAATAATACTAATATAGAGAAATATAAGTTATTGATAATAGTTTGGCCTAATTTACAAAAACAAAATCGAATCCAACTATCTCATGTGATCTATCAAGTTTATATTTGTCCTACTTCATAGGATTAAGTTTTTCGAATAGTATAATTCTTAGTCAATCCAATAAATCTTCTCTACAATAAAATCTGACTAGACTTTTGATTTTTTCATATTAAATAAAGGTAAGGCGTTAATACTTTTTTGTTCTATTAAAGATCAATATTAACCTACCAATCATTGTAAATAAACTAAGACAAAGTGAGGGATAATTGAGTTGGTTTGAACAATCCTCCCAATTTCAAGAATTCCAAAGATCGATTCTCATCCCGATTTCGTGTTTTCTTATGTACTAGTAAACTATAACATCATGATATTTATAATAAGAAATAGATGGTACAATTTTATGGGAAACGAAAAATCGAATTGATATTTTTGAAAACCATAATGATAATGATGCACGTAAAACATAATTAAAATTTAGGTTAGTTCTAAAAAAAGAAAAAGGCAAAAGAAATTAATATAAAACAGAGAAAAAAGAGGAGCATAATAATTTAAAGGAGTAAAAAAGAATAACTACCGTACATACTAGGGGTGCTAATCGAGCGAGACAGCTCACGAGCTACTCGAACTCGATTCGGTCAAAGCTCGGTCAACGCTCGACTCGAGTTAGACCGGATCAAACTCCAGCTTGATTCGAGACACTAATGAGACTGAGTCGAGATACACAAAACTCGACTCGAAGACTCGCTAGAAACTCAAATGATATAGTAGAGGGTTAAAATATTCAATTTTTATATAAAATCTATCTTATGGGTGTAAAGGACTGGAAAACTAGCAAATAGCTCGAGATTGACTCGAGTCAAGCTCGATTCGAGCTCGTCCAAGTTTGTTATAACTCGATTCGTAACTCGACTTGAATGTGAATGATTCGAATCGAGTTCGACTCGAGCTCTTAACGATTCGAGTTATACAACAATCGATCAGACTCGGCTCGTTATCACCTCTACATACTACTATGATACAAGCTAAGGAAAGGTTGGAGAAAAAAGAAAATGTAAAAGAAGGCTATCAAATGTATTAAACTCGAAGGGGGGACATAAAAAAATAAAAATCTTCCTTTAGAATTCAAACCAAACTCCTACGCATCTTTAAAAAGAGTTAGAGGCAACGCGCGGGTGCTAGTTAGTTAATATGTAGCTTTGGTGTATTTGAGCGACAATTCATCAAACAGTATTTACTTAGGCGAAGGCAAGCAGTCAAGCATTTTTTCCCTTGGGTCTTGGATGGCCGCCGGCCCACTCCACCCGTCCTGTTTCAGGACTGGGCTCGAAACTAATCTATATACTATAAGGGAAGAGGTGGGTGGACGGCAAAATTAAGAAAATAAAAAAATGAATCAAGGAAGTTATTAAGTGTAATTAAGTTTCATTCTAAAGTTAGCTATCATATTTTTACCAAAAGATGGCTAAAACTTTACAATAAAATATCTAAATTTACAAAGTAAAAATAATTTTGAAAAATATCAATTGTAATATTTTCTTGAGATCTTTAAATAGACACCTACTTTGCTATATTTTTATATACTTTTGATTTTTTTTTTGTTTCCAAATACATAAGTAATTGATTGCTCATGAGTGAAGGTGCATTTGATCAAATTAATCACGAAACATGATACATTATTTTGGATGAGGGAGAAAGTGGTAGAGGGATTATGTCTTTTGTTTTACTCATGAGTGATGATGCTAATGACATCTTCCATTAATCTTTTGTACTTCCTCCGTTTTTTATTAAGTGATACACTTGTTTTTTCACGCTTATCAAGGAAGCGATTTAAGGGTGTAAACGATTTAATTTTTCGATGAAATTTTAACACAAGCAAGAATGAGACTCTATATTACTTTTGTTAAAATTTCATCGAAAAATTCAATCGTTTACACCCTTAAATCGCTTCCTTGATAAGCGTGAAAAAATAAGTGTATCACTTAATAAAAAACGGAGGAAGTAAAATTTTTGTTCACTTTTTCTAATCTATCGCAAATATTTTTAACTCATTTCTATGTATATAAATTGTTTAAATATTTAAACTCTTTTAAGTTTATAATTACACCCTCTAAAAAAACAAAATGATTAAAACTTAACGATTATTTTTAAAAGTATAAAAAATATGTATACACTTTGCTGCAGAAATTACAATGTAGTTTCTCCTATATCCTTAACATGAAGCACGCATCGTGTGCATATTTGGCTAGTATGTAATAGGGTGAGAAACATACTTAATAATTTTGTATCGTGTGAATTGACATTTCTACGTGTTGTTGATCAACTTACAAGCCACTTATATATATTTGATATATGTAAATATCACTTACAAGCTTAGCACTATGCGTAATGTAGAGGATGTCTCCCTTTAAAAATTAGGGATTTTACATATGGTAACCCCACTTTTCATTTTATAGATAATAAGGACCTTCACTAATTGGACAACTAAAAGCCCAAACTTTGAAAAAATAAACTTATTTATGCATCTTTATTTTACAAGGAAAGTGGAGGGTGACACTAAAAAGAAAAAAAATCAAAAATCAAAATTACACACATTATTTGAAATCATAATCGACTCTCCCCTTCATTCTACCTGCAACGGTTCCTGAAATTGTTTGAAAGAATAAATAATAATTGTTAATCTATAAGCACAAAAATATTGTCATAATAAAGATTTTCATGTATCGCATGCATATGAATCTAGTGCTCAATAGTAGAGGAAACTAAGGATTTCTTTCACTTTACAGAAGTGGTGTACAAAGTCAAATTTCCATCAAAGCAGAGGATAACTCTTAAGAAGACGACATCATCACTAGTACAAGAGCGAATTATATTAAACTCAGTTTCGGGCGTGGTTAAGCCAGGCGAAATGCTAGCAATGCTCGGCCCTTCAGGTAGCGGTAAAACCACCCTCTTAACTGCCTTAGGCGGCAAACTTGGTGGCAATCTCAAAGGAACCATAACCTACAATAGGAAGCCATTTTCAAACCCAATGAAACGAAATATTGGTTTTGTAACCCAAGATGATGTGCTTAATGCTCATTTAACTGTCACAAAAACCCTAGTCTACACTGCACTTTTAAGGCTACCCAACACACACCAAAGAACAAAAGATTGGTGTCGCTGAGGAAGTGTTACTCCAAATGGGCTTGACGAGATGCAAGAATAACCTTATTGGAGGCCCACTTCTAAGGGGTGTTTCAGGTAGGAAAAGGAAGAGAGTTAGCATAGCTCAAGAGATGTTGGTTGACCCAAGTTTGTTGTTCCTTGACGAGCCCACTTCAGGGTTAGACTCAACCACGGCTCAAAGGACAATTGTGATGACTATACATCAACCTTTGTTGAGAATATTGACATAGTCAACAAGTCAACTTAGCTTTGTTCATGTAGCTCCACCTCTTATTGTATGTACTCTTTCACACTAGATTTGTACCTCCTATATTTTGTTATGTAAGCATAACAGAATCAGTTACTAAGCTTTACTTAGCTTCTTGTTAGTTACATTCAAACTAGCTATATATAGGATGTAATACCTACATACTCAATTCAATTCAAGCAATAATAAAATCTCTCTTTCTTTCTCTCTATCTCAGTTTCTGTTTGTTATATTCTTAGCTTCAAACTATGATCACATATGATCATTCTTCTATATCATGATCATATGTGAGCTTTGATCTTCACTTTAACATGGTATCAGAGCTTTACTATGGTAAAGAATCACTTCTCTTCTGGTCGAACAACTGATAATCATCAGTTTTCAAAAATCTGTTGAAGCTTGATCACAGTAATTTTTCAGTTCTTCTTTTCTTTGATTACAATTCTACTTCAATTGTTTTATTTCTCTTCAAAATCTAATTGTTAGAGCATTTTTCATTCAGTGCTTCAGTTCTTCATTTCTATTCAGTTCTTCAACATTGATTGATTAATCATCTCAAATTCTGGTATCTAGATACAATCACATTCTGTGCTTCATTTCTTTGATCATTTCTACAGTTCTTCTTTTCACAATATCCTAGCTACTCTTCTTGATTTAGCTATTCACATTCTTGATTGATTGATTTAGCTCATTTATTTTTTTGATCAACAAGTGTTTGATCAATTGACAAAACACTCTCAAAATGACTTCAAACTCAAATTCTGATCCCAGTCAAGATCCTACATCACCTTATTACATTCATCCTTCTTATAATCCTGGTGTGAAGCTTGTTTCTCTTCAGTTTAATGGAACAGGATACAATGATTGGAAGAGATCTATGTTAATTAGCTTATCAGCTAAAAACAAACTAGGTTTTGTAGATGGAACACTCACAAAACCTGCAGCTACAGATGCAACATACAAAGACTGGAATAGGTGTGACAGCATGATGATCAGTTGGATTTTAGGTGTTCTTGATCCAAATATGGCTCGAAGTGTGTTATACTTCAATTCTGCAAGAGAATTTTGGCTAAACCTAGTAGAATGGTTTGGACAATCCTATGGAACACTTCTTTATTCTTTACAGCAAAGTTTAGATGAAATAGAACAAGGAGATGATAGTGTTTCATCATATTTCACAAAGATCAAGATGTTATGGGATGAGCTAGATGCTTTAGATCCTCTACCTATCTGTGCTTGTGCTAATTGTACTTGTACAATTACTCAAAAGCTATTGAAATCACAACAGGATAGAAGATTGATCAAATTTCTCATGAAACTGAGTGAAGGTTATGAGGTAGTGAGAGGTAGTATTCTAATGTTAAATCCTCTCCGTCCAATTTCACATGCATACAGATTACTAGTAAAGGAAGAAAAACATAAATCCCTGTTCAAAACAAGTAATCCATCAGCTCATTTTGAAGATCCTACAGCTTTAGCTTTTCAGAAAAGGAGATTTCATGATGATAGGCATCCTAAACAGTCTTCATATTCCAAACCTTCTTCAAATGGAGAACAGAAAAGAAGGATCAACTATTATTGTGATCATTGTAAAATGCCAGGCCATAGCATGGAGAGATGTTATAGGCTACATGGTTTTCCTGAAAACTTCAAGTTTGATAACTCCTACAAAGGTTTCAAAGGCAAGAAAGCTGCTGCTGTCACTCATGATGATGAAACTGAATCAGATACCTCTGCTCAAATGCTTACTCCTGTTCAATACAAGCAAATCATGGATTTAATCAACAAATCAGGTCCTAAGGATGTTAATATTGATTACAAAAACTCATATGCTCATGTGGCAGGTAAATTCTGTTTACTTACAGCTATGAATGATGGTTAGATAGTTGATAGTGGGGCTACAGATCATATATGTTATGATTTGTCAATGTTTACTTCACATCATTCTATTTCACATGATAACTATATTACCATTCCCAATGGAAATAAGGTTTCAATTACTGAGGTTGGGGATATTATACTTACACATGGGATTATATTGAAAGATGTCTTATATGTCCCTGAATTCAAGTTTTACTTGATTTCAATTCCAATGATTTGTCAAGATCTTAATTGTACTGTTGTGTTTACTAATGACACATGTGTTCTTCAGAGGCCAACTTTGCCCCCACAGCTTCTTGGTAGGCTGTCCAATGGTCTCTACTATGCAGAACCTTCTCTAGTGCAACATCTACAAGTTCTTTCTTCCAGTTCTGTGCACTCACTTGCAGCTGCTACTGTTTCAAGATCAACTAAAGCCAAGCTATGTCATCTCAGGATGGGACATGTTCCTTTTTCTCAATTGACTACTATACTCTCTCAAGATGAGATACAAGCTTGCTCCTCTAGTAGTTTTTTTCAAATTTGTCCTATGGCAAAACAAACTAGATTTTCTTTTCCTATTAGTTCAATAAAAACACTAAGACCTTTTCAGCTCTTACATCTTGACATATGGGGTCTATACAAAGAATTTACACATTCTAAGTGTAAGATTTTTTTAACAATAGTAGATGATTTTACTAGAATGACTTGGATATATTTTCTTTCCCTCAAATCAGATGCAGTTTCAGTTTTTACTAACTTTCTTGCATATATAGACACTCAATTTCATACTTCTGTTCAGTGTGTGAGAACTGATAATGCTAAAGAGTTGTGTGAAGGTTCTATGAAACACCTCTATTTACAAAGAGGGATTGAACATCACAGGAGTTGTGCAGATACACCCTAGCAGAATGGAGTTGTTGAGAGAAAGCATAGACATCTCTTAGAAACAGCAAGGGCTCTATATTTTCAGTCTAAGCTTCCTCTTCAGTTTTAGGGTGAGTGTGTAGAATGTGCTGCTCATTTAATCAACAGAATGCCTCTATCAGTTTTACAACAACTCAGTCCATATGAAAAGTTATTTGAAGTATCTCCTTCTTTGGAACACTTAAGAGTGTTTGGATGTTTGTGTTTTGTTTCTACCTTGAAACAAGGTAGAACCAAGTTTGATCCAAGATCATAATCACATGTTTTTATTGGCTACTCTCCTGGTCAAAAGGCCTACAAAGTACTTAATCTCTCTACTCTCAAAATTACAGTTTCAAGAGATGTTGTATTTCAGGAACAACATTTTTCTTTTCATTATAACACTCCCACTCCCTCTTTTTAATTCTTCCTTCCTATTGCCACCAATATTACTCCTTTTGTTGATTTTACTTTTGTTCCTGAGATATTTTCTCAACCTTCTACTCCTACTCTCACCACCACCTCAGATTTCACTCTTTCTTCTACTTCACCACCTACTTCTCCCATCTATTCTCCTTCTCATGATACTGCCATCTCTACACCTTCTCACACTCCTAACCAAACTGTTCTATCACCTCCACTCAGGCAATCTTCTAGAATTCCAAAAAACCCTTCTTACCTTAAAGATTTTGTTTACAAGAAAACAACACATTGGTGCAACCTCATTAGCTACTCTCTTTTTCCTACTAATCATCAAGCTTTTATCTCTACTTCTCTTTCTTTTGTTGAACCAACCACTTATAAACAAGCTTCTCAAGATCCAAGATGGGTTGAGGCTATGCAAAAGGAGATCACAGCTCTTGAACAAAATCACACTTGGACCTTGGTTGATCTTCCTTCTCATAAAAAACCTATTGGCTGTAAATGGGTTTTTAAGATTAAATTAAAAGCTGATGACAGTGTTGAAAGGTTCAAAGCTAGACTTGTAGCTAAGGGGTACACACAACAATTTAGTTTCAATATTATATATTGTCAACAGTTGCACATATAAATACCGAAATACAGTGTAGCAAAGGTTATGTTTACCTACGCCTTCATATTAAACATTCCAAATTTAGTTACCAACATTGTGCAGTATGATGGCTGATGCTATTTAATACGTGGTTTTTATACGAAATAGAAGAGATATGTATCATGTGTTGACGCTTCTGATAAAATTATAAACTCATGATATTATCAATTTATCATCTCCTTATGATTTTCCTTTTTTGTCTAATTAGTAGCCGGTAATAAATAATAGTAAGTAATAAAAGTTTGATGTCAACGTCGTCATGTAAAATAGCTTCTTGCCTTCTCCAATCAAGCATTTGATGGGGGTAAAAATAATTTTCTATCTATTTCCGTTACAACTATCTTTTACCACCCATCAAACATAACCTGAAGTTAATCATGATCCCCTGTTTATGTCCAACATGTATATTATAAAGTTCTTGAAGTACTTCACAATTTACTCAAATGAATGGAAATTTAAGGTTTTATGGACTACGTTTTGCAGATCGGACTTCTCTATTTCTCAACTGGATTTTGGGGCTTGTTTCCAATGTTTGAAGCCATTTTTGCTTTCCCACCGGAACGTATGGTATTCGCCAAGGAACGATCATCAGGAATGTACAGATTATCTTCTTATTTCGTTGCACGAATGGTAAGCGATCTTCCGATGGAGCTCATACTACCCACAATATATATCACCATAACGTATTTTGTGGGAGGACTCAAACGCAATGCGGCAAGTTTCTTATATTACTTGTTCTCCCTTCTCTTAAGTGTCATGGTCTCGCAAGGTTTAGGCCTCGCGTTAGGTGCTCTCGTCATGGATCTTAAAGCCGCAACCACCTTAGGATCTGTGCTCATGCTAACCTTCTTCTTAGCTGGAGGCTTCTACGTTCAACACACTCCTGGTTTTATTAAGTGGATTAAGTACTTATCAATAGTGAATTACAACTACAAGCTGCTCTTAGGGCACAATTTCAGCCAGGAGACACCTACCCTTGTGGTGGAGACAACAATTTGTGCTTAGTGGAGGATTTTCCATCTATAAGATCAGTTGGACTTAGAGGGCAGTTTGTTTCTGCCATTGTTTTGGTGGCCATGATGATAGGTGGCCATGATGATAGGTTATAGGTTGACTGCTTATTTTGCACTTATGTGTATTGGTGTAACCAGAAAGATTACGAATATATAAAAGGAAAAATTTACAAAAATAAGCCAACATTTTCCCTATGTTCCAAAAATAAGTTAACCTTTGCATTATCCCTGAGTAAGTCTTAGAGTATTTTCTTGTTTTGAGTTTTGACCTGTTAGTCACCTATTTTACAGGTTATCATTGACACATGGCGGAATATGATTGGTTCATCTTTTTTTTATTTAATTTTAAGATTTTTTTCTTTCTCCCTCCCTCAGCTCCCTCCCTGTACATCTTCTTCTCCATTATTTTCTTCTTCTCTCTCATCCTCATCCTCCTCCACCTCCACCTCCACCTCCACCTCCACCTCCATAGCTTCGACCAAATCACCACCCACACTGACCATCAGTTTCTTCTCTCCTCCTCCACCTCTTTTCATCTCTCTTTCTATCTCCTACTTCACCTTCAAAACTACAACCCTCACCTTCTTCTCTTCACTCTCCTCCTGCTCCTCTTTCCCATACACAATCACGACCTTTTCTTCTTTTCTTTTTCGAGGGCGCGTGGGTGGTGTTTTGGGCGGTCGAAATTGCAGGTAGCTCGGTCGGGTTTTTGGGTTGGTTTGGGTGGGTGGCAGCGGGGGTTCAGGTGGTTTGTTTGCTTTCGGTGGTGGTGGAGGATTTCGAGTTGGTGGGGTTGGTTTTCATGTGTGGTGGCGGTTTGGGGTTAGCGGTGGTGGTGGTTGTGGGTTGCGGCAACAGGAAGGGGTTGTGGTTGTTAAGGGAGAAGGGAGGGAGTTGATGGGTGGTGGTGGAATTTGTGTGGGGTAAGGGTGTTTTAATAGGTGATGACTGATGAGGGCTTTGTGGGTGGTGCGTGGTTGAAGTTTGGGTGGGTAATGAGGGTTGTTAGGCGGTGGCGGCAATGGGGGTGGGGCTGAGGTGTATTGATGAGTGCGGTGATAATAGAAGAGAGAGAAAGAGGGAGGTTAAAATTTTTTAACTTGTAGAACGGGTAAAAGGTAAAATGACTTACTTAGAGTTAAAGTGGTTACAAAGTTGACTTAGTCAGGGATAATGCAAAGGTTAACTTATTTTTGGAAGATAGGGAAAAGGTTGGCTTATTTTTGTGAATTTTTCCTATATAAAATTAATGCTAGTTGTTATGCTTAAAATTTAGTAGTGATTTTATGGAGAAATATTTCTTTTGAATAGATCAAGTATCTATACGTTGACGTGTTGTTTATGTATGATGAAAGTTGTTCGCTATCGTACAATTAATCCCAAAAAGACTTATCTAGATGTAACATTAAGGGTCGTGGATGGAGACGGTAGCAAGGCTATGAAGTTGATAGGAAGGCCAAGAAGTAATACATATGGGATGTTTGACGTTGGGTTATATATGCTTATACTTATGAAAATTTTAACGTGATATCGATGTTTTATATGGATTTACTCAATGCTCATTACATTAGCAATCTTGTTCATTACTCATGTTTGTTCTTATAAAGTAATTAACGTGATTCTGTGATGCATGACATTGTCTGTGTTAACTCCAAAGTTATTTGAGTTTATGTGTGATCTTGTGAATTATGACAATTGCTCGTTAACGTAATTATATGTATGGTATGAACATGAGTTTATACGAGGAAGTTTGATTTATATATTAAATAAGTTTATGCTTTATTACATGGAGGTATCGAGGAATGGTAAAATGTGATACATGATGCATGGTTCCTGTTTATGAGATATCGAGTATGTTTATGGTCATGTGAATGCTTATGAAGTTAAAGTGAATTGATTGTTCGAAATACGAGTCTTTGAGTTTTATAAACTAAGATATGATAAGGAAAAGTAGAAGGAGAATGGTTCTGTTGGCTCGGAGGTATGAGCTGAACTGGTAAATGGGCAAGTTATGGTCGTGGAGGAAATGTTTATTATGATGTTTAATGGACTAAGTTGGTCAAGTATGATGAAAGAAATGTTATACCCAAAGCATATACTTCCCCATGGACTAAGCTCTTCTGAATGGTCCTTAGCAATGATGTGTTCAAGTTAAAGGTAATGTTTTCTAATTCGTATTCTGATCAATTACCAAAGTTACGTGAAACATAATGAAGTGCAAAGAAGTTTTCGAACAAAAAATGGTTTGACGGGCTGGAGTAAGGTTACGAGTTCTCTACTTGCTTTGGAATGTTTTTGTCTCTTCTTGTTTCTCTATATTTTTCTTTTGAACGAAACTCAGGTCAAGAAAGAAGGTTCGGTATTGCTCCGTGAAAAGCAATTGCTTGCGATAGATTTCATGTAGTGAGATTAAGATCCATAGGAGCGATTATATAAGGTCTCTGTCTTAGTTATGAGTTACTGAGCTTTTGTAAGAATATTGATTGAATTTAGTGATATATAGTTTAGAAAAACATAGTCATGTGAGATCTTATTAAATTCGTTTATTTGTGTATTTTTTAAAATCAACTTTAGAGTAGGTTTACTATAAGACGGTCTTAGGTTAAGCCTTAACGTCAAATCAGCCTAATAAGCAAATTAAAATCTCAATTACGCGCGCCACATGCTAAGCAACCCACACAAATTGAGTTTTTAACTTTTCGACTAGAACCTTAACTTCTGCGTCTTTTTTTTTACTTTTCAACCTAAAACCTTAACTTTTGCTAAATGACAGCCTGTATTTTCTTACTAAATCCATGTATTTAATACGCTAATTACAAATTTATCCCACATCATTCTTCCACACTACTTCTCCTACCACAACACTCACTATTGACCCCCACCACACCACCCCAACCGCCACCACCACACCGCGGCCCCACCGCCACCACTACAGTTCTGGCCAACACCATAAAAATATGAGCGGCAAAAAAAACTCCATAAAGACGAGCCTTGTGTGTCACAAGGCTCACCATGTGGGAAGTCTTGTGTGGCACAAGGCTCGCCTTTTGATAAACAATTTTTTTTGTAATTCTCAAATTCAGTAAAATATATATGTATATTTGTAATATTTAATTGAATTTAATGTTGTTTAAGATAATTAATTTTTAATATTTAATTAAATTAATTTTTGGTCACAAATATATGTTTTTAATTCAAATAAACATACTACCTCCGATTTTTTAAGTTGCAACCTTTCTAAAAAAACGGAAACCAATGCAAATTTTTTAATGAAGTATTAGGTGAATTTATGGGTATAATTAAGGGGAGTGGGGCCCATTGAGTGTTTTAATTGTGTAAAAAGTATGAGACAGAGTGTAGGGGACCACAACAAAAAGTATTGTAATTATGTTTAAGATGTATTATTCAAAATGAAAAAGTTAGTTATAGAGGGAAATTTGTTTTATTTAATTAGGAATTAAAAACAATATAGACTTTTGATGTCCCCCACCTCTTCACTATCAATCTTGTCTTAATGTTAAAGTTCCATACCAAATAACAAGTAACTCTTTATTAACGCAAGTATGATTAATTATAATAATTTTATGCTTCACAACCTTTAGGAAGAGACGCATGTAGCAGATAGGAGCCTCATTGAGATTTGGGAAGTAAGTCATAAGAGAAAGGATGGGAGCTTTCTAAAAGACACGTCCACCGAGGACTTTTTGGTACAAACTAATACATTTCGCTTTCTTAGTTTTACTTTAAACTCTTTTATTTTCCAAAGTAGCTTTAATATCTACGTGAGTTGCAGGATGATGTGAAGGCTAAGGCAGAATTCATGAAGCTTGTTGATGAGTCTGGTTCCAAGTCTCATGTTGAAATCGATGAAGAGGCATTTCAAGTTGTTATGAATGGAAAAGAAATATCTCAACGCCCTTAGGGTTTTGGATTTCGGGTGAAGAAAATTGATGTTTTTCGGGTTCAAGGTACACTTAGAAAAGAGGGTCACCGAAAGATTAAAGAGAAATTAGTGGTCTTTGATGCCAATATGGATATTTCAGCTTTGAATAAGAAAAATGAAAAATTGGAGAAGCAAAATAAAAACCTTTCCAACCAATTGAGTGAGAACAATAAGATGGTAAAGAATGTTTTTGGAAGAGTTTCGTTGGTGTTGGATGCAATGAGTTCTGGAAATTCTTCACGAGAACGTATTGATGCTCTGAAATTATCTTTACAGATGCCTGACCAAGAGGTATTTCTCTTTTTCATTTATGTATCTTTCCACGAAATTCTATACTTCCATGTTAATGGAAATAAATGAAAAGTTACTAGGTACCCTTAATCATTCAAGTGTAGATATTAATTAAAGTAAAAAAGTGCCAATTTTTAGGCTTGAAAAAGTTATCGTATGTGTTTTTTCGTGCTTGTATACTCTTTAAGGTGGACGATGATCTTGTTCATGATGATGGTGGTGCAATGTGAAGCAAAGGATGTTCGATCAACATTAGAAGATTAGCCAAATTTTTATATGACATGAGTTTTCACGTTGCGCTTAAGTATGTTACAACGTGCTAAGGAGTGATGTATCACATTTATATATAGTTTTTAGATGCATTTAGTTGGCATTTAGAACTCCTTTTTGAGCATTTAGGTGCATAATGACATGAATTACATAATAAGTTGTGCTCTACTACTCCCCGTTTGTGTGTTTCGATGATTTTCAGGTTATTTTGATACAAAGTGATCATGAGTACCAAGGATGTAGCCTATTAATCATTGAAGATGAAGGTAGCTTGCACAAGGATCACAATGCATCCGTTTGGGACAATTTTGAGTTTGAATGAAGCAAAGAATTAGTGAAAAGAAGTGCCAAAACTGACACACCTTCATTATTTCATTATAACTTTTGATATAAAATTGATAATCAATAAATTCCAATTGGGTTGGATTCTAGACTTCAAGATCTTTCCAATGATAGGTCACACGCCCCAATCGGACTTCTATTTTGAGAGATACGGCCTTCGCAAGTTGATGCAGAATTGCAGTTTAGCCACCCGATCGGGCGGGAATTGACCCGATGTGGCCTGGAGCACGGACATCTCTTTTTCCCGAAATTCTATCTTTTTCTATTCATTTTTTAATTAGATTTTGGGGCTATTATAAATAGCTATTCCTCATATTTTTAGAGACATCTTTTTCTCTAGTTTTATTTTCCATAGTTCTTAGCTTAGCTTTAATTTAGTTTAAACACTTTAGATTAGATTAAAGGTGATTGAACCTCGGATTCGATTTCAATAAAAGTTCTTGCTTTCTTTCAATTGGTATTCTTCTCTACTCTTAATCTCTTTTATTATTCTTGATTGCTTAGTTTAATTATTTATTCGTTCATGATGCAATTATTAGGGTTTCATATTAGATTGTTTATTGTTGATTCAATTATGAGTGAGTAGTTTGATTTCTTGGGATTTAGAGAGGGAAGCCATGTTTATACCATGATTGTTTGAATTATTATTAGTTTCTAGGGTTTGATGAGATAGGTTGTGGTGTGATTTGTTCTTATTGAGTAATTAACGTTATTGCGCAGTTTCTTTGATTACTTGAGGTTAATAATCGTTTGCACAGATCCGTCTTACTTTTAGAGGCCTAGTACACACCAGTAATTCTGATTATGTTTGTGAACATGCTGCATATGTTGAATTATGGACGTTGAGACTTAACCATAGCTTGACACTGTTCTAATCTATCGATTCTCGACCTAGGTTCTGATAGTTGTTGATCCTTTGATTGGTATAAGCATGGTGGACCGAACTAATTCCCTAGACCTTTATTTCATAGAGTAAAATTCCATTTTATATTGTTTTCTAGTAGTTAATTATTAGCTCAGCTGTTTCTATCTGATCTTGTCTGAAGTAGCTTTTTAGCTGAATATTAACTTAGAACTCCGTCTCTCTGTGGATTCGACCCTACTTCCCTTTACTACCATTGTTAGAGGATTTTAGGAATTATATTTGAATAGGTGATACGACTTTAGCCTATCAAGGAGTTAGGGCATGCTTTTGGAAATTTTTTGCATGGTCTATTTTTAAGAATTACTTTGTTATTCCTTCTGAAGTAGAACAATATTATGTATTTGAGTACATTTAAATTTCTATATACATTGTCTTTGTTATTCCTTTTGTTTTCTTAATCTTGCCATATGCGTCTCTCTCTTAGTGAAAGTTCTTCAGGTATTGCTCGAATCTCTTACTCAAAGCATTGCCCATTCACAAGGTTTCTATTTCTATCCTGGAATTCGACTTACAAGGATGTTCAGGTATTGATCACATATTCACATCTTTGGGCTTGTTCTGCTGAATGACTGGAGTGGTAGATCTCTGTTTGCCTAACTTTTGTTCTTATGGATTTTTCTATCACTCAAAAAAACTTTGGAATGTCAATCTGGGAGATTCTTTAATTACGACAAATGGTTTTCCAGCAACTAGAGACAATCAACGTTGGGATTGTGTGCCTCTTGGGCCTTTCCTAGGGAAGAGTTTTGGTATGTTTATTTTTCATTATGTCTTTTACTTTGATTTTACATGTTATGGCGTTTATGGCATGAAGATTAACTGAACTAATAATTAAGCTAAGGACAACGAATCAAACCGAGGATTTAACTATGGACTAAAAACCTAGGGTATTAGGTCGGTCCACCATGCTTATACCAATCAAATAAGGTCAACTACTATCAAAACCTAAGTCATGAGTCAAGTGATTAGAGCATGTGTTGAGCTATGGTTAAGACTCAACGCTTATAGTTCAACATACGCCGCATGTTCACTAACGTAATCAGAACTACTGATGTCTAATCATAAGACGGGTCTGTGCAAACAACTATTAACCACAAGTAATCAATGAAATTGGCCAATAACATTAATCACTAATTAAGAACAAACCACACCACAATCACTCTAATCAAGCACTAGAAATCAATAGGAATCTAAATAACAATCATGGTATAAACATGGCTTCCTTATCTAACACCCTAGAAAGAGAACTACTCACTCATAATTAAATCAACAATAATAAATCTAATTTGAAACCCTAATAATTGCATCATGAATGAATAAATAAATAAACTAAGCAATCAATAATATTTAAAGAGATTAAAAATAGAGAAGAATACCAATTGACGGAAAGTAAGAACTTTTATTGAAATCGAATCCGAGGTTCAATCACCTTTAATCTAATCTAAAGTGTTTAAACTAAAAATAAAACTAAGCTAAGAACTCTGGAATAAAACTGAATAAAAAGATGTCTCTAAAATAATGAGGAAAAGGTATTTATACTACCCCCTCAAAGTCTAATTAAAAGCGAAATTAAAAAGTACAAAAATCCGCGTTTACTGGCAAGGGACCCGATCGGGCAACGGGCCACCAGATCGGGCCCATAGTGAAGTTTTCCAACTTTTGCTTCTCTTGATTTACACGCATCCAGCAGCAAGGGGCGAGCAGTGGGCTTCCACCCGATCACTGGCCCGATCGGGCCCACACACTTTAGCCCAGCTTTGCTCCCCACACACGCAGCAGCAGAATGAGACCCATGGGCCTCCCGCCCGATCGAGTCTGGGCACATTTCTCCAACCAAGTGCTCTTCGTTCTTCTCGCCCGATCGGGTCCGCAACTTTTCCACCCGATCATTAATTCGTCGCCCAATCGGGCCATTTCTTGCCCGATTGGAGTACGAAAAACTCCTTTTGGCTCTTTGCCTCTCAATTCTTCACGTTTAGAGGTCTTGGGACCTCCTAAACTACCCATAAAGCTCGTGAGCCATCCTATGTGCCTCTTAACATCTCGTAAAGCCGTGGTTGCTTCCTAATAGCTCGAAAATAAGGAGAAAACTCCCTAAAACTTGCAATTCAGTACTAAAACACAAAACCACAACTATAAACGATAGTTAGCATAAAATAGCTCCCAAGAGCTCCAATGACGCACAAATTAGCTTGTAAATAAGGGAGAAAACTCTATATAAATACGTGATATCAACGAGCTTTCTTGCCTTTGAATCGAGCATATATCAATAATCCAATGACCATGAAAAGGTACACTCTCTTGGTACAACTGCTCTGAAACCGCATCAGTTTCTAGCATGGAATTGTGTTAATATTTGTATCAGTTTCTTCCTCTCCATGTTTGTCTCTAGCATCTCTCATGAAATGACTCGTCTCAAATTCCATTTTCAAGTCCGGACTCCAACACTTTTATCTCTGACATTGGCAATCCTTTTATACTAGAGTTTCGAACAAGGTATGTCATTCAATCAAACCTTTTTTTATTCATTGATAAGAACAAGAATAGCAACGTTAACACCTTGTCCCCGTAAGTAGACTGTTGTTTGTCTACTTCTAGAGGGACATTGTAAGTTTATTTAGGAGGTGAAGAGAAAATGAGGCACTTAGCATGTGTCTTTAATTTGCATGAAAGATGAGAATCAAGGGAGTTCTTACATGTTGCATCATAAGGTTTCCAAATACAGCTGTTTAGGTTTTTACTCGAAAAGGAATAGTTTTTTTTTACCAAATGCTTTTATTGTTATTTTGTACACTACCTTTCGGAAATTTTTTCTTTCCTTCTAATACCTGACTGATGATTATGTATGCTTTGGAGAAAGAATAGGGGTTTCTTTCAGTTGTATGTTTCCAAAGCGTATTTGTGATGGCTTAGTTTGAAAGACTTGGTGTCTTGAAGGCATTTAAACTAAATGAAGTACACGTCTGGAGAACACTAGCAAAAGGTAAAATCATTGCATCCAGGGTTCCTTGCTGAGGTGCTCATGTACGGTTCCTCTTAGGTTGCCCCAGTTGATGGTGATTGGTGTGCTTTCTTTTGCTGTTAGCTTCTTACGAGATGATCACCCATCAATTTCCAATTAGTTCACTCAACACTAAAGTAAAAGACTGACAACCTATCATGTTATAAGGGTTTTTATACTTCACTGCAGTTCGGCAGGTTTGGAATATTGAATTTTTTTGTAAGCTAATTTTCTGAACTACCTAGTACATACAAACTTATTTTTTCCAACTAACAACAAACATTATCCTTTTCTTAATCTAACTAACAACTTCTTTCACGTAACATTGACACTTCCCACACTGAAATGATTCTTCCTGAAACATCCAATATTCCTTTAACTTTAAGAACTTAATTAGTAATCATCCCCACCAATACGTTTAATTGTCAGGGTTTTATATTTTGGGGTAATTGTTCAAACTATTAGAAATGAATATTTTTATTCTGAGGTAACAATTTAAAAGTTTCATGCTTGTCATCACCTTGAAATTTTACTTCTTTACTTGATTGTTCTTGAAGCATGCTGAATTGCTCATCTCACCCAGACTCATATGTGAACCATGTAATGAAGAAGATAGATAGCCTTCCCCTTTTGCTAGATTTGCATCCAGGAAACAAGTTGTATTGGCTTCTTTATGTCATGTCCACTACTTCCATTTTTTGTTTCTTCACAAGATATTCTAGTTCCTTATTCTTTTTCTAAGGTATTGAAAGATAGGTTGTAGTTTTAGTTGGAACTTGGAAGTTTCATGTAGAACTGCTACTATTATTTACTAGTTTCTAAAACATACATCGGCAATGCATGCTTCCTCTTATAATTGGTGCATTTTAGTTTGCTCTACTGCTCAATAACTGTTAATATTATCTTTTTTATATCTAAACCTCCTGCTAGACGTGTTTGCGTGTCGTTGTAGTTTGCGTATGGCAAATTTACTCGCATCTTTCAGGTCAGTGAAGTCCATCTGTGTGCATGTTTTTCTTTCATTAAATTGTTTTCTACATGATTCTGAACATAAATATAATATCAAAAGGTTCTTGCGCTCTATGGACATGGCATATGCTGCTGCAGATCTTGTATTTTCTAGAGCAGGAGCAATAATGACTTGTTCTGAACTTCTAGTTACAGGGAAATCTGCCACAGTACCACTTACTTTGTTTTATATAAGTGCTTTGCCTATTCTATATATGATTGTCAAAGTGATTATGGCTGCCACAGTGCCACTTACTTGGCTCTATATATATAAGTGCTTTGGCTATTCTATACCGTGGATGTCATTAATTTAAGAAAATATATATTTGGATGTGACTCTTGTACAAAATTGCAGATACCATCTCCAATTGATGTAGATGGACATCAATTCAAAAATGCATCAGTAATGGCAGAATTAGCTGGTTCAAGAACTATAACTCAGGATGAACTTGACTCAACGATGCTAAGAATTGCTATCACTGACATTTTGGGTATGCAATAACGGTTACTCTATTTTATTTTTTTGACTTTGCTGCTAAAGAGGCAACTTATATAAACATCCCAACTTATATGCATGTGTGTGCATGTGTTTGAAGCTATCGACAGCTATGGATCTTGAGATAGAAGATGGCTACATAAAATTAATAATATAATTCATATAGTATGGAAGGTCATTGAAGAAACACCTTAATTTAGGGTGGTGTAAGATTGCTTCCTTGTCTTGTAGCTCGATCTTATTGTAACTGTCTAAATCATATTGCTAGCCTTATGCTAATTGGATTATATTGTCTTTTTGTTGGGCACAGTGAGACTAGGTTCCAAGGAAGGCTCATGCTCTATCTGCTCCCATACAAATTTTAGGGTCTTAACCTACCTATAGGGGATGTTGTTTCGTTCCCATAAGTGATTAAGGGACTGATTGGGGACTTTAGTTAGTTATCTCTCTTGCTATGCACCCCCTATAAGTAACAATTAAATTAGTTTCATTGTTAATTGTTGTTATATTTTGCTCTGTGTTTGCAACACTCAGTCTCTGTTTTCATGGAGGATTTTTTTGTTGCATACTGAGAAAATGTGAGAAAACAACGGTCTAAGTAATCTTAGTTCAAAGTGGAGAATGACAAAGAGAAGCTCGAAGCATGACGTTTTAGTGACGTGTAATTTGTAAAATTTAAGTCATCAATACAAATGTTAGGAATATAACTCTATGTATAAATATTTATATATATGATGTCTTTTTTTTTTTATGTACTACAACAATCTTGGATTGCATTTTTCTCTTTATTACTATTCTCTCATAATAAATAAAATTGTGCTATTAATTAGCCTTAAGTTTGTTTATTATAATAACATTCTTTCATAAAATAAGATGAATAGAGAGCAAAAAACAGAATTGGAAAAAAAATGTGGGAAAAATCTCAAAACAAATAACGTGCAAACTGGCACACCAAGATCTTAGGCTCATAATAGTGCCGACCATCTCGGCACCTTAAAGCGTACACGAACTTTTTAGGCTGATAATAGAGCCGAAGTTCTCATCGCTCTATAGCGCCATAAAACAATATCGGCGCACAATAACGCCGAGAATATTGGCGCCTTACAACGCCCTAAATAAATTTCGGCGAGAAAAGACGCCAGAATCTCGACGCTTTATGGCGCCAAGGATTTCTCGACGGCCAAAACCTCGGCGCTTTAATGCGCCGAGATATAGCCTAAATAGCGTGCGTGTTTTGTAGTAGTGAAAAAGATGACCCGACCCGATTATCCGACCCGTCCTGACCCAGACCCGACATGATTCGGTCTGAGAATTGCACACCCAAAACCTGACATGTGCCCCTACTCGAAATAAACCTGACACTTATATGACTTGGTATGACCTGACTCAAAACCCGACCCGGAATGACCCCGTCGGACCCGATCAGCATTGGTAATTTGTAACCTGAATTTGACATGTACCCGACCTAGAACCTACCCGAAACCCTCTTCAACCTGAAAAGGCCTGACCCATAATAGACTCGACCTATAATAAATCCGACCCGTGTTTGGCCTCAACTTATACAATCTGTCTACCCGAATATAGATTTTTATTTCCTGTGTCGCAATTTGAATACAACTAGAGTTGTTAGTTTGGTTGAAAACTGATGGTTGAACTACTAATTGATTGCCAACTGAACAGTATAAACTTAACGGAAACGAACCGCGTAACCGAAAAACAAACTGAACCAACTGAAATGAAATGAATTGGACGAAATCGAACTGAAACCGAATTGAAACAATACTGAAAACAAACGGAACTGTAATTAACTATATGAAAACCCATTTTAAACGAATTGAACTAAAAACTGATTTAACCTGTTTTGAACTAAACTAAACTAAACTAATTTACAGTCATGAAAACTTTTAAAAACTTGGTTAAAACCATAACAAATAAACTTATTTTAATTATAATTTTCCTAAGTCATTCACATACAATAAAATTACACCTAATAATATTACCCCAACTCATGTAATATCAATTAAATTAAAATTTTCAAACATATATTTTATCACGACACAAAGATTGATACTGAAATACATAAATTTTAAAAAAAAAATCAAAATACATGAGTTATGTGTATATTACAATGTGATTAAATAATTACATGTCTAGTTTAAGTACTCCCTCCGTTTGTTTTTTATTGTTAAAGGTAACTTTGGAGAATAACCAAGGAAATTTATGAAATCTATGCAATGATTGTCTGGATAATAGATTAAGTTTCTTGAGGAATAGATAAAGTATGAGAGAGAATGTTGTAAAAGCAAAAATATGGGGTGGTTGGGTGTTTAATGGAAAAAGAAAGGAACAAGTGGGCCCTAAAAATAGGAAAAACTGGAATTTATAGATGTGAAAGTATACTAAAGATAGTAAAAGTAGAAGTGTAATAATTAAAAAGAAACGTTCTAAAAAGAAAAGTGTAACAATTAAAAACAAACGGTAAGAGTATTATACTTTAAGGTCACTATTTAATCGATGTTTAACCGTTCTATGACATTGGGTCAAAAGATAAATTTCATAGACATAATTACATAAAAATCAACAATATAGGATATAATAAAAAGCCACTAAATCTTAAATCTAAAATCGTGAAATATAGTTTTATCACGATTAGTTTTATCTAAGAGAAAATAGACTTGCGGACATGGTCAGTCTCCGATATTGGTATCCGGTGTCCTCCTCTCTACTCTGGTCCAAGCCAAAAATGATCTGAAATAATCTTCAAATTGGTACTTTTACGAGCCAAGTCAAGACCAAATTCACATGGGCTCAGCTCGGCTCAAAAATAGTATTGATACGGCTCAGCATGAGCTCAGAACTAACCAATGCTGAAAAAGTGAAACTCAGTATGCTTGAATTGAAATATTCAATTGCCCAAGTCCGTCTAAATTAGAGCCCAATCATAACAATGCTAGGTCCATACAGATAGTTGAAGCAGCACGATAATTTTGCAGTCAATTGCATTCACTTATACACCTCTTTAGCTTAAATCTATAGTTCTTAGGTGATGTGGGACTCCACTAATGTCTCTAACAATTTTTATAATACATTCAGATATAGCATGAGCATGGCACGCTCAAGGCTATTTTTTTACTCAAATATCCTTAGGTGTACCATGACCTGAGTATATGATGTATAATCTCCATATCTCTCATTAAATTATTATACTGGTTGACAATATAATAGCTGATGTGGGACTCCACTAATTTGGAATAAAAACAAAATTGGCGGCAATGAATAATGATGGTCAAGGGATTAAAACCTCTAATGCAACTATGACAAATTTGAGTATAACTTTAGATCAAAGTAAAATATTTTTTAGTTTGAAAATTTTAATGCAAGAAGTTGTGAAGGGATATTGTAATATTTGTAGTATCCAAGTTAATGTGGGGTATTTTGTAACGAAAGATTCAATAATTATTCAAGAAAGATACATATTTTTTTTAACTCGAGCTCGTTCAGGAGCTTTCGAGCCAAATTAAGGTTAGCTTGAAATTGGCTTATTAGAACTTCGAGCCGAACAATATCTCAACTAGCTCACTATCTTCAAAGTAATAATTAAGTAGATGTCTAATGGACACTACTTAGATTGTGATGGATTGCTTTATGTATTACCTATCAATATAAGTATAACTATTAGTAATAGTATACTTTAGACGAGTATTCATATTATGATCTAATACATTGATAGCTCTCTGCTATCTTAATTACTAGTTAATCTAATATATTGATGATTGATTCAATATAATAATCTTATATATCTTTTTCTGTTGATCTAATGTGTTGATATGATAGATATAATACACTAATCTTAGCTATTATATACATTGATCTAATATATTTTGATGATTGATTTACTACATTGACCTTGATTATCTTATACATTGATCAAGTATATTGATGATTGATCTGATACACTAATCTTAATTGTCATATACGTTGTGGGTGTCATGAACTTTCTTTTGGCTGACAAAGCATCTAGTGATAATACGGGCAAGGTGAGTTGCGATGAAGTTTGTTATTCAAAGAAGAGTGGAGTCTTGGGTATTCGGGATGTTCAAGACTGGAATAAAGTTGTTGTTGGGAAGTTTGTTCGGCACATAGGTGCAATGAAGGATACTTTACGGGTGAGATGGATTAACTGAGTCTACATTCAGAATACTAATTGGTGGGGTTATACTTCACCGCTGGTGCAAGCTGGGTTGTGAAAGATATCTGTAAAGTCAGGGAGCAACTTCGATTGCTTGATATGAAAAATTGGAGCTCTTATCAGGAATATTCAATTAGGAAAGTATATAAGCAGATTAAAAGGACTGATCTGGTGCAGCGGTGTGTGGAATAGATATGTTATACCAAAGCATAGAATTATCACTTGGCTAGCAGTTAAAGGGAGTTTGCAGACAAAAGATAGCTTTCGTAGGTATGGCATTGCAGATAACGATCTATGTAGCATTTGTGGGAAGCAGCGAGGACTCATCAGCATCTGTTCTTTGCTTGTGAGTATAGTTTGGTTGCTCTTCAGGAGATCCAGAGATGGTTGGCGATCAAGAACAGATCACAAAATATTCAATAGTTCTTTATGTGGATCAAATGCAGCTTGTCTAGCTAGTCTTATATACCATATTTGGATATATAGGAATATAGCTTATTGGGAGGTTTGTACTAGAGTGATGATAGCACAGATTAAAAGGCTTGCTAGAGATAAATTACACAGTATTTTGAGTGAGAAAGTGAGTAGTATAGGATTGGATACAAAATCTCTTTGTATAGTAGTACAGTTTGCTTGGATTCTTTTTTGGGCTTTAGAGTCCTCCTAAAAGATTTGTAAAGTGTTACTAAGAAATATTATGGTGTAAATGATTATGTTTTTGGTAGTTATATTTTTTTTTCTTACTAAAAAAAAAAAAAAAACAAAAAAAAAACACATTTGAGATAATATTATGATCTTATCCATGTTTCAGGCGTCGGACATGGTGGACCCTTAACATTGGAGAAAACTTAACATTACATTGCATGCATTAATATGCATTCCCCTTCCCAGAATGGCAAAACTAAACCCATATACAATTATCTATTTAGCACTCCCACTGTGAGAGTCCAATTTTCTATACTCCTTCCACATAAAAGAGTGCCACCTGCCAGTATCACTTCCATTCCATCATCACAATTCACCAATTTATTACTATTGGATTGCATTGATATGGACATATATACGGTTAAGTCAATGCATGTGTTGCGGGTGTAATCTGGCCTAATCTGGGTAGATAGGGTAGTTGTTATGGATGTCGTCCTAGCTAATTTCTCAAATAATAATACATGATGTATTAATAACTATGTGGTTGTTGGAGTATTTATAAACTCCAAGTTGTTTATGCTTTAAAAGTTCTATCCCACATTACTTATAGATGATTTACTTCCTTTCTTTATTTATGGGCACCTTTTTCCAAAGGTTCAATATCCCTTATTTGGTCCCATATCACCCATTTCACAACTCTTGTATTTCTTTATATTTACTTTCATCCTTTGAGTATTAGTTTGGAGACTAGAGGCTATGCTCTTGTAACCACCACACACAGGCGTGCGGGCCGGGCCGTGTGGCATTGGCGCGACGCGTTCGCGGGTGTGGGTGTGTAGTTTTTGCGACCCGTCTCATTTTATTTGGGTCAAACGGTTACTTTTGTGTTTTATAAACCGTTGTAATATTATTGCGTTATTAAGGGCCGTAATCTTCGTTTCCTTGATTACAACCATTATTTCTGGTAACTGCCATTTGGGGCAAATTTCGGAGCCTGTTAAAAGGCTGCTTCCTCTTCATTTCTGAGACCAAAAATTGATTCCATACACAAAAACGCTCCTTCTTCTTTCTTATCTTCTGGGCAGTATTCTAAAGAGTTCTCATCTGTTTCTCTGTCGACGCCATTGAAGCAGAGGTCGTGTAACCCTGGGAGTTGTTTGCTAAGAGTCTGTGTATTCGTAAGCGGGGCAAATACAACTTTAGGGCAGTGATTCTTCACGCCACGACTTTCAGTTAAGTTGTTCCAATTACTACCAGTATACTCTCTAACATTCTAAAGTTGTAATTTCTTAGCGTTGTGTGATCATGTCTGTAGTAATATTCCTTCTGCTATTCCTATTGCTGTTGCTCCCAATATGTTTAATCCATTTGTTCCTGACATGTCAAAATTGGCTCTTTTTGATGGTAAAAATTATAAACTGTGGTCGGACAAAATGGAATTTTTTCTAGGACAAATTGGGGTAGATTATACTTTGACTGAAACTGTTGTCCCTGTTAATTCCAATAGGATTTTTGAGAAGGACAATAAGACTTGTAGGGGTCATGGTGTATTTGGCCTAAGACCATAGATGGAATTTTTATTGGATATGCCTTCAATAGCGCTGCTTATAGATTTATTCTTAAAGAGGCAACCAGTTTTGGTGCAATTAAAGAGTCTAGGGATGCTGAATTCTTTGAGCATATTTTCCCTATGAAATCGAATGTGCAAACTTGTGTTACTATTGCACCTTCTTCCGCATTACCTCAAGTCATTGCATCACCTAGTGGGACTATAGAACCTAGAAGGAGTAAGAGGATTAGAACAGAATCTAGTTTTGGGCCTGACTTTATTACTACCTTCTTAATTGAGAATAAATTCCTGACTGACCAAGAGGTAAATGTATTTGTGCTAGAAGAGGATCCTAGGACATATGGAGAGGCCATGAGATCTATTGACTCTAGTTTTTGGTTGGAGGCCATAAATAGTGAGATAGAATCTATAATGGGGAACAACACTTGGATTTTGACTGAACTTCCTAGAGGATGTAAACCTTTGAGTAGCAAGTGGATGTTCAAAAAGAAGCTCAAACCTGATGGGTCCATAGACAAGTACAAAGCTAGACTAGTAGTTTATGGGAATCATCAAAAGAAAGGATTGTATTTCTTTGATACCTATTCTCCTTTGACTAAGATTGCGACCATTAGGGCCTTGATAGCTCTTGCATCCATTCATAATCTTGTTGTGCATCAAATGGATGTGAAAACGGCCTTTTTGAATGGTGATTTGAATGAAGAAATTTATATGAAACAACCAGAGGGTTGTGCGGTTGCTGGACAGGAAAACAAGGTGTGCAAGCTTGTTAGATCTATTTATGGTCTAAAACAAGCTCCCAAGCAATGGTATGAAAATTTTGATCAAACCATCACTTCTAATGGTTTTTCTGTTAATGATTCTGATGCTTGTGTTTATTCTAAGCTATGTGAGCTTGGATGTGTTATCATATGTCTATACGTGGATGATATGCTTATTTTTGGGACCAATATAGACATAGTTAACACAACCAAGAATTTTCTAAGTCCATGTTATGACATGAAATAGGCGAGGCAGACGTCATATTGGGAATTAAGATTACTAGACATACATATGGGATATCTTTAAATCAATCTCATTACGTTGAAAAGATTTTAAAGAAATTTAATCAATTTGATTGTACTCCAATGAAAACCCCATATGATTCTATTATTCATTTGAGAAAGCATAAAGGTAACAGTGTTTCCCAAGATAAGTATGCCAAAATAATTGGGAGTGTAATGTTTTTGATGAATTACACTCGACCTGATATAGCGTATGCTGTTAGTAGATTGAGCAGATATACTCATAATCCTAACCAAGAGCACTGGGATGCCTTGATTAGATTATTGTGGGACTTGAAAGGGACGATCAATTGGGGTCTGCATTATCATAGAACGCCTTGCGTTTTAGAAGGATATTGCTACGCTAATTGGGTGTTCGACAATGATGAGATTCATTCTACTAGTGGCTATGTCTTTACTCTTGCCAATGCTGCTATATCATGGAAATCTTCTAAACAAACTTGTATTGCTAAATCAACAATGGAATCTGAATTTATTGCGTTAGAATTGGCAGGACAGGAGGCTGAATGGCTAAGAAGCCTACTAGTAGACATTCCATTGTGGGGGAAACCAACTCCATCAATTTCCATGCATTGCGATTCACAAGCTGCAATTGGGGTAGCTAACAACCAAGCTTATAATGGCAAAAGGAGACATATACGCTTGAGGCATGGGATAGTTAGAAATTTGATCAAAAATAATGTGATATCACTCGAGTTTGTAAAATTTGAGAGGAATATAGCTGATCCTCTCACCAAAGGCCTGTGTAATAAAATGGTGCTTGAGTCAGCACAAGGAATGAGTTTAAAGCCTATTGAGGAGTGAATTGTGATGGACACCTATCTTAGGATTTCCTAAGTTCAATAGGTCAAACGAAATCACGAAAGAGCTCATAGTATGTGTACTACCACCCTTTCCTCAATAATACAAATAAAGTGATGTAGTAAATTTTTTACTGTTAAATGTGGAAGGTTGAGTTGCATACTCTTAATAAATTCATAGCCTTTTAAGGTGGTTTGTGACAGTACAAACTTGATGAATTTACCTATGTGAATGTGGGGGTTACGCCCAATTCCCTATGAGGTCTCTAAGGCTTAGAACCTCTAGAGCGTTCATGAAACCAGGATTTTATGTGGGGCACATATGTATAAACATCGCGAGAACTTCTTTTGATTTGTGAAAAGTTTCAGTGCGCAAGCGAGATTACAAACTTCGTGTAAGGTTCAAAGAAATCTACCTAACTCGAATGTAAATACAAGTTTGTAAGCACTGGGTATCAATTCAAGTCTACAAGACCTTGATACTTAAAGACTTAGTATCTACTGCCGAGTTTCTTCTCTTTTTCTTTCTCTTTTGAATCATGTGGGGGAATGTTGGAGTATTTATAAACTCCAAGTTGTCTGTGCTTCAAAATTTCAATCCCACATTGCCTATAGATGCTTTACTTCCCTTCTTTATTTATGGGCACCTTCTTCCAAAGGTTCAATATCGCCTATTTGGTCCCATATCACCCATTTCACAACTCTTGTATTTCTTTATATTTACTTTCATCCTTTGAGTATTAGTTTGGAGACTAGAGGCTATGCTCTAGTAACCACCACACACAGGCGCACGCGGGCCGGGCTCGGGCCGTGGGCGTGTGGGTGTATAGTTTTTGCGACCCGTCTCATTTTATTTGGGCCAAACGATTACTTTTGTGTTTTATAAACCGTTGCAATATTATTGCGTTATTAAGGGTCGTAATCTTCGTTTCCTTGATTACAGCCATTATTTTTGGTAACTGCCATTTGGGCAGATTTCGTAGCCTATTAAAAGGCTGCTTCCTCTTCATTTCTGGGACAGAAAATTGATTCCATACACAAAAACGCTCCTTCTTCTTTCTTATCTTCTGGGCAGTATTCTATAGAGTTATCATCTGTTTCTCTGTCGAAGCCATTGAAGCAGAGGTCGTGTAACCCTGGGAGTGTTTGCTAAGAGTCCGTGCATTCGTAAGCGGGGCAAATACAACTTTAGGGCAGTGATACTTCACGCCACGACTTTCAGTTAAGTTGTTTCAATTACTACCAGTATACTCTCTAACAGTGGTCCCATTAATTATTAGATGGGCTATAAAAAGGGGACTCCACTCTCATATTTTTTTCATCCATCAGCAATAATCTACAAATCAAATCCAAAGAAAGAACATCAAAAGATGAAAGAAAATGCAGGAAGTAGGGTGGTGATCCTGCTTATAATTGCCATTGCTTTTACAGCCATGGTTGGCACCTGTGCGGCTGCTGACGGTAATGAATACTCCGAGAAGCAGCTGATGCAGCTGTGCATGCCCTGGTTGTATATCATCCTGCTTCGTGGGGCACAAACTGTGGATGACAGTCTGAGTTGCATATCATATGGCCAAAGTTGCAGGTTTAGCTTTGATGAAAATAAGGATCAATGTTGCCCAGGATCACGGTTCACTGGACAAGGTCCCTTATCAGGTCAATTTGCATGCGAATGGTGCCCTGGTGAAGGAGCTACTTGTGGTGCCCTTCACCACTGTTGCCCTCGCCTTAACTGCGTTGGTGGTCCCTTCAACGGAAAATGCGTGAAAAATTAAACGAAGCATGGCATGACTCCTAATGTTAGCGTGGAGTATGTACGTGTTCTTACTTCTTACTTCTACGTGCTATCCTTGCTTTGAGATGGAGTAGCGTTATGTTATGAACTTATGATTAAGTACTGTCGTCTTGTGTGTATTTTTGTTTAGTTTGGTTGTTGTATTGCATATTAATTCTGAATTATAATGTTGTATGGTGTAATAAAAATAATGCACTTATCAAGTGCCATGTAATTCTTCTGTGATTATGTATGCTTTTGAACAAAAGTATAGTATGGATGATATGCATCAACCAATATTGTGCCTGATATATAATGATGATTTAAGTTAATCAAGGCTATAAAAACTGTGTTCACCCCTCATCTCATCTTCTCAACAGCCATGTACACAGTACACATCAAATTCAATAAATACACACAAAAGTGTAACAGAGTTGATGAAGATAAAGATTTATTATTGTCCTAATTGATATGCTTGATTTGAAGCGGTAGTGAACTATGTATTGATTTATAGTAGTTTATATATATATTTTTAATGGAAAAAAAATTGATTAGCCATTCAATGGTGCATTATGTTCTATGAGTTATTAGTCTAAAAAAAACAGTCTAATTTTAATTTAAAATTAGACAATAGCCCAATCCCAATAGAAAAAAGAGAATTTAGCACCTTTTTGAATAAAATGATGAGTTTTTGAATAAAATGATGAGATTAAGTTAGTCTAATTTAAATATAAAATTAATTAGATAGTCTCTTATTAATAACTTTTGATATTCTCTTCACCTAAAAGATCAGAATTTAATGGAATTGGTTTCAACTTATTATATTTGATTTATCTTGATTTAGAAAAAAACTTTTTAGACCTGAGTTTAAGAAAAGGCTAGTGTGTCAGCCGAGGCGTTACCCTGGATGTTACCTTTTCTCCATTTTTGTGGAAAAGAAAAACCTTTATTTCCTCAATATTTGTTAGGAATATATAATATTGGATGGATTTTAAGTTGTTTGGATAAAAATTTAGAAAAGTTCATAGTTTGAAAAAAAAAAACCAGCGTGAGTGGATTTGGAGGAGTCGGGAGGGAAGTAGCAAGTTTAACAGGACTGATGTTTTTTCTTCTTTCTTTGTGTTTTTTTTGCCTATCGTAACTATCAATTTTCAGCATGAGTAACTTAGGATTGAGCAGAAATATTGACTACCCGCTCAGGCCCAGAACCAGAGGGACTCAGCGTATCTGGTACTTAAACTGGTCGTATTGGGATCGGGTTTGGGTAGAAACATAAGGACTCGGCTGCAACTGTTCTAATTCTTTATAGTAAAATTTTGGACCTAATACTCATTAGGCGGTTTGTCAAGCAATGCTTATACAAATATGATGTGATTCTTTTTAGAATATTGTGTGGCTAACCAATGAAAAAATTCTACTTTTGAATGCCAGTGAAAATCGAGTACCTGACTTTGAAATCGGTTCCTATCGGTGCCAAGACCACTTCTAGAAAGTTAGGCGCTTTTAAAGTCAAATTGCATTGTCATCCCTCTCACATGGGACCGAGTATCTGATGTTGGTCCCAACTAGTTCAAATTCCGGTTCCAATTCCCAAAAATAAGGAATCGGTCCAACTAATTTCAATTCCAGTTCCAGTTTATAGGAACCGGTTTCGGGCTCCGTTTTCTGACATTTTGACCGGATACCTGTTTTGCTCATCATCGCCGTGTATACCGTAACTCTTGTTTCATGTTGCACTGCAATTAATTGAGTGGAGTATTCTCATAAATACATCGGGTCTATTGTAACCAATATTTAAGTATCAAACATATCTATTAATGATAGAATATAAAATTATTCCTAGGCCTTCAACCATTGGTTTAAAGTTTTTGGTTGAGATGGTTACTGGACATGGTATCCAGAGCTAGTGTTACCATAAGGTTACGAATTCAAATCTCAGCCATCGTTCCTTTCAAGTGGAGTATAATAGCGCCAAGTACGAGGGAGGTTTGTGTTGTATCCACACTTCAAGCCCAATGGGCTCTTTTTTGAGAGAACGTGATAGAATATAAAATTATTTTTGGACCTTCAATCATTAAGTTAAGATTTTGTTGAAATGATTACTTGACATTAATTATATTAATGTACAAATAACAACGGTTGCTCTCACAACTGCATGGTATTAAAGGAATGTTGTCTAATTGCAACTATTGTACTAGTAGTGTAAACCACCAAGGCACCAACCTTCATCTCCACCTAACGCGAAATCCAAATTGAGAACGTTTGTGAAACACGGGTAGTGGGTGGCGGTGATGGTTTAGGCATATGGGTGGATGGTTGACAATGATAGAGGATGAAGCTTATGGTGGTAGATGTGAAATAGCTTGTCACTAATTAGGTTAGAATAATTTGTCAGTCAAACTTATTCAAGACAAAACTGTAACTTAATTTTCTAAAACATACCAAATAAGGAAAGAAATAATTTGTTATAAATAATTAGAATTAGCTAAAAAAAAGAAAATCTAATCCTCTAAAACTATCTAAAATGAATTTGTTTGTAAAAAAATGGTATATTAACAATTGCAAGTTAGCACAACTACCAAATCTAAAATGGGCTCCAAAATTACTACTCGCTAAGTTTGTTTTTAGTTGTTACAGTTTAGTTTGGGTAATAACCAAGGAAGTTTATGAAATTTATGTAATAATTGTTTGGTGAATAGATAAAGTTGTTTGGTGAATAGATTAAGTATCTACTAGAAATTAGACGATTAACGACCAGTCAATAACGATAAATTCAATAGAGTCATTGTTAAAAGAGAGAAAATGTTTAAAGCAAAATAAAAGAGACGCGGGCCTTTGAAAAGATTTCAAATTGAATATAAAACATGTTTTCTGGTCGTCGTTGATACAACATTCAAGCGGGACTTTAAAAATTTTAATCATACCCAATTTCAAGCTTTTCAAAAAAAGAAAAAGGGTTCAAGGGTTCTCTCCTCTGGCACTTCCTTTCCGCTCCCAATGTTCTCTAATTGTATATCTTTAGAAGGCTTCATTTTCGATGAGCATAAAGTAACTACAATTTCTCAAATCTAATCGGAAGAGATGAAGCATAAGCTGATTTTGATGATATGGTGAAATTCAGGTAATTCGTTCTAGATTTTCTTTTCTAGGGTTCGTCGCTAGTAAAGTAATGAAGTGTTTTGCAATTATAATTTCATTTTCAATTTAGATTTGGCCAAATTATAGTCTTCGGGAAGTATGGGAATTGGATTTGGAATTATACATCGTCATTTGCAAATCTCAGATACGTATAACTTAATTTTGTAGAGAATTTGAAACTGGATGCAAACCGTTGATTCGAGACTGGCCTATTCTCCTTATATTTAGGTTTCATAGGTTGTCTTTCACACTCAGAGATTTTCTAGTGATGAATTCTTTTATATTTTAAATCTGATTTAGACAAAACATGTTTGAATTTAGGTTTCTTATTTGTATTGTCACTATAATTTTGAGTTGAATTAATCAATGCCAATTTAAGTATAATTTGCTGAGAAAATTAAACCATTTAAGGGAGTTTTGTTGTTATTTCTCTATGGACCATGAATCGTGGTTGTAGGTGCTGATTTGAGGGCAGATGTCGAGTCAAGGTACGAAACATATGCCATCCTCTTCGTTGTAAGCCTGGAACAAAGCTATAGAAAATGGAGGTACTTCAGACCTTGCTCGAAAAGAGAATGAACGGCCGAGTGTATTGCTTTCATGCATGGGCGAAGCCAGGACTTTTTTTTTATAAGGGGGCCGATACTATATATACACTCCCACTTATAATAGTAAGTTATTTTTTTTTTTTTGGTGAAAAAGAAAGCTTAAATTAATTAAGTGTTAGGCATATGCCCATTACATCTCGTAACAATGTTGTGAGACGGATTAAAATAGCTATTACAATCCGAAAAATAATTGTTCAAACAAAAGCTAGGAACATGGGAAAATATCCTAGATTTGTTGACACCTAGGTCGCTAATAAATTCCTTCTTTGCCATAAGATCTGCTAGCCCATTGTCATTTCTTCTGACCCACTTAAATTCCACCTTCTTGAAGAAGCGTTTAAGCTCCCTGCACATTACAATAATATTAGCATGGATGTCTTTTGAAAGATCGTTGTCCAACAACATTTCTATGGCTTTTTGCGAATCTGAGCACACAATTAGCCTATTAGCATTAATGTTCTTGGCTAAATGCAGGCCGGATCTTATGCTTGAGAGTTCCGCATTAAGAGCGTTAAAGGAGTAAGCTCTTCTTTGTAAACCGCACAACCACTGCCCAGTGTTGGTTCTTACCACGGCGGCTAGATTAGCAGGTGCACCTGTATCACAAAAGGAAGCATACAATAGTATCATCCATATGAAAGTCAACCCCATTAGACATAAAAGTAGGTGAAACTGGGTGAAGGACAACCGGAGTGAATGCATTAAATTCCCTTGCTAAGTGGACAGCTTTGGCATGAATATGATGTGGATGTAAGTTGTGGATTTGTTTGAAGATCAAGCTATTTCTAGCGAGCCAAATTTCATAGCAAATAAAAGGGAAGATATTTTTCCAAGGAAGGCCCAAAACAGTATAGAAGAGATGTTAACTGTGATCCATGAGGTGATATTCCCCTTTAGAAGGTGAGGGGGAGTGAGGCCAGTTTGCCACACCTCGGAAGCGAAGTAGCAGTCACGAAGGGTATGAATAGGGGATTCAGGATGGTTTTTACAATAAGGGCACAAGGAGTCAGGAATAATATTTTTGGAAAAGAGAAGATGTTTGCATGGAATCCTATCCCACCAAGCAAGCCAAAGAAACATAATAATTTTTGGTGGTGCTTTAACTTTCCAGAGCCACTTTAGATTGAAGGAAGAGTCAACAATAGGGAGGCAAGCACGATAGGCCATGGAGAGAGAAAATTTATTATTCACAACTAGAGTAGAAACGGGTGAATCTATAGGACTAGAGTCACCAATGTCGATTGAATCAATTTGATCTTGGATGTTTTGTGGAAGAACAAAGGAAAAGTGAGATAAATCCCATCTACCATTATGCAAGTAAGCGTCAAGAGTGGAATCAGCATCGTTAATGGTCAAAGGTCCAATTAAGAGTTGCCTAAGTGATTTACCCCACACCCACTTGTCATTCCAAAATGAAGTGTTCTTACCATCTCTTAAGGTCCAAGCACTGTTATTGGACAACACTTCCCAACCCTTCGCTAGGCTTTTCCAAACAAAGGACCCTTTCTTGAAACTAGTGACATAGTTATTGTTGACATACTTGGAGAAGATGCATCTTTTAGCGAGATTGTCCTTACCATGACTTAACTTCCAACCTAGTTTGGCCATGTGTGCTATGTTCAAATGAATGTGACTCCGAATTCCTAATCCCCCCATGTCCTTTGGCAGGAAAGTCTTGTCTTTAGAAACTAAGTGCATCCCAATTCTGTTATCTTTTTTCCCCCAAAGGAAGTCATAGCAAATTTTGTCAAGATCTTTATGAATTGTTTTCGGGAGAAAGTGAGCTTGCATGTAATAATTGGGAATGGTGTTAAGAGTGCTGGAAATAAGACACAGACGCCCTGCCTTAGAAAGGAAATTTGATTTCCAAGATGCTAGTTTCTTCTTGACCTTATTGACAATAAAATGAAGATCTCTCCTGGAAGTTTCTTGTGGGATAGAGGCAAACCTAGGTAAAGGACGAGACTTTCACTCTCAAGAATATTAAGGGTGTCTTGGAAAAAAGTTCTATCCATGGGACAAGTGTTAGGTGAAAAAGTAAGTCTACTTTTAATCTCATTGATTCTTTGGCCCGATATGTCACAAAAGAGTTTTAATGTATCTCTCACCTTGAAGGCCGTACTTTCATCTACTCTACCAAAAAGAAGAAGGTCATCCGCAAAAAGGAGATGTGAGATGGGCACTCTCTCTCTACCCACCCAAAAGGGAGTCCACTCTTTAACATTGCAAGCATTGTTAATGAGGTGGGTAAGGGTTTCAAGACACAAATTAAACAAGTAAGGCGACATAGGATCACCTTGACGAAGCCCTCTAGAGTGGAAAATAGGGTCGGTTTCCCTCCCATTGACCAAGACCGAAGACGACGCATTAGACACACAATTCATAATGACTTTGATAAGGTGCTCATCGAGATTATGGTAAACAAGACAATTTCTAATGAAGCTCCATTCTAGCCGGTCATATGCTTTCTCAAGGTCCACTTTAAGAGCAAACCAACCCCATCTACCTCTTTTTTATGCATGGAATGTAAGACTTCACTAGCAACGACAATGTTCAAGTCCGGGCCTCGGCCTTCAATAAATCCACTTTGGTTAAGCGAAATAAGACTAGGCATAAGAGGCTTAAGACGATGGACAATGATTTTAGTGAGAAGCTTGTATAAAGTATTACAAAGGCTAATGGGTCTTAGTTGTTTGACACTTTCGGGAATGCTTTGCTTGGGGATGAGACAAATTAGCGCATGACCAAGATTAGAAGGGATAGATCCTTCGAGGAACCACTTACGTATTTCTTGGCAAATTTGTTCTCCAACAATGTGCCACTCACGTTGGAAAAAAATAGGATGGAAACCGTCGGGTCCTGAAGCCTTAAGGGGCTTCATACTAAACAAAATTTTACGAATTTCTTCATTAGTGGGGGGGTGCACAAGGGTGAGGACGGGATAAGACAGGAGACAAGGTCACTGGTAGAATTGCAAGAGGATTGTTCCGTCGTGTACAAGTTAGCAAAAAAGGTTCTAATATGGTGACTCAAGGCCCCAACTTCCGTAATCTCCTCCCCCACGTCATTTTTAAGACAAAGAATTTTGTTAGTTCTTCTGTTAAGCATGACACTTTTGTGGAAAAATTTAGTGTTAAGGTCACCAAAGGAATTCCAATCCAGCTTAAACTTAGTCAACCATAAAACTTCTTCTTGTTCTAAGATCCCCAACAATTGCCCTTGCAGTTCTAATTCTAGGTCAAAATGAAAAGACGAGTGTGGATTAGACTCAAGGAAGGTTTGGACACCTTTTAATCTAGCTTCAACTCGCCTTTTTTTAGCATAAACATTACCAAAAACATGCTGATTCCAATCTATGAGCACCTGCTGCAAGTCAAGTAAATTATTCTGGACACTAGAAAGATTTTTGTTCCAAGATTCAAGAACGACATTGTTGAAAGAAGGATGGAGAACCCACATTGGTTCGAACCTAAATGGTTTCACACCAGCCCTAGGAGGAGGACGAGAGAGATTAAGCTAAATGGGGCAATGATCCGAAGAGATACGAGGAAGGTGCCAAAGGTTAGCATCCGGGAAAAGAGTCATCCACTCGCTATTCCCCCAACCCCGGTCCAACCTTTCATAAATGGGGTTGATTTTCCTTTTATTAGTCCAAGTAAAACGGTTACCACAATAGCCAATATCAATTAGACCACAGAAGTTCAAAGTTTCAGCAAAGAGATTAGCTTTAAAACTTTGAATAGGACGCCCCCCCAACTTATCACAAGGCTCAAGCACTTCATTACAATCTCCTAAAACAATCCAGGGCAGGTTTATCGAATTTGCAACATCACAAAGATTAGCCCAAAGTGCTTTCCGCAGTCGGAACTTTGGGTTAGCATAGATAGACGAAATAAAAAAGGGTTTATGAGAGTTTACCTCTACCAAGCCATGAATAACCTGCTCATTCTCAACTATTGGAGAGAAAGCCACTTTGTCAGAATTCCATAAGATGAGAATCCCTCCTCCAAAACCGATGGGGTCAACCAAGTGCTTTCGGCTAACACAACAATATCGGGGTGATGGTTATCGAGAAGATGGCGAAAATTAGGCTTAAAGGAAGGCCTACTAATTCCTCTAGCATTCCAAAAAAGGAGAGCCATTTTATCAGGAAGATTGGGTTTTTTCATGAGGTTGCTGCGAACCTCCATGTCTTCGTTCCCCCACGGATTTATGAACTTTTTGGCTACTGGACAGAACCAAGTGAGCCTTCCCGGACTCACATCCATCTTTGTGACATATGGGTTTTTTATGCCTTTTCCCTCTTCCCAATTCACCTTGAATATCAGTTGTTTGAGTGTCGGTAGGATGTCGACTTGCATCAAGGCACACGAATTGCTCGCTGCCTCCATGTGAATTGTTGTGAAGGCCAATAACACCACTGACCGCCAGTGAGGGAGAAATGGTGCTGGGTCGAGCCACATTCCCATATTGTCGAGAATTTGCATTTCGTCGGATTCGACTTCGACCTCTTTCTCTAGAGTCCATTTTAGGAGTAACCATGGAATTGTTGGGAGATGACTCGCTCCTCTTAGTTGTGGGAGATGAGCTGGTAGAATGTCTTTTGTTCCTTGAGGATTCATCACCAAATTGGTCAGCCAGGGCTCTGCCTTCTGGGTGGAGAATGGCTGATTTTATCAGATGGAAAGGTACTTTCTCGAAACTTGTTCCCGTGGGTAGGAGATACACATGTTCGGCTAAATTCACGTCTGGGAGAACAGCTAAGGGAGGTTGATTGTAAATTTCTGGAAGTGCTTCTAGTCTCTTCTGGATGAAACGAGGTGGCGAAGGGGATGATTCCTTGGGTGGAGGAGTTGTTGGGTGAAGGAGAATTGCTCGGTTTGTGGAGTTCATTTTTGTGAGAGTTAGATTGTGAATTAGATTGTAAGTGAGATTGGGTTGAAGGTGAAAAAGGATGGAGCTGAGTAGAGGGAGAAATAGACGTGAGGGAAATTTTAGTGGGGGAAGATAGAGGAGCACAGAGGGTAGTGACACGTTTCGCTTGCTCCTCCAAAGCATTAATGTTCTCTGGTTTTAGGGTGGGTCCCCCCTGTAGAGCTTGAAAAGGATTAGCAGAGCAAATGTTGGCTAAGGTAGTAGAAGTTGGAGTGTTTTGGTGTGGTCCACTAAAAGTAGAAATAATATTTTCTTTTGAGGTAGCATTTTTCTCCCTCCAAACAAAATTCTTGGTCCCACCATTTCCTTTACTGATTTTATTATTATCTAAAAGGGGTGGGTCAACTAGCTTCACTTTTCTATTCTGAACTTTTTGCCACTCATTTTCTATAATAGAGTTAGTGTAGAGTGCTTTGCTTTTCTGTTGTATGGCCAGGGATTTGCATGGCTCGTGAGCTGGCCCGAAGCTGTTACACCGTTTGCGGTACCAAATTCCTTCAAGGAAATTAAGCTCTTGAAAGACCCTGCCCAACCAAACTCCTTTTGGTGGTGTTTTGTTTTTATCCATAAGGACACAAATATTTGCAAATCTCCTACCTTCACCATTAATGGAGTTTGCATCAATCTTAACAAGGTGACCCAGAGCCCCACCAATCTCTTCTAGTATTTCTTGTTTAAAGAATTCTACTGGCAGCTCAGGAAGATTGACCCACACTGTTCCTGTATTGAAAATGGCATTTGAGGCTTTGAAGCCGGGTGCCCAATCTTGGACCCAAAGCATGAAACCCATAATGAACCAAGAAGCTTTAGCTAGTACGTTACATTTAGCTTCCGACGTCGGGCAAAGAACATTGTAGTAACCTTTCCCTCTAAAGCCAGAAGAGTTGGCTTCTTCTCCCACTTCCATTCTTTTGCAAGTTTAGTAGCAAGGAAATCTTTTGAAAAGGATTTACCCAAAACTTTAATAATGACTGCATTTTCCCAAGGCTTTACAAGCTCTTCATATCTTTGTTGAGAGATGGGAATGAAAGGGCAATCATCTAAGTTAGTGTCGTCGGACGATGACGAGGCAAAAGGTAGATTACGGTCACAATGGGAAGGGGTTGAAAGAATGGTAGGGAGGAGGGGGGCGTGGATGAGGTTGTTTGTAGGATGGCTTTGTAAGATGTAGGTGGTGGGGGGGTTGAAAGGTTTGGGTGAGGAGGGGGGATTGGGGTGGACTTAGGACTAGAAGGAGCAGGTGATAGACTCTTGGCTTTGGTTGACACCGCCGGCGTTGTGGCTGCAGGTATAGCATGGCAAGGTGCAAGGTTACACTCATATTTTTCCTTATCTCTCTCTAAGGGGGGTTTCTCTCTCTCTCTAGCATTATTATTAACCAATGAAGAATATAATAGTAAGTTATTGCACTTTGAATTTTACGCGGTTCATGGTGACCTATTTGCTTTATGAATTCTTGCAGGAAGGGCCGAGGACTATTCTGGGAATAACAACATTTGATTCCACAATTCATTTTTACAATCTAAAGCGTGCACAATAGCAGATTAGCAAGCTAGCACTCCACTGCGTGATCATCTAATAGTGTATGTCAATGTAGGTGTTTGTAGTGTGCCAATGTATATATTGCCAAGATTTTGATTTGACAATAAGGTTAGGTGTTTGGTTTCTTTCGACCTGTAATAGTTGTTGTTAAGCACCTTGTTCTTTCTTGATCAGGAGCAGGGCTTCTATCATGTGAACTAGTCTTATATGCACGCGATGCGTGCGACGAATTTGTTTCAACATTAACATAATGAATTATATAAGTAGGCTGTCAAAATAAATATCATATTTAGTTTAATGTTTTTTAGTTCAATAAAGCTTAGTTTAGTCGAGTTCATTTTTTCCAGTTCAATTCGTTATTTTTTCGGTTAAATTTCAGCTTATTTGTTTCCAAGTAGATAGTAATCTATTTGATTGTAATTTATATATAGCCATTTTTATCTTATGTAAATGATACTATTATATTTAATTGTGGATTTATAATGTACTTACTTAAGTTCAAAAGGGAAAAAAAATGTAAGTTGTTTCAATATCTTATTGGAACTTGGGCTTGTAAGAGGATTGATTTTCCTCTTCTCTCAAAAATTAACAATAAGATAGAATGTTTAATTTCTTTTGTAAAACTATGTTGTACAGTCTAGATCAATAACACGTAATATCTCAATTCTCACTGCTCTAGGGATTTGTTCCCCTACAAACACTCACCCATTTTGGAGTACAGTCTCTACAACCCCCTACAAACACTCACCCATCTCACTTCTCTAATCTCCCCTCCCTCTCTCTCACCTATACAATTAGAATAGAGATTCACTATTTCTTAATACATCCATATCTTTTCCTCCTTATCTTCCATTGTTCTAGGGATTTGTTCTTCATTTTCGTTGATTTGCAAAACACTGACCCATACCTCGCCTCTAATCCCATCTCTCACATACAAATCCTCAAACTACAAAATCTCCTCTACCGAATTCAACCTCGAAACAGTGAATGCATGTTATTGTTTGGCCAGATTTGAGAGTCTTCAATTCAATTTATTTGAAGATGCCATAGGAAGGAGATAAAAATCAAATATTTAATTATAGAGGGGAGCTCGAATAGTCGTTCACGCACAACCGTGCGCTACCGTTGTAATAACACGTGCCGACAACGCTCCTCTACTGAATTGAATCAGGTGTTTTAGCCCTTCCAATCTTCTCCCATATTTATGAAATAACCCACCAAACCCGAAAAATATCAATAAAAATTCACCCTTTTTAAAATTGGAATCTAATACCCATAATAACTCTTACTTTACATTGTAAATTTTTATATATTTTCCGTTTAAAAAAAATCAACGGAATAAAGTTACTACTTTGCATTGTATCCTTCCATCTACTTCATTTGATGAGTATGTTAACGGAACTTAAAAACCATGGTTTTTATTAAAGGTTTCCATCTCATTACAATTCTTTTCATCACTTATCTTAGTCTATTTAAAAAAAATTACATTTACCTTATTCACTGATTAGGTTGTTGCACTTGAGATTGCCTCTTCTCCTCTTGATTGAAGTCCAGTGCTTGACAGATGCTTTTGACTGTAAATTGCACTCAAAAATAAATGTTTGTCTCTACATTCTTTAATTTCTAAAATAATGTTGAATTACATTATTAATAAAAAGTATATTTACCTTAATTACTGATATGGTAGTAGAACTTGAGATTGCTCTTGCACCCAATAAATTAATGGTTTCCTTACTGCACTATTTTACAGGTTTACCTTTATATAATAGAGATTAAACGTGGGGTGTGTGGGGTTAGTAATTAGATTTATTTGGGGGTTAGATAGTGGGTTACATATTTTAGTAGATTGTTTAATTATTGTTTAATTTTTAATTAAAAGGTGAACGTGGGGTGTGGGGGGTTAGGATTAGATAGTGGGTTTGGGGTGTGGGGTAGATATTGTTTAAACGTAATTAAACGTGTGGTGGGTGGGTTTTTATTTGGGGGAGTTTTGTTGTTTTTTTAATACTAAAGGGTAAGGGTAAAATGGGCAATCTAATACGTTTGGTGTCCCACCCCTCTTCCCTTACAGTATAGAGATATATATTATCAAAACAATGGTGAGCAGAAGTACACTAACTGTTTTAAGGCTGTGACCATTGTCGATTTCCGTACTTGTTTCTTTCCACCCCCTCTCCCCCGTTTTCTTCTTGCTTACTTGTCTGGTACAGCACCTGTGGTGTGGGGGCAGGGACAGGTTTTGATAATGGAGAGGCATTAGGCTATTTCCCAATTGGATCTATAAAGAGGCTCCTATTTGTGTTGCTTGCTTATCTATTCCAATGAGTGACTGAAGCTTTGCATAAAACATTACTATTTCTGTACTAAACAAAACGTTTTTAACAAAAAAATTGGCAGCCACTGATGCTCATAGTTCCTGATGTACAAGATTTTTACAAACCTCTTGAAACTGATGTGCTATTTCCGCTTTCAGAGGTATAATTCTTGTTATATAATAATTGAGTTTTAGGGTGATTGTTTCATTATTTGAACCTAAATGTGGAGTTGACTAGCTGGTGTCAGTGCCGCCAACACGTAGAATTATTGCTGGAAAGCATCCCAACTATGTTTCAGAGTAATATTACTTCCATAGCTCTTGGTGAAACAATCAAGGTAGTGTGTCATGTTAATCAAAATATGTATACTTGGTGCATCAGAGTTGAGAGCTAACCTTAATTATGTGTAGATTGGATGCTTGTGTATATGTGCATGCATGTGTTTGGCTGTGGACATGTGCTTGTGTTTATGTATATGTGTATGTCTGCACACATATATAGTTGCTTCTTTGCTCTAAAGCAAACTTAATTGTCTGCTACTTGATGGAATAATGGAAGATACTTGTTTTCTTAATGCCTTCCAAGTTTCAATTTCCATATCCTAGCCTACCTAATAATGTAAAATAGATTTATGACATCCCGTTTAGAAAATCAATTGATCAAGATAGGTAACTTCCCTGGATATCTGTAAGTAGTTGCCTTTTAATAAGTTGGTATAGTACTAGATTAAGCATTTGGAGACCTAGAAAAATGTTAGTATAGGAGCTTGGATGAAAGTATATCATCATGTCAAATGTGGAGTTTTGAACTTCTTATGATTTTTCGGTGTTAGTAATTGGGTAGGCCTTGTCGTGTGAGTTAATTTCAATAGAATAAAATATGAAGTACGTCCAATACCTTGTGGGAGAAATTAAGAGACATTTTCTGGTTGTCCGATCCGTCATGCTTTCTCCACTTTCTTGGCTAAATTATCCTATCCTGACTATTTCACAAGAAGCCTATAAATTGCTTCAGCATACTGATAGACATTAAACGAAACTACTATTGAATTTGTTCAGTTCTAGGTGAGTAAGATCATTCACTCATTTCTTGAGAATTGCATTGGATATTTTCCACTTGCTAAAACTCCCTTAACACTATAGTTTACTTATTGTTTGATTGTTGTCTAGTTTTGTGTTTATTTGTTCATCATTACCTCCCAATCCTATGTAGAAATTTCTTATTTTTTATATTATCTTCCACATGTCATTTCAAAATATAATCTGGTTACTCGATAATGTTCTAGTTCTTTATTAGTGTTTTATCTTAATAGCAGCCTGGAACTTGAAAAGTGATGCACAAGTTCTGCACATTTGACATGTTGTGGTGATATGCTTATCCCTGTCTATTTCCATTCCAACTTACGCTCTTTTTTTGTTCATTGTAGGGACTATATTATTAAGGGAGCGTCAAGTAAATGAGAAAGCATTTTTTTTGGAAATCGTTTAATCCATTTTATATTGTATCGTCGTTTGGAGACAATTTTGGGATTCAAGTGCTAGAACTCATATATGAATTAATGTCAGTTCTACTAATGGAGATTGTTAAGATTTTTCACATCATTTATACAAGATATTACCATAATTTTCAATCTTTTTGCTTATATTCTTCAATAATATAATGGTATATTTGATCAGTATGATCTTTAGATCATGAGTACATAATTTATTCCTCTGAGCACCCTATAGGCTACGATTAGTGAGGCAAAAAAACTTATTATAAAGTTTGATGACAAAGCCTTAATGTCATTATCGAGAAAATTGAAAAATTTGGTGATCGTTGGGATTTCATTACCAACAAGAAAATTTGGTTGTTATCATTTTCGTGGTCATGGAAAATACTTAATAACGACCATGTGTTGTTTTATCATAACTAATTAACGACGAATTTTTCTCCTCGTAAATAACAAAATGAGTCAGAACCTCATCGTCAATAAGTAATGACGAGTCCTTATCTTGTCGTTAATAAGTCACGACGAGTCCCTATCTTGTCGTAAATAAGTAACGACGAGTCATGTCTCGTCGTCAATAAGTAACGACGAGTCATGTCTCGTCGTCAACCATCAACGACGAACATGGTCGTCAAAACTATTAACGACGGGACCTATTGCAACCAAATGACGACAAAGTTTTATCCGTCGTTAAAACTTTAACGACAAGTTTTTGGACTTATAACGACGACTTTTTACGTCGTTAAATAGCGTTTATGAGATAGAATGTTATAAAAGTATAAAATATGAGGTGGTAGAGTGTTTAATGGAAAAATAAAATGACAAGTGGGTCCCAAAAGTGTAGGAAATTGGAATGTAGAGATATGAAAGTTTACTAAAGATAGTAAAAGTGAAAGTTTAACAATTAAAAAAAAAACGTATTAAAGAGGAAAGTGATATTTAAAAACAAAAACGGAGGGATAACATAATAAGCAAAGAATCAACATAATGCTATTAAGTGACTAATTTTACTTAGAGCTTGGATAATTGATTGATCGAACAAAGGAAATTCTAAGAGAATATAAAATAAACTAGATTCATTATCAATTACTGTCAGATGGTGTCAAATCGGGTGGCTGGGTCGGGTTGTGTCGGTCCAGTTTGCTTTGACGGTCCGGGTCGGGTCGGTTCGGGTTTGTAAAGTTTGAGTATTTTCGGGTCAATGACAATGTCGGGCTTGGGTCGGGTTCGGGCCGGGTCGTTATCGGGTCGGGGCTTGTCGGGTAATAAACGGGTTGAGTAAGGTTGATTCGGGTTCGGGTAGCCTTCGGGTCGGGTTGATTTCGGATTTGGCCGACTTCGGGTCGGGTTGATTTCGGATTCGGGCCACTTCGGGTCGAGTTGATTTCGAATTCGGGCAACTTCGGGTCGGATTAATTTCGAGTTCGAACAACTTTGGGTCGTCGATTCAAGTTCGGCTACCTATTATGGCCTACGACTTTAGTGTATTTCAAGTTCGGCTACCTATTATGGCCTACGACTTTAATTTTCAATAACATAAAATTTGAAACCTTGTTACGATAATCAGTATTACAGTAGTAGATCAATCATCGATATACTAGATCTCTATATACGATATTTACGATTAGTGTATCTGTGTATTAGACCAATCAATCAATCATCAATACGTTTAAGATTGTGTAAGACTAGTGTATCAGATCAATCATCAATTAATATATGTATGACATGTATCAATCATATATATATATATATATATATATATAGTTTAGAAAATATAGTTTAGAGTTATACATTAAGAACAATCTTCAATATATTATATAAATGTATATCAATGTATACGATAATTAAGATTAGTGTATTAGACCAATCATCGGTGTATTGGATCAATATATAAGATGTATATTTAAGATCAATATAAAAGATATATATTTAAGATCAATATATTAGATATATATTTAATATATACTAGATCAACGTATAAGATAGTTAAGATTAATATATCAGATCAAGGAATAAGATAGTGAAGATCAATATCAGTTTACATATGTAAGATTAATCATCAACATATTAGATAGTTAATGCCAATGTATTAGATCAATCAATATTTTAGATCAATGTATAACTTATATCAATGTATTAGATCAATAGTCAATATAATTAGATCAATGTATAAGATAGTTATGGTCAATGTATCAAATCAATTTACATATGTTGTAGGTCAAATAAATAGTTAAGATCTGTGTATTAGTTCAATCATCGATATATTAGTGTATTAAATCGATCATCGATATATTAGGTCAATATATATGATAGTGAAGATCCATGTAACAAATCAATCGTCAATATATTAAATCAACGTGTAAAATAGGTAATACAAATTTATTAAATCAATCAATATAGTAGATCAAAGTATAGGATACTTAAGATCAATGTATTATTAATATATTGGATCAAGAAATAAGATAGTTAAGATCAATTTATATGATTTGATTGTTTTTGTTATTGTAAGCTTGTAACTATTATTATGGTTAAGATCTATGTATTAGTTCAATCATCGATACATTAGTGTAATAAATCAATCGTCGATATACTAGATCAGTATTTATGATAGTTAATGTCCATGTAATAGATCAATCGTCAATATATTAAAGGAAAAATTGGATCGAACAGCACAAACTATACGTTTGTTGCGCTAAACAGCACAAATAGAAAAAGGTGCACAAAACGGCATGAACTTTTTCAAATCGGTGCAGAGAATGACATAAGTAATATTTTGGCCTGAGATTCCATCTTTTCGGCGAATCTTAATTATCTTACCTGTTTTTTCATTTTTCTATCCACCTTAAATATACTTCAGCATCTTAAACTCACGTTATTTCTTCTTTGCTAACCCTAAAATTTCCCCCAAATTGATTTTACCTATCAAACCCTAAAATTGAAAGATGAGGAAGAAATCAAAAGGCAATGGAGAATGCTCAAGTGAAATTCGATGCAGACATGGATTGCAAAATTGGAAGTTAAAGAACTTACAGAGCTTTCTTAGTTAACTTGGAGAGTTTCTTTAATGGTGAATCAATGGAGTTTCGTGCTTTTTGGGGGGGGGGGGAATCAGATGGTTGAATATGAAGTTGGATGGTTGAGAGAATGAAGGTCACTTGTTGTATGGGAGATGTAAAGGTGGAGGGAAAAGGATACAAAAATGAAAAAAAGGTAAACAATTAAGATTCGCCGGAAAGATGGAATCTCAGGCCAAACAATTACTTATGTCATTCTCTGCACTGATTTGAAAAAGTTCATGTTGTTTTGTACACCTTTTTTTGTTTGTGCTGTTTTGCGCAACAAACGTATAGTTTGTGCTGTTTGATCCAATTTTCCCTATATTAAATTAACATATAAGAAAGTTAATATCAATGTAATAGATAAATGTAAGATACTTAAGATCAATGTATTAGAAAAACATATAAGATAGTTAATACCAATTTATTAAATCAATCAATGCACCAAAACAAAGTATAAGATCAATATTTATTAAATTGAAAGATAGTTATATATTAAATCAACGTATCAAACCAATCATCAATATACTAGGTCAATATTTATGATTGTTAAGGTTAATGGATTAGATACGAAGCAATGCTTGGTCTAGTGGTAAAGGTTTGATCTCATGACTTGAAGGTCATGGGATCAAATCCCACTAGGGGCATTTGGGGGTGGGGATCCCCTTACCATTCCCCCCTGCTCTCAAATGTCGGGCCCCGCAAACACCAGATCAAGATACTGTGCTAGTTGAGATCTGGCCAGGGGTCCACCACATTACCCTTCCAAAAAAAAAGGTTAATGGATTAGATCAATCATCAATATGTTAGTAATAAAACTAGTATAGTTAATTATATAAAAATCTGGTATCAGTAATTATATCATCGTAATTATATAAAACTTTTTATCAGTAGTTATACGAAGTTATGTTGTCTTTAGTATTGGAATCTAATATTATACTTCACACTCTAGTGCTTTAGTAAATCATGTACTATTAGTGATAATACTATTAGTAATTTAGTAATAATCATCTCTATACTATAAGGGAAGGGAGAGGGTGGACACTAAAAATAAGAAAAAGGAAAAACAAAGAAAATAATCAAAGGAGTAATTAAGTTTTAGGAAAAATTGTTTTAAATAAGTTAACCTTTGGTCCGTCTTCCCAAAATAAGTTAACGTATGAGTTATTCTGGAATAAGTCAAGCTTATGGGGTTATCTTTTCAAAATGAGTCATGACCTGTTGATGACTTGTTTAGTAGGTCAAATTTAACATGTGTCAATATATAATTGGCCAGGTTCTTTTATATTAAATTTGCTATATTTACTTACAATGATATTTAATATAATTAATTGCTTTTATCTCCTATCTCTCTCCTCACTCCTCACCAGCTCACCACCTCATCACCGGCTCACCACCCTTTCTCCTTGGTGCTCTTTAATGGCAAGGATTCTGCACTTCAATTAAACATGGAAATATAGTGAAGCCATTAAGAATTAAGATCAACCTCCCTTACCAGACCCAACCTAGCCAGGAGAATACATACAATGTGTCCGTAAAACCGCTAAGTCATTAGTTACAACGTAGAGTTGTTGTCCGAGTCTGACCGGCGGCAATGGGTAAGGTGACAATATAAGAATTTGGGACCCAGTTGCAACTGGGCTATTATCGACATCAAGTGCAGATCTTCTTCATATGCTCATATCACAAGGAACTCTTTCCAATCCACCTTTGCTACATCTCGCTTGTCCAGTACCAACCCCACCTCCACCTTCCCTTTCTTATAATCATCTTTTATCTCTTCTATTTCTTCTTTCATATGTTTAAACGAACGATACGGATTCTATGAACAATATATCACGATTTTCATCGATACAAACTGGTCTTATACTGAACCAACCGCGAAAAATATCTGGCAAGCTCTTTAATATTCGGTTCGATCTGCTGAACCGATTTGTTTTCTCGCTGCTACATATTCTATCACAATCATTAGATATGGTGAGGTTGTTGTAGGGAAAAGGTGAGGACATTGGAGGAGGGAGTGGGGGTGTTTGGTGGCGAGTTGGCGGCAATGGGGAAAGGGTTTTTTTGGAAGTGGGGGTCTGCTGGTTTCTGGGCAAATTTATGGTGATAGGTTGTGGTGGCATTAGGTGGCTGACGATGGGGCATGGTGGTGGGAAAGTTGATGGTGGTGGTGCCATGGAGGCTGAAGAGAGATGACCGAGGTTGGAGACAATGAATAGAATTTATTTTTTAAAGAAAAAGTAAAATAAAATAGAATAACTTGTTAAACAGGTTGTAGGTTTTTTGACTTAATAAAAGAAAAGAATGTTACAAGCATGACTTATTCTGGAATAATCCAAATGTTAACTTATTTTTGGAAGATGGACTAAAGGTTAACTTATTTAAAACAATTTTTCCTAAGTTTTATTTCCAAACTTAGCAATCAGATTTTTTTACAAAAAATGCTTAAAACTTCAAACTACAATATCTAAAAATCTACAAAGTAAAAAAAATATTAAAAAATATCAATGGTTATATTTTCTTAAGATCTATAAATAGACACCCATTTTGCTATATTTTTGCATACTTTAATTTTTTATATTTTTCAAATATATGAGTAATTGATTGCTCATAAGTGAAGGAACATGATCAAATTGATCATGAAAAATCATAAAGTATTTTAAGATGAGTGAAAAAGTGGTAGAGGGATAGGGATGATTTATTTTTTTTTACTCATGAGTGATGATGTTAATGACATCTTCCATTAATCTTTTATAAGATTTTCTTTTTGGCGGTTTGTTATTAGATCACTATTGATAATCTACTCCCTAATATTTATTACTCTTTTTTATTTATTTAAATTATTTCACTATTTAAACTCTTTTGAGATAACAATCACGGATAATTCTACAATGGCTACAATAACATTGTAGCCACTATATTTATTTAAATCTAAACCCTTCATTAGTTGTAGGCTCATCATAACCATTAATTTAATAAAAAAATCATTTTTTAGAAGTTAATTATATTTAGAGAAATTTGCCAAAAAGGACCTTCAAAAAAAAATATTTTGTGAGAAGGGACCTTAAAAAAAAAAATTGGCTTTTAAAGGCCAAAAACAAAAAAAGGTTTGTGAGGAGGGACCTTATTTGCTAATTAACACCTAATTAAACACTAATTATATATTAAATATAATTAAATTAAATTATACCTAATAAAATTTCCCCCCTCTCTCCTCTACCATACCCACCACCAACAGACCATCACCCCCATCTCTCTCCTCTTTCCACTACCACCGCCGCCCTAGCCACCCCCTGTTCGAACCCCATGGCCCACAAAATCTGCCACCAACAGCCACGATTCAACCCCCATCAAGCCACTAAGAAGCCACCACAAACACCACCCTACAAAACCGCAAAACACTGAGCAATTCAGCCTTCATAAACCAAGCATAATCAAGCGGTTGTGCGTTCGAAGCGGTGGGGCGTGGGGTTTAGTGGCTGTGGTGGGCATGGGGTGCGAACAAGGGTTCGAATGGGGTAGTTGGGGTGTTTAGTGGCTGCGGTGGGGAGGGGTTTAGTGGTTGCGGTTGGCCATGGGGTTCGAACAAGGGATGGGGTTTTGTGGCTAGGGCGGCGGTGGTAGTGGAAAGAGGAGAGAGATGGGGGTGATAGTCTGCTGGTGGTGGGTATGGTAGAGGAGAGAGAGAGTAAGATTTTATTAGGTTTAATTATATTTAATATATAATTAGTGTATAATTAGGTGTTAATTAGCAAATAAGGTCCCTCCTCACAAACTTTTTTGTTTTTGGCCTTTAAAAGCCAAGTTTTTTTAAGGTCCCTTCTCACAAAATGTTTTTTTTTAAGGTCCTTTTTGGCAATTTCCCTTATATTTAATGGACAAGATGAAATCTAACAAGAATTAAGGGTCGAGATTGAAATTATTGCAATGACCCTCTGAAAAATAACTAAAACTTAACAATTATTTTCAAAAGTATGAAATTAAAATATGTATACACTTCATTAGAGAAATTACAATGTAATTTATCCCAAAACCTTACACATTAATCTTTCGCGTGAGGCACGCATCGCGTGCATATATGGCTAGTATCACTATAACTTAACAGTTCACCGTAAGCATTATAAATCATGGTAATTTAGTATAATTTAGTGAATTTTCAAATCTATCTATATATATATATATATATATATATATATATATATATATATATATATATTAAGAATTAAGTAATACATGTTAGTGTTTCATTTAATTAGTACTTCTATGATGGTTAACTAGGTAGCAATGATCTCATGTAGCTAATAATAACTATAATCTATTGATAGTTCAAGTAATCAATGATAGTAATTTATAATCATATAGATGAGAGTAATATTAATTTAAAACTAGTTGATGTAATACTGATAGGTTTTAGTCGTATCACCTAATCAAAAATAAACCTACGGTCCTCTAATTAAGGTAGTCAGTGGAAGCAGGGTCGAATCCACAGGGAGACAGAGTTTCTAAATCAATATTCAACCAATTCAGCTACTCCAGAGTAAATCAGGAAGGAATTAATTAAACTAATGATTAAGCTAAGAAAGACGGAATAAATCGAGGATTAAACTATGGAATAAAAACCTAGGGTATTAGGTCGGTCCACCATGCTTATACCAATCAAACAAGGTCAACAACTATCAAAACCTAAGTCAAGAGTCGGGGGATTAGAGCCTATGTTGAGCTATGGTTAAGACTCAACGCTCATAGTTCAACATACGCCGCATGTTCACTAACGTAATCAGAACTACTGACGTGTCCTAGGCCTCTAGTCGTAAGACGGATCTGTGCAAACAACTATTAACCACAAGCAACCAACGAAACTGCGCAATAACGTTAATTACTCAATAAAGAACAAATCACATCACAATCACCCTAATCAAAACCCTAGAAATCGATAAGAGTCTAAATCACAATCATGGTATAAACATGGCTTTCCTATCTAACACCCTAGAAAGAGACTACTCAGACATGATCGAATTAATAACGACAAAACTAATATGAAACCCTAACAATTGCATCATGAACAATTAAATAAATAAACTAAGCAATCAAAGTTATTAAAGAGATAAAGAGTAGAGAAGAGTACCAACTGACGGAAAGCAGGAACTTTATTGAAATTGAAATAGGTTTGATCACCTCTAAATTAATCTAAAGTGTTTGAATTGAACTAAGAACAATGAAGAATAAAACTAGTCTAAAGCTAATGAAAAATGAATAAAAGATTTAGATGTCTCTAAATAATGAGGAAAACGGTATTTATAATACCCCTCAAGTCTAATTAAAAATAGGGAATAAAAGACGAAATCCGCGATGAATGGCGCCAGACCCGATCGGGCCCGAGGCCTCCACCCGATCGGGTCAAAAACCAAATACCCTCCTTTTGCTTCTCGTCCTCTACGCAGCAGCCCAGCAACCTGATTTAATAAAAATGCGGCCCACCCGATCGGGCCCAAGGCATCCACCCGATCGGGCCTGGGCGCATTATGGCCTAGGAAAGACGCCCTTCAAGCAGCGTCTCTAATAAGACCTACGAGCAGCCCACCCGATCGGGTCGGGCGGTGAACACCCGATCGGGTATGGGTACATGATGTTCGCCCGATCCTTTCGGGCAATGCTTGCCCGATCGGGTCCGGAACTTTCATACCCGATCATAAATATTTCGCCCGATCGGGCCATTTCTGCCTGATCAGTGCACGGAAACCTCCTTTGACTCCTTGGCTCTCTAATCTTCACGTTTAGGGGTCTTGGGACCTCCTAAACTATCCATAAAGCTCGTGAGCCATCCTACGTGCCTCGTAACATCTCGTAAAGCCGTGGTTGCTTCCAAAAGGCTCGGGAATAAGGAGAAAACTCCATAAAACCTGCAATTCAATACTAAAACACGAAACCACAACTACATACGATAGTTAGCACAAAATAGCTCCCAAGAGCTCCAATGACGCACAAATTAGCTTGTAAATAAGGGAGAAAACTCTATATAAATACGTGCTATCAAACTCCCCCAAGCTAAACCTTTGCTTGTCCTCAAGCAAACAGCACATGAACATGGAATAGATTACCTCACCCCAAAGATAAAAACAAATCAAAGCTCAAAACATTTTCAAGACTAAGAATCGTTCAAGCAGGCATAATTCAAGTTTGGCTCATCAAATCCATCCAACCACCAATCATTCAAGCAATTTATCAAACTCAAGCATCCACAAAGCATACAAGTCCTGAAAAGGCACTCACAAGGGTGTCACTCCTCTCAATTTTGTGGCAGGCAAAGAATGTGCCCGAACACTCACCAACCCGACCATAAGTACCCTTCCCACTCACACTCTCATGTGTTTAAGAAGGTTCAATGACGCTCATCCTAGTCAAGTCGACTCAATTAGCAGAAATACTCTTTAACTTTGACAAACTAACTCGAAATCAATCAAATGAACATTGCAGACACGAGCTCAAGAGGACTTTATAGGGTTGTAATGGGGCTTAGGTGAGAGGTAGGGGATACTTTTGGGTAATGTGGTGGAAAGACCAAGAAAGGGGGAGCATAAACCATTCAAACAAGGCCTAAGATGGCTTCACAACTCCCAACAATCACCATAAAACCATGTAAAATAACCCAACTCTCATAAATCAATGAAAAGCGCATAACAAACCCAATTTTCTAGCAATGGAGCGAATATTCTTTTATGAACGTACGTGAATGAAAGAACTAGAATTCTTTTGAATTTTCATTTCATTTTTCTTTCATTTTTCTGAACTTCATTCACGCAACTCTAAACTTGCTTTTCTTTTCTCTTTCTCACTCTCAAACCACAGCAAATACACTTTCAAATTCCTCAAAAATCAAACTAAACCAACAAACCAATCTCAAACTCAACCCATACAAAAGCTCCCCCAAGCTAGGCTTGGAATAATATCAAGTGAAGGCTTTTGGGTCATAATAGGGGTTTAAGTAACACGAAACAAGTCATTAGGCTAAGCGGGGCTAAGGAGGATAAAAGTATATCAAAAACTCACTCTAAAGCTCAAGAATAAGACAAAAGAACGCCTCTATCACAGCACATGCTACAAGTCATCTAAAATCAGACAAGTACGAAGTCAAAGTCAAGATCAATCCACTAAAGAGGAACTAACACACAAGAACAGACTGGATAATAATATGAATCCAATAGGCTACAAAGAGGCCTCACAGTCTAACCAATTCAGGTATGCAGCACAAAGTGGTCTAATATAATCCAAAAATGCTCGAAATCATAGCAATCAAACATCAAATCATAGCCTCAAGATCACAAATGCCCAGCTATCCAGAAAACAGAGTCAAATCAATTTCAAATAGAGCACAACAAGGGGCACAGGGAGGCAACTAAACCAGTCATGGGAACCATATTTTTTTTTTGATTTTTTCAGTATTTTTCGGAAGCAGTAAAACTATTCTAGAAAGCAGTAAAAGAGATAGGGAATACAAACAGAACTCCTCCCCCAAGCTGAACTTGGCAGTGTCCTCAATGCCAAAAGGTGATAAGGACTATGCTAAGAGGAAAAACAATGTTAGTACCCTCACTCTCGCTCACAAAAAGAAGGAAAATAAAAATAAAAGGAAAAGGGAAAGAAAAATACGAGTTGCCTCTCGCACAGCGCTGGTTTATAAAGGTCCCGCACGACCATGATCCGCCCTCTCTCAAATAGGAGGGGCGTGACAGTGAGTGCCACCCTCATCAAAAATCTTTCTTCTCCAAATGTTCTTGACTATGCCTCCAGACGGTGAGGCAACCTTAGGTGGAATTGGAGCCTTCTCCACCCCTACTTCATCTAAAACCTTATCCCTGCAAAAAGATTGTTCAAGCATAGGTGCCTTAACAGCATTGGTTAGTTTAAACATCACTTTGTCATCACCAACACTAAGAGTTAAAGACCCAGACTTGACATCAATGACAGCACCAGCAGTACACAAAAATGGCCTACCCAAGATAATAGAAATCTGGGCATCCTCATCCATATCTAATACCAAAAAATCAACAGGAATATAGAATTTCCCTACCCTAACAGGAACGTCCTCTAAAACACCTAGAGGGTATTTTATAGAACGATCCGCCATCTGTAAAGTGATTTGTGTGCATTTAAGGGCTCCCATGTTCAGTTTCTTATAAACAGACAATGGCAAACAGAAACAGAAGCACCTAAATCACACAAAGCCTTATCAATAAAAATAGGTCCAAGATGGCAGGGTATAGAAAAACTACCAGGATCTTTTAACTTTGGTGGGGTTTTATTTTGAATAAAAGCACTACACTCTTTAGTAAGAGCGACACGTTCTACCCCACCAAAGTCTCATTTCTTAGTAATCATGTCTTTCAGAAATTTGGCATAAACAGGCACTTGGGTAATTAAGTCTGTGAATGGAATCGTTACCTCAAGGTTCTTGACCATAGCCAAGAACTTACCAAACTGCTGAGCGACCTTAGACTGTTGCATCCTGTGAGGAAAAGGTAGCCTTGGTGTAAAAGGCGTTTCAGAAACCTTCTCCTTTTTCTTCCCTGTCTGTTCAGCTTCTGCAGACAAATCGACTTCAGACGTCGAATTCTTCCTTTTTCCTTCCTCTACCACCCTCTTCTTCCCTGCAGTTGGGGTAACCTCATCAATGGGCACTGGAGGGGCATCATATGCAATGCTACTACGAAGAGTGATGGCATTCACATGTTCTCTCTGAACTGGTTCCCTGGCAATTGTCCCTGCTGCCTCTGTGCATTAGTTTCTGCCAACTGGGCAACTTGAGCCTCGAGAAGTTTGATATGCTTCTCTTGGTTCCTCCGTGCTTCCTCATGTGCCTTTTGAATAGACACTATTAGTTTCATCAGTTCAGAATTGCTAGGCTCTTGCGGGTTATTGTTTTGTGGAGGTGGGGTGGGAAAGTTTTGTGGAGTTTGGAAGTTGTTATGGTGATGAAAGTTTTGTGGTGGTGGTCTATTGAAATTTTGTGGGGTTTGATGGTATGAGGGTTTAGGATAGTTTTGTGGATGTGGAGGTTGATAGTTTTGTGGATTGTGGTAGTTATGTGGAGGGGGGAAGGTTTGTGGCCTTTGTTGAAAGGCGTTTGCCTGCTCCATCTGAAATTGACTGAACTGACAGTCATGCCCAAAGTGACCCTGTACAACACATACCTCGCAGTAAGATGAGGTAATGGGTGCTACGGCAGACATAGCATTGATGCTCATAGGCGGAGGTGTCGAACTAGACGACTTCATTAGTTGCTGAGTCAGTTGCGCCATCTGAGATGTAAGCAATGAAATAGCGTCAATTTCAAGTACCTTCTTAGTCAAACTCCTAGATGATGAATGGTCATTGGCTGCAAGATTTGATATGAATTCATAACCCTCATCAACTGCCTTGTCTAAAAACACTCCTCCTGCAGACGAATCAACAATACACTTCGTCTGAGGCTGCAGACCATTGTAGAATGTCTGCGTCAAGAACCATTTGTCCATATTGTGGTGTGGACACTCTCTCTGTAGATATCTAAACCTAGCCCACGCTTCCCTAATGTTTCATCAGGCTCTTGGGAAAACGTGGCTAGTTTATTTCTGATTTCTGCTGTTTTAGTAGGTGGGTAATACTTTCTCAGAAACGCAGCAGAAATCTCACTCCATTCAGTTTCCTGCACATCGTTCAACCACTTCTGGGCTCTATCTCTCAAAGAAAACTCGAACAACATGACTTTTAACTGATCTGGAGTGACGCCGGCATGTTTAACGGTTCGACAAAGTTGTTGAAACCGTTGCAGATGATTTGCCGGATCTTCAGTAGGATGCCCACCAAACTGATTTTGCTGGACCATGCTGATGAGTCCAGGCTTAATCTCAAAGTTATTAGCGACGATGGTGGGCATTGGTGGTCCAGTAGAAAGACCATCCGGGTTGGGCACCCCATATGACTTCAGTGATTTTGACATAACTGAATTCAAGGTGTCTGTTCCAGAGGTGTTCAGCTGAACAGACTGCTTTTCTTTCTGCTTTATCTTTCGGATCCGCCTGATCGTCCTAGTAAGATCGGGGTTCGCTGGAATTGGGGAACCGTTTCTTTGGGACCTGGGCATACAAAAGAAACAAAAAGCAGCAGTAAAACGTACCTTAATTGGAACAATGAAGTTCCAACGAGGTACAGAGAAGTAGACCAAATAATCAAATAAAAACTTAGAGAACTAGCCGTCTCCCCGGCAACGGCGCCAAAATTTGATAGGTTTTAGTCGTATCACCTAATCAAAAATAAACCTACGGTCCTCTAACTAAGGTAGTCAGTGGAAGCAGGGTCGAATCCACAGGGAGACAGAGTTTCTAAATCAATATTCAACCAATTCAGCTACTCCAGAGTAAATCAGGAAGGAATTAATTAAACTAATGATTAAGCTAAGAAAGACGGAATAAATCGAGGATTAAACTATGGAATAAAAACCTAGGGTATTAGGTCGGTCCACCATACTTATACCAATCAAACAAGGTCAACAACTATCAAAACCTAAGTCAAGAGTCGGGGGATTAGAGCCTATGTTGAGCTATGGTTAAGACTCAACGCTCATAGTTCAACATACGCCGCATGTTCACTAACGTAATCAGAACTACTGACGTGTCCTAGGCCTCTAGTCGTAAGACGGATCTGTGCAAACAACTATTAACCACAAGCAACCAACGAAACTGCGCAATAACGTTAATTACTCAATAAAGAACAAATCACATCACAATCACCCTAATCAAAACCCTAGAAATCGATAAGAGTCTAAATCACAATCATGGTATAAACATGGCTTTCCTATCTAACACCCTAGAAAGAGACTACTCATACATGATCGAATTAATAACGACAAAACTAATATGAAACCCTAACAATTGCATCATGAACAATTACATAAATAAACTAAGAAATCAAAGTAATTAAAGAGATAAAGAGTAGAGAAGAGTACCAACTGACGGAAAGCAGGAACTTTATTGAAATTGAAATAGGTTTGATCACCTCTAAATTAATCTAAAGTGTTTGAATTGAACTAAGAACAATGAAGAATAAAACTAGTCTAAAGCTAATGAAAAATGAATAAAAGATTTAGATGTCTCTAAATAATGAGGAGAACGGTATTTATAATACCCCTCAAGTCTAATTAAAAATAGGGAATAAAAGACGAAATCCGCGATGAATGGCCCCAGAGCCGATCGGGCCCGAGGCCTCCACCCGATCGGGTCAAAAACCAAATACCCTCCTTTTGCTTCTTGTCCTCTACGCAGCAGCCCAGCAACCTGATTTAATGAAAATGCGGCCCACCCGATCAGGCCCAAGGCATTCACCTGATCGGGCCTGGGCGCATTATGGCCTAGGAAAGACGCCCTTCAAGCAGCGTCTCTAATAAGACCTACGAGCAGCCCACCCGATCGGGTCGGGCGGTGAACACCCGATCGGGTCTGGGTACATGATGTTCGCTCGATCCTTTCGAGCAATGCTTGCCCGATCGGGTCCGTAACTTTCATACCCGATCATAAATATTTCGCCCGATCGGGCCATTTCTGCCCGATCATAAAGCTCGTGAGCCATCCTAAGTGCCTCGTAACATCTCGTAAAGCCGTGGTTGCTTCCAAAAGGCTCGGGAATAAGGAGAAAACTCCATAAAACCTGCAATTCAATACTAAAACACGAAACCACAACTACATACGATAGTTAGCACAAAATAGCTCCCAAGAGCTCCAATGACGCACAAATTAGCTTGTAAATAAGGGAGAAAACTCTATATAAATACGTGCTATCAAATACATAAGCATATAGATAAGAGTAATATTAGTTTAAAACTAGTTGATGTAGTAGTAATATTAATATTGATATTAATAATAATAATAATAATAATAATAATAATAATAATAGCAAGTTTTGTTATATAGTCATAGTACATTTAACTTAAAATTTTTGTAATTAAAAAAAACAAAATTAAACTAAATTTTTTAACTCTACTTACCTTCAAACATCAAAATTCAAAAGCTAAAATTAAAAATTCAAAAATACAACTTAAAAATTTCACCCTCTCCCCCCCAAAAAAAAAAAAATTCACGATCCACCGCCACCCTCCCACCTTCCCACTCTACTTAAAACTTTAAACCCTAACCCAGCAAGGCAGTAACCATTTTTCTCTTCCTGCCCCATTTTCCTCTCCCCCCATCCAATTCCTTGGTCACTGGCCTCCTCTATCCTTCAATTCAATTGAAGGAGATGCAAATTACAGACTTTGGGCTTCTTCGAGTTAAGCCATTTTAAGCACTTGTGTTCAAATATCAAAAGAGTAGACATGGTTTAATGGTTCTTGATAGCTTAATTCAACCATCAAAGCTTTGAATCCAGAGCTTTAATGATTGAATTCAACTATCAAAACTCAAGTATAAACCCCAATTGAACTTCACAGTTTTCCAAAACTTTCTTTCTTTATGCAGGTTAGGACTTGGTCTCTGTTTGAGAGTTTAGTTATGCAGGTTAGGACTCGGTGGCGGAAGTCTCGTGCCGCTGTCGCCGAGGATTGTTTCGGTGCCGTCGAGATGTTTGTTATGAAGGTGGTTGTGGAGGTGGTGGTGAGGAGGGGTTTTGCTGTGGCCTTGGTGATTGTATGTGGTAATGGGAGGTAAGGTGTAAAGAAGGAAACAAGTTTAAATTAACCATGGAGCTAGGTGAAGCGATGTGGTTTCAATCCATTCTTCTGCAATTTATGGTAGTGGGTAGTTAGATAATGTGAGTTTTTGGAAGACTATGTGTGTATAATCTTCATGCTTTCATAATTTCCAATTTTCCATTTTCGAAGACTATGTGTGTATAATCTTCATGCTTTCATATTTTAAAATTCCCTTGTTGTATGTGGTTTAAAGCGGAAGCGGAGATTATCTAAATTTTGGGAAATGGGAATTTCATGAATTGGGGGTTGAATAGACAAAATGGAATTAGAAATGGAATCACTAACAGAATTTGCTCCAAACTATGATCACAGTGCCAAGAAAAGATGAGTGAAAATACAAAAGCAAAGTAAAAAAAATGAAAGAAGTTTTGAAGAAACAGAGTATCACTTTAAAAACCAGAAGAAAAGAAAGAGAATGTGAGCAATGAAACTAATGTCATACAAAATTCCTTTGTTTAATACTCCATCCGTTCCCATTTGATGTTCCCATTTGGAATATGGGGGAAAACCAATGCAAAGTGAGGTGGATGATAATCTTTTTAATTTTATATTATATAAAGTGTACTTTGGTACTTTTTGTTTTTGAAAAAGTAAGAGAGAGAAAGAAAAGTGAGTGATTGAGAAATAAAAGATTCTAAAGTGGGCCCATGTGTAAGAAAAAAAGTAAAAAAGTGTAGTAAATATTTGGTTGTTGAAGGGTAAGATGGGAAAACAAAAGTTTTTAAAATGGAAAAGATTCAAAGTGGGAAGAACTTTTAGAAACATCCCAAAAAGGAATATGGGAACATCAAATGGGAACGGAGGGAGTATGACTTAACTCCACTATTGTCACTTTTTGTTTCAAGAGGTATATGACTTGATTTGATCGCCTTTTATTTTTCAACAATACAATTAAAAATATTTTAGATAATTTTTTCTTTTTTTTCTTTTTTTTTTAAAATTTTTTTACATCTAAATGTGTAAGATGTGGATTTGGAGTGTTAGATAAGTAATATTTTAGGGGCAACAGTTCTTTTTAATATCTGGAATTTTTAATTTCTTACATTTCTTGTTAATAGGGGCCCAATTCGTAGGTTCACCCCTAGACCATTAAAATCTCAGAAACGGGCCTGGTCTTGAGGAGTAATTGCTAATGATTCCATGCGTGCCATTAATCTGGCATTCATTTTTTGACACCTCTAAATACAAGGTGTATATGATAACAACTAGATTTGTAAGTCATTGACACGCTTAAATATTACCATTATTATATGATTATATGATGCGAATTCTCTTACATACAATGATTGCCTTTTAATTGGTTTAAATATTTTAAAGTGGATGAAGTACACCATTATTTATAGAAAATTTAATTAAAAAACAATTTAACAAACATAAGACATTGAAAGAGTATAACTAAATAAAGGTGTACTTATTTTGTCGTATATTAGAATTTAATGAATGATAGTGAATTAGTGATTATAATAATAAAGATTTATATTACGCAAAACTGCAAATAACTATTTGAAATTTTAAGTTTAAGAATTTTATAAAATTATAAATTAATATATTAAAGACGAGTATTTTAAAGACAAAATATTAATGTAATGTAAAGTGTCATCAATACTTTACTAATATAAAAAAGGGGAATTATACAAGTTATAATTTATACAACTTATGGTTCGAGTAATAAAATCAAGTCGGGTAGCATTGTATCCAATAGAATCAGGTCGGGTCAATATCGAATCGAATAAAATCAAGTCGGGTCAACTCGGATAAAAACTGGGTTCAAGCGTGTATCGGGCATGTTTCGGATCGGGTGTCGGTCGGATACGATCTTAAAATATATCTATAACTGGTTTTTGATAGACTTCGGCTTGGTTCCAATCGGGTTCGAGTCAGATCAAAGCGGGTCAAGTCAATATCGGAAAACTGTCGGGTTGGATGTCGGTCATATTGTATGTCAAACACAGGTCGGGTCACTTCGGGTCGGGTTTATTACGGGTCGAGCCTTTCGGGTATTCTTCGGGTTGAAGCGGGTTTCGGATAGGTTTCAGGTCGGTCCGGGTCGGGTTCGGGTGACTGACTGTCGGGGATGATCGGGTACGGGTTGACTATGGGTCGGTTCGGGTCGGGTTTCGAGTCGGGTCATATCAGGTCATTAGTGTCGGGTTTATTTCGGGTCGGGACCAGGTCGGATTTCGGGTGTGTAATTCTCGGATCCAATCAGGTCCGGGTCGGGTAATCGGGTCGGGTCAGCTTTTAACACCTCTAATTGTGGTTGTCAATCGCAATAGATGCATGGTCCAATAAAAAGCAGGGAACACTTTCTATTACGGTTTTATCGAAAGTATTACTACTATTGCGGCTGTCTGAAAACCGCAATCTTTTGACTACTTTTACTACCACCAAAATTCCAAAATTGTCGCCATAGAAAGTATTATTTCTATTGCGGTTGTCTGTAAACCGCAATTTTTCTACTATTTTTCACCACCAAAATTTCAAATACGAATATTTAAGATGGCGGTTTAACACAACCGCCATAAAAATTGCGTCATTTTATTTTGGAAGGCTTCAATTCATATTATCGTTATATATTTCTTTTTTCTTTATCAAAATGTAATATAAATGTTGAAAAAATAAAAATGCTAAATTAAACAATCTTACAAGCAATATAAATGTAACGCTTAAATATTAATTTGTCTACCAAACTTGTTTACATCTCTTTCCCAAAAAACGTGAACTTTGTCCTGCTACAGCCTACGACATAAAGTAATGTAATAAGTGAAAAAAATTATGTAATCAAACTACATATATCTTTCTTGGAATGAACTAGTCAAAATGATTATACGTATCGCACCCACTCATTTCTGATTTCATCAATTTGCTCTTGGCTATAAGAAGGAAATAGATTGCTTGGATATTAATGTAAAAAAAAGGAAATAATTCAGCAAAAGTATCGAATTACTTAGAAAATTCTAGTTGAAAATTTGGCAAAATTTCATCTATATTTTGGACACTCCACTAATCTCCCAATGCATACCTAAAATATTTCAAAGTTCACAGCAATTCCACAACACAATTTCCATAACCTATCAGGATTATTGAAAGAGGTCTTGGAGATGATCAGCATCCTTCAGCGTATGTGAATTGAGAACATTTTTTAATTCTAAATTATGCATCTACGTATGATAAAATTCCAAACCTATCATACCATATCATGTATGCTATATGATTCTTCAATAATCAACTTTAATAACATGGTTAAAGTTCTTCACAACCAAGGCTATGACAAAGCTAGAGTCAGATAAGGATGATTTTAAAATCCTCACAACCATTAGAATGTGCGGATTGCATGATGACTCCTAGCAGAATGTGCAGATGTGAATGTGGATGAGCCACGTACAAGCATGCCTGAATGGGGAAACATAACAGCAGTAGGGGGTGGGGGTGGGTGGTGGTGGGGGGCCTGTACAGCAGCAACATCAGCAGGAGGTAGGTGGTGGGGAGGCTGTACAACAGCAGGGGTGGGGGTGGGGGCTGTGTATCTGCAACAAGGGCAGGGTGGCGGTTGGTAGACACCGAGTTTAGGAAACTTAGAACATCCTTTCCGTAACAAATTATAAGTGTTTAGAAAATGCACTAAAATCCTCCAAGCATTCGACTATATAAAAATCAAATGGTAAACTACTCTAAACTAAATAAAACCAGCACAAAGGAACTTGGGTGCTTAGAGATTGTGAATTTTTACTTGATTTTGTTGGATTATCTCTTTCATAAAACTTATAACATAATATCCACACTCAACATCATTATCTTGTCGAGGGCACTCCCAAACAACAAAGACGAATTATAATTTTGTTCCTACATATATGATCTTATATTTAGAAAAATTAGAGTCACGAACCTAAATATTCAACCACTTGGTAGTATTCATTTTCAACTTCTTTTGGATCCCCTTTTCACTTCGAAATAAGAGAATTGTTCTAATAAAATAAATAAATAATAGTATACATTATCCATACTAAGCTAAGGTAAATCGTGCAAAAAACTAAAGTAGTATAGCTTATGTGTCCACCACATTGCGTAAATCATCACCAACACTTCAATTTAGTAACGGATCCAAGTAATAAACAACATCTTCATGAGGATCAATGACGCACAATACCCAATGGCGCCTACAAAACAATAGTATTCAAGACAAGATCAATGCATAGTAGACATGAATAAAGTAATTACGTGAACATCTTAATTAGTCCTAATCCATGCTTTCACCCAAACTCTAGATAAGGAACTACTCACTAATCATGGATTCAAAGCAAAAGAGATTAATGAAATTAAACATGATTAAGAAAGCAATAAAAATAAAGAAGAGAGATTGAAAGAAAATAACTTGGATTGAATTAACAATTGAATCTTCAAAGTTGTAATATGACAAAAACTAAGAGTTTGAGAGTGTTTAGAGAGAAAAACTATGTAATTAGAGTCTAAGTGTTGAGATAATCCTAAAACAAAACGTTAAAAACTATTTATATGGTCCATTAAATAAAGACGGAAAAACGGTGCAAAAGCCCGAAATCACGTCGGCACGGTCGTGTCCAAAACACGGCCGTGTAGACCTGTTCTTCAGATTCCTTTAGCATCCCAAAAGTTACTACTTCTGTGGAAATAGATCGACACGACAATGTCAATATCTACACGGTCGTGTAGACATGGTCTTTAAATTTCAGCAGATTGCAGTTTAGAAACTGCTCGTGGGAAAAATAAGCGACACTGCCGTGTCAAAATCTACATGGCCGTGTCCTCCTCAGAATGCCGAATTAGTCAGCAACACAAGTCTTCACTGCTCCCATCAACAAAAGGCTACACGGCCGTGTCAAAAGCTACACGACTATGTAGGCCTACTTCCATGCTCTCCTAAGGCTACGACTCCACCAAAGGTCCTCTAATGACCAAAACCCTACAAAAACCTGCTAGGTAGCCGGGAAATCATCCAAAAACAACTAAACGGGTAGTGAAGCGACAATATGAACCAAAGATGACAAAATCCATGCAATGCTAGACTAAAATTCTCTATTATACATGCAAGGACACTAAAAATGATGCATGATTAAGCACAGTAAAGTGCTTATCAAACTTCCCCAAGCTAGTCCAATTGCTTGTCCTCAAGCAAACAAACAATAGACACGGGAAGCGCAAGATGACCTACATTATGGGACTACAACAGGGTCAAGCACACAATCAAAAACACGAGAGATATAGACATTTCATAAACAAAGCATCCAATGAGTACCAACAAAGCCGCATAGCACGTCATGTAACGCAATCAACTCACCAATCAAATCACAATCCATCTCTCCCAAGCTGGACTTAACTGAACCTGACAGACCTCACTTTAGATAAGTGCACTCAAACTCTCATGTGTTTATGGCTTAATCAATGACTCTCAACCTAGTTTAAATTGACTCAAAGTAGCATAGACTCTTTAACTTTGACCCTTTGACTCATCTCCAATCCAACAATACAACACATAATGATCAAGAGGACTTTCAAGGGTTGTAATGGGGCTTAGGTTAGGGGTATGGATAATGTTCTAGGAATGTGGTGGAAAAGCCATCAAGGAGGAGCATATTAACTGAAAGCACGACCAAATGTGGTCTTCACATATCCACTCGGTAACAACATTCTCAAAACATCACAATACCACTTTTTGATAATAATAACTCAAATAGAACCCTTTTTGTTTCTTTTCTTTCGAATAAGCTCAATTTTATTTTATTTTTCTTTTTGAATTTTCTCATTTTTCTTTGAACTATATTCGAAATTCAATCACAAAGCTCACTAATATCATTTTTCCTTCAACTAAACCTCACATCAAATACATCCATGTAACACAATATGACCCAAAACCAACGCGAGGTGTGGGGAAGGAAGGGAGGGGCTGGGCAGTGGGCTGCGATGGAGAGGCGAGGTGTGGTGGTTGGCTGCGAAGGAGTTTGGGCGGCCCAGGCTGCATCAGAGGTGGCGAGGTGTGGTGGTTGGGCTGCGAAAAGTCGAAGAGGGCGGTGAGGTTGCGTTACAGGAAGGGTTCGCTTGGGGTGGTAGGGCTGCTGTGGCTGCGTTGGGGCAGCCAGTGGGTTGCGAGGTGGCTGGTGGTTGTGTCAGGAGGGGGTTTGCGATGGTTTCGGCATTAGGGGTGGGGTTTGTGGTAGGGAGGTGGTGGAGAGAGGTTTTGGGGTGCTTTCGGCATTAGGGGTGGGGTTTGTGGTAGGAAGGTGGTGAGGAGGCGTTTTGGGGTGGTTTGGGGAAGAGGTGTTTTTGGTGGTGGGGGTTGGTTGTGGAGGTGGTGCGGTGGGGGTATATTTTGGTGGTGAGAGTTGGTTGTGAAGGTGGTGGTTCGGTTTGTGGGTATCGATGTCAGTATTTTTGGTGGTGAGAATTGGTAGTGAAGGTTGAAGGAATGATAGAGAGAAAGAATGGGAGAGAAGAGTGAAATTATAAAAGAAAATTACTAAATTATTTTAAATTTAATGAGATTAAGACATGTGGAAAAGTGACTTAAACCAACAAGTTAACACTAGGTAACCGGTAAAAAACTTGTTAAAAGTAAAACCATGTACAAGGTTTCCTTATTACCGGAATAAACGAAGTTGACTTGTTAAACGCGGTCAACGCAAAGGTTGATTTATTCTTGACAATGTTACCTAAGAATTATTTTTCTAAAATTTTCTCAATTGTATTTTTGGTGTCCTACTCATTCCTTTATAGAACATAGTAGTTTTAGTTATGTTTACGGAATATAGAGTTAGTTTTCTCAGAATAAATAAACCAAATACTTATCTCACATGAAGTTGTTTTTTTTTTCTGGCAATGATTGAGGTCGTTTTGTCTAAATGAATGTAAAATTCTAACCTTTTTAATTTTGGGAGCTTTATCACCTGCAAAAATCATAACTTTCTTAATCTTGTTTTTGTTTCACTAATCTGATTGATTTTGTTTCTTTCCTTTTAAAGTTTTTTGGTACAAAACGTAAATTCTAGGCACTTTATCACCTAAAAGTAATTGGTTTCCTATCTCGCACATAATTTGTTTTATTTTAAATTTTTATTTTTTTTGTTTTTATTCCCTCATCTCTTAGCTTATATTAGTCATAAAAGCACACGATACATATAAAAACAAATAAATTTATACATACATACATACATATATATATATATATATGGTTAGTTTACAATTATCGAAGGGAGAAGAGAAAGAAAATTATGGAAAGAAAAATAATATGGTTAGTTTTTTTTAGAGGTGGTAAACAAGTCGTGTCGTGCCAAATCCTTGTCGGGTTCACGAGTTGGCGGGTTATCTTCCCCTAACCCTATCCCGACCCGTTTACTTAAATGTGTGAAGATCGTTGACCCTAACCCGCCACGTTAATTAAACGTGTCGAGTTCAGGTTGACCCATTTAACTTTTTACATATATTTGATGTTCGCAACTTATATGTTTTTCTTTGGAACATTTTAAATTTCATGCGGTAGTTAAAATAGCATCTAATAGTGTATAAAAGTAACACTAATTAAACAAAATTCGATAATAAATGAATGAAGGTAAGATGTAATAAGAGAAAACTTTAAAATATGTATAGATAAACGGGTTGTCGTGTCGTTTTCGTGTCATATAGTTCGACCCTAACCCTACCCGTTAATAAACGTGCCGTGTCGAGTCACCCCATTTAATTAAAAGTGTGAAAAGTCTTTAATCAAACCCGCTAATTTCGAGTTGGGTTTGTGTCGGGTTGTCGTGCCGTGTCAATATTTACCACCTCTAGTTTTCTTAGGGTATTTTTTTTATTTATTAATAAAAATTCAAAATCATAAAAACAATTATGTATATAGAGAAAATTGTACCATCTAATGACGCTTTTATTTTTAAAAAAATTATTATTCACTTTTGACGTTCCTCTCCTCATCTCTTATAAATTAGAGATAATAGAAATATATAGCCATGTTCTTTAATTAATGACATATTATCGCATCATATCTATCTTTTTTGGACTTATGTAAACTTGTAGTTCACTTTCATTAAGTCATGATGAGTTAAGTTTCGTTCACTTTTGATAAGGATAAGTTGGTTGGGTAGGTTTATCAAATTGCTCCACACCTGCCAGAGCATCTATTATTTGACAAAAGTTTAATATGAATGACCCCTAATTCCTTATTTTTTTTTATTGATGATATATACAACAACCTTCTTTAATAAGGTATTTTCTAATAATATTTAGCTATTTTTATTCTTATTTAAAGTTTTGATTTGTTCACTTTAATTGAGCCATAATAAGTTAGGTTATATTTGGTAACTCATTTCAGGTACCTTAAATGATAAGGAGGTGAAAATTTTAAGGCGCTAAATTGATTTTAGTTGTTTGTACACCTTAAATAAGACATAAGATGCTTAAAATAATTCAAATTGAAACGTTATTATGAATAACTTATCATTACAGGTTATAGACATTTTCTTTTTGTCCATCTTTGCTAGTTTATTTATAAACAATTCTTTTTTCAAAACAATTAAGTTATTAAATTTATTACCAAACAACTCATTCGACCAACTACCTTATTAGTTTTAGTCTTCAATAGTTTTAGTAGCTTTTCCATTTTAGGTAAGTTAGCAATTTTAGATGCATGTAAAATAATGTACCAAACATAGCCTTATTAAAGTTTAATGCATTTTACGCATATGGAATCAATCTTATAAACTTCATTTAGTTTTTCAGACGAGTCAACATATATTAAGTTTAATTTATTTTAGATTATTAAACTCTCTAAATATTAAAAAGTGTAAGTAAGAGTAGAAATCCGCCACCTATTACCACCTTTCTATCCATGTTATTCTCATATATTGTTAGAAATTGTCAATATGACAATTCAAAAACACAAACTCAAGTATGGAAGAAAAAGTTCCAACCATGACTCCTTCGTACTATTATTGTGTGTTTTACCAAAATTAATAATAAAATATGAATAAAAACCAAAAGTTAGGCTGTAAGATTTGAAATCCATTTTATAAATGAATATATTTTAATCACTTTTCACACTAAATGTTATTAGTTATCTTTAACTACTACATAATTATAACCCAAAACCCCGGGTCTGATTACATATATACATATATACATATACATATATATATATATATATATATATATATATATATATATATATATCAAAACGCTTAGGAAGAGTTGTTATTCGTCATGTGTCACCATCCCTCTTTCAATTGTCATTCTATTTATGTTATATGATTTGAACACATAACCTCAAGTATGAAAGATAGATTTCTAACCATCCCTCCACCACATTATATTATTGCTTCTTGATAATAAATGAATGAAAACCAATAGTCAGGGCCCATTCAGTATCACTGCTAGTTTTCAGTTTTTGATTTATAGATTTTAGAATCATATAATAACATAATTCGTATTCTAAACTTAAACATGGTCATACTGATAGTTTGGTTGTCATATTTTGGTGTTAAAAAAATAAAAATTGAAAATGATAATAAAGGGCTCCTTGGGTGTAGCTTTTGAAATCTATGTTATAAATAACTCTTTTTTAATTGACATTTTTAACACCAAATGACATTAGTTATCTTTATACTACAAATTTTAATGTACAATAACTCCTCCGGACGTCAGGGTCTAATGCTAGTTGAAATCACATACAATGTTGGTAGATCGACACATGTCATCCACCTTAGTAGGGACATCAATAATTTAGTATTATTAATAATAAACAAATAAATAAATAAAATAATATCAACTTAGGAAAGTCTGGAACCTTATTGTTGAGGGGGTGTCCGAGAGCATTCCTTTATACTTAGGAAATTCTGGAACCTTATTGTTGGGGGGGTGTCCGAGAGCAATCCTTTATACTTAGGATAGTCTGGGACCTTATTGTTGAGGGGGTGTCCGAGAACATTCCTTTATACTTAGGAACGTCTGGAACCTTATTGCTGAGGGGGTGTACGAGAGCATTCCTTTATACTTAGGAAAGTCTGGAACCTTATTGTTGAGGGGGTGTCCGAGAGCCTTCCTTTATACTTAGGAAAGTCTGGAACCTTATTGCTGAGGGGGTGTCCGAGAGCATTCCTTTATACTTAGGAAAGTCTGGAACCTTATTGCTGAGGGGTGTCCGAGAGCCTTCCTTTATACTTAGGAAAGTCTGGAACCTTATTGCTGAGGGGGTGTCCGAGAGCATTCCTTCATACTTAGAAAAGTCTGGAACCTTATTGCTGAGGGGGAGGACTCAAACTGTCTGATGGACGTCGTCCAGTTTTGAAGGATCTCTTTCTCCGGTTAGGAGGAGTGTTTAATTAATTATCATGTAGATAAAAACATGAGTAATAAAGTATGAACACATTCGACTGGGGGCTAACTACGTCCGAGGACATTTCATTCATTCATAACTTAAAATTACAATGATGTGCTAAATTAACATGAACATTCATTCTATCATCTTATATCTTATTACCCCTAGGACATCATTGTAAATTAAAGACTATACATAAAACCTTCTGAGGTTGTCTGCGTTCCAAGGTCTTACGAGTTCTTTTCCTTCAGGAGTTTGTAGGCGGAAGGTTCCCGGACGAATTACCTCCTTGATTTTGTAAGGTCCCTCCCAATTTGGACTTAGCTTCCCCAAAGCAGGGGGCATTCCAGCAGCTTCACATTTTCTGAGGACCCAATCATCTAGAGTTAAAGGCCTTGCTTTGACACGACTGTTGTAGTAGCGAGCGACTCTTTGCTTGTAAGCCATCGATTGGAGCAGGGCATCCCCTCTGATCTCCGGGAGCAAATCAAGATTGATAGACTTCAACTCATCATTTTTCTATAAATTATAGAAAGTTACTCGGGGAGATGGGATCCCGACTTCGACTGGAAGGACGACATCACTTCCATAGACCAAGGCAAAAGGGGTATGTCCAGTGGCCTCTTTCTCAGTTGTACGAACAGACCAGAGCACACCTGGAAGGTCATCGACCCATGCACCTGCTTTTCCATCCAGCATTGTTTTTAGCCCATTAAGTATCACCTTGTTAGCTGCCTCCGCCTGTCCATTTGTTTGAGGCCTACAAACAGCTGAAAACCTTGTTTGGATTCCAAAACGTTCACAATAAGCCTTTGTTTGACGACTACTAAACTGCCGTCTGATATGAGCATCCGAGGGACCCCAAAACATGTTATGATATTTTTCCAAATGAACTGTTGAACTTGCTTATCAGTGATGGATGCTAAGGGTTCACCCTCCACCCATTTGGTGAAGTAGTCAACAGCCACAATTAAGAACTTCCTTTGGCCTGAGGCCGTGGGAAACGGCCCAAGGATGTTCATTCCCCATCTATCAAATGGCAAGAGGGATTGGATTCCGGTGAGGGCGTTTACATGTGAATGATGGAGGCTTGAGTGTTTCTGGCACTTCTCACAACTTCTCACTAGTTTAATTGCATCATTTCTTAAGGTCGGCCAATAGAAACCTGCTCTTAGTGCTTTCCCAGCAACCGTCCGTCCTCCTTAATGGCTCCCGCAAGCTCCTTCATGAATTTCTCTCAATACATAGTCTCCCTCTTCTGGTGTGATACACTTAAGCAAGGGGTGTGCGAAAGATTTTTTGTACAACATCCCATCATACAAGATGAACCACTCAGCTCTTTTCTTTATCTTCTGATCGTCCGCAACATCAGTGGAGAGTTCTCCTTTCTTGCATGCTATGATTAGATCCATCCAAGTATCCCCTCGGTAGAGCATCATAGCACTTTGCTCATGGATACTTGGTCTCTCCAGTACCTCCCACATATGTTCCGAGGCATGGTTCCTTTAGCCGAACTAGCCAGCTTGGCTAAAGCATCCGCTTGTTGGTTCTCAGACCGAGGGATGTGCTTGATGTTGAACTCTTGAAATTTCTCAACTAATTTCTTAGCTTTATCAAAGTATGGCTTCATGTTGTCTTCTTTCACTTCAAATTTTTCTGATATTTGGCCCACAATCAATTGAGAATCAGATTGGACTTGGATAGATTTAACGCCGATGGAGAGGCACAAGTGAAGTCCCAGTATGAGGGCCTTATATTCAGATTCGTTGTTTGAGGCATGAAAAGAGAATCTGATGGCGTACTCAAATCTTTCTCCTTCTGGGGAGGTGATAATCACTCCAGCCCCACTACCAACTCTACTAGAGGAGCCATCCACAAATAGAGACCAAGGGGAAATTGTGTTTGAGGGGGGTGGTCTATGAGAGCAGTCAGCAACAAAATCCGCCAGGGCTTACCCCTTGATAGCTCTTCGCGGCTCAAACTCCAGACCAAAATCTGATAGTTGGTCTGACCAATCTGTCATTCTTGTAGAGTGATTTTTGCTTTCCAATACCTTCCGTATTGGTTGATTTGTAAGAACTTTGATAGGGTGTGACTGAAAATAGGGCTTAAGTTTCCTACTAGCCATCACCAATGCATAAACCACCTTTTCAATGAGGGTGTATCTTGATTCAGCCCCTCTCAGTGCATGACTTAACAGGTTGTTGGCCTTATTCCCTTTTAGCTACAAAGACCGCGCTAAGGGCATGATCTGAAATAGCCAGGTAAACATGAAGAGTTACTCCCGGTAAGGGACTAACAAATTTGGGAATTGTTACGAGGTGCTCTTTCAGCCGTTGGAAGGCTATTTCTGCCTCTTCATCCCACATGAATTTAGGCCTTTTGAGAGCCTTGAAAAATGACAAACTCCTATCCACAGATCGCGATAGGAATCATCTAAGGGCCGCCAAGCAGCCTGTCAACCTTTGAACTTATTTCAAGTTGCGAGGGGACTTCATATCCAAGATAACTAGTATTTTGTCCGGATTAGCGTCAATACCCCTTTGATCAACTAGAAATCCCAAGCATTTTCCTCCTTGCACTCCAAATACACATTTACTTGGGTTAAGTTTCATTCCATATTTTCGAAGGGTCTCCAATGTTTCCCTTAGATCAGCTATGTGATCAGGAGCCTCTTTGCTTTTCATTATCATATCATCGACATACACCTCAATGTTGTGACCTATTTGCTTCTGAAAGATCTTGTTGACTAGGCGTTGGTAGGTAGCTCCCGCATTCTTCAGGCCGAATGGCATTACCTTCCAGCAATATACCCCTTGGTTAGTGATGAAGGCTGTATGCACTTTTTCTTCTTCCGACAGAGGGATCTGATGGTATCCTGCATTTGCATCCATAAAGCTTAATAGAGCATGCCCAGCAGTTGAGTCCACCAGCCTATTGATCTTGGGTAGGGGGTGGTCATCCTTCGGACATGCTTTATTCAAGCCCGTCAAGTCAACACACATGCGCCAAGATCCGTTAGTCTTTTTTACAAGCAGAACGTTTGAGAGCCATTCAGTGTATTGACACTCTTTAATGAAGCCGGCTTCAAGTAGCTTCTTGACTTCAACTGATGCCGCTTGATTCCTCTAGGGTCCAGCATGCCTAAACTTCTTCTTGATCGACCTAAATCCTTCCTTGATGTTCAACTCATGGGTCACAACCGAGGGGTCGATACCTGGCATCTCTTCAGCTGAGTACGCAAATACATCTTGATACTCCCTCAACACATGAATGATGGATTCTCTCAGATCAGGACTTAGATTTTTCCCAACTCTTATAGTTCGAGTAGGGTCATACCCGAGGGGGACCTTATGATCTTCCTCTACCGGCTCTAGACGTCCGTTTTGCTTTGGATTCTCTGACATGTAGATGTTCAATACTGACAAAGGGGGTTCATCCAATTCTATCTCTTTTCTTTTCAACTTCCAGTCATCCTTTGGTGAGGAGTTATTGCCAAGGTTCTTCAGATTATTAACGTAACACGCCCTTGCTGACCGTTGGTCTCCATACAACTTCCCCACTGAACCATGAGGTTGTATGGTAGAGGGATGTCCACTACCAAAAAGTTGACGGGGAGGCTCCTTCCCTTTCCTTTTTCACCCAATCGAACCGGCAGCTTCACTGTACCAACGGGATAGACGGATTGTCCTTCGAACCCAACTAATGGTTGTTGATGGGTAAAAGATCTTCCTCCTTGTATTGAAGTTGTTTCAAGCAATCCCACGTGATGGTGTCAGCTGAACTTCCTCTATCTACCAAAACTCTCTTGACTAGAGAATTGGCCACCTTCACTTCAACCACCAGAGGGTCGTCGTGGGGTACTTGAACATTTCTGCCACTCTCATCACCAAAAACCAGCCGAGGGCCTTTTGATCTTGCTGAGGGAGTTTCGAGCTCAACGACTTGATGTCGGAGGGTCTGAAGGTGGTTCTTGCGCGCATGGCCGGTTAGGCCTCCGGTGGTAAACCCGTCAGATATGACACGAATGCATCCGATGGTGCGGCTCTGAGCTTCATTCTCCTTTTGCTTTCCTTCTCGCCTATATGAGGGGTACTTCAAATAACGATTAAGCTTTCCTTCATCCGCCAGCTTATCAAGAGCTCTTTTTAACTCCCTGCAGTCTCCAGTAGTGTGGCCACACTCCCGGTGGAACTCGCACCAGAGGCTTTTATCTCGCCTGTCTGCCGACGTCCTTATGGGGTTCGGCTTTGGGAGCATGTCTTTGTTCTTGATGTCCAGGTAAATCTCACGTCTATCGACTCTGTATCGAGAGTCATCCCTCTCACCTTTTACCTTTCTATTTCTTTTGTTTCTATCTTGATTTCCATCATCATTCCTTCTCTTCTTTCCTCGATCGATTGAGGGGTTGCAGATGTCGGAGGCTTGAATAAACCTCTCAGCCCTCCGCATTGCCTCGGAGAATGTTGATACCCCATCCTCAGCTAAAGACCATTTGAACCTTTCCTGCTGAAGTTCGGCTAGGAGGAAGTGAAAGCAACGTTGTCTTCAAGGTGTGGGATGAGGAGGGATACTTTCATCATCCGCCTGTTTGATGGACATAAGGTGGATATTCGTTTTCCTCTGTCTTTTTCCAGGAATGAAGTGTTGAAGAAATAAGCTCGAGAGCTTTGAGAAATAAGTTATGGTTCCTGGCTGAAGGTTGCTGAACCAAGTTTGAGCAATATCTCCATCCCTCATGTTGAGAATGGAAGCCTTCAAACTACGATCCAAGTCATCATTGATCCTGCTAGCCAATTGCTCCAGATCTCGATGTGTGACCGGCTGAGGGCCATCCACTTCTTCGTGGGGAGTATCCCCATTAGGGTGGACAATCTCCTCGAGCACATGATCATGATGAGAGGATAGAACAGGTAGTCACCTAATGGTATCCGTTGACCGCGAACGTCTAATTCTAGCCATAGCTTTTTGTTGACAATCTCCACAGACGGCGCCAACTGTTTCCGGAACAGAAATATTTGTATTTGTATGAGAGTATTTTGGGAATTTTCTTAGCCGCTTGCCCGCAATAGGGATCCGAGAGCCTGCAAAACAAATACGATAGACTACCCCGGGGGTGGTTCGGGATCGCCCCTCCGACGCTCAAGTCAAATTACTTTTCTGTAGAGAGAAAGTACAAAAAAGGAGGTTTAGAGTAATCAGAAAAAGTTACTTGAAATTATTATGATGCTAATCAGGTATTTATAGGGTACTTTGATGACAGAACCGTAATTATTAAGATAATCAAGGGTAATTCCGTAATAAGGAGTATTACGGGCCTTTTTAAGAATAATGGGCTTAGCCGAATTGGGCTATGACCTGGGTTAGCCCAAACAATAAACAAATAAATAAATAAAATAATATCAATAGTGCAGTATTGTAGTTTACGTACCCACAGACCACAATAATACACCCACAACACATGCATCATGCCCAATGGTTTCTTTATTATGAATAATTATGATTAATGTCATGTAGAGATAACATCAATCTTCCCTAGATATCTTATTACAATCTTCCTATGTCTTCATATGAAATATATACTTCTACTTCGGTTACTTTTTATATGCAATACTTGAATTTTGTATGATTCACAAAAAAATTGTAGCAAGTTTTGACCCACTATCATAACAAAGTTTCTGGAATCTTTTTTGCGATTAAATGGGATGAAAGGTTACCAATTTACTAGGATTCAAGCCAAAAGATAATTTAAGATTGCTTAGTTTTTATCTTGATATGTCACTGTTTATGTTTTGTATTAGGGGATAATTCTTGTGAAACAAGTTATCTTGGAGCACCGAGAGGGTTGTTCTTAGCTCTGCTTTTTATTTACCTAGCTTATAAAATATGTTGTTTTGTGGTATTGTTGCGTGCAAGAAATAGATAAAAGTTACCTGAGTGTACCTGCCGCAAGGTACATAGGAAATATTGAGCATTAATAAAATAGAATTACACTTGGTAATAAATTCCAAACTTATGTAATCTTGTCTCTTATAAATTAGTAGTAAATTGATTCATTAGTAGAAATTCATTATTCTTCTATCGTATATTATTAATTTCTTACTAGTAAAACTCCTCATTTGAGATAATATTATGATCTTATCCATGTTTTCGGCGTCGGTCATGGTGGACCCTTAACATTCTAGTCGTACAAAACTGGACATTATTACATCGCATATTGCATTAATATTTAATAGGAAAAATTGTCAAGAATAGGTCAACTTTTGCGTTGACCGCTTTTAACAAGTCAACCTTTGTTTATTCCAGTAGCAAGTAAACCTTGTAACCACTTTTCTTTTAACAAGTTTTTTTACCGGTTACTTATTAGTAACTTGTTAATTTAGGTTACATGCCCACGTGTCTCTTTTTAATTCACCTATCTCCCTCTCTTCTGTCCCTTATTTTCTTTTTCTCTCCTCCCCTTCCCCTCCATGACCACCAACACTGCCACTACTAAATACACAACCTAGCTCCCAACCACCACCACTATATCCCAATCACCACCTTAAATCACCTACGTCAACAACAAAAAAGACACCCTGAAAAACCACCACTACCGGCGAAATCCATCCCCGCTCGCCGGAGAACCACCAACAAAACAGAGCCTCAACCCTCAAAATAATTGCCTATTTCAAGAATAGGATCTGGTGCAGGTATCCAATATATCACATTCCCATTGGCAGAACCATAAAGGATTTGTCTACATGTTTCTTGACTTACCACACCCTTTCATCCTCATTTCAAGGTACTTTGTCTTAATCAGTTATCTTGATTTCTGGTCAATCTGATCTTTGTCATCATTAATTATCATGTTTGAAAATAATGGGTAGTTTTGCCATCTTGAATTTACTACAACGTGAATCTTATTGAAAATGTTGCTGTCATGAAATTAGATATGGACCATGATGACAACATGGAGGCCCCAGAGTGGATAAAGAAGAGAAAGGAAGGTGAAGGTATCCCTCTACCCGCTTTCGGGCTTGCCACCTATAAAATGCAAGGGAGCGTGTGGGTCTCCGGTAAGTGTGGCCGGGACCAGGAGAGGGTTGTATCACTTTGCAGTGTTGCTGACTCATGGCTAAAGCAACTCAGAGTACAACACCATGACTTTAATTACTTCACTGGGATTCGGCGTGGCTATCTGATCAAAGTCATCTACAATGCCTAGCAATATAATCTCTAACACGAAATTGACCAAAGATCAATTGAAGAGAGAAAGAGAGGGAGGTAGAGGCGAGGTATAGAGATTAGAGGGCCAAAGAGTGGAAACAGAGGTGAAGGAACAGGGGGAGGGGATATATTTTTTTATATATTATTTTTTAAAATCTAAGTTTTATATTTCAAATGAGAGAGAAAGTTTGGAGGGAGGTGATGCAGGGGGGTTGGGGTTCTGATATAGGGGAGGAGGGATAGTTGTTTTTTGTTTTTAAATATAAATTAATTTTTTTTAAATGTCTAATAAAAAAGTGACACATGTCACTTTAACCTGTTAAATAAGTTAATAAAAGATAATAGCCGGTTTTGACTTGTTAAAAGAATAGTGTTTACAAGGTTTACTTGCTACTGGAATAAACGAAGGTTGACTTGTTAAAAGCGGTCAACGCAAAGGTTGACTTATTCTTGACAATTTTTCCTATTTAATATGCACTCCCCTTCCCAGAATGGCAAAACTAAACCCATATACAAGGAGTATATTATTAGCACTCCCACTGTGAGAGTCCAATTTTCTATGCTCCTTTCACATAAAAGAGTGCCACCTGCCAATATCACTTCCATTCCATCATCACAATTCACCAATTTATTACTATTGGATTGCATTGATATGGACATATATATGGTTAAGTCAATGCATGTGTTGCAGGTGTAATCGTTCCTAATCTTGGTAGATAGGGTAATTGTTATGGATGTCGTCCTAGCTAATTTCTCAAATAATAATGCATGATGTACTAATAAGTAATAACTATGGTGGTCCCATTAATTAATGGATGGGCTATAAAAAGGGGACTCCCCTCTCATCTTTTTTCCATCCATCAGCAATAATTTACATATCAAATCCAAAAGAAAAACATCAAAAGATGAAAGAAAATGCAGGAAGTAGGGTGGTGATCCTGCTTATAATTGCCATTGCTTTTGCAGCAATGGTTAGCACCTGTGCGGCTGCTGACGGTAATGAATACGCCGAGCAGCAGCTGGTGCAGCTGCGCATGCCCTGGTTGTATAACATCCTGCTTCGTGGGGCACAAGCTGTCGATGACAGTCTGAGTTGCATATCATCTGGCCAAAGTTGCAGGTTTAGCTTTGACGAAAACAAGGACCAATGTTGCCCAGGATCACGGTGCACTGGACAAGGTCCCTTATCAGGTCAATTTGCATGCGAATGGTGCCCTGGTGAAGGAGCTACTTGTGGTGCCCTTCACCACTGTTGCCCTCGCCTTCACTGCGTTGGCGGTCCCTTCAACGGAAAATGCGTGAAAAATTAAACAAAGCGTGACATGACTCCTAATGTTCGCTAATTGGAGTATGTACGTGTTATTATTACTTCTACGTGCTATCCTTGCTTGGAGATGGAGTAGCATTATGTTATGAACTTATGATTAAGTAATGTCCTCTTGTGTGTCATTTTCTTTTTCTTTTCTTTTTCTTTTTGTTTTGTTTAATTTGGTTGTTGCTTGTATTGCATATCAATTCTGAAATATAATGTTGTATGGTGTAATAAAAATAATGCACTTATCAAGTGCCATGTAATTCTTCTGTGCGCATGTATGCTTTTGATCAAAAGTATAGTATGGATGATATGCATCAACCAATATAGAGCCTGATAATTTATGATGATTTAAGTTAATTAAGGCTATAAAAAACTGTGTTCACCCCTCATATCATCTTCCCAACAGCCATTTACACAGTACACATCAAATTCAATAAATACACAAAAATATAACGGAGTTGATGAAGATAAAGATTTAATATTGTCCTAATTGATATGCTTGATTTGAAGCGGTAGTGAACTAGTATTGATTTATAGTTTTTATATATTAAAGGAAAAAAATCTAATTGGTGCATTATGTTTTGAGTTATTAGTCTTATAAAAGACGGTCTAATTGTAATTTAATTAAGCAATAGCTCAAACCCAATAGAAAAAAGAGAATATAAGACCTTTGGAATAAAATGATGAGTTTTTTTAATAAAGTGATGGGATTAAGTTAGTCTAATTTTAATATAAATAGAAACATTGACTAGAATAATCCAAACTATGGTTGTTCCGCCAAGAATAATCCCAATTATGAGTCGTTTAGGCGAATGAAACTCCTCCCCTTGCCTGAAACCCAACCCCAACACCCACCTGTTTCCCTCCACCACTTCGATACAGCAACACCCTTCCCCTCCACCAACAACCCACCCATTTCGATATTTAGGAATATGCAGAGGCGGATGAAATGGCTGCGATGTCGTCGTTTAGGCAAAATCGAAGGTTTTCGGCAACAAACAGAAGTAGAAATTGCCAATAACACACATTCACCTCGAAATGTAACGACATAAACTCGACTTAATCAATGACTCCATTAACGCATTTTCCTGTGTGTGGAAGCTTCTTCATGGAAAACTTTAAAACGTTCCCAAAAAATCAGAAGAAATCAAGAAAAATAATTTGTAATTTTATGCTTGCTTTTCAATTGTAGAAACAATGTTGTGTTTAATTTTGAAAAAAAAAAGTTCGAATCACAAAATTTAACATTGGAGGGGAAGGGTGGCAAGGGAGGAGAAGGGTGGGTTATTTTTATTTTTTTATTTACGTCAAAAGAAAGAAAAAAGAAATAAAAAATTACCTCTTTAACAGGTTGCAAGTCATCCGGGTTTGTTTGTGGCGGACCTTCTCAATAGTTGGGATTATACAGGAATAACCCATAGTTGGGATTATTATTGGTATAACGACCATAGTTTGGATTATTCTAGTCAATATAAATTTAGATAGTCTCTTATTAATAACCTTTGATATTCTCTTCATCAAAAAGATTATAACTTATTGGAATTGGTTTCAACTTATTATACTTTCGCCGTTCCTTTTTAATTGCAACAATTGCCAAAAATGGAAATATCAAATTAATTGCAACAAATGTTTTCTTTATTTTTTTACAAGTCATTTCTTTATATTTCTCTGTTTATCACATGCCCCACTTTCTCTCTCCATCCCTTTCATACTCACACTAAAATTTTGCCTATGAGTCTACTCATTTGAGTTTGTTGCAATTAAAACAAAAACGTAGGAAGTAAGTGATTTATCTTGATTGAGAAAAAAAGTTTTTAGCCCTGAGTTTAAGAAAAAGCTAGTGTGCCAGCCAAGGCATTACCTTGGATGAAACCTTTTCTCCATTTTTGTGGGCGAAAAAAAAACTTTATTTGCTCAATATTTGCTAGGAATATATAATATTGCATGGATTTTAAGTTGTTTTTGATAAACATTTCATAGTTTGAAAAAAAAATCCAGTGTGAGTGGATTTGGAGGAGTCAGGAGGGAAGTAGCGAGTTTAACAGAACTGAGGTTTTTTCTTCTTTTTTTGTTTTTCTTTCGCCTACTAACCATCAATTTTCAACATGAGTAACAGTGTTGAATAGAAATATTGACTACTAGCTCAGCGGATGGACACACCGGATGAACCGAGTTTAACTTAGGCCCAAAACCAGATGGACTCAGCGGATTTGGTACTGAAACTGGTCATATTGGGACCGGGTCTGGGTAGAAATATAAGGACTCGGTTGCAATTGTGCTAATTCTAGATAGTAAAATTTTGGACCTAATACTCATTGGGCGATATGTCAAGCAATGCTAATGCAAATATAATGTGATTCGATCTTTTTCGAATATTGTTTGGCTAACCAATGAAAAAATTCTACTTTTGAATGTCAATGAAAATCGAGTACTCGACTTTGAAATCGGTATCGGCGTGCCAAGACCACTTCTGAAAGTTACCGCTTTTAAAGTAAAATTGCCATCCCTATCACAAGGGACTGAGTACCTGATGTCGGTCCCAACTAGTTACAATTCCGGCTCCAATTCCCAAAAATAAGGAATCGTCCAACCAATTCCAATTCTGGTTCCAGTTTCCGGAACCGGTTTCGGTCTCCATTTTCTGACATTTTGACCGGATACCTATTATGCCCGCCCTCGCCGAGTATACAGTAACTCTTGTTTCATGTTGCATAGCTATTAATTGACCGGAGTCGTCTCATAAACACATCGGGTCTATTGTAACCAATATCTAAGATATCAAAACATTTTTTTAATGATAGAATATAAAATTATTCCTGGGCCTTCAACCATTAGTTTAAAGTTTTTGGTTGAGATGGTTTCCGGCCATGATATCCAGAGCTAATGTGAGTGTGACCATAAGGTCACATACTCGAATCTCATCCGTCGTTCCTTTCAAGTGGAGTATAATAGCGCCAAGTACGAGGGAGGTTTATGTTGTATCCACACTTCCAGCCCAATGAGCTCTTTTGTGAGAGAGCGTGATAGAAAATAAAATTATTTTTGGACCTTCAACCATTAAGTTAAGATTTTAGTTGAGATGGTTACTTCATATAAATTATATTAAATGGACAAATAACAACTGTTGCTTACACAACTACATGATATTAAAGGAATGTTGTCTAATTCTAACTATTGTACCAGTGTAAACAACCTAGGCACCAACCTTCATCTCCACCGACCACGAGATCTAAATTGAGAACGTTTATGAAACGCTGGTAGTGGGTGGTGATGGTTTAGGCGTATGGGTGGATGGTTGACTATGATAGAGGATGAAGCTTATGGTGGTAGATGTAAAATAGCTTGTCATTGATTAGGTTAGAATAATTTGTCAGTCAAACTTATTCAAGACAAAACTGTAACTTAATTTTCTAAAATATACCAAATAAGGAATGAAATTTTGTGAAATTAGGGTTGGAGAGATAAAGAGTTGTAGGGGAGAATAGTTGTATCATCTCTTATTCCATATAAGGGATATATATATATATATATATATATATATATAGTACAATATATAGGTAACTTGCTTGTGGAACAAGTGACCTAATTACAATAGGAGTACATGACAACTAGTATATACAAGATAGTATCTCCTAATAGACATCCACCGTAATATTTCGTAACACTCTCCTTTGTATGTCTATCCTGGAGATTATGACTCGTTAAAACCTTACTAATAAAAACCCTGTAGGGAAAATTCTAGTGAAGGAAAAAGAATACATAATTCTTCATAATACGCTTGAGATACTGCATCATTAAAAACCTTGCAAGCAAAACCCAGTGGGACACGTATTTGCTCCGGCTCTTGCTCACCTCACTTGAAATTATGGAACGATGCAATCTCTTGTGATCAACGAGCTTCTCAAATATAGTTATCAAGCACTTTTGTTAATAAACTTTATAAATCTTCACTTTATTGGAATTTGTTGCACAATTGTATCACCATTGTTGTTCTTCACTTCCATGATGCATGTTGTGTATGTGAGAGCTTCTCTTCCTAAAATTGACCACAATCTTCTTCTTGTATGTGCTCAATACAAATAGAATTGAACCTACTTCTGGAGGTCGTCGAATATACCGAATGATCAATGCTTTGTCAAAAACCCAAAATCAAGTCCTTGTGCCAATGTAAAATATCTATACTATCATCTAGCACTTTTGGAATTGATGATAAATAAATAACAATATGGCGCTTCTAGATATTGTGGCACTTATGTACCATCAATAATCTAATTTATGAGTCTTCCTTTCCAGAATGTTATTTTTCATAAGATATGCTTTACCTGAAAATGGTATTAATTTCAAGTACTCAAACTACGGGTTGAGATGTTAATAACCAAATTCACTCCTCGAAATGTGTTGATCACGTCAACCATATTTATGCATATTATTCATGGTCTGTCTTGCTTACTTAATATGTATGTGTATATGTCTCTCTAGAGGTTCGTATATTTTATGTATAGTTCTTCTGGAACTTTTCACATATTTAATGATTCATCGTATAGATATGCTAGACCATGATATTATCATATCTTTACTATGAGATTAGTAATTCAATAACCATTGAATTACAAGAATAAATTATCCTTCTTATAAATATTACCTGCAATGTATAAACTATAAAGTACTAAACATACTAAATGTGCATGCATTATGAAGAAGTCACATAAATAAAATAAAATATATGAAAAACAATATATAATATGATGCATGATGCATTTACTCTATCTATATGCACATTATTGTAAGACTTAAAATGCAAGACACTGTATAGTGTGGATTTTAGAAATCCGTTTTTTTTCGCTGGACTTCTGGTCCATGACAACCTTTTGATCATCATTATTCACATTTTGTTGGACTTCTGGCCTATAATAAGCTTTAAGATGTCGACATCAAAGTGGACATTTATTTCAGATCCCTTATTCTCAAGTTCACTCTTTCTACATATGCATATTATTCATCGGTTCCATCATATATACCGATATCATACTATTACTCAATGTACATCCTGCATGCTATTTTGCAACGATATCTGAATACATTTTCCATAGGTACCATTATAACTTTTCGTACATAATAGGCCATCTACTATAATTCACATAAGTATTTAAAATGCTACTGGGATATTTGGTACACTATGATATTAATATAGTATTATTCTAATTTAAAAGTGTCAACTGCACTATCTTGCCATGTATAATATATATCATTTGGAGATCATACAATCTACACTTGAAGTGTAGTAATTCAAGTAAAATTGGCAAGATTTATCTCAATGTATACACATGGTATTTCTATGACCAAAGTGTATCTTCAACGCTATGTAACATGAGTCATAACTAGATACAAATCAAATCATAGAAGTGCAACATAACTTGATAACACATAGAGAAAAGTTGGCATATAACTTTTCAAATTACATTATAGGGATCATCAAATTATAATTTCAACTAATTCCAAATTTTACAATTTTGCCAACTTATTCCGATTTTTCTCCCCCTAAGTTGGTAAAATAACTCAAATATATGGGCCTCAAAATTCTTAACCAGCTTAGTATATAAATTTGCAATAAATTTATTTCATTGGGAGGATCATATTTAATAAAATTTATCTCTTCTGGAGAATGTTACTCATGGGGAGGAGTATATTGTACGCAGTTGTTCATCATTTATTTTCTTTATTCATTGTGCTGACCGATAATAGACCCATCAAGAGATGTTATATAAACATAAATAACATGTATGTAATTCCACTAGATAGTAATCTTCTTAGATCATCAAACACTTTAATACTGAGATACTAATTACTCAAACTATCCACATACAATATTTATTGGTGAACTTCTAGTCACCTAATAATTAACAATATATAATCTATTTTAATTAACTTTTAGTCACCTATTACATATGCTCATACAAACTTGTAAGAAACTTATCTCTTGAAACTTTCTTCAAAATAAACTATTAACATCACAATTCAAATATAGCTCAATCTCAATGTTATGTCTTGCCATTAAATTCGTTTCATATATCTAACATAAGAGAGCGTAAGCACAATATTTTTTTCATATCAAATGAAACTTCATGTTCAGTTTAATTATCACACCCAATCACTTTTATTTTGAATTTAAATTCTGTTCAGTTTCTCAACACCGGTGATCACCTTATTAGACATACTTTATGCATGGCCATGAATGTTATGTGATATAAGGACACCAAGATCAATTGGCAAGACAATCAACTACTATTTGATCCAAACTCATACTATACAGGAGTATTCATTATAATCTTGATACATGCTAATCTTTTGTTGGACATTTTATACTCTTATGGAGCGTCTTATATAATCATAAACACATATTATTTTTGACTAGATTATCTCTTCAAGAGATCCATCAAAATGTATTAGTTTCTCGAATTTGCCATTGTCAATTATTTCCCCCTTCCTCTTCAGAGGATTCTTATCATTGTAAGTTATTAGTTTATCACGCTTCAAGCGTGCTCTATACTCATTAGCGACTGATGTTGTTCTTCTGGTACATCAATTTTAATTGGGGCACTTAAAGTTAGTATATGATCAGTGGCATATATTCACATCCATCTTCAGGATGGATCATTCTAAATAATTGATAATTATGTTTCCACCATTATTAAATAAATAATTGATATTTAGGCTAATTTATGTATTAAATTAACCATGAATGTATTATATTATTCATGTGCAAGGATTACATAAAATATATAATTGAATAATAATATCTCCCCCTAATCCTTGCACATAGGGGTACGAAATTAGTCCGACAGCCTTTTGAAATCCGTTGTGCCTTGTAAGTCATATACTCTTTTGGCAATGTTAATGTATCAAGCAAAGTAAAACTATTTTGATAATAGAGCACTCAATCATGTTTTTCTTACCCAATTGCATTCATCTTTAAATCAGAATCCTGTACATGTATAGGCGTAATAAATATATTTACCAAGTAAATTGCTCACAATGTTATGTTCCATTGCTTTCTTAGTCAAATAGATGATTGTTGATCATGTTTGCAATTCTTGTAAACTTTTCCATGAATTATAATCAAAAAAAAATTGTGTAAACATGCTTGTTATCTTTTAGATCCTACAAATTCTCATTTAGTTCTGGGAATGAGTAAATCTAGTTAGCTATGAATCATCAATTCTCACCAAAAGTTTAAGATCTAGAATAACTAACCAAAAGATAACATTTTATCCCATTTCAAAATCTTTCATATTATTCTTTATTTTCATACCTTATTTTATTTATGTAACTCCTTCATAATGTATAGAGTTCATATCTTGAACATAGAAAAATATATTCTACGCTTTAAATCATTACCAGTTCAATTATTCCCTTATGGGATGGTGAGGAAATCATCAACTTTCAAGTGAGTTGTATTGCCCGAAATCATCAATTAATCTCAACTTTCAAAATCACATTGGTCATCTTTATGCACAACATTTGACTTTAATTTCTTTCCTTTCTGCTTTAGTAATTATTGGCAAAGCTCAATCAAATGCTTTTGTTGTACCACACGCACGAGACCAATGACCTTTTTTCCATAACGATAACATTTATTGGTAACATTCTTGTTACCTTTCTCGTGTTTGTCACCATCTTTCCACTCCCACTTTTGGTGGAATATGAGTTCTCGAAATAACCTCGACCTTGACCATATTCGACGTGCGCAACCAAAACATCGACCACAACCTCGACAACCGTGTCTGCATATTGGGATGTCTCATTCATGGGATGCCACATTCACTTCAGGGAATGGAGTATGGTCAGTTGGTTAGTTGTAATATGTGATTTTTCATTACTACCTCATTATTTTGCTCAACCAAATACATGCAAGGATATTATTAGTACATAACAATCAAAGAAACCACACTCAATCTTTCTACAAGAACTAATTGTCCTACTACATGAAGACTATGATCAATTTCTATGCACAAATTAAACTTGAATTCACATTGGGTGTCATATTCACAGTCTTTATTAAGGAAATTGCTATAGCTCAGAAACATCAACATATGTATAAAATAGTAAATGCACATCCTCAAACCATTTGAAAAAAAAATAGCTCCAATCAAGTACTAATAACATTCTAACTAGGATAGAATTGCCATAAATTTCAGAGAAGTTCATAATTGAGAATAGACCTTTCCTATATGTAATTGGTATTGGATTATGGTCATATAATTGGTTTAGAACCACATTGACATTCGCTACTCGAGAGTGACCATGGAGCAATAAAATCACTCTAAGACTGCAGTCACCGGCAGCACAACTAAAACATCCTAAACTTTTATGCGCAATAGAAAACTAAATACACTGATCACATAATTCAAACTTCAAAGACTAAAACCCTTCACACTCTAATAGATGAGTTGAAATAGGAACTTTGCAAAACCAACAATCGATGGAAATTGGAAGAACTGAGCATATGAAGGAATAGTCTGGATCAAAAGCATATCAAAATATGGGATGTGAGAAGCAATTAAAATTCAACAAAGAAAAGTGTCGCTCGGTAGTTAAAAAAAGTTAAATACCAAATAAAGAACATTGCTGCCAGAGCCAAACCACGAGTAATTCAATTAAGACTTAAACAAATTAAATAATTATTTTATTTTCCCATTGCTTGTCCACTACTCTGACGGATAGGTATAGCTTCATCCCGATTATGAGAATTTATGAAATCAAGAAACAGAACCTGTCAAATTGCTTGCTTATAAAAATCAAGAAACAGAACCCATCAAATTGTTACAAGCAAACAAATATATGAATATCAGATTTGTTACAAGCAAACAAATCAGCATATATGAATATTGCATCGATATCAACCGAATTGGAACCAAATCATGGAATTAGGGGACAATGAAATTAGGATCACGGATGTAAAATCATGGAATCAGGGAACAAGTCATATAAATTCTAGATGCAGCAACGCAGGCAACATATAGTTTTAAATGATGAAGGTTAAAAAAAACAAAGGCTTTAGACATGTTTCTACTTGGAATTTAATGGAAGACTTACAAGTTAAGTCAGATTGATTGCTGAGATTCCCCGTTTGAGGTTGCAGACATGGTGTTAACGGTGGTACTCGTCTTGAAGGTGCAGGCCACAGGCTATTTTATTTACCGTGATGTGGTATTACCCGATCTATTATTAAATCCGTCGGTAGAACAATGGTGTTGATAACGTGTTGTGAAATTAGGGTTGGACAGATAGAGTGTTGTAGGGGAGAATAGTCGTATCATCTCTTATTTCATATAAGGGGTATATATATAGTACAATATATAGGTAACTTGCTTGGGGAACAAGTAAGCTAATTATAATAGGAATACATGACAACTAGTATATACAAGATAGTATCTCCTAATAGACATCCATTATAATATTTCGTGACAAGAAATAATTTGTTATAATTAATTAGAATTAGCTAAAAAAGAAAATTTAATCCTCTAAAACTATCTAAATGAATTTGTTTTTAAAAAATTGGTATATTAACAATTGCAAGTTAGCACAACTACACAATCTAAACTGGGCTCCAAAATTACTACTCGCTCAATTTGTTTTTAATTGTTACAATTTACTTTGGGTGATAACGAAGGAAATTTATGTAATAATTGTTTGGCAGATAGATAAAGTTGTTTGGTGAACAGATAAAGTATGAGAGAGAATGTTATAAAAACAAAAAATATGGGGTGGTTGGGTGTTTAATGGAAAAACAAAATGCATGTACGTTTCAAAAGTATGTGAAATTGAAATGTAGAGATATGAAAATTTACTAAAAATAGTAAAAGTGAAAGTTTAACAATTAAAAAGAAAAGTGACATTTATAAACAAAAATGGAGCGGGGGATTACAACAAAATTAGCAACGAATCAACATAGTGCTTTTAAGTGACTAATTTTACTTAGAGCTTGGATAATTGATTGATCGAACAAAGGAAATACTGAGAGAATGTAAAATAAACTAGATTCATTATCCATTATTGTTTTATAAGCTAGGTAAATAAAAAGCAGAGCTAAGAACAACCCTCTCGGTGCTCCAAGATAACTTGTTTCACAAAAATTATCCCCTAATACAAAACACAAAAAGGTGAAATATCAAGATAAAAACTAAGCAATCTTGAAGGTTATCTTTTGGCTTGAATCCTAGTGAATTGGTAACCTTTCACTCCATTTAATCACAATATGTTAAATTTAGGGTAATGTTTTTCTTAGCTGTTTCATTCCATTGTTAAGATATTTATACAAACTAAGCTAAAAGTATTTAGGCCTTGACCCCATTTACGCTAAATACATTTAATTGCACCATTTAATTACATCTAAATACAAGGCCTATACCCCCCTTCAAGTTGGAGCATAGAGATTCGAAATGCCCAACTTGCTCAAGAGATTCAGAAATTGACGCTTGCCAAGTGCTTTAGTGAAAATATCGGCCAACTGAGCATGAGTTAGGACATGGCGAGTAGTGACAAGACCATCCCGTATAGCATCATGTACGTAGTGACAATCGGCCTCAATATGCTTCGTACAGTCATGAAATACGGGATTTTGAGCAATGTGAATAGCAGACATACTATCACAATAAAGAGACATAGCACGAGGCTAGTGAACCCCCAAACACTCAAGAAGAGCTTTCAACCACTTCATCTCAGATGTGACATCAGCCATCGAACGATGCTCAGCCTCCGCAGAGGAACGAGACACAATATGTTGCTTCTTATTCTTCCAAGAGATAGGAGAAAGACCAAGAAACACAATCCAACCAGTCAAAGAACGACGAGTAAGAGGGCAGATGGCCCAATCCGAGTCACACCAACCTGATAAGGATAAGTCAAACGCAGCACTGAGAAGGATTCCCTGACCTGGGGAACCTTTAAGATACCAAACAACACAGAGGGAAGCCTCCCAATGCTCCTGTCGAGGCGCCTGTATAAACTATGCAAGAATATGAACAGAGTAGGCCAAATCCGGACGAGTAAAGGATAGATAAATGAGTCCACCAACAAGACGATGATAAGTCTTGGGATCAACCAGAGGAGCACCAGAGGCAAGAGCAAGAGAGTGATTCTGCTCAATGGGAAAGCTGGCAGGCTTAGCACCCATGAGACCAGTCTCAGATATGATATCCAAGGCATACTTGCGCTGACATAGATACAAACCCTCCGGAGCACGAGCAACCTCGATCCCAAGAAAATACTTCAAAACACCCAAATCCTTCATATGAAAACAATCCCCTAAGTATTGTTTAAAGGACAGGATAGCCGCTGAATCATTTCCTGAAATAATAAAATCATCGACATAAACAAGGACAGACAACTAAACACCATCATGAGTAAGAGTAAACAATGAATAATCAGAGTAGCACTGAACAAAGCCATAGTGCAACAATGAAGTGGCCAGTTTCGCAAACCAAAACCTAGGGGCTTGACGAAGCCCATAGAGAGACTTTCGCAAACGGCAAACCAGACTAGGACGAGAAGGAGTGAAACCAGGATGGGGCTTCATGTACACAACCTCCTCTAAGTCGCCGTAAAGAAAGGCATTATGAATATCCATCTGATGCAACTCTCAGTTCTTGGCTGCGGCAACAGCAAGAAAGGCTTGAACAGTAACCATCTTGGCCACAAGGGAAAATGTTTCATTGTAGTCAATGCCCTCAACCTGATGGTTACCAAAGACAACCAAACGAGCTTTAAGACGTTCAACAGAACCATCATAGTGATATTTCTTATAGACCAACTTACAACAAAGAGCTTTATGACCAAGTTATTTTTTTTTTTGGTAAAACGTTTATTTATTTCATTAAACCAAACGTTAAGTACAAGCTAGGGAGAGACATACCTAGCTACACCAAAAGAACACAAGTGCAAACAAAAGCACTAAGCACAATCAACACTAGGTAGAGAACTAACAAAAGAGCTAATCTTAGAAGACTTGATCCTCCTCAACCTAATACTCTTAATGATCTACTGCACAACAGAGGAGCTAAAGCTATGAGAGTTTCTAAAAATCCTCTCGTTTCTTTCACTCCAAATGCAATACACAATGGTAGCCAAAGCCATTCTGTAAACAGCTGCAGCAAGACAAGCTCTCTTCCATAATCTAGAGGCCAAAGAAACTTCTTTAGTCCAGGCTAGAGGAGCTCTATGAAACCCCATCCAAATCAGAATCTAAATAGCAGCAGAAAACAAGCATTTGAACAGCAAATGATTATGGTCTTCAGATTCAGAATCACATAAAACACAGGAGCTATCAATGTTGCCATTCCATCTAGAAATTCTGTCTTTCGTAGGAGCTCTGCACCAGAGGAATAACCAAAGAGCAAAAACATGGCGTGGCTCAGCATAATTATTACAAAGCATACTGCTCCATTGGACTCGAGTGCTAGCAGGGAGCAAAACATTATAGCAAAGTTTAGTAGAAAAAGCATCATTGTTCTGTAAACAACACCAGTCCTCATTTATCTGAGCAAGCTTATCTCTTGAGGAGATAATTTTCCTTATGATCCAAGAAGCTCTCAAAGGAACTTCCATACGCCAAAAACATAATTCTCCCTTTTCATATAATAATCATTAACCCAACGAACCCAGAGAAATTCTTTCTCCTTAGCCAGGGCCCAAAGAAGTTTGCAGATGGCAGAATCATTCCAGACAGCAAATAAAACCAAGGCCACCTTTAGAAATATTGGCACAGTAAGAATGCCAATTCACCAAGGATATCTTAGTCACATTAGCCACACCACTCCAAAGGAAAGATCTCAAGATAGCCTCCACCTGATGAATAACCTTTTTGGGCAAACAAAAGACTTGAGCCCAGTAAGATTGGATTCCAAACAGCACAGACTGAATCAATGACACGAGCAGTGATCTTCTCAACAAGAGATTTACACTGGAGAATAAAGAGTTTCCTACCAGATAAGGAAACCCCTAAATACTTGAAAGGCAACGAGCCCTCAGTGAACCCTAGACTGTCCAGAAGCTCTTTCTTCAAATCATCAGAAAAGTCCCCCACAGTATAGAGAACTCTTTTGCATATTGGCGCTAAGGCCTGATGCTCTAGTGAACTTGCAAACAACCTGGTTCATAGCAGTAACAAAAGCCTTATCTTCTCTGCAGAACAAGAGTAAGTCATCTGCAAAACTCAGATGAGTAAGACTTACTCTCTTGCACTTTGGATGGAAATGGAAGTCACGGCAGTGCTTCAGATCAACAAGTAATCTATTCAAATATTCCATAGCCAACACAAAGAGAAGGGGAGACATAGGATCCCCTTGGCGCAAGCCTTTCTTAGCATCAAACATAGGGCTCTGTTCACCATTAATCGGAACACAATAAGACACAATGGTCACACATTGCATAATCCAGTCACAAAAAGTTTTAGGGATATCAGAAGCCTTAAAATTTGGTCAATAAAGTTCCACTCAATGGAGTCATAGGCCTTCTGAAGATCTAATTTCATCATGCATCTAGGAGTAATGTGCATGGTATTATAACCCTTAACTAACTCATGAGCCATAATAATATTGTCCACAATTGATCTTCCTAGAATGAAGGCAGAGTGAGCAGTATCCACCAATGAGTTTACCACACTAGACAGCCTAGTAGCAAGAATCTTAGCAATGAGTTTATAGACTACACTGCAACAGGCTATAGGTCGAAACTCTTTGACACTGGAAGGATGATGGACTTTAGGAATAAGTGTAATGGCAGTTCTATTAACAGCTTTAGGGAGCTTACCAGTCTGGAAAAAAGTTAATCACTGCATCTGTAATCGCAGCTCCAATAATAGACCAGCTTTGCTTGAAGAAATAGGCATTGAAGCCATCTAGCCCAGGAGCTTTATCATTACCCATACTCCTAAGAGCCTGATTGACATCATCAGTGGTGACAGGAGCAATCAAGGCATGCTGCTGATCTAAATTGAGGACAGGACCTCTAGACATAATTTTTGCATCCACCATATCCATTTCAGGGCAAGATGAACCCAAGAGACCATGATAAAACTATGGAATCTCATGCTGGATGTCATTAGGATTAAACAGGGTAACACCATCCAAGCTGATTAAGGAGAAAATAGCCTTAGAGGCTCCTCTATCCTTCATAACAGCATGAAAATAATTGGTGTGGGCATCTCTAGCCTCTAACCAAGAAACTCTAGCTTTCTGGCTGGCCAAGTTTGACTCAATCTCAGCTCATTTGTTCAGAGTATCCACTGCTTCTTTCTCTTGCTGAATCAGATCATTATTAAACAGATATCCTTCAAAAGTAATTGAACTGACTGAAGATCGTCATGAGTATAGAAACCCTATCAGAGATACTGCCAAACTCACTGATATTCAGATCTTTTAAAGGTCTGATCAACTTTCTCAATTTGTACATGATTCTACTAAGAGGATTACCAGAAGCCTCAACACTCCAATGTTGCTCAATCAAACTCAAAAACTCATGGTGAGAAGAGAGGAAGCTTAAGAACCTGAATGGCTTCTTAACTGTGACATGATGTTCAAGAATACAAATATAAGCAGGACTATGGTCAGATAACCCAGCTTCTTGAAACTCAACAGTAGCATTAGGATAAGAGTCCATCTAGTCAGAGTTAACAAAGACCCAATCTATTTTTGAATATCTCCTCTGACCCCCCCTCTTATTTGTTACACCAAGTAAACTGATGACAAAAACTTCTCAGTGTAACCAGACCAGCAGAATCTAGACAACTCTAAAAAGCAATAGTATCATTCACTGCAATGTTACAATTAACTCTGTCCTCCTCTGAAAGCACACTGTTAAAATCACCAGTTAGAATCCAAGGACAATGCATATTTTCACCAGGCAACTCAACTCCTTCCAAAGATCCTGTCTCAAATCTGCAGAGTTATACCCATAAATGAAAGTGATGGCAGCTTTAAATCCAGTAACAGTAATAACAGCTTCACATTGTAAAAATTCTGGATGCCACTTCTAAATATGCAGCTGAATAATGTTCTCTTTCCAAAGTATAACTCTACCTCTACTGGCTACATTACAAATATGACCAAGTTAAAGTTCCTCCATATCCCAAGTTGCATTGTCCTCCAACGCACTGATATCCTTCTGCATGGCCTCACGCCATCCAGGATCCCGCATGGCCTCAGCGAAAGTACGAGGTTCCACACCTGAAGTAACTGTTGCAAGAAAAAGTCAATGTCGCACAGAAAATTTATCACAATTCACAAAGTGTGCTGAAGGATACGGATCGAGTACCTCAAGAACCTGACGAAGAAAGGGCATACGACGATGGACTTTTTTTCCGTATAGTATTAGTGACAAAATCTCGAAGCAAAACCGATGATCTTTTCTCACGCAAACCCCTACCAAGCTTCGGAACCCCATCATCAGAAATCATAGTGGAAGACCCAACATCAATGGGCTGGTCCACAACTGCAGTAGACGTTCCCAACTCTTGCAGGTCCGCGTGATCAGGCAAAGCAGCCCTGCTGGGAGGAGATGGGATGGGCGTATGATCAGGCCCATCAGCACTACTGGGAGAAGGAATACTAGGCGCATGAACCGGGCTTGTAGAATCAGGCCCCACAAGCGGCCCATCACCCGTGAGAGCAGTAGGGGCGAAGTCTAAATCATCATCAATCACATTTTGGGATAAAAGAAAATGATCATGAACATCCAATGCAGTATCACATTGATTATCACAACCCAGATCAAACGGAAATTCATTTTCGTGAAACCGGACATCACGAGAAACAAAATGTTCACCACTTTCAAGATCATACATTTTCCATCCTTTCTTGCCATTGGGATAACCAAAAAACACACAACGACGACTACGACTAGCAAATTTATCACCCTTAGCATGTTGATTGTGAGTAAAGCATAAACACCCAAACACTCTTATGGCATCAAAAGAAGGAGGTTGGCCGGTAAGAGACTCATAAGGGGTCAACCCATGTAACATGCTCGACGGGACCCGATTGATCTAATAAACAGCAGCCAACACACCTTCCCCCCAAAAGCTAACAGGTAGATGAGCTTGAAACATCAAAGCCCGACTAACATTCAAGATATGCTGATGTTTACGCTCAACACGACCATTTTGTTGAGGGGTACCCACACAAGAAGTCAAACGAATATAATATAATGGGCGTTAATGTCATTTACTACTAGATTAATGACATTTAACAACCACATAACAACGACTATTTTAAAATCTTGTTGTTGAAAGTATTACTAGGCATGCTTATTACGACAACTTAAGATAATGGGCGTTAATGATATAAGGAACACTAATAGCGGGATTTGCTTAGTGATCGTTAAATATAAACGAAAAACAAGAGAGAAAAAGACGGAGCAATTTTCGTCGTTAGTCGTGCACTGAAGCAAAACAAGATGCGTGGGACCAAAGGCGGCAGTATCCTAAATTTTTTTCAAAAATGAAACACTGCTCCTTAAACCATAGATTGTCACTAAAATCTCGTGAATTTCTTTCTCACCCCAATCCTTTTACTGAATTTCTCCCTAAACCCTTAGTAATCATTTCATTCCACACAATTCACTAATTGGGCTATGAAGAACCATAAGTTTTGATTAGGGTTGAAGAAATGAAGATCTCTCCTTACTTGATTGAGGTTTGAAGAAAAGCTTCATTCGGTACGATTATTTCTTTCATTTCTGTTTTTTTTTCTTTTCATTTTCATATGCTCTAATCGATTGCCTTATAAAAGTGGTGTGATTTTTTTAGTTGAATTTGGTGTGTATCCTTTGTTTGGTTGGCGTTTTTCTGAATTTGAAATGAATTTCTCGTCGAATTTTTCTTGAATCTCTATTGAATTGGGGTTGAATTTCTTGTTGAATTGGAATGGCATATCCTGTTTATATTGGCTTGAACTTGTCGGTGATTGGGATTGAATGTTAAAGCATAGCGAGAGCATATCGAGAAAAGTAGCAGTAGCAGCAAAAAATAATGGAAAGGTATATAATTAAATTTTAATATGATATTCTTAGTTTTCATGTATGGTTTGTTGATTTTTATGATATTGTTGTGCGTCAATGCGGTACTAAACTGAGAGTTGCTACTAAAAGACAACCCCAAATGTAAACTTTATTAAGAAGACACACAAATGACCAAAGCTTTTTCAAGTTCCCTATAGTCACTGATTTTTATAATTTTGCCTATGGTAAATGGAGGAGTTTTTCAAATATCCATCTAAGAATTAGGTCTGCATATTTTTCTAGATAAAGTTGCAAGTAGCAAAGAGTGAAACCAAACTATTAGCTTCCCCATTTATCAAAAATGAAGTATTAGTCTAGAAAATAGTTAATAAATCTTGAGAGATAGCTGACTATAACACCATTCTTGCTACACCTTAAGTGAAATAATCAGTGGATACAATTTTCGACAATGTGCTGCTTGTAATAGCAATTTGCTGCCTTCGGTAACAATTTAAATCTGGAACTACCAAATAAGAAGTTTATTTTTGAATGAAGCCATTCAGTTGTAAACTTAGCTGATATTTAATCATGCTTTATATTAAGCGAGAAAAATGGTGCCGGATTTATTTCTTTCCGTAGTTATAAAGAAGTTTTAACTCTCATGATAATTAAGAAAACAATGGACTCTTTGTATTCATTTTGTTTTTTAAGGCTGCAGTCCGCCAATTTTCTTGAGCTTGTGGAATTTGGATTAATAACCTCTTTGTATATGTTATTTTCCAATCTTGTTGAATATGTTGTGTACTATTATCTTAGATCTTGCTCTTTTTTAGTATAATCTAGAATGTTAGTAGCACTTGCTTGGCTTTCATTGACTATAGTTTTAGTCATGATTTAATGACATTTGATATCTATGACTCCTTATTATGTCATCTAAATTATCTTTATCATTTCCTTGATGTTTAGACATGGGTATCAAATTAATTTGGACCAGAAATATTGTATATTACTTAATTCTATTTGTTTTCCAACCCTGACCATGTAGCATATACCAAATCTATACTGGAGACTTTAGTCTTGAGATAGTGTTCTCCTTTTCTTTTTGTCAGGATACTCTTCAACACTTAACTTTGTAATTGTGTGGATCCTGAATTTCTGAAGTTTTCTGGTATCTGTATTTGTTAGAGTCCTGGTGTCCGCAGATCCACAACTAGAAACAAAAAATTAAGTGTAACATCCTCAAAACGCATGCAACTCAATTTAAAAAGAAACACCAACAACACTCCTTTCTTGCCATGTTACGTCTTTGGACATTGCTATAACTAAGTACCTTTCTTTGTGAGATATTCCTGATATTTTTTGTTTGCTAATCATTCTATATTCTGTAATGATTTGAATTCACAGGAGGCTCGCTACATACCCTGAACAGTAGCTCCTCGGTTTAATATTCGAGCAATGCGCAGAGGGGTTTGCTTCATTGTTCTTTGCCAAGACATTTTCTGTAAGATCCCTGTTTAGTTTTTATGAAAATATAAAATACACTAGTAATGTAGTGAACAAGGTGCAAATCGTGCAACGTGGAAATATCCCTTTGCTGTTGCTGGAGTAAATGTAACATTTATGCTCATAGTAAGCCCTATTTTTAGAAGCTACAATGAAAATTTATAAGTTCTTGGCCATGATTGTTGTCATTCTTTTTTCAGCTTGATTATCTTGTTTTAGTGGTTTCATGTGTAAATTGTAGATACAATGATCTGCTTGCGGTGCTTGGAGACTATCTATCTATCTATACATACATAATTGCCAACTCTATAGGGGTAATAGAAGCATTATAAAGAATCTCAAATGCAGGCTTTTCAAGATTTAGTGGCTAGACAACTTAATGTTTGTATTACTTATGAGGCCAAGTTGCCTTAAACAAGTATGTTCAGTTAGAATGTATCCATTCTTTAATAAGCCTTGGATGTACTTCACCATGAAAGCATAGAAAAGAAGACACGTAACGGCTCTTTAAAGTGGGTTTTCTTTGAAGTGTGGGGAAGAGATGAGATATATTTACTTACTATGACGTGATTATATGCCGAATATATTGATATCTGTGTTGGGATAAATTTCTATGCGAATTTTATAGCAACAATGTTAGTTGCATTTTTTTTGGTTTAGTAGTATAAAGGGGGGAAATATTGCCAAAAAAACGAAGTTTTGGAAATGGAGGCATGAAATTTAAGTGATTTTTTTTCTAAGAATTCCTAATCCACACGTGTTGTGGACTTGAATGATTATGATTCTAACTTATGTTCATTTTGTTTTGTTTATTATAGGTACTATATGATATTGGGATCCGCAAGCGAACTAGATAGTTTGGAATCTGTTTAATGTATTATTTATTTTATCATTTATTTGGACACATTTTTGAGATTTCTGTGCTAGTACTCATGTAATTATTAATAAGTACTAGTTTTACTGGACTAAAAGTTGTTTATGAATTTTCACATCATTTATATTAAAGATTAATTAAGTTTTAATATTATTGGTTTTGTTATTCAATATAATAAAATGGTGAAGTTGTTTATGGGTACGATCTTCTAATCATGAGGTCAATATTTAATATTCTAATTATCACCCTATAGGCAACGACAACGTACAAAAGCGGGAAAAAAATTCTCATTATGAAGTTTGACAACAAAACCTTGGCGTCGTTTTTGACAAACTTTAAAAGAGTAGTGACCTTTGGGATCTAATTCACGATAAGAATATACGGTCGTTATTAATGTGTTGGTCATGTAAAATACATAATAACGACCATGTGTTAGTTCGTCGTGAATAATTAACGACTACTTTATCTCCTTGTTGTCTTGTCGTAAATAAGTAACGACAAGTCGCAGTTTTGTCGTTAATAACTAACGACGGGACTTGGCTCGTCGTTAATACTTAAAGACGGGACTTTGCTCGTCGTCATTCACTAACGACGAACATGGTCGTCAAAATCATTAACGACGGGACCTATTGCAACCAAATGACGACGAATTTTTTTCCGTCGTTAAATCTAACTTTTTGGACTTTTAACGACGATTTTATCCGTCGTTAAATGTCCTTTTTCTAGAAGTCATTTAATTATGCTTCAAAGGACTTCGGAAGGCTTCGAGATGACGTGCCGCTAGGAAGTTGGATGACTTGATCCTTCGGAGAATGATAGAATGCTGCACGATCAAGACAAACACCGAAACTTGGGACACGACTCTCTAGACCTCTTTAACACCAAACCAAACCAAAAATCGAACTCTAAGCACAAACCGACACACAAAACCATACAAAAATTGCCTAAGATTGGCGAATAACTTCGATGCATCAAATTCCCCCACGCTTAGACCTTACTCGACCTCGAGTAACACAAAACAAAAGGGAAAATAAGACCGACAAGCTACAACGCGCACCAAGCTACGTATCCCCTTATTGCTCCACTTCAAATCATCCAAGCTACCAAATTCCAACCATCTAAACTTGGGATTACACAAAAAGAAGTACATCCCACTCGATGCCCATAAGAATACTCTACAAATCATACTCAAATTCCGAAAATTTTCGGGAATCGAGTTTTAACAATCACCAACATAAATCTACCAACCCAAAATGCTTTGAAAGTTAAACGCTAAGGACTCGACGACTCCCCCACGCTTAGTTGTAAGGTCACCAATACATGCTCAAACAACACTAAAAAGGAGCCAAAAAGAGACACCTCCTCGCTTTCGAAGACACAAGACTCAAGCCTAGACTAACTCGGAATAAGAAACTCCAATGTCGCCCCACTTATGACGCCATCACCGGCAAATGAGATGAGTGCACAAATTTGTTTTTCTTTCTCTCTTTTCTTTTCTCTTATTTTGCCTAGGAGCCCTTTAGGGTTTTCATCTTAGCTTTATATTCATTTTATCTCTCTTTTCTTTTAACTCACTTCCTCACCCGCTTATGATAAGCCACTTTTTTGTGCATAGGCCGCCCTTTCGTGTTTTCAACATGTCCGGGCCTCCTAATTTTGCCCGAATCGCCCGCCCTTGCGGATTTTCAACTCAGCGGGATTTCTTCCCATTCTTTTTTCTTTCTCTTGTTTTTTTCAATTTTTTTTCTCTTTTTTTTTCAAATTTCCATCAAATTACAAAACAAAGGCTCAAAATATATTAAAATCAAATGCAAAATAAATATAAACAACCACATTTGCAAAATATCCCCCACCCCCACACTTAAAAGGCACATTGTCCTCAATGTGGAAAGGACAAAAAGAATAAGTGGGGAAGGGAAATGGAGGGAAATCTCTAGGAGCCGGAGGGACCCCCGGGCTCACCTTGCCGGGCAGCCCTCCTAGCCTCTCTCTCTTGGCGGCGTATGGCGCGCGCCATCTCAATATCAGAAGACGGATCGGTGTACCCAATTTCTTGGGTTTCCGGTCCACCATAGGGGTATCGCGACACAAAGAAAGTGTTCATGGCCGAGACCATTGAACTCATGGTATACATGGTGTCTTTCATCCCCTAGTACCTCTCCTGTAAATCACTCAACTCACCCTCGAAAGTGTCTAGCCTCTACATTACCTGAGCTTGGAATGAAGGTGGAATCGAGTTTTAACAATCACCATCAAAATTTGGTGTGAAGTTGCGGTATGAAAACACAGTTTAGTTTAAGGTGCGAGATTTTAGGACTAGGGAATGGAAGTGAGCTCACCTAGGTCTTTTAGTCCGATTCGAGACCGGCTTACTAATATGAATAGCGGTAAGGATAAGAGTTGCTTCTTCTGTAGAAGAAGAAGACACCGGCTTCTATTAGCTGACATAAAAGGACCCCTCTTATTTGTTTTCATTTGGGCTTTCCTTAGTCTTGCAACGTCGCTCTGCTCACCCGAGACTCACTTCACTCCGATTGAGCAAAGGGGCGGAGCAAAGCTAGGGTCCTGATCGAGAAACTAGTAGTCCTATCTATCCACCTCTCCAGACACAATATCTTGAGTACCTATGATGGTGACCACATCGGCCGGGTGACGCGAAAGCCGTTTTAGTTAGTCACTAAAGCCGTTTTCTTGCTCCTTATGTAATGCATGATTTTCCGATGCCTGGAGGTGATCCTCCCTCTTTTCCTAATTGGCATATGTTTTGATCCTCCAACCTTGACCTCTTACACTCTCTCTCTCTCTTGTGCTTTAGTACATAAGGACAGCCTGGGGGGGACAATACAGTGAAATCGAAGGTAATCTATCCGGGACTCTTTATAAGGTCATACTCGATCTCATAGATACATATTGAATTCTGTGGAAAGCCGTATTCTACGAAAGTCGTATGTACGGTTTGGAGGGAGATCTTTCATATCTTTCGAGATCCACCCTACAATATAGGGTCAAAAAGCCAAAATAAGTGATTTTAGCCCTTATAAAAAGAAAACTGATTCTTGAACCCCTCAAAAGGCTTAATCAATGTGCGCGTTAACGGCCCCTTATTCGCCCTTTTGAGAGTGAAACTACACCATCAACCTACCCCAACTCTGATCTCTTTCTATAACCACCTCCTTAGAAAGAGCCAGTTTTTTCCCTCTTCCTCTTTCGATTGGCAAAGAAGCAATAATAGTAAAGCGATAAAAGAAGCAACTCCTTGAGCGGCTCTATCAAGGAGCAGAGGCAAGGGATCTTCTCCAGTGGTCCAGTCGAAAAGAGGGGTTCCTTTTTCGTCTCGAATTTTTCATCGAACAAATAAGGGAAAAGAATCATATTGAAAACGCTCCTAACCCAAGCCCTTCCTTCGTAGAGCCGTGTATTGTAAGTGATCCGAACCTGCCCGGAGCGAGCCTCCCATAGAGGCAAGTGAAGTTGGTGAGCCGTATGATGGGAAACTATCTCCTGCGGTTCGGAGAGGACTCAGCTGTTAGTTAGTACCCTCTTGGTTTCTTTAGCTTCAACCCGATTTACGTAAGTGTCTTCTGGGCTTGCGAGAGGGCTTTGACTACTGCCTTTCCTTTCTGGTTTCAGGAGAAAGACGTAGGAGGTCGTACACGGAACCTTTATGCCTTGGTAGGCTTTCGACTCAATCTAATAGCCAGCAGTATGGAGAGATTTCGACCAATAGAAGATATCATGGGTATTCGAGTGACGATGTTCTTAAAATGCGCAGAGCCCCCGATAATCCTCCCCTACCTTCGGGACTCGCTGTTGGACAAGCCCCGACACCAAAATTCTGACATCACCGCAGACCAATTTGTTTTCTCGCTCCTTGCAGGCGCGCATACCCAAAGTAGTATGTTTTAAAACGTGAGACGTTAGCCTCCCCGGGAGAAAATAGAGACTCACTAGCTTACAGATTAGCTCGTGGGCTGGGTTGCTTCTTGGATACTGGTGGTTAACTCCTAACCAAATATAATTAATCTTCTTTCCTAAACAACTGAATGTATAGTGGAAGTAAGGATCGTATCCACAGGGAGCAAAGTACGAGTCTATAAGTAGCGAAATCAAACCCCTAGAGTCTTCTAGGAGTCACGTAACCAATGGGGGGTTTGCTTAGGAGCAAGTACTACAATTATAGAGACTAAACAAGAAATGTTGTATGTTAAATCAATGAAAAAGGATCTTGGACTCGATTAATATCCACCTTCAACTAAAGTATCGATCATGGAACTCATAAACATGTCTCCCCTTTTGGTCACCTATTGACAAGTCTAAGCTTCTAACCTCCTAGATCGTGGTTAAAAAAACACGATCAGCGTGGTTTGAACCCCCTCTTACTATCACCTAACTCAAACAAATAGCATTTAAGTTCAAACCAATAGTAGCAAGAACCGAGGCACAATAGGATTGCTAATGATAATGAAGCATTAACATTCGAGCACTAAGTAAAGTCTCTCTAAGCACTTGAAGCAAAAATCAGCATTACAACAAACACCTAGTGTGCTACCAAAGAACTAAGAACATAACTAACCGATTATGTTCTTAACTCTAGCATTTGAACATTTACACAACTACACTAGTAGTACTCCTAGCAATATTATGCAAATATCAATGAAATAAGCTCAAGAGACCTTACAACAACCAAGGGAAATGAGAAGAACAAGAGTTCTCACATACAAGAGTTGAAAGCTTCAACTAACCGGATCCAATAACAAGTTTACGCTAGAACATACATGATTTACACCAAAGATTTCTAAGAGTTGTTAGTGTTTAAAATCCTAGAAATGGAACATAAGTACACTGATGTTCTCTTTCTCTCTCTACAAATAAAGACGATCTGAAAAACATATCTGAAAACCATCCGTTGAAGGAAAGATAAAAGAAAAGAGAGCAAGGCGACAGTGCCAGGTCGCGACCCGCGACTCGCAAGCCGCAGGTCACGACTCGCGACCACTGACGCGACTCGCGGGCAGCAGGTCGCGACTGGCTACTGCCCCCCCCCCCTCTCAAAAGCTACATAAAAGGGGAAGGGGAAGGAAGAAAGGCTTGGTCTCTGCAGGATCCTCCTTGGTGGCTTAGCCGCTACAATGGCTCGATACTTGGAACTCGAAATCGTAAGACTTGGAGCTTGGCTCGGAAGCTTCAAAGGACTTCGGAAGGCTTCGAGATGACGTGCCGCTAGGAAGTTGGATGACTTGATGCTTCAGAGAATGATAGAATGCTGCATGATCAAGACAAACACCAAAACTTGGGACACGACTCTCTAGACCTCTTTAACACCAAACCACGGGCACGTTTGCGTATAGACGCATGTCTTTTGGGTTATGTAAGGCCCCCCGCTACTTTCCAAAGATGTATGTTAAGCATTTTTTCGGAGTACATGGAGCAATTCGTAGAAGTTTTCATGGATGCTTTTGCCGTGCATGGAAACTCCTTCGATAATTGCTTAGATCATTTGACTTTAGTGCTTAAACGATGTATTGAAACAAATCTTGTTTTGAACTCCGAAAAATGTCACTTTATGGTCGAGCAGGGCATTGTTTTGGGTCATATAGTCTCTGAAAAGGGTATTGAAGTTGATAAAGCAAAAATTGACATTATTCATTCTTTACCTTATCCGACTAATGTGCGAGAAATTCGATCTTTTCTTGGACATGCAGGATTTTATCGCAGGTTCATCAAGGATTTCTCGAAGATTTCATCTCCTTTATGCAGGTTGTTACAGAATTATGTTAATTTTGTGGTCGATGAAGCTTGTAAGAGAGCATTTGATGAGCTGAAGAGGAGGCTAGTTTCAGCTCCTATAATCCAACCCCCAGATTGGTCCAAGCCCTTCGAGATAATGTGCGATGCAAGTGATTACGCGGTAGGGGCCGTGCTTAGGCAAAGAGTGGGAAGGATGCCTCACAAAACAATGCTTCATATACTTCAACTTCAAGATAATGTCAATTTTCGCTTTATCAACGGCCCCCATAAGTCACAATGAACAAGTAAAAAGATACGAGAGGCTTTATGATCACTAGTGGAAAAATAATCACGAGTTTGTTTAGCTTGCGGACAAACAATATAAGCTTTATTCAATTTCTTCCTACAAGTACTAGAATTAACAGCAGGAACAAACTTGACAACGCGATCTAACGAATGCCCCAGTCGACGATGCCATAACTCAAACTTGGATAAAGCAGGGTCTGTCACCGCTTGCACTGTAGGAATGCTGCGAAAAAAATAGAGTCCATCACGCCGTTCCACTAATCCATTGAGGGTCCCCGAATGTCGGTCTTGTATAACACACAAAGAATTAGTGAATCGAACGTGACAATTAGATTGAAGACGAAAAGAGCAATCAAGTGATAAAAGAAGTACATGGAAAAGAAGGTTGTGAAGATGAAAAAGAAAAGCTTGAAATTTGAAGACATGTCTCCCCTTCTTTAGATACATGTTCAATTTCAAGCTTTTTTTTTCATCTTCACAACCTTCTTTTCCATGTACTTACTTTTATCACTTGATTGCTCTTTTCGTCTTTTGGATTTAAAGGTGTCTCTTGTGGGCCACCACCAATAGGTTGTTCAACTTCTTTCTCTTTAGTTTCGTCTGCATGGGGTTTTCCTTGATTTGACCTAGTCTCCTTGACATCTTCAATCTCTTCATTGAATAACCTGAGTTGGTGGAGATCTTTCTCCCTTCGATGGGAACCTTCCACTAAGGTTTGAAGTTGTTGATTACAAAGTTCAAGTTCCTTCTTCATACATGAATTGCAAAAGCAATCCTTTTGATAAGAATTTGACAAAAACATCTTCTTGAGCTCTCTTCTCAACTTACTCCAAGTGGCAATCTTTTGTTTTCCATCTCTTCTCCTCTGGGCTTTCAAGTCTTCCCACCATCCTAAAGCATTATTTCTAAAAGAGTACTTGACTAGTCTATACAAATCATATTGATAAAGATCATACCTTTCACAGACTGTATCAACTTTGAGCCATCTTTTAAATTTGTATGGACAAAGTGAACCATCAAATTTAGGTATTTGAAGGCGTTCAGGGATATCATATATAGGACCCATTGTTTAAAATTGGAACACTCATAGAAAGCTCCTTGTTGGCTTGAAGGATTTTCGTCAGTTTTGCACCTCTTACGAAAAAAAAAACAACCCAGTTTAAGACTAAACGAACTCCGATTAGTCTCAACTTTTACCACTAGAAAGATCACTTCTTGAAACCCAAAAAGGACATATTACACACCTTGAAACTCAAAGAAACAACGGAGATATGGGCAAAAACTTTTGAGTAAAATTCGGACTGGTTTGCGGTTTTGTGTTTAGGGTTTGTGTTTGGTCGAATTTAGGCTAGGATATGTGTTGGCTCTGATACCAAAATGTTATATTCTGGCTATGCTCTAGGCAGAATAGGTTTGATTATGAATTATGATTGATAGTTAAGCTTTACTTAAATTAACTTAGATACAGAAATCACCACTAAGTCAATATTAAGGTCCTAAGATCACCACTTGATTCAAGTTTAAAATCAAGCTAGCATAGGCGCCTAGATTAATTATGAATTAATCAAAGCAAAATAAAACTCGAAAGTTTTTAAGCTATAAACGACTGAATTGAGTTTATTGATGACTTGTGCCTTTTAAATACATGTCCTTGACTCTCTAAAAATAAAAACTGAAATTAAAAGATAACTATTGAAATTAAAAAAAAGTAATTAAACTAAATAAGATAAAAACCTATCCCAACTAGGATTGTAGTCGTCCCTCCTTGATTCTAGGCGTCCATCCTTGCTTTTCTATCTTTTTAGATGCAATCTTGATCAAGATCTCACTTATCCCTTTCAAAGTAGGAAACCAAACCCTAATCTGATTAGGTTTAGGCGCTTAAGATGAGATATGGAGGGAAAATGATTCCTTTTGCTAGATTGTGTACCTTGGCCGCCCATTTTAGGGTTTAAGGTAGGATTTGGGCTCTACTTCACTTGTTCTCCAAGCCTTCAACCGTCCATCTTAAAGAAACAACCCTAGTTGACTTTCTAATTACTAAAAATAGAAATACAACTCAACTAAGACTTTCCTAGTTAATTTAATATGACATTAAATTAACCAAGAGTACATTAGACTCCTAATAAAGCAATAAAGATAGTTACTTAGTTAATAATTAATTAACTAAGCTAAGGACGTTTTCAAAGGACTCAATAGACTCAATAGATTTAATAGACTTAAGGGAATTCAGAACATCCCTTAAAACACAAGCAACCATGTTCTTAGTCTTAGGATCAATGGAGCTAGATGGACCTCCATCAAAGCCTTTGGTTATCTTCTTAAATCTCAAAACTAACCATAACCAATAATTAAATAGACTTATTAAGAACTTTAGATTGATTAGGTTAGAGTAGCCAGATTCGTATGCATCACATTTCGTCATCTTCATCTCTCCCATGATAAGATCTATGCTTTTTTTTCCTCTTTTTTTTTTTTGTATTGTATGTATTATGGGTGTAGGTGTATTGTGTGTGTTCTAAAGAGGGGCAAATCCTCCTTTTATAGCCCTACAGACTACTTGCATGATTTATTTTTTTATTTTAAATTTTTCATTGTAATATCAACATCCCTGCATTGTTGGTGAAATGGCAGACCAAAGTACTTAATGATTGTATAACAATGATTTTGGATTGGGCATCACTATTCTAGATAATAATATCAAACTCTCAACTAACTACTATATGGAATCACGTTGAAACTTGAAAGGATGTTGGTGTCCATCAGATTAGGCCCTAAGGGGTGTCTTCAAGAATAAATGAAAACTTGACAAATGTAATATCATGGGTGCGATCTGTTCTTCTCCCACTGAGTAAAGTATCCAGTGCTAATGCGATATTAAAAAACTATTACTTCTTTCGTTTTTTTAAAAGGGACACTTGGTTTTGCACGTGGACAGAAAAAGTACAAAAGTAAAAAAGATGTGGCCCTTAATTGGATTATGGATTTAACCACTGTGAGAAAGTATTTTTGCCTAAAACCCTACAAGTGGGATTGCGAGGTATACGTAGGAATTGGTTTAGCCGGTGTGAGAAAGTATTTTTCAAGAAAATGCAAGCAACTGATGCTACAACAGCTGAATTCCATGCTATCTTCATGGCCATTGACTAGATAATTATGGAACACAATTTATCTAATTAATGCTCACGTTTTTCTCAGACTCCAAAATAGCAGTGCAACACATAATCCACCTACTATTAAGGACTGCTATTGCTTTGTGATATGGCTTCTCTATGCAAGGAATACCCAGGGAGGAGTAGACTACAAGAGTTGGCCAAGGTTGGAAGGGAATGTCTTCAGGATGCAGATGGCTTGGCAAGATGCGCAAGGGAGCAAATTGTTGTACCTATTTTGAATTACTGTGCTCAATTCACCCTTCTTCAATGGTGGTTGTAAAATTAACAAACATATCTTTTGGATGGTTTAAGTAGGGCTCAGGGAGCCACACATTTTCATCTAACTCATGATCCTAGACAAGCTTTATGTGATAGTTTGTAGTAATTAATATATTGTTCCTTCCAACCAAAAAAACAAAGACGTGAAAATGTAAAAGGAAAAAAGTATAAAAGGTAGAAAGAAGAAGAGTGAGGTGCATTAATGAGGTGTGCCAACCTAAAAGTGTCAAATGTCGCTATTAAGAAAATCAATCATAAATGACAAATTGCCCCTATTAAAAAAACGGATTAGATCATGATAATCCCACTATCATTTGAGTGTTTTAGGAGTAGGTAACCTGTAACTTATAATCACTTGATAAGAGGTTTTCTTTGACTTAGTGGTCCAAGTAGGGCTGTTCAAAATTCGGTTCGGACCGGTAAAGTGGACCGGACCGGACCGGTCACAACAGGTCCGGTCTTCGGGTCAAAGATTTTAATTTTCCGGCATTCGGTCCGGTCCGGTCCAAAACACTGTAAAAATCGGTCTTGGACCGGACCGATTTTTCATTCAAAAATATGAATATCGAAGATCAAAAAATATAATTTTCTCCTTTTGTATGTTTTAGATTATATTTTATTAGTAACTGATTTAGATTAAAGTCTCAAAAAAGACCTTGAAAAATTCATTTTGAAGATTTACTTTTATAATATTTCCTTATAATGATCAAAAGTATTAAAAAGAGTGTGGAAAAGTGAAAAACCGGTCTAATTCGGTCCGGTCCAGGGTTTGGACCGGTTTTTCCGGTCCGGTCCGGTCCCGGTCCACTAAAAACTAACCGGTCTTTGGGTCTTAAATTTAAGAATTTCGGTCTTCGGTCCGGTCCGGTTTTTTCCGGTCCGGTCCGGGTTTGGACCTGCGAACAGCCATAGGTGCAAGTATATTTTGTGTTTTTAAGAAGAGGGGAAATCTTCTTTTAATACTTCATATCCCTCCCGGCGGCTCCGTGCGTACTTTTTGTTTGGATGGGTTCTTTTTATAGTATCAGCGTCCTTGCATAATTGATGAAATCGCAAGACGCAAGTCCTTAATTAAACTGATTCCGTTGAGGTAAAAATCTACAAAAAAGAGAAACATCCAAGACCCATTTTTGTGGCTCTACACTCTAGCCATAAATATTGTTGTGTCATTGTGTGTGATTCATGCTGAAAGTGTATTCATCAATGATCAATAATCAACAACCGATGACAATGGATTACAATTATTAGATGCCCGCGTGGCCTCAATAGGTGACTTATTTTGGATTTATATCAAACCGAAATATTATTCATTAATCACGAATCTTTTTGAATAGATTTTGTGTAGGTCATCCTAAAATTTTCGAAAGCACGAAAGACCGGTCTTTTTATCCATTTTAATAATGTTTTTTTCATGTATCCACCTGTTTCACCCTTTGGGCTCCATTCTAATAATGTGTAATATGCATAACTCACATAAGATATAGGATCTTGTTAACGAATGCCCCGATACGTTTATTAACATTCAATATATTTCTCCAAATGGTATTATTCTGGAATATATGCCAAAATGAATGTGGTCTAACTATTATTTATGTTAACTTTAATATTTCCACTTTTAGTTGCCTTATCCAACGTCCGAGCGTTCATTAGCATTTGCCTAAGAAATAATAGGCACCTTTAATCCGAAAAAGGTATAGCACACATATATAACTTACATAATTAAGAAATAGTAATAATTACCTTAATTGGGTCTAAGAAGTTTTTCGTCGTAAAAATAATTTGTGTTCCTTTGACTTAATTTTTATTTATTCTTATTGAATTTCACAAAATGTACGCTCATATACCACATCTAGAGATTTTATAACATCTAAGAGTAAGGTAAAAGTTAGAATTGAAATTAAAGTTGTTAAGAGTGTTTGGTAGAATAGAAGGGTGATCATATAGTATTAAAGTTTCACATTCTTATTTGTAAATTTAATCATTCATTGTTTACAATTAATATTGTTAAATATTAATAATTAAGGAACATTTTGATATGGCATAAGAGAATCGATTGAATATGAATTTTTGTAATCAAGTGGTAAGAGTATAAATAAAATTCATTGTAAAAGGGAGAATTAGTTGTTTATCAGAAGGAAAATTAGTCTAAAAGATAGAGATTGGATTGAAGTCGCGTTAGTGTTGATGAGTTTATTTTGCTTGTCTTGACTAGCTTGTGGGCTGGGTTAGTTTGGTCTCCATTTTGTTGAAGGGCCTTGCCTAGGAGATAAATATTCAAAATACTTTGGAGTTGTAGACTGTAGTTTTTGAGATATGGCCATGCCTCCTTTGCTCTACTCTTCTGCTTCGAGCACATTTGGCATGGGGCTAGAACCTACAATTCTTAATTACAAATAATTTACTGACTATATTAAAAAAAAATATCTTTAGGAAATAAATTTAACGATTATATTTATTTTCCTAAATTGATTTGATTTGGGTGATTTAATTAGCTTCTTACCTTAAAGGGGTTATTTAAGGATCATACTTAAGGTATAAGTTAAGTATGATAATCCAAAGGGTTTTATGAAAGTTTAGGTTTTCAAATTTGTATTTTTATATTAATGTAATTTGATTAACGTTTAAGTCTTTATTTATTTTAATAGCTTTTGGTTGGGATTTTAATGGTGGATCATTTTATGTATTTAAGAGTTCTTCAGAGGGAGTTTTTAAACAGTTTTAAAGGACTTTAAAGCCTGCCCATATTTTATCATAAATGTTTAAGCATTTTTTAGAGTTATGAATTTATTGTTTGAATGTTTTCAAGGAGCTCAATTCACTAGGGGACGTTAGACATTGCTCGTAGCTTTTTGAGTGAGATTGTTTGCGTAGAGAGGTACGTGACATAGCACTTGGCATCTATATGATTAAATGAGATTGTGTGAATGTATTTAAGAATCTCGGATAGTGTTCATGAGAACTTTGTATGTGATTTGAAATTATGAATGTTTACATGAAAGCATGATGTATGTCTTTCTATGATACGAACAATTGAGTTTGGATTGGAAGTATTGGATTGGAATGTTAGAGTGGTGGTTCAAAACTATGAAAATGTTTTATGAACTATTATCGAGACCATGGCTCTTGTAACTGAAACAGCAGTGACCTTGACCTCCTACTTGTAATTGGGCATGAGGCGTGAACAACTTATGGTTACCGAGTGCCGGAGCTAGCTCGGTATTCCATGTATTCAAGGTGAGGAGATTTGGGTCGACCAACCCGACATATTTCGCCCTTATCATCACGAATGTTTGGATAAAGATTTAGAATATTTCATACTTTTTTAAAAAATCCGGTGTGAGTGGATCTGGGGGAGTCAGGAGGGAAGTAGCGAGTTTAACAAGACTGAGGTTTTTTATTCTTTTATTTTTCGCCTATAGTAACCATCAATTTTCAGCGTGAGTAACTTAGGAATGAGCAGAAAAATTGACAACCCGCTCAGGCATAGAATCAGATGGACTAACGGATCTGGTACTGAAACTGGTCATATTGGGACCGAGTCTGGGTAGAAATATAAGGACTCGGTTGCAACTATTCTAATTCTGGATAGTAAAATTTTGGACCTAATACCCATTGGGCTGTATGTCAAGCAATGCTAATACAAATATGATGTGATTCTTTTTCGAATATTGTTTGGCTAACAAATGAAAAAATACTAGTTTCGAATGCCGCTGAAAATCGAGTACCCGACTTTGAAATCGGTTCCTATCGGTACCAAGACCACTTCTAGAACGTTAGAAGCTTTTATAGTCAAATTGTCGTCCCCCTCACAAGGGACCGAGTACCCGATGTCTGTCCCAGGCCAACTAGTTCCAATTCCCAAAAATAAGGAATCTGTCCAACTAATTTCAATTCCGGTTCCAGTTTTCAGGAACCGGTTTCGAGCTCCGTTTTCTGACATTTTGACCGGACACTCGTTATGCTCACCCTCGCCGAGTATACAGTAACTCTTGTTTCATGTTGTACCGCTATTGATTGAGTGGAGTAGTCTCATAAACACATCGGGTTTATTGTAACCAATATTTTAGATATCAAACATATTTATCAATGATAGGATATAAAATTATTCATGGGCCTTCAGCCATTAGTTTAAAGTTTTTGGTTGAGATGGTTCTTGGACATGGTATCCAGAGCTACTGTGACCATAAGGTCACGGATTCGAATCTCATCCACCATTCCTTTTAATAGCGCTAAGTACGAGGGAGGTTTGTGTTGTATCTGCACTTCAAGCCCAATGGGCTCTTGTGGGAGAGAGCATGATAGACTATTAAATTATTTCTAGACCTTCAACTATTAAGTTAATCTTTTAGTTGAAATGGTTGATTGACATTAATTATACTAAATGTACAAATAACAGCGGTTGCTTACACAACCGCATGCTATTAAAGGAATGTTGTCTAATTCCAACTATTGTACTAGTGTAAACCACCAAGGCACCAACCTTCATCTCCAGCTACCGCGAAATCCAAATTGAGAACGTTTATGAAACGCTAGTAGTGGGTGGCATCGTGGCGGTGATGGTTTAGGCGTATGGGTGGATGGTTGACGATGATAGCTTGTCACTTACTAGGTTAGAATAATTTGTCAGTCAAACTTATTCAAGACAAAATTGTAACTTAATTCTCTAACACATACCAAATAAGGAAAGAATAATTTGTTATAATCAATTAGAATTAGCTAAAAAAGAAAATTTAATCCTCTAAAACTATCTAAATGAATTTATTTTTAAAAATATAGTATATTAACAATTGCAAGTTAGCACAACTATGAAATCTATAATGGGCTCCAAAATTACTACTCGCTTAGTTTGTTTTTAATTGTTACTGTATACTTTGGGTGATAACCAAGGAAATTTAGACAATGATTGTTTGGTGAATAGATAAAGTTATTTGGTGAATAGATAAAGTATTAGAGAGAATGTTATAAAAGCAAAAAGTGTTTGTGTGTTTAATGGAAAAACAAAATGACAAGTGGGTCTCAAAAACGTGGGAAATTGGAATGTAGAGATATGAAAGTTTACTAAAGATAGTAAGAGTGAAAGTTAACAATTAAAAAGAAACGTCTTAAAAAAGAAAGTGACATTTAAAAACAAAAACGGAGGGATTACAACATAATTAGCGACGGATCAACATAGTGCTTTTAATAATTGATTGATCGAACAAAGGAAATTCTAAGAGAATGTAAAATAAACTAGATTCATTATCCATTACTGTTCTATAAGCTAGGTAAGTAAAAAGCAGAGCTAAGAACAACCCTCTCGGTGCTCCAAGATAACTTGCTTCACAAATATTATCCCCTAATACAAAACATAAACGGTGACATATCAAGATAAAAACTGAGCAATCTTGCAGGTTATCTTTTGGCTTGAATCCTAGTGAATTGGTATCCTTTCATTCCATTTAATCACAATATGTAAGATTCCAGAAACTTTGTTATGGTAGTGGGTCAAAGCTTACTATATTTTTTTTGTGTGCGGTACTTCGAGTACTTTTTGTGAATCATACAAAATTCAAGTATTGCATATAAAAAGTAACGCAAGTGGTAGATATTTCATATAAAGTCATAGGAAGAATGTGAGGCCCGTCAAAGTGCAGGCGCAAGAAGCCCCTGTGCACAGGGCCCCAAAAAACAAGAATTTATTAGGGTCCCACTCTCCCTCACCCATATTGCATCAGTCCAAACAAAATAATTGACTGAATCTATTCTATGGCGAGCATTAGAGAATAATAAAATTTATTATTTTTGTCTTTACAGTTCTCAATACTCACCCCACTCATTCATCACGTCAGTTTCTATTTCCTCATTTCTCTCTCAATCTCTTCAACCTTTAACCTTCCATTTCTACTCTACAAAAATAAAATCTTCCATCTTCTTCCTAAATTTTTTTGCTTATGTCCCAAACAAAAAAATTAATTGATTCTCATTGATTTATTTTCTGATTACATGGAGAATTTAATTCCTAATCTTTCCCTAACAAAATTTTGAACTTAATAAGACTATAATCTTTAAATAAAAGCATATTGATTTATATAACGTTTACGTAACTGTGTGACGGTAAAAAAAAGTTTATTAATGTTGAAGATATAAACGATATAAGGGCATGTATGGGTATAATTACCCTCTCACAAGTACACTAAAGCCCAACATGAGTTGGCAAGCAAGGTTAGGCGGCCTAAAGCCCAAATGGCCAAGACTCACGCTCATTTCACTATATATACCCTTAGTAGGGCTAAGGTAATGGAGGACAATCCATTCTCACAAGGACTAGATTGAGCTCCCACTTCTCTCTCCCTACATCCACACTCTCTCTATCTAAAATGAGTACTGACTTGAACGTCGGAGGCCACGTCCTCGGGACACCCCCGGGGGTTTGGGGTTCATTTGCAGGTTCTTTGTCGGAGTTCGGACTCGGACCGCTCATATCCACCGGAAAGAGGTACGACACTCTTAGACAGAAATAATTTGGCGCTAGAAGGAGGGGAAGAGAAAAAGCTGTAACAACCCAGATCTACAACCCTTGCCATTTTCTTTCGCAAAAAGGTATGTCATCGCTTAAGCGAAGCTTTTGGAAAATATCGATGCAAATATCCTTGGTCAAGGAAGCAAAGAAGCATAATAGGACTTTATGTATTAGCCCAATTACTTACGCGACGGGGCAAAAAGAACCTAATTAAGACCTAAATGCAGCGGAAAACCTATTCCGGGCTATTACCATCACACTCACCATTAGTGTGGAGCTCAAAAACCTTGACTTTTAAAACTTTTATATTGTAATGACTATATAAAAACCTTTAACTATAATAAACTATATTAAGTGGTCCTAAAACGCTTTAAACAACTAGATTTGTTATTAAAAATTCTACTGAAAATCCGGCAGAGTTCCGTTTGTAAAACGGACCACGGACCGCCTAAAACTTAATTGAGGACTCGCGTCCACTTATAAACCTGTATTCAAAATCCAGCAACCATTATAGTTTAAACTTAATAAACTCAAACTCTTTAAACTTAATTACAAGTTGACTATTAACTATACTATTACAAAGTCCATCGTCCTCGCCGCGATACAAATAATAGGAATAACACATATCGAACCTTCTTCAATAATACTATCTTCATGTACCTGCATATACCAGCACGTAGTATCAGCCAAACTGGCTGAGCAAGATTCCTTAATGTAAAGCCAAATATATATGCAGGTAGGATACATTAATCATATCCTACAAATCATTTTTCTTTCAAACACATAAATAAAATAATAAACTTTATAAAACCATTTCTTTCTTTCTTTTCTAAAACAAATCTTTTTAATCTATTTATAAATCAAATCCTTTCAATTTCCTTCTTTAAATCAGATCCTTTCTTTTTCTTTTTTCCAAATATTTCTTTTTTCCTTTTCTAAACAAATCCTTTTTCTCCTTTTTCTTTCACGAAAAAAGAATCATAAATCTAGGGAATGGAACAAACTTTCCTTGCCTTTGGGCTAGCTAGGCCCTCCGGATAACTATAGACAAAGACCTCTAGTGTGCACACCCTACATACGGCCAAACCGCAGCAGAAGATCAAAACTATTCTATTATGTATCTGTAAAGCCAAGATAAAATCGACCAAGTTCCAATTCCTTGAGATACCACTTAGGTAATCCCCACAACTTTGAAAACATAAAACTATTCTCGTGGTATACCACATAGGCAATCCCATCAACTTTCAAAACATAAAACTATTCAAAATATCTTTCTATAACCTTTCCTTTAATTGCGGTTCGGAAACCAACTTTCTATCTTTTGAAAGAACATCCTCCCATTCAAGCCAATCTCAACAAAGATTAGATAAAAACCCTCTCCAAACTCTTCTTGTAAACTATAAAAGATACTTTTCAAACTAAACTCCAATCTTTTGAAAAAAACTCAATCAAAATGAATTTAAAACCTTACAAAACTCTTCTCGTAACTATAAAGTTTTTAAATCTTATCTTTTAAACTTTGCTTGTAAACTTATAAAACATTTACGCAGGAAATTTTACCTTTTTAAGCTTTTAACGTAAACTATACAGATCTGAATATGAAATCTTACCTTTTTGAATCACAGTTAAACAACTACTTCGGTCTAAACGACTTCTCAGTGAAACCGAAAGCTACCATATAAATGTGTGTACTTCGTAAACTTGGATACAACTGACTTTAGTTCACAAAGCAAATCAACATTTCCTAATCTCACATAAAACATCAAACAAACATATTATGTTCTAACTTAAACTTTCATTTAGCATTAATAACGTCTAACTAAAATCCTTCACCAATTAATTAAAAGTCCTCTTACTTTATATACAATCGATCTTTAAGAAGCATATACACATTTGGATACATAAAAGTTCATTGTGAAACAATTATATCAAAAATTAGAGTTTTAAAATGAACTATACAAAATATGCATTTTGGGCAGAAACTTAAAATGATCATAACTTCCTCCTACAAAATCCAAATCAATCCTTTCTTGAGCCTATCTTGAGTAAAATTTCAATACGAACAACTTTTGTGAAATAGTACTTTTGCTAAAAATGCCCAGAAACAGTCTAAAAACGCAATTTACGAAACTGTTCTGTTTAGCATACGAATTATAGCACTTCAATCTATTCCAACTCACAATAACAAGTTTAATAATCAAACTAGTAATATAAACTAACTATTAAACATCTAATTACACCTTCTACTTAACCAATTCATATTCAAAACCTTCCAATCAAAAACCCCCAATTCAATTTCAATACATAAACCCTAAATTCATAAACTTCATAAAAACTTCAATTAAGGTAAGAAATTTAACTTACCCACTATTAAAGAAGATTAGGGATGAAGATAGCTTCAAACATTGCTCCCAAAACGTGCCTTAACCCCCAAAAACGAACTAGAAAACCGAGCTCCTTGCTCCCTCTCTTCGCGCCGCTGCTCGTGCCCGAGCATCACCAGTGCTTTTGCGCGCTATTGGCCGCTTTGGGTCACCGGAGTCTCACCGCTTCCCTTTTCCCTTTCCTCTTCTTTCTCTTCATGGTTCTCTTCTCCCGTTCCTCCTTCCATCTCTGTTTTCCCCTTCTATGAAGAAAACAATATGACGCTTCTCTTTCCCTTTTGTTTTCTTTTCTTTCTTTTTCTTTTCTCTTTTTTTTTTCCCACTTAAATTGATTTTCTAATTTACTCTAATCTCCCCTGTTAATCTATCTATCCCAATTACCTTGAATCCCACTTATTTTTAGATACATCTAATTATATCTACTTAAAATTCTAAAATATAAATTAAATAATGATACAAATTCATACTTCCTCCGTTTTTTTTAAATGTGACACTTTCTATTTTAGGAAGTTTTAAATTAAATGTGACACTTTCTTTTTTGGTCAATAAACTCTCTCTATCTCTCTCCTCTCACATGTGTCCCCTTATTTTTTTTTCTCTCTATGTCTTTCCTTCCCAAAAATTGCTCAGGAGTCCGTCAATCTAAAAGTGTCACATTTAAATAAAAACGGAGGAAGTATAAAACAACAATAACCAATACTCGTTAAAAGAATTAAACTCAATATTTCTTGAAGTCATTTCAACCGTCAAAATAATTAACTAAAGTAATATAATTAGCTTTCCAATAACTCTATAATCAAATCCAATTTCTTTTACATAAACTTGAGAAATTAATATATGATCAGGCTAAAAATCATACTTAGCTATTAATAAAATACTCTTTTAAGAATTGGGGTATTACAAAAGCGCCCATGGAAACCCACCATTTCCATGGCTACATTGCTCAAATAGATATTCTATGGTCTGAAATACTCCAATTCAGACCAAAATCTACAAGATCTACAAAATAATTCTTGGCGATCAGGCAACTACTCTCAAAAAAGGAAGAGACCTGATGAGATCAACTCATCCACTGCAACAAGATATAAATTGGGTTTCACTCATTATGACCCAAAAATATGTCTAGTGGCAAGATGTAGAAATTAGCTCCAAGAAAAATAAGCACCACAAAGCAAAGTGACTTGCATTTCAGTCACAGGTTCGTGGGATTTGCCAACAACTCAAGGTAAAAGTAAAGCTATGAACTCATGATGAACTTGCAAGGAAATAATCAAAGCTGAGTTGGAATTAAATACCACCAAGAAGTTGATGTTCAAGCAAATGAAGCTGGCCATCTTACATCTTAAATATCCCGTGTCGAGACGCACACCATTAGACTTACAAGCCACGCTCACCCTCTGTTAAAGCTAAGTATGAGAATTAAAATTTGCATTCTTCATGTTAATACAACACTGGGATTGGGTGTATTTTGCTGTGATCCTAGCACTGATCTTCCGATTATCATTACAATCTCCCAATCACCCAATCTCCTCAAGTAAAAATAAGCGCACATTAAGTGTTCAATTAAATGCCCAAGAGAAATAGATTTGTGCAATTACGCTTATGAGCTAAGCAAACCTATTCATGGCCGATACCCTCTGTTAAAGCTAAAAAATGAGCTGAGCAGACACAAACAGAGCCAGTAGACCATGTGTGTTCGACAACAGACTTGTCCAACAGACTTAACAGATGATATTCTGCGAACATATGAACTTAACAGACCAATCTGTACATTAAGCAGACTTGGCACAACTAGCAGAGCGAGATGACGTGGGAAGTGGGTCTGCAACGTCAACCAGAAAATTTTCAGACCACTTCGGGTTAAACATACCAACAGCATAGAACACAACGGACTGGACGAAGACATCAGTCCGCACATTGAGCAACTTGGTATAGCTGACGAGACCAATCTGCACAACACGCAGATCGGGTGCAACCATCGGAAGTAGATTGCAGACACTAGCCTCGCTTCCGTGCCAGATTGACAGAGCATGATATTCTGTGGATTTCTGATTTGCGATAGCACCTACTATCTATATCAGGCGCACATAGCAGAATAATGCGCATCAGAGAGATGATACGGGAAGATTGAAACGATGCAAGCAGACAACTTCGGGCGATTGCAGACTCGATTAGCAGGCTCCAAGTGAACAATTCTAGATCGTAGACTTCAAACTCCAGAGCCGTTTTGCAGACCTTGAGCCTCTGCTCACTCGAACTACTCTTGGTAACTCTCGATTACCCTTGAGAGAGAGCAAACCCAGATGACTCCGCTGCATAGCTCAGTTTAGCAGACAACAACCATGGTCTTCAAATATTATTTCTTCGACTTCCAAAGAGAGAACATCAAGCTAAGTGCTTTGCTTCCATTATTATTGATATTAATTTTAAGTATGTTCGACGCAAAATTAGATTGAATTTATGATCGATGTTGTACTTACTTTATATTACAAGCTTTAAACATCGATTATTGTAGTTTGTCAATGACTATCAAAAGAGATGCCAACATTCACTATATTTGATTACATGACATGATTAAATGAAGTGCTACTATCGATTTATGAGACGTCTTCCGATCTCTATGTATGCCTAGTTGGGATGTCAAAATACTACTCTTAAATTGACCTCCAATTCAACTTAAGAGTGGGAGGGAAAATGAGTATATGTTATGTGACCCAACTTGATGCAAATTTTAATCGAAATTCAATATTCATTATAGTGCTTGATTATGAAAGCCCCTATTTTTTGAGTCTACACATACTATTGAAGATTGAAGACTCTAGCAGGCTATTAAGTTGCAGGAAAGACATATTACTGAAGACTTCGGCAGGCTATTAAGCCGTTGAAGATATATCTCATCGAAGACTCTAGCAGCCTTAAACCTGCTAGAGAGGTATTTTGTTAGTGAAAGTATTGGGTCAGACCGTCTGACCCAATCTCACTGTCAGACGGAAACAGCCGCAGCGCTTCAAGAAGAATCGCGACAGGAGAGGCCACCTCAGCGCAGAACACAGTCATAACGAAAACACGGCGGTTGACATGGGCGGTAGTGATGGTTGTACGGTCACCGTGGCTTAGCTGAGTTGTGGCTTGGCGTTAATTTGGCTAAGGTTGTGTGTGTTGATGCTGGATTGTATGATGATGTCGTTGTTTGTTTGTTTGTTTGTTGTTGTTGTGGCTTAGACATTTGTTGAGTGAAGAAGATGAATGGGTTGGGTGGTTACTGAATGAATAAAATCTGTAAGTTATGTTGCTTTCATTTAGAACTTATTTTATTTCATTTACTTAAGTTTTGTTTTCAGTTAGGTTTTATTTTTATTTTTTTAATTTTAGTTAGTTGTTAAATGAAAGAATAAGAAAACTAAGTGAATGGATAATATAAGTAACTGAAAACTAAACAAACATATAAATGAAAAACTAACTGAAAAGAATAGGAAACTAGCTGAACGTGAAAAAACATGTAAATGAAACAATAACAAAACCAACTGAAAGAATAAAACACGTAAATGAAACAATAAAATAACTAACTGAACTTAAAAGACATCCAATTGAAAGAAAAAACGATCAACTGAACTTAAAAGGGGTCCCACTGAATGAACAGAAGGTCCAACTGAAAGAATAGAATGTCCAACTGAAAGAATAGAATGTCCAACTGAAAGAATAGAAAGTCCAACTGAACTTATCCACTGAACAACTAAAATCAAAATGCATCCAACTGAAAAAATATTGAAACCAACTGAAGTCGTCTGACCAAAAGTTATGGTCAGACGCGTCTGACACGATACCTTCTCATTTTGTTATTATTATTGCAGACCCCATCTCAGACAAAGGGATCTGCCATTATTATCATTAGTAGATCCTCGCCTTACACAGAGGATCCTGCTCCTTATTATTATTATTGCATACCCCATCTCAGACACAGGGCTCTGCCATTCTTATCATTAGTAGATCCTCGCCTCAGACAGAGGATCATGCTCCTTATTATTATTGTATACCCCATCTCAGATAGAGGGCTCTGCCATTATTATCATTAGCAGACCCTCGTTTCAGACAGAGGATCCTGCTCCTTGTTCTATTGAAGACTTCACCGAACTATTAAGCCGATGGAAAGACACATTTCATTGAAGATTCCAACGAGCTAATAAGCCGCTGGAAAAAAGAGCGCTAATTACTCGATCTGGGAGGGCAAAGCCTCAAAGGGCCCGGAGTTACCACGACCTTATGAAGGTTTAGGTTTTCAAATTTTATATTTTTATATTTTTATATTAATGTATTTAAGAGTTCGTTAGAGGGAGTTTTTAAACAATTTTAAAGGACTTTAAAGCCTGCCCATATTTTATTATAAATGTTCGAGCATTTTTTAGAGTTATGAATTTATTGTTTAAATGTTTTCAAGGAGCTCAATTCACTAGGGGACGTTAGGCATTGCTTGTAGCTTCTTGAGTGAGATTCTTTGCGTAGAGAGGTACGTGACATAGCACTTGACATGTATATGATTAGATGAGATTGTTTGAATGTATTTAAGAACATAGGATAGTGTTCATGAGAACTTTGTATTTGATTTGAAATTATGAATGTTTACATGAAAGCATGATGTATGTGTTTCTATGATACGAACAATTGAGTTTGGATTGGAAGGATTGGATTGGAATGTTGGAGTGATGGTTTAAAACTATGAAAATGTTTTATGAACTATGATCAAGACAATGGGTATTGTAATTGAAACAGCAGTGACCCTGTAGGATGGACCTCCTACTTGTAATTGGGCCTGAGGCGTGAACGACTTATGGTTACCGACCACGGGGAAGTGTACACATTATGTTGGTTACAACTAGCCAGAGCTAGCTCAGTATTCCATGTATTCAAGGTGAGGAGATTTGGGTCGACCAACCCAACATATCTCGCCCTTATAATCACGAATGTTTGGATAAAAATTTAGAATATTTCATAGTTTGAATTAAAATCAGGTGTGAGTGGATCTGGAGGAGTCGGGAGGGAAGTAGTGAGTTTAGCAGGACCGAGGTATTTTCTTCTTTTTGTGTTTTTTTTCGCCTATAGTAACCACCAATTTTCAACGTGAGTAACTTAAAGATGAGCAGAAAAATTGACTACCCGCTCAGGCCCAGAACCAGATGAACTCCGAGGATCTGGTGCTGAAATGGGTCATATTGGGACCGGGTCTGGGTAGAAATATAAGGACTCGGTTGGACCGGTTCTAATTCTGGATAGTAAAATTTGGACCTAATACCCATTGGGCGGTATGTCTAGCAATGCTAATACAACTATGATGTGATTCTTTTTCGAATATTGTTTGGCTAACCAATGAAAAAATTATGGTTTTGAATGCCAATGAAAATCGAGTACCCGACTTTGAAATCGGTTCCTATCGGTGTCAAGACCACTTCTAGCACGTTAGACACTTTTAAAATCAAATTGTCATCCCTCGCACAAGGGACCGAGTACCCGATGTCGGTCCCAACTAGTTCCAATTCCAGTTCCAATTCCCGAAATTAAGGGATCGGTTCAACTAATTTCAATTTCGTTTCCAGTTTTCAGGAACCGGTTTCAGGCTTTGTTTTCTGCCATTTTGACCGGATACCCGTTATGCTCACCCTCGCCGACATTAGTGGAAAAAATAGCTGTTGATGCGGGCCTTAAAGGGGCTTGTAGCTATGTACAAGGGTTGTAGCTATTGAAAGCGCAGCTATTTTGAAAAAACCGTAGCTGCGTCTTTACAATGGTCGTAGCTATTGAAAGCGCAACTATTTTGAAATAACAGTAGCTGCTTACAAAGACGCAGCTACAATTGAAGTTTAGCTGCGGGCCACAAGCTCAAGCCCGCAGCAACAAGCGTCAATAGCTGCGGGTTTCAGCCTATGGCTTGCGGCTATAGTTGATGGTAGATGTGGCTTATCATCAACTTTAGCTGCGGGACATAGGCTGAAGCCTGCAGCTAAGTGGTTTAATTATTTAAAAAAAAACTGTTGCAGCCAGCAGCATACCAACAACGCCAACATACCAATTCAACCACATCAGCAGCATACAATTCAACCACACCAACATACAATTCAACCACAGTAGCATGTAACTAATTCGTGTCATACGAAGGAGCGTACATCCTCCCAAATACTCCACAAATACATCATTACACCACACATTATACACAAAATATATAATTGAAATACCGACTAGTATTACTTCAAGCTCGAAAGCCGACTAGTATTACTTCAAGCTCGCGTTCTCAAGTTATATTAATACAACATATATTCAAATGCCGACTTACAATATTATCCAGTTATGTTAATTCAAAATAGCAACTAGTATATATTCATTAGATATATTACTAATACATAATTGAAATAAGGTTCAACCAACTAGTTAATGACTAACATCCTTATATAATTAAACTAAGATGATAGATACCTACTTCTAAAATACTTCGCCCATTGCTCTCGAGCCACATTAATTTCTCCATCCGTATAAGCATCGAGTGTTCCAAAATATTCCTCAAAAGGCAATATAAGGTTGTAAGATTCAATAAAAGTAAGAAAATTCAGTTGACATGAACGTAAAACACTATATACGATCATATATTACTAAAATTTAAAGGAAATTCGGCAGAGTTTCGTTTAAAATATGGACTGCCTAAAATTTAATTTATGACTCGTGTCCAATTTATAAACCTGTTTCAACAAAATAAATAATCCAAATTCATCCACTCCCAACGTCTCCATACAGCTAAGCTAAAATGCTTCAATGCTATCCAAATCCGACAATCTAACACTATTTCAGAAAATACTAACCTTTTTCAAGCATTTACAATCACTGTACAGGGTAACAATCTCCAACATGTACTTCATGACATAATACCCACACTCCAATCCACCGGTTTGTTGAGGACACTAAGTTCAATCCATTACAAAGATGAATCACAAATAAGTTATAATAATAATGAAGTAAATATTTATGTACAAAAGTCTTTGAAGTGATATAATATGTAGTAGTTAATTATATAATAATAATGATAAAGTGAAAACACTTAATTACCTCCATTGAAACACAACGAAGTTCCCTTTCTCTTGTCTTAGGATGCTTACCATCATTGGCCTTGTAGATTTGATATGATCTACGTGATCACCAAAAATAAAATCATTAGATAGTAATTTATGTAAGATTCATAACGATAGGTAAAAGAAGCTAAATACTTACAAATTAACAAATGCCAAAACCTTTAGCATATGTGGATTATCATTAGGTTTCTTGGAGTTAAATATGAATACTTGACCAGCTTGAAGTTTAATTACTAGTAGCATCCAGTGGTTCCTTACAACATCAAATCAAATCGTTAGGGTTTATAAGAATAAGTATAAACTACTAGGATAACATAATCAACGATTAGTAGTTCTTACTTTTCATGATACGACGCCAAAATAAACTCGCATTGTTTCTCTTTCTTATTCTTCCCAGCAAGAAAAGCTTCCTAAAGTACGCTTTAAGCTTAGAGGGTTCATGGATACTTGTAGCATGTATCATTTGAGGACACATGAATGAAACAAGGGAGTTTTTGAAACAATTAGCAAATTCATCCATCAAAAACCTATACTAAATAATAATTTAAATGCTTGAGAAATGAGTAGAGGGAAAGTGGTGTGTTATTTCAAGCTACTATTTCGTAACTATTTGACTACTATTATACGTGAAGAACTTATATTTGATAAACATGGATGCATGACACATTGATACAAACCCCTTTTAGAAACTCCTCAATGTCCTCCCTAGTGACCCTCGACACATCATCATTCTCGTAGTAGAAGGGGGGGCTGTATTTGTAATGTAATGGATTCATACTTATCGTCTGGTGCAGTACTAAGTAAGAGATGCAGCAACTGACACTCTTCACCAAGTTGTTGAAGTGTTTTCTGATCTGGTGGGAGAAAGGAGTTGACTCGGGGTGCTCCATCACAACTACTACACTTGATCATGGGGTGTTTTTCCCTTTGCTTGAAGATGGTTCATTTACCTCCAATTAAATAGGATGGTCCAATTCACTGTAATGACCCTACAAGATAAAACATTAAATTTTCCTCTTCAAATTAAATACGACAAACAAATCACCTTTGCCTCTTCCCAATTCTTGCTCTTTTCCACTTCATCCAACTAATTATAACTCTCAGTGTTAATATTCGTTCTCATAGCACATGCACCAATTTGCTTACCATATTCATGGGCCCATTTTCCAATGTAGCTGTCCAATGAATCAAAATCCAAAACACATAGGTTGTCCACCCCTTTTAACCCCCCTTGAAAATCCTCGCCCTTGTTTGCCTTCGGATTTCGTAGATGAAACACAAGAGGAAACAACATGCACAACCTCCTGCAAGTGAAAAGATTAAACATGAATTCAATAGGAAGAAAAAAACATAAACAACATATACCGATGAGTTTACAGAATTGGAGTTTACGGAATCAGTAAATATAGCTGACTGATTTAAGTAGTACGACATGAGTTTACAACCAGACCTGCATAGTCCCTGCAGACCCGTGCACATACCCTGCACAATCCTAATCCGAGTTCTGGGTGCCAATCCAAGTAAAATAAAGTAAAATGAAAAAAGGGAAACAACCTTTGTTGTATTTCTGGGTGCCAATGCCAGCGAATCACGTTGTGGACTCCTCGCCCCCTCACTATTTTGAGGTGTCATATTAGTGCCCTACAACAAACATGTAGAGTTGGAATCTTCATTGACAATTAAAACTAAAAAAACGAATGAAAATAGAAAGTAACAGCTTAAGAAATCGCATGCATGTGTGAAGGGTTGATGGTTAGACTTTAGAATTAAAGTTTTGAAAAAAAACCCTCTGTACAAAGCTTTATATGAAGTTGATTGAATAATATTTACACTTAGTAATGAGCTGTAAATGAATAAACACCATCTCGCTGTCAGCTAACTTCTTAGAAACACTGAGATACTACAACCATCAGGAAAATATAACAGGCAAGACGAGACACATAACAAGAATAATAGCTAAGATAAGAAGAAAATTTAGACATATACCATTTGTAACAAACCAAAACATAATAAGAACAGAAAAGAAGCTATAAAGCAAGTGCCTTGTATCTCAAATAGAAGCTATAAATGATGTGAGCAAATCATATTTAAGCTAAACCGTGGATTCAGAGTCTATAACAGGTTAATTTTTCACAATCCAATCTTCAAAACTCGGCCAAGCAAGCAATGAATTATATATATGTAAACAGAACATATACAGACGTGGATGGAAAATAAACTAATTACTCTTCATAACTTAATCAACAAGAAAGTTGATTGCATCTGGTATGGAGAACTACAGGAATAGAATGGGCTCATTCTCATGGCATGCAGACCCTCCCAACCCTCCTGAACCCCTGCACACCCCCATAACCCTGCACAGACCCCCCCAAACCCCCTCGAACCCCTGCACGGACCCTCCAAACCCTCCCGAACCCCTACACAGACCCCCTGTACACCCCCCATAACCCTGCATAGACCCCCAACCCCCTGAACCCTTGCACAGACCCTCCCAACCCCCTGAACCCCTGCACAGACCCTCCCAACCCCCCTCCCCCCGGAACCCCTCCACAGACCCTCACAACCCTCCCGAACCCCTGCACAGACCCCCTTGCACACCCCCCCATAACCCTACACATACCCCTGCACATCCCCCCATAACCTGCACAGATCCCTGCACATCCCTCCCAAACCCCTGCACACACACCCCTACCCTAATGCACATAATCAGAACAAAAATCACATATTTACAATCTAAGAACCTAAGTGTTTGCTTTCCATGTCAATACTAAAATAAAAGAACTTACAACATTAGTTTTAGCGGCCATTAAAGCTATGTCATCCTCAGGATCAAGCTCATCCTCGGGATCAAAATCATCACCTGAATCATTAGGCTCGACCATAGTTCTTCTACAACACTTCCCCGTAAAGCATTTGTTTTTGTAACAATATTTTGTGGGCAATACTAGACCTTGAGCTTCCATCTGCTCCGCATTGAACTTTAACTTTTTGAATCATTACTTTTCATAATCAAGTATCGTAGTAGCATCAGCCGCCTTTTTAATTTTTTTTCTCTTTCATCTGCATGTATATTGTTAGTCATTTCATCGAGCAATGCCCAAAATGACGTGGATTATGGGTAACGGCATAAAAAGTCCATTGAACAATTAAAAGTAATCAAATTATATTAAACAACTAATATTTATCATAAGTAAAACATATAAAAGCAATAAATGCCCAATATTCATTCATTAAGATCAATGCGATAAATACAGTACAAAATAAGACTTACATATATTAATATAAAAGGCTTACAAAAAAATCGAAACTAAAACATATATAAACTTTTGTTCCCTCTTCCCGATTAAGATCTGAACGCATATAAATCAAATCAAAATCTTCATCATCTGGTGTGGTTTGCACACTCGTTGATGTAGGTGGCATGTCATCAAAGAGGTCATACTCTTCTTCATCAACAACATCTTCCACACCCAGAATGTGTCATTTTCCATGAATAACAAACTGCCAACCAGATTTAGTAATATCTTGAACATAAAACGTTTGTTTAGCATGTGAGCCTAAATGAAAGGTTCATCGGTGTCATGGAAACGAGTTGGGTCTACCACAGTGACCCGAATTCATCAGTTTCTCGACCACGTCGACTATCAATGTAGTCTAACTCCCAAATCTCTTCGATGACTCCATAATACACCAAAGTCGAATCAACCGGCCTCAATCCTTTGCACTAGCAAACTCGGTGGAAGACGCGGTCACCATGACACCACTATTTTGTAGTACACCCTTGCCATCTTGACATTTTGTGTAGAACGAATACCCATTGATGTCACAGCCCTCAAATGACCTCACTACTTTTCTTGGACCCCTTGCTAGCAATCTGATCATGTGTGGAACACTTTGATTAGGTTGCTTGAACTCACTTGCCACTTGCTTCTCAAAGCAGTTAATGAAAGTTCGATTATGTTCTAACATCGCCCGTACGTTCATTCTTAGGATACATGCTCCTCAATAGCTTCAAGTGCTTCATTACGTAAGGATGAACGCTTGACAACTGTTGCAACACATATAGGTGGCTTTTTTCTTTCCTTTCATTAGGAGGGATGACATCCCTTCCAACAATTGTGCCTTTACCTTGTAGCCTGCCCTCATGACGAGAAACTCTTAGTCCAATTGCCTTTATGCTAGCAATGAACTCCGCACAAAACTCCCCGATCTCGTCAGCCATATAGCCTTGAATGATGCTAGCCTCGGGCTTTGCTTTACGCTTTTCTTTGTCTTTCAGAATCTTAAAATATCTCTCATACGGGTACATCCATCTAAAAAAAAACCAGGCCACAAAGCTTAATTTCCCGAACAAGATGTACAATCAACTGAACCATGATATCAAAGAAAGAAGGTGGAAAATACATCTCAAACTTGCATAAGGTTTCAACTATGTCATTTTGTAATGCATCAAGTGTATTTGGATCTATCACTTTACTACAAATTCAATCAAAGAACAAGCATAACTTGACAACAACATGTCTTACATGAGGTGATTCTAGACCACGAATAGCCACTGGAAAAAAAATACTTGCATCATTACATGACAATCATATGATTTCATAGCACCCATATTCAAATGTTTTCAGATTTGAACAATATCCAGAAGGCACCTTGATATCGTACAAACACTCACAAAATAGTCTTTTCTCTGTCGAAGACATTGTGTAGCAAGCCGGAGGGAGATACATCTTACCATTTGTTCTCGGCTGAGCCCAAAGATTCGAATGAATCCCTCTCTTCTCCATATCCAACCTCGCACCCAACCCATCTTTTGTCTTACGACCAGGCATGTTCATCAACGTTCCAAGAACAGCATCGTACACATTTTTTTCAATGTGCATGACATCAAGACAATGTCTTACCTGCAAATCTTGCCAATATGGAAGGTCCCAAAGAGCAGATACTCTTTTTCAGAGCACACCTTTCGTTGATGTGGATTTTGTGGCCTTACCATGAACCATTTTCAAATGCTTAATACGATCATAAATCTGCACCCTTGTTCTTGGTTCGCGGGACACTCCTTTCTCAATGAATCCATCAAATTGACTTTTCTTCTTACGATAAGGGTGATGATGATCAAGAAACCTCCTATGAATTATGTACACATTCTTATGGGAATGTGTCAAGTAAATGAGCTTCATATCCTCTTCACAAATAGGACATGCTTGCTCTCCCTTAACCTTGTACCCTGAAAGATTCTCATACGCTGGGAAATCATTCACCGTGCAGAAAACCATGGCACGTAAATTGAAATTCGATTGTGTGTAGGCATCAAACATCGGCACCCCTTCAGACCACAACAATTTCAATTCTTCAATTAAAGGTGCTAAAAACACATAAATGTTATTTCTGGGTTGTCTAGGTCCAGAAATTAACAAAGGCATCATCAAATACTTGCGCTTCATACATAACCACGGTGGAAGGTTATAAATAGACAAAAGAACAGGCCATGAGCTATGTCTACTGCTCTGGGATCCGTATGGATTCACCTCATTAGTACAAAGAGCTAGTCTCAGGTTCCTATCTTCTTTCCCAAAATCAGAATTACGTTTATCAAATTGTTGTCACTGCTCACAATCAGCGGGATGCCTGATTTTCCCATCTTTCTTCCTTACATCGGCATGCACCTTAAGCTCTTTGCGTCGTTCTTAATTGAGATACACTTAAACTTAGGTATAATTGGAAGGTACCACAACACCTTCGCAGCATGCCCAATCTTGTTTTTCTCAATAGAGTCATCCCCTTTTTCATCAAACATCCCCTCGTTTTTCTTATATCGCGATATTTCACAAAATGGACACTTGTCCAATTTCTCATACTCCTTACGCTGGTATTCTAGGCCGAGAGGACACATTAATTTTTTGGCATAATAGGTTGACCTCGGAATCTCATTACCCTTTGGAAACATATTTGCTAAGGCTTCCAACAACAAGGTAAAACTCGCGTCAGTCCAATTACCTTGTGCCTTGATGTTAAACAATTTTAGCACGCCTGCTAGGAGTGATAAATTTGGACATCCAGGGTATAGGGGTGTCGTAGCGGCCTTTTCAACTCTCTCAAATCGCTCAGGAGTGTCACCAAGTTGTTCATGTAAGCCCCCATCATCTCATTCATATCATCTTCGCCGGCTAACTCAGCATCACTATCTTCACACTCCTCCCTAGTAGCTTCCTCACCATTAACAGAAATCATGGAAACTTCATTATTGTTATCATCACCTTCCTCATAATTGACACCACCATCATTTGCCTCATCATTGGCATTGGTATTTGGCTTCGCATTTATTGGAACTATGTTCTCACCATGTGAATACCAAACTTCATACATCTGATTAAACCCTCGATGAAACAAATGATCCTCTATAATCCCAATATCATCCCACTTCCTTAGATTATTAAAGCATCCTTGATGCTGAGATAAAACCAAAATTCTCAATCTCCTTTTTCACATTTCTCTCTACTCCTTATCACCCAATTGAGTTTTTAAAATTGAGTATTTTTTCACTTCTTAACAATGATCTTTTACAAAATTCTCAATTCTCTTATCTCTCCTTACTTTGGTATAATTTATATAAAAAAAAAGCGTTCAGATTATCAATATGCATATCAATTTGAAGAGTATAAAAAATCGTACATGGTAATATATTTTTTATAATTCTTTAAATTATAAATTTAATGATATTTAGATTTGAAAAATATGAATTTTTTTATATATTTTATCTATCCTACTTGACACTAATAGCTCTCTCTCCCCCCTTTTGCCACCTCACTTTGCTTGAGGATTCTTTGACAATTAACGGTTGGTTGAGATTTTTTGAAGTCATTTCATTAAACCGTCAAAATAATTAACTAAAGTAATATAATTAGCTTTTCAATAACTCTATAATCAAATATAATTTTTTTTAAATAAACTTGAGCACTATTAGTATATGATTAGGCTAATAGATCATACTTAGCTATTAATAAAATACTCTTTAAGAATTGGGGTATTACAATATACCACCCTCACAAAAAGTTTCGTCCTCGAAACTTATAATAGATACAGAAATAATATCAACCAATTTATCAACTTCAAAATCCAAACTTTCAAAACTAAGAGCCTTGAACTTTACAATTAAGAGTCAAGCCTGCATTCCGCCATCATCTTTGTGTCTTGCTTCAACCTGATGCCTAGGTTCATCAGAGAGCAAAAACTACAAAAGGGCAAACTGGCTGGCATTGAAATCTAATCATTCTATTACGAGAGATCTCGTTTCAAAACACATCAACTCATTTCTAAACCAAACCAAACTCTTTAATACTCCACTTTCTCATCATTTCAAACTATTTCAAATCTTTTCGAAAATATAACAAACTTTCAAACTTAATCAAATGAATTTTTCTTTCTTTAAAGCCAAACTATTTATAATAATATAATAGAATCCACAATAACTATAACCTACTACCAATTACAGCTTTAATCTGAATGATAGCTATTAAACTATTCCCTCCTCAAATTGAGTTTTGTCCCCAAAACTCTTACCATGCTTACACTGCACACTCTAACTAATCCTTAAAGATATCAATACATATACACATGTTCGAATACACGTCAATCACATTGAGCAACAACTTCAATGACTCACATTAACATTCACACACGACTAAAATGCAAGCGCGAACACTCAACGGCTTGGTTTATTTTACTCCTAACTTTTACTCGAATTATTTAACTCCTACGCTTGGATATGGAGATCCTTGCGTACCTAAAAACAATCCGGCTCTGATACCATTTGTAACAACCCGGATCTACAACCAACCAAATTAAGACCTAAATGCAGCGGAAAACCTAATCCGGGCTATTACCATCACACTCACCACGAGTGTGGAGCTCAAAAACCTTGACTTTTAAAATTTTTATATTGTAATGACTATATTAAAACCTTTAACTATAATAAACTATATTAAGTGGTCCTAAAACGCTTTAAACCACTAGATTTGTTATTAAAAATTCTACTGAAAATCTAGCAGAGTTCCGTTTGTAAAACGGACCGCCTAAACCTTAATTGAGGACTCGCGTCCACTTATAAACCTATATTCAAAATCCAGCAACCATTATAACTCAAACTCTTTAAACTTAATTACAAGTTGACTATTAACTATACTATTACAAAGTCCATCGTCCTCGCCGCGATACAAATAATAGGAATAACACATATCGAACCTTCTTCAATAATACTATCATGTACCTGCATATACCGGCACGTAGTATCAGCCAAACTGGCTGAACAAGATTCCTTAATGTAAAGCCAAATATATATGCAGGTAGGATACATTAATCATATCCTACAAATCATTTTTCTTTCAAACACATAAATAAAATAATAAACTTTATAAAACTATTTCTTTCTTTCTTTTCTAAAACAAATCTTTTTAATCTAGTTATAAATCAAATCCTTTCAATTTCCTTCTTTAAATCAGATCCTTTCTTTTTCTTTTTTCCAAATATTTCCTTTTTCCTTTTCTATACAAATCCTTTTTCTCCTTTTTCTTTCACGAAGAAAGAATCATAAATCTAGGGAATGGAACAAACTTTCCTTGCCTTTGGGCTAGCTAGGCCCTCCGGATAACTATAGACAAAGACCTCTAGTGTGCACACCCTACATACGGCCAAACCGCAGCAGAAGATCAAAGTCTTGAGGTACTGATCAACGTACCCCCACAACTATTCTATTATGTATCTATAAAGCCGAGATAAACTCGACCAAGTTCCAATTCCTTGAGATGCCACTTAGGTAATCCCCACAACTTTGAAAACATAAAATTATTCTCGTGGGATACCACATAGGCAATCCCATCAACTTTCAAAACATAAAACTATTCAAAATATCTTTCTATAACCTTCCTTTAATTGCGGTTCGGAAACCAACTTTCTATCTTTTGGAAGAACATCCTCCCATTCAAGCCAATCTCAACAAAGATTAGATAAAAACCCTCCCCAAACTCTTCTTGTAAACTATAAAAGATACTTTTCAAACTAAACTCCAATCTTTTGAAACAAACTCAATCAAAATGAATTTAAAACCTTACAAAACTCTTCTCGTAACTATAATGTTTTTAAATCTTATCTTTTAAACGTTGCTTGTAAACTTATAAAACATTTACGCAGGAAATCTTACCTTTTTGAGCTTTTAACGTAAACTATAAAGATCTGAATATGAAATCTTACCTTTTTGAATCACAGTTAAACAACTACCTCGGTCTAAACGACTCCTCAGTGAAACCGAAAGCTACAATATAAATGTGTATACTTCGTAAGAAATAAAAGACTTGGATAAAACTAACTTTACTTCACAAAGCAAATCAACCTTTCCTAATCTCACATAAAACATCAAACAAACATATCATGTTCTAACTTAAACTTTCATTTAGCATTAATAACGTCTAACTAAAACCCTTCACCAATTAATTAAAAGTCCTCTTACTTTATATAAAATCGATCTTTAAGAAGCATATACACATTTGGATGCTTAAAATTTCATTGTGAAACAATTATATCAAAAATTAGAGTTTTAAATGAACTATACAAAATATGAATTTTGGGCAGAAACTTAAAATGATCATAACTTCCTCCTACAAAATCCAAATCAAGCGTTTCTTGAGCCTATCTTGAGTAAAATTTCAATACGAACAACTTTTGTGAAATAGTACTTTTGCTAAAAATGCCCAGAAACAGTCTAAAAACGCAATTCACGAAACTGTTCTGTTTAGCATACGAATTATAGCACTTCAATCTATTCCAACTCACAATAACAAGTTTAATAATCAAACTAGTAATATAAACTAACTATTAAACATCTAATTACACCTTCTACTTAACCAATTCATATTCAAAACCTTCCAATCAAAAACCCCCAATTCAATTTCAATACATAAACCCTAAATTCATAAACTTCATAAAAACTTCAATTAAGGTAAGAAATTTAACTTACCCACTATTAAAGAAGATTAGGGATGAAGATAGCTTCAAAAATTGCTCCCAAAACGTGCCTTAACCCCCAAAAACGAACTAGAAAACCGAGCTCCTTGCTCCCTCTCTTCGCGCCGCTGCTCGTGCCCGAGCATCACCAGTGCTTTTGCGCGCTATTGGCCGCTTTGGGTCACCGGAGTCTCACCGCTTCCCTTTTCCCTTTCCTCTTCTTTCTCTTCATGGTTCTCTTCTCTCGTTCCTCCTTCCATCTCTGTTTTCCCCTTCTATGAAGAAAACAATATGACGCTTCTCTTTCCCTTTTGTTTTCTTTTCTTTCTTTTTCTTTTCTCTTTTTTTTTCCCACTTAAATTGATTTTCTAATTTATTCTAATCTCCCCTGTTAATCTATCTATCCCAATTACCTTGAATCCCACTTATTTTTAGATACATCTAATTATATCTACTTAAAATTCTAAAATATAAATTAAATAATGATACAAATTCATACTTCCTCCTTTTTTTTAAATGTGACACTTTCTATTTTAGGAAGTTTTAAATTAAATGTGACACTTTCTTTTTTGGTCAATAAACTCTCTCTATCTCTCTCCTCTCACATGTGTCCCCTTATTTTTTTTCTCTCTATGTCTTTCCTTCCCAAAAATTGCTCAGGAGTCCGTCAATCTAAAAGTGTCACATTTAAATAAAAACGGAGGAAGTATAAAACAACAATAACCAATACTCGTTAAAAGAATTAAACTCAATATTTCTTGAAGTCATTTCGACCGTCAAAATAATTAACTAAAGTAATATAATTAGCTTTTCAATAACTCTATAATCAAATCCAATTTCTTTTACATAAACTTGAGAAATTAATATATGATCAGGCTAAAAATCATACTTAGCTATTAATAAAATACTCTTTTAAGAATGGGGGTATTACAAAAGCGCCCATGGAAACCCACCATTTCCATGGCTACATTGCTCAAATAGATATTCTATGGTCTGAAATACTCCAATTCAGACCAAAATCTACAAGATCTACAAAATAATTCTTGGCGATCAGGCAACTACTCTCAAAAAAGGAAGAGACCTGATGAGATCAACTCATCCACTGCAACAAGATATAAATTGGGTTTCACTCATTATGACCCAAAAATATGTCTAGTGGCAAGATGTAGAAATTAGCTCCAAGAAAAATAAGCACCACAAAGCAAAGTGACTTGCATTTCAGTCACAGGTTCGTGGGATTTGCCAACAACTCAAGGTAAAAGTAAAGCTATGAACTCATGATGAACTTGCAAGGAAATAATCAAAGCTGAGTTGGAATTAAATACCACCAAGAAGTTGATGTTCAAGCAAATGAAGCTGGCCATCTTACATCTTAAATATCCCGTGTCGAGACGTACACCATTAGACTTACAAGCCACGCTCACCCTCTGTTAAAGCTAAGTATGAGAATTAAAATTTGCATTCTTCATGTTAATACAACACTGGGATTGGGTGTATTTTGCTGTGATCCTAGCACTGATCTTCCGATTATCATTACAATCTCCCAATCACCCAATCTCCTCAAGTAAAAATAAGCGCACATTAAGTGTTCAATTAAATGCCCAAGAGAAATAGATTTGTGCAATTACGCTTATGAGCTAAGCAAACCTATTCATGGCCGATACCCTCTGTTAAAGCTAAAAAATGAGCTGAGCAGACACAAACAGAGCCAGTAGACCATGTGTGTTCGACAACAGACTTGTCCAACAGACTTAACAGATGATATTCTGCGAACATATGAACTTAACAGACCAATCTGTACATTAAGCAGACTTGGCACAACTAGCAGAGCGAGATGACGTGGGAAGTGGGTCTGCAACGTCAACCAGAAAATTTTCAGACCACTTCGGGTTAAACATACCAACAGCATAGAACACAACGGACTGGACGAAGACATCAGTCCGCACATTGAGCAACTTGGTATAGCTGACGAGACCAATCTGCACAACACGCAGATCGGGTGCAACCATCGGAAGTAGATTGCAGACACTAGCCTCGCTTCTGTGCCAGATTGACAGAGCATGATATTCTGTGGATTTCTGATTTGCGATAGCACCTACTATCTATATCAGGCGCACATAGCAGAATAATGCGCATCAGAGAGATGATACGGGAAGATTGAAACGATGCAAGCAGACAACTTCGGGCGATTGCAGACTCGATTAGCAGGCTCCAAGTGAACAATCCTAGATCGTAGACTTCAAACTCCAGAGCCGTTTTGCAGACCTTGAGCCTCTGCTCACTCGAACTACTCTTGGTAACTCTCGATTACCCTTGAGAGAGAGCAAACCCAGATGACTCCGCTGCATAGCTCAGTTTAGCAGACAACAACCATGGTCTTCAAATATTATTTCTTCGACTTCCAAAGAGAGAACATCAAGCTAAGTGCTTTGCTTCCATTATTATTGATATTAATTTTAAGTATGTTCGACGCAAAATTAGATTGAATTTATGATCGATGTTGTACTTACTTTATATTACAAGCTTTAAACATCGATTATTGTAGTTTGTCAATGACTATCAAAAGAGATGCCAACATTCACTATATTTGATTACATGACATGATTAAATGAAGTGCTACTATCGATTTATGAGACGTCTTCCGATCTCTATGTATGCCTAGTTGGGATGTCAAAATACTACTCTTAAATTGACCTCCAATTCAACTTAAGAGTGGGAGGGAAAATGAGTATATGTTATGTGACCCAACTTGATGCAAATTTTAATCGAAATTCAATATTCATTATAGTGCTTGATTATGAAAGCCCCTATTTTTTGAGTCTACACATACTATTGAAGATTGAAGACTCTAGCAGGCTATTAAGTTGCAGGAAAGACATATTACTGAAGACTTCGGCAGGCTATTAAGCCGTTGAAGATATATCTCATCGAAGAGTCTAGCAGCCTTAAACCTGCTAGAGAGGTATTTTGTTAGTGAAAGTATTGGGTCAGACCGTCTGACCCAATCTCACTGTCAGACGGAAACAGCCGCAGCGCTTCAAGAAGAATCGCGACAGGAGAGGCCACCTCAGCGCAGAACACAGTCATAACGAAAACACGGCGGTTGACATGGGCGGTAGTGATGGTTGTACGGTCACCGTGGCTTAGCTGAGTTGTGGCTTGGCGTTAATTTGGCTAAGGTTGTGTGTGTTGATGCTGGATTGTATGATGATGTCGTTGTTTGTTTGTTTGTTTGTTGTTGTTGTGGCTTAGACATTTGTTGAGTGAAGAAGATGAATGGGTTGGGTGGTTACTGAATGAATAAAATCTGTAAGTTATGTTGCTTTCATTTAGAACTTATTTTATTTCATTTACTTAAGTTTTGTTTTCAGTTAGGTTTTATTTTTATTTTTTTAATTTTAGTTAGTTGTTAAATGAAAGAATAAGAAAACTAAGTGAATGGATAATATAAGTAACTGAAAACTAAACAAACATATAAATGAAAAACTAACTGAAAAGAATAGGAAACTAGCTGAACGTGAAAAAACATGTAAATGAAACAATAACAAAACCAACTGAAAGAATAAAACACGTAAATGAAACAATAAAATAACTAACTGAACTTAAAAGACATCCAATTGAAAGAAAAAACGATCAACTGAACTTAAAAGGGGTCCCACTGAATGAACAGAAGGTCCAACTGAAAGAATAGAATGTCCAACTGAAAGAATAGAATGTCCAACTGAAAGAATAGAAAGTCCAACTGAACTTATCCACTGAACAACTAAAATCAAAATGCATCCAACTGAAAAAATATTGAAACCAACTGAAGTCGTCTGACCAAAGTTATGGTCAGACGCGTCTGACACGATACCTTCTCATTTTGTTATTATTATTGCAGACCCCATCTCAGACAAAGGGATCTGCCATTATTATCATTAGTAGATCCTCGCCTTACACAGAGGATCCTGCTCCTTATTATTATTATTGCATACCCCATCTCAGACACAGGGCTCTGCCATTCTTATCATTAGTAGATCCTCGCCTCAGACAGAGGATCATGCTCCTTATTATTATTGTATACCCCATCTCAGACACAGGGCTCTGCCATTATTATCATTAGCAGACCCTCGTTTCAGACAGAGGATCCTGCTCCTTGTTCTATTGAAGACTTCACCGAACTATTAAGCCGATGGAAAGACACATTTCATTGAAGATTCCAACGAGCTAATAAGCCGCTGGAAAAAAGAGCGCTAATTACTCGATCTGGGAGGGCAAAGCCTCAAAGGGCCCGGAGTTACCACGACCTTATGAAGGTTTAGGTTTTCAAATTTTATATTTTTATATTTTTATATTAATGTATTTAAGAGTTCGTTAGAGGGAGTTTTTAAACAATTTTAAAGGACTTTAAAGCCTGCCCATATTTTATTATAAATGTTCGAGCATTTTTTAGAGTTATGAATTTATTGTTTAAATGTTTTCAAGGAGCTCAATTCACTAGGGGACGTTAGGCATTGCTTGTAGCTTCTTGAGTGAGATTCTTTGCGTAGAGAGGTACGTGACATAGCACTTGACATCTATATGATTAGATGAGATTGTTTGAATGTATTTAAGAACATAGGATAGTGTTCATGAGAACTTTGTATTTGATTTGAAATTATGAATGTTTACATGAAAGCATGATGTATGTGTTTCTATGATACGAACAATTGAGTTTGGATTGGAAGGATTGGATTGGAATGTTGGAGTGATGGTTTAAAACTATGAAAATGTTTTATGAACTATGATCAAGACAATGGGTATTGTAATTGAAACAGCAGTGACCCTGTAGGATGGACCTCCTACTTGTAATTGGGCCTGAGGCGTGAACGACTTATGGTTACCGACCACGGGGAAGTGTACACATTATGTTGGTTACAACTAGCCAGAGCTAGCTCAGTATTCCATGTATTCAAGGTGAGGAGATTTGGGTCGACCAACCCAACATATCTCGCCCTTATAATCACGAATGTTTGGATAAAAATTTAGAATATTTCATAGTTTGAATTAAAATCAGGTGTGAGTGGATCTGGAGGAGTCGGGAGGGAAGTAGTGAGTTTAGCAGGACCGAGGTATTTTCTTCTTTTTGTGTTTTTTTTCGCCTATAGTAACCACCAATTTTCAACGTGAGTAACTTAAAGATGAGCAGAAAAATTGACTACCCGCTCAGGCCCAGAACCAGATGAACTCCGAGGATCTGGTGCTGAAATGGGTCATATTGGGACCGGGTCTGGGTAGAAATATAAGGACTCGGTTGGACCGGTTCTAATTCTGGATAGTAAAATTTGGACCTAATACCCATTGGGCGGTATGTCTAGCAATGCTAATACAACTATGATGTGATTCTTTTTCGAATATTGTTTGGCTAACCAATGAAAAAATTATGGTTTTGAATGCCAATGAAAATCGAGTACCCGACTTTGAAATCGGTTCCTATCGGTGTCAAGACCACTTCTAGCACGTTAGACACTTTTAAAATCAAATTGTCATCCCTCGCACAAGGGACCGAGTACCCGATGTCGGTCCCAACTAGTTCCAATTCCAGTTCCAATTCCCGAAATTAAGGGATCGGTTCAACTAATTTCAATTTCGTTTCCAGTTTTCAGGAACCGGTTTCAGGCTTTGTTTTCTGCCATTTTGACCGGATACCCGTTATGCTCACCCTCGCCGACATTAGTGGAAAAAATAGCTGTTGATGCGGGCCTTAAAGGGGCTTGTAGCTATGTACAAGGGTTGTAGCTATTGAAAGCGCAGCTATTTTGAAAAAACCGTAGCTGCGTCTTTACAATGGTCGTAGCTATTGAAAGCGCAACTATTTTGAAATAACAGTAGCTGCTTACAAAGACGCAGCTACAATTGAAGTTTAGCTGCGGGCCACAAGCTCAAGCCCGCAGCAACAAGCGTCAATAGCTGCGGGTTTCAGCCTATGGCTTGCGGCTATAGTTGATGGTAGATGTGGCTTATCATCAACTTTAGCTGCGGGACATAGGCTGAAGCCTGCAGCTAAGTGGTTTAATTATTTAAAAAAAAACTGTTGCAGCCAGCAGCATACCAACAACGCCAACATACCAATTCAACCACAGCAGCAGCATACAATTCAACCACACCAACATACAATTCAACCACAGTAGCATGTAACTAATTCGTGTCATACGAAGGAGCGTACATCCTCCCAAATACTCCACAAATACATCATTACACCACACATTATACACAAAATATATAATTGAAATACCGACTAGTATTACTTCAAGCTCGAAAGCCGACTAGTATTACTTCAAGCTCGCGTTCTCAAGTTATATTAATACAACATATATTCAAATGCCGACTTACAATATTATCCAGTTATGTTAATTCAAAATAGCAACTAGTATATATTCATTAGATATATTACTAATACATAATTGAAATAAGGTTCAACCAACTAGTTAATGACTAACATCCTTATATAATTAAACTAAGATGATAGATACCTACTTCTAAAATACTTCGCCCATTGCTCTCGAGCCACATTAATTTCTCCATCCGTATAAGCATCGAGTGTTCCAAAATATTCCTCAAAAGGCAATATAAGGTTGTAAGATTCAATAAAAGTAAGAAAATTCAGTTGACATGAACGTAAAACACTATATACGATCATATATTACTAAAATTTAAAGGAAATTCGGCAGAGTTTCGTTTAAAATATGGACTGCCTAAAATTTAATTTATGACTCGTGTCCAATTTATAAACCTGTTTCAACAAAATAAATAATCCAAATTCATCCACTCCCAACGTCTCCATACAGCTAAGCTAAAATGCTTCAATGCTATCCAAATCCGACAATCTAACACTATTTCAGAAAATACTAACCTTTTTCAAGCATTTACAATCACTGTACAGGGTAACAATCTCCAACATGTACTTCATGACATAATACCCACACTCCAATCCACCGGTTTGTTGAGGACACTAAGTTCAATCCATTACAAAGATGAATCACAAATAAGTTATAATAATAATGATGAAGTAAATATTTATGTACAAAAGTCTTTGAAGTGATATAATATGTAGTAGTTAATTATATAATAATAATGATAAAGTGAAAACACTTAATTACCTCCATTGAAACACAACGAAGTTCCCTTTCTCTTGTCTTAGGATGCTTACCATCATTGGCCTTGTAGATTTGATATGATCTACGTGATCACCAAAAATAAAATCATTAGATAGTAATTTATGTAAGATTCATAACGATAGGTAAAAGAAGCTAAATACTTACAAATTAACAAATGCCAAAACCTTTAGCATATGTGGATTATCATTAGGTTTCTTGGAGTTAAATATGAATACTTGACCAGCTTGAAGTTTAATTACTAGTAGCATCCAGTGGTTCCTTACAACATCAAATCAAATCGTTAGGGTTTATAAGAATAAGTATAAACTACTAGGATAACATAATCAACGATTAGTAGTTCTTACTCTTCATGATACGACGCCAAAATAAACTCGCATTGTTTCTCTTTCTTATTCTTCCCAGCAAGAAAAGCTTCCTAAAGTACGCTTTAAGCTTAGAGGGTTCATGGATACTTGTAGCATGTATCATTTGAGGACACATGAATGAAACAAGGGAGTTTTTGAAACAATTAGCAAATTCATCCATCAAAAACCTATACTAAATAATAATTTAAATGCTTGAGAAATGAGTAGAGGGAAAGTGGTGTGTTATTTCAAGCTACTATTTCGTAACTATTTGACTACTATTATACGTGAAGAACTTATATTTGATAAACATGGATGCATGACACATTGATACAAACCCCTTTTAGAAACTCCTCAATGTCCTCCCTAGTGACCCTCGACACATCATCATTCTCGTAGTAGAAGGGGGGCTGTATTTGTAATGTAATGGATTCATACTTATCGTCTGGTGCAGTACTAAGTAAGAGATGCAGCAACTGACACTCTTCACCAAGTTGTTGAAGTGTTTTCTGATCTGGTGGGAGAAAGGAGTTGACTCGGGGTGCTCCATCACAACTACTACACTTGATCATGGGGTGTTTTTCCCTTTGCTTGAAGATGGTTCATTTACCTCCAATTAAATAGGATGGTCCAATTCACTGTAATGACCCTACAAGATAAAACATTAAATTTTCCTCTTCAAATTAAATACGACAAACAAATCACCTTTGCCTCTTCCCAATTCTTGCTCTTTTCCACTTCATCCAACTAATTATAACTCTCAGTGTTAATATCCGTTCTCATAGCTCATGCACCAATTTGCTTACCATATTCATGGGCCCATTTTCCAATGTAGCTGTCCAATGAATCAAAATCCAAAACACATAGGTTGTCCACCCCTTTTAACCCCCCTTGAAAATCCTCGCCCTTGTTTGCCTTCGGATTTCGTAGATGAAACACAAGAGGAAACAACATGCACAACCTCCTGCAAGTGAAAAGATTAAACATGAATTCAATAGGAAGAAAAAAACATAAACAACATATACCGATGAGTTTACAGAATTGGAGTTTACGGAATCAGTAAATATAGCTGACTGATTTAAGTAGTACGACATGAGTTTACAACCAGACCTGCATAGTCCCTGCAGACCCGTGCACATACCCTGCACAATCCTAATCCGAGTTCTGGGTGCCAATCCAAGTAAAATAAAGTAAAATGAAAAAAGGGGAAACAACCTTTGTTGTATTTCTGGGTGCCAATGCCAGCGAATCACGTTGTGGACTCCTCGCCCCCTCACTATTTTGAGGTGTCATATTAGTGCCCTACAACAAACATGTAGAGTTGGAATCTTCATTGACAATTAAAACTAAAAAAACGAATGAAAATAGAAAGTAACAGCTTAAGAAATCGCATGCATGTGTGAAGGGTTGATGGTTAGACTTTAGAATTAAAGTTTTGAAAAAAAACCCTCTGTACAAAGCTTTATATGAAGTTGATTGAATAATATTTACACTTAGTAATGAGCTGTAAATGAATAAACACCATCTCGCTGTCAGCTAACTTCTTAGAAACACTGAGATACTACAACCATCAGGAAAATATAACAGGCAAGACGAGACACATAACAAGAATAATAGCTAAGATAAGAAGAAAATTTAGACATATACCATTTGTAACAAACCAAAACATAATAAGAACAGAAAAGAAGCTATAAAGCAAGTGCCTTGTATCTCAAATAGAAGCTATAAATGATGTGAGCAAATCATATTTAAGCTAAACCGTGGATTCAGAGTCTATAACAGGTCAATTTTTCACAATCCAATCTTCAAAACTCGGCCAAGCAAGCAATGAATTTTATATATGTAAACAGAACATATACAGACGTGGATGGAAAATAAACTAATTACTCTTCATAACTTAATCAACAAGAAAGTTGATTGCATCTGGTATGGAGAACTACAGGAATAGAATGGGCTCATTCTCATGGCATGCAGACCCTCCCAACCCTCCTGAACCCCTGCACACCCCCATAACCCTGCACAGACCCCCCAAACCCCCTCAAACCCCTGCACGGACCCTCCCAACCCTCCCGAACCCCTACACAGACCCCCTGTACACCCCCCATAACACTGCATAGACCCCCAACCCCCTGAACCCTTGCACAGACCCTCCCAACCCCCGAACCCCTGCACAGACCCTCCCAACCCCCCCCCGGAACCCCTCCACAGACCCTCACAACCCTCCCGAACCCCTGCACAGACCCCCTTGCACACCCCCCCCATAACCCTACACATACCCCTGCACATCCCCCCATAACCTGCACAGATCCCTGCACATCCCTCCCAAACCCCTGCACACACACCCCTACCCTAATGCACATAATCAGAACAAAAATCACATATTTACAATCTAAGAACCTAAGTGTTTGCTTTCCATGTCAATACTAAAATAAAAGAACTTACAACATTAGTTTTAGCGGCCATTAAAGCTATGTCATCCTCAGGATCAAGCTCATCCTCGGGATCAAAATCATCACCTGAATCATTAGGCTCGACCATAGTTCTTCTACAACACTTCCCCGTAAAGCATTTGTTTTTGTAACAATATTTTGTGGGCAATACTAGACCTTGAGCTTCCATCCGCTCCGCATTGAACTTTAACTTTTTGAATCATTACTTTTCATAATCAAGTATCGTAGTAGCATCAGCCGCCTTTTTAATTTTTTTTCTTTCATCTGCATGTATATTGTTAGTCATTTCATCGAGCAATGCCCAAAATGACGTGGATTATGGGTAACGGCATAAAAAGTCCATTGAACAATTAAAAGTAATCAAATTATATTAAACAACTAATATTTATCATAAGTAAAACATATAAAAGCAATAAATGCCCAATATTCATTCATTAAGATCAATGCGATAAATACAGTACAAAATAAGACTTACATATATTAATATAAAAGGCTTACAAAAAAATCGAAACTAAAACATATATAAACTTTTGTTCCCTCTTCCCGATTAAGATCTGAACGCATATAAATCAAATCAAAATCTTCATCATCTGGTGTGGTTTGCACACTCGTTGATGTAGGTGGCATGTCATCAAAGAGGTCATACTCTTCTTCATCAACAACATCTTCCACACCCAGAATGTGTCATTTTCCATGAATAACAAACTGCCAACCAGATTTAGTAATATCTTGAACATAAAACGTTTGTTTAGCATGTGAGCCTAAATGAAAGGTTCATCGGTGTCATGGAAACGAGTTGGGTCTACCACAGTGACCCGAATTCATCAGTTTCTCGACCACGTCGACTATCAATGTAGTCTAACTCCCAAATCTCTTCGATGACTCCATAATACACCAAAGTCGAATCAACCGGCCTCAATCCTTTGCACTAGCAAACTCGGTGGAAGACGCGGTCACCATGACACCACTATTTTGTAGTACACCCTTGCCATCTTGACATTTTGTGTAGAACGAATACCCATTGATGTCACAGCCCTCAAATGACCTCACTACTTTTCTTGGACCCCTTGCTAGCAATCTGATCATGTCTGGAACACTTTGATTAGGTTGCTTGAACTCACTTGCCACTTGCTTCTCAAAGCAGTTAATGAAAGTTCGATTATGTTCTACCATCGCCCGTACGTTCATTCTTAGGATACATGCTCCTCAATAGCTTCAAGTGCTTCATTACGTAAGGATGAACGCTTGACAACTGTTGCAACACATATAGGTGGCTTTTTTCTTACCTTTCATTAGGAGGGATGACATCCCTTCCAACAATTGTGCCTTTACCTTGTAGCCTGCCCTCATGACGAGAAACTCTTAGTCCAATTGCCTTTATGCTAGCAATGAACTCCGCACAAAACTCCCCGATCTCGTCAGCCATATAGCCTTGAATGATGCTAGCCTCGGGCTTTGCTTTACGCTTTTCTTTGTCTTTCAGAATCTTAAAATATCTCTCATACGGGTACATCCATCTAAAAAAAAACCAGGCCACAAAGCTTAATTTCCCGAACAAGATGTACAATCAACTGAACCATGATATCAAAGAAAGAAGGTGGAAAATACATTTCAAACTTGCATAAGGTTTCAACTATGTCATTTTGTAATGCATCAAGTGTTTTTGGATCTATCACTTTACTACAAATTCAATCAAAGAACAAGCATAACTTGACAACAACATGTCTTACATGAGGTGATTGTAGACCACGAATAGCCACTGGAAAAAAAATACTTGCATCATTACATGACAATCATATGATTTTATAGCACCCATATTCAAATGTTTTCAGATTTGAACAATATCCAGAAGGCACCTTGATATCGTTCAAACACTCACAAAATAGTCTTTTCTCTGTCGAAGACATTGTGTAGCAAGCCGGAGGGAGATACATCTTACCATTTGTTCTCGGCTGAGCCCAAAGATTCGAATGAATCCCTCTCTTCTCCATATCCAACCTCGCACCCAACCCATCTTTTGTCTTACGACCAGGCATGTTCATCAACGTTCCAAGAACAGCATCGTACACATTTTTTCAATGTGCATGACATCAAGACAATGTCTTACCTGCAAATCTTGCCAATATGGAAGGTCCCAAAGAGCAGATACTCTTTTTCAGAGCACACCTTTCGTTGATGTGGATTTTGTGGCCTTACCATGAACCATTTTCAAATGCTTAATACGATCATAAATCTGCACCCTTGTTCTTGGTTCGCGGGCCACTCCTTTCTCAATGAATCCATCAAATTGACTTTTCTTCTTACGATAAGGGTGATGATGATCAAGAAACCTCCTATGAATTATGTACACATTCTTATGGGAATGTGTCAAGTAAATGAGCTTCATATCCTCTTCACAAATAGGACATGCTTGCTCTCCCTTAACCTTGTACCCTGAAAGATTCTCATACGCTGGGAAATCATTCACCGTGCAGAAAACCATGGCACGTAAATTGAAATTCGATTGTGTGTAGGCATCAAACATCGGCACCCCTTCAGACCATAACAATTTCAATTCTTCAATTAAAGGTGCTAAAAACACATAAATGTTATTTCTGGGTTGTCTAGGTCCAGAAATTAACAAAGGCATCATCAAATACTTGCGCTTCATACAGAACCACGGTGGAAGGTTATAAATAGACAAAAGAACAGGCCATGAGCTATGTCTACTGCTCTGGGATCCGTATGGATTCACCTCATTAGTACAAAGAGCTAGTCTCAGGTTCCTATCTTCTTTCCCAAAATCAGAATTACGTTTATCAAATTGTTGTCACTGCTCACAATCAGCGGGATGCCTGATTTTCCCATCTTTCTTCCTTACATCGGCATGCACCTTAAGCTCTTTGCGTCGTTCTTAATTGAGATACACTTAAACTTAGGTATAATTGGAAGGTACCACAACACCTTCGCAGCATGCCCAATCTTGTTTTTCTCAATAGAGTCATCCCCTTTTTCATCAAACATCCCCTCGTTTTTCTTATATCGCGATATTTCACAAAATGGACACTTGTCCAATTTCTCATACTCCTTACGCTGGTATTCTAGGCCGAGAGGACACATTAATTTTTTGGCATAATAGGTTGACCTCGGAATCTCATTACCCTTTGGAAACATATTTGCTAAGGCTTCCAACAACAAGGTAAAACTCGCGTCAGTCCAATTACCTTGTGCCTTGATGTTAAACAATTTTAGCACGCCTGCTAGGAGTGATAAATTTGGACATCCAGGGTATAGGGGTGTCGTAGCGGCCTTTTCAACTCTCTCAAATCGCTCAGGAGTGTCACCAAGTTGTTCATGTAAGCCCCCATCATCTCATTCATATCATCTTCGCCGGCTAACTCAGCATCACTATCTTCACACTCCTCCCTAGTAGCTTCCTCACCATTAACAGAAATCATGGAAACTTCATTATTGTTATCATCACCTTCCTCATAATTGACACCACCATCATTTGCCTCATCATTGGCATTGGTATTTGGCTTCGCATTTATTGGAACTATGTTCTCACCATGTGAATACCAAACTTCATACATCTGAGTAAACCCTCGATGAAACAAATGATCCTCTATAATCCCAATATCATCCCACTTCCTTAGATTATTAAAGCATCCTTGATGCTGAGATAAAACCAAAATTCTCAATCTCCTTTTTCACATTTCTCTCTACTCCTTATCACCCAATTGAGTTTTTAAAATTGAGTATTTTTTCACTTCTTAACAATGATCTTTTACAAAATTCTCAATTCTCTTATCTCTCCTTACTTTGGTATAATTTATATAAAAAAAAAGCGTTCAGATTATCAATATGCATATCAATTTGAAGAGTATAAAAAATCGTACATGGTAATATATTTTTTATAATTCTTTAAATTATAAATTTAATGATATTTAGATTTGAAAAATATGAATTTTTTTTATATATTTTATCTATCCTACTTGACACTAATAGCTCTCTCTCCCCCCTTTTGCCACCTCACTTTGCTTGAGGATTCTTTGACAATTAACGGTTGGTTGAGATTTTTGAGAAAATCCGAATTGTTGAGATTTCTCAATTTACACATTAAGAAGTTTTTTTAATCTCAACAAAATCTCAACTCAATTGAGATTTTCTCAACTACCCCATTAAGGATGCTCTTACAATCACGGCATGGACATAAAATTGTGGCAACTACCTTACTCCTTTGGTGTTCTAAAGCCACTCTACGAAACTCTTCTACCCCATTAAAGAAGTCAATAGTGTTGCATTCTCCATACATCCAACGACGTTGAGGATCCATTCTAAAAAGTCAGGAAAGGCGGAATTAGACACCTAACAAGTACACATGATACACCACTCAATAGAATCAATGAATGCTCCAAGAAGGTCCTTATCACTCCATCCTAACCCATCCTTGGACATCTAATCTCACTAGTGAATGTACACCAACTCTTCGATTCTAAGGAAATCTCGGCAGCATTTCCCTATAATTCTCCAAGTAGCACGATGTAGCAAATTGCTTAACTACATATGTACCCGGAGAACATATTAAGGAAATGGCAAACCAAAATTATCCTTAGAATCGAAAATAAGGCATACATTGACATCCTAAGTGATTAAATGTCCGAGAACAGTCCCAAAATCGGGATTATTCAACACTTACTCCTAGTGATTAAGTCTTGAACGGGTATCTAGGCTTATGATTGATAATGCAACAAACATACAAACTAAACAATGTATCACTAGTTCCTACTAAAATTCTTAAAATGAACATCTAGTAAGGCATTAGAACATCATTTCAACTAGCTTAGCAAACCAGTAAACACGAAATTGATTATTTAAAAGTACTAGCAATTGATTTCATGAGCATTGGCCATTAGCAATGGATGCAGACTATTGATTACATTTTGCATTACTTCATAATGTAGCAGGGGTAAGGTTAAATGTTGTTGTTGTACTGCATCAAAACCTTGGTAGTTTTAGATTGGGACAATTAATTCCATAAACCAATGAAATTTACTCCTATATTTGACTATTGACCATTAAGGTAATACTTCGTAAATGTTGATTCATATGACAGTATATTGTGCACTAGTTTGCCTCTTAATAGTGGTATCTATTTTATCATCAAACATTGCAAATTCACCTTTTAGGATAACAACCATCAACACAACATACTGCATAATTTTTTTTATTATTCACACAAATGCTACAAACTTCAAACATTAGATATCCATATTTTCCCAAACTCTAATTTCCCTAAATTGCAACATAAACTAGACAAAAACCAAAATTAAATTTATAAATGAAAAAAATTACAAAATCAACCATGTACAAAGTATTAACCTTGGCTTTTTTTTGTTTTGACAAATACAAAAAGCAAGAAACATTGATAGATAAACTGATGACTTGTCATAATGCTTCTAGACCTGATCGAGCTTATCTGCCCTGACAATTGGATTAGATTTAGCTATAGCACTTTGCGCAGCCGCCTGAAAATCGAAGAGACAATCATGCTTATCAGAGTACCGGTGACTAGCACAGAACATGTTACAAAGCAAAAGTTACCTGAGAGACGCCGGAATAAGAGGTAGCGACAGCGAGTCAGGTGGAGGCGGCAGCAAGGGCCAGTGGTGCTGTCTGGGAGTGAAGGGGATTTCGATTAAACACCTGAGATTCGCCTGAGATTGAACGCCTAACGAAGGGACATACTTGGCCTGAGATTGAACTTCTGACGAAGGGACGAACTTTGCCTGAGATTCGCCTGAGAAGGTCGCCTGAGAAGGAACAGTGTGACAGGGTGAATGGAACAGCTTCCCTCTTCTTATTTAGGGATTTGGCGGGGGTAAGAGGAAGCCTTAGAGGAATTAATAACTTTTAAAATATTTATTTTGTATTTTTTCCAACCTTAGTTGTGGGCGGTTACAAAGGCCCGTATCTAAATTATTTTTTGGCCAATTTAGCTGCGGGCTAGAAAGCCCGCATCAAACTTTAATTTAGCTACGGGCGATTTTAGAGGCCCGCAATGACTATAATTTAGCTGCGGGTTGTTCAACTAGCCCGCCGCTAAAGAGCAATTGCACCGCTATTAATTGAGTGGAGTAGTCTCATAAACACATCGGGTTTATTGTAACCAATATTTAAGAGATCAAACATATTTATTATGATAGGATATAAATCTATTCATGGGCCTTCAACCAGTTTTTGGTTGAGATGGTTCCTGAAGATGGTATCCAGAGCTAGTGTGACCATAAGGTCACGGATTCGAATATCATCCACCGTTCCTTTTAATAGCGCTAAGTACGAGGGAGGTTTGTGTTGTATCCACACTTTAAACCCAATGGGCTCTTGTGCGAGAGAACGTGATAGACTATAAAATTATTTCTAGACCTTCAAACATTAAGTTAAGCTTTTAGTTGAGATGGTTGCTTGACATTAATTATATTAAATGTACAAATAACAATGGTTGCTTACACAACTGCGTGCTATTAAAGGAATGTTGTCTAATTCCAACTGTTGTACTAGTTTAAACCACCAAGGCACCAACCTTCATCTCCACCTACCGCGAAATCCAAATTGAAAACGTTTACGAAACGCTGGTAGTGGGTGGCGCCGTAGCGGTGATGGTTTAGGTATGGATGGATGGTTGACGATGATACAGGATGAAGCTTATGGTGGTAGATGTAAAATAGCTTGTCACTTATTAGGTTAAAATAAATTTGTCAGTCAAACTTATTCAAGACAAAACTGTAACTTAATTCTCTAAAACATACCAAATAAGGAAAGAAATAATTTGTTATAATTAATTAGAATTAGCTAAAAAAGAAAATTTAATCCTCTAAAACTATCTAAATGAATTTGTTTTTTAAAATATAGTATATTAACAATTGCATGTCAGCACAACTATGAAATCTAAAATGGGCTCCAAAATTACTACTCTCTCAGTTTGTTTTTAATTGTTACAGTTTACTTTGGGTGATAACCAAGGAAATTTATGAAATTTATGCAATGATTGCTTGGCGAATATATAAAGTTGTTTGGTGAATAGATAAAGTATTAGAGAATGTTATAAAAGCCAAAAGTATGGGTGGTTGGGTGTTTAATGAAAAAACAAAATGACAAGTGGGTCTCAAAATGTAAGAAATTGGAATGTAGAGATATGAAACTTTACTAAAGATAGTAAAAGTGAAAGTTTAACAATTAAAAAGAAACGTCTTGAAAAGGAAAGTGACATTTAAAAACAAAAACGGAGGGATTACAACATAATTAGCAACGAATCAACATAGTGCTTTTAAGTGACTAATTTTACTTAGAGCTTGGATAATTGATTGATTGAACAAAGGAAATTCTAAGAGAATGTAATAAACTAGATTCATTATCTATTTCTGTTTTATAAGCAAGGTAAATAAAAAGCAGAGCTAAGAACAAACCCTCTCGGTGCTCCAAGATAACTTGCTTCACAAATGTTATCCCGTAATACAAAACATAAATGGTGACATATCAAGATGAAAAAACTAAGCAATCTTAAAGGTTATCTTTTGGCTTGAATCCTAGTGAATTGGTAACCTTTCATTCCATTTAATCACAATATGTAAGATTCCAAAAACTTTGTTATGGTAGTGGGTCAAAGCTTACTACATTTTTTTGTGTGCGATATTTCGAGTACTTTTTGTGAAATATACAAAATTCAAGTATTGCATATAAAAAGTAACGAAAGTATTATATATTTCATATAAAGTCATAGGAAGATTTTCAGGCCCGTCAAAGTGCAGGCACAAGAAGCCCCTTTGCATAGAGTCCCAATATCAAGAAATTTATTAGGGCCCATTCTCCCTCACCCATATTGCATCAGTCCAAACAAAATAATTGACTGAATCTATTCTATGGGCTATGGCCGTAAATTCTATCCTGCACACGGACTCATGGTGAGCACCGTGCGCAAATGAACATCAGTCAGTGAACAATGAACATCACCCAATGAACATTATCCAATGAACAATAAACATCACCCCAATGAACATTAGTTGGACATCACCCCATGATCCACCTAATGAGCAATGAACATCACCCAATGAACATCAGTTGGACATCACCCAATGAACACCAGTTGGTTCTTTTGATTTACTTTACTGTTCATTTGAGTGAACTTAATGTTCTTTTAACATAAACTGATGTTCATTGGTTGACATTTTCAAATTTGAAAAAATTTGAAAATTTTCATGTCAAATCAATTTTGGAGTCTTGTTCATTGGAAAACCGATTATTGTTCTTTGTGTGTGAAGTTAGTGTTCTTTTAACACAAACTGATGTTTATTGGGTGACATTCATGGGTGACGTTTATTGGATCATGTACAAATGATGTTCATTGGGTGATGTTCATTGGGTGATGTTCATTTGGTGACGTTCATTGTTCATTGGTTGATGTTCATTGGGTGTGTTCATTGGGTGATGTTCATTGGACAGTGGGTAATGTTCATCGTGCACATGGTGCTCACCATGAGTCCTTGTGTAGGATCTACCTATTGGGCTAGGCTAACATTAGAGAATAATAAAATTTATAATTTTTATCTTTTCAATTCTCAATACTCACCCCACTCATTCATCACGTCAGTTTCTATTTCCTCAGTTCTCTCTCAATCTCTTCAACCTTTAACCTCCCATTTCTACTCTACAAAAACAAAACCTTCCATCTTCTTCCTAATTTTTTTTGCTTAGTTCCCAAACAAAAGAATTAATTAATTCTCATTGATTTATTTTTTGATTAAATGGAGTATTTAACTCCTTCTCTTTCCTTAACATAATTTTTTAACTTAATAAAACTATAAACTTTAAATAAAAGCATATTGATTTATATAAAGTTTACGTAAGTGTGTGACGATAAAAAAAATTTGATTAATATTGAAGGTATAAACTATATAAAGGCCCAATTTTTATTATTGAACAGGGCCCCAATAAAAGCTTTAAGACGACCCTGAAGATTGTAATAAGATATCTAGGGAAGATGAATGTTATCTCTACATGACATCATAAAAATTAATGCACAGTTGCAATCATAATCAAAATTATTAATAATAAAGAAACCATCGGTCATGATACATGTGTTGTGGGTGTATTATTGTGGTCTGTGGGTACGTAAACTACAATACTGCACTATTGATATTATCCTTTTCTGTTGAAACCATCGGGCATGATGCATGTGCTGTGGGTGTATTTGAAAGAAATATATCCTCCATGTTAGTATTGGAGAATTCCTGCTCGAAAGTGACCACACGAGACGTTTTATTATCTTGAAAAATGTCTCGAAGGCGATCTCACATTCCTTGGCCGTAGAATCCGGCTCAAGCATGGTGTTGAGCAAGTCATCGGAAATTGTGGCATAAATCCACCTCAAAACCGTGGCGTCGATGGTAGACCATTCTTCCTTTTCCTCGTCAGTGGATGGAGATTTGGTCTTTGCCGACGGGATGATGTGATGGATAACTCAATTAGAACGAGCATGTATTTTGAATAACTCCGCCCACGTGGAGTATTGAACGTTTTCCATGTCAAGAATGATCGGAATATTGTGTTTAATATTCGATCCAGCAAGAGAATGAAGAGAAGGAGAGAAAGAGGATTGAGAAGAAGAAGAGGTAGGCGTGCCAGTCATGGTGGCTGGCTGGAAGTGGTGGACGGCGGAAGCTATGGAGAGGAGAAGAACCCTAGCTTAAACTGATACTGTAATACTCCGCCTTTTTAAAAACTTAATAAATTATTTTATTAGCTTAAATACGTTTAAATTTGAGATTTTGCAATATAATTAAAACAAATTCTGTTTTTAAATGTTTAAAACGATTATGAAAGAGTTTTATGTAATTATTATCATTGCGATTATAATTATTAATTAGTTTTGAATGCTCTAATATTTTTTTTAAGAAAATATTTTGAAGTTATTATTATTATTATTATTATTATTATTATCTTATTTCATTTCTTAAATGATTTAAATTCTAAAATTATTTTGTTTAACTAAATGGGTAATTCATAATATCAAATTTGCGCAACTAGCCCAATATCATATACCCATAACCCATCCATACTAAAAATGTCCAAATACAAAACCCATCTTCCCTTCCTTTTCTTTTTACTGATTCTCTTTCTTCCTTGCTCCCCAAGTCCATTGGAGTCTTCTTCTTCAAGTTCACTTAGTCCCTAAGAATACTTGCTCCCCGAGGCCATTAAAACATGTTCCATAAGCTCCATTACCTAACAAACTCTAAAACCATCTATAAGTAGCAATATACTCCATTGTTACAAGCACATAAAAAGCTCCTCTTGAACTTTCCCCTGCTCCCCTTCCTCTCTTCTTGACTGCCGGCTCAACCCACCACCGCACCAGCACCGTGGTGCCACACCGCCGCCACCAACGCCACCTAGAACCACCGCATCAACAACCGCAACACCACCCAGCTGCCGCACCGCCTCTGTCTCACCCCCTCTGCTCTCGCTACTCCTCTTCCCCTCTCGCTGCTGCTGCCGCACCGCATCTCCACCGTGGCTGCCCACGCAGCCAGCCTCGCCGGAGAAATCTGGCCACCCAGAGACGCCGCCATTCCCTCCTCTGTTTTCTCCCTGTTTCGTGGCCTGCTCTTACCTCCAAAGGCCAAGAAACTGATTCAGTTTCCAAATTGCCTAAATAACCAAAGTCAAATAGTTGACTTGCATAGGTACAATTTCAATTGCCTATTTTAATAATTTGATTTATGTATATTCAATTAAAGTAATATATATTTTTAGAAATCATTTTAAGAAAAATATTCATTTAATGTTTTAACTTTATGAAAATAACATTTAAGGATTTTACTACTAGTTTTATGGAATATTATATATTTACGAAATCATTTAGTTATTATTATTATTATTTATGAAATGTTTTAAGAAATGTTTTTAAGTTATAAAAATGGAATTTTGAGAATGAATTATAAGTTGAGTAAATTTAGGAATAGTGCTTTTAAGTTTAGGATTTCCGAAAAGGGGATTAGTAAGGATTGTATTATGATTAGTTATAAGTTGGGTTGATTCTGATTATTATTTTATTGATGTATTTTGGAGCGATAAACGGAATGTGGGAATTCGAAAGGATCTATGGATGACGTCCTTGGAGTATTGATGGTTATTTGGTTTGAGCGGTTAAGGTAACCTTTATGTCCAGCATTACGTGTATGCCCGTTAAATGATGTGATTTGTAAATATTCATATATGTATGGATGTTTATGTACTTTGACTAATTCATTTCTAAATGGTTTTATGATTATGTTATATGAAATTTCATGATATTATTTATAAGTATTAAAGTAATTCTTATGACCTTGATTTTATAAAACGTGATTATATGCTTGTTCGTATATGACTTATGAGATTGTTTTTAAGTTAGATTTATGGAATTATATTGTTAAAGTTTAATTAAATTATTTCATAATACAAGTGATGGAAATTAATGACTTATATACATGTTTCATGCTTAAGTAAATTATAATGTTTAATGAGTTACGATTTACATTTAAGAAAAAATGAACGTCATATGTTAATATGAATTGGATTGTCTAATTAATAACTCGTGATTATTTTATACTTGAGTAAAGTATGGTAAATCATTGTTAGGGTTTCATGTTCATTTGAGTTTATAATGTAAAATGTGAATGCTATGAATATGAAATCGTTATTATTTTACGTTTTAATTATATGTATTTATGACTTTATTTTGTTAAAGTTCATTAAATTATTTCATAATACATGTAATGGAAATAATAATTTATTTGATATTCATGCTTAATTGATGTTAAAGTAAAGTATAATGTTTTATGAATTACGATTTATATTTATGAAAATAAACGTTATAAGTTAATGTGAATAATATCTCATGATTAGTATGATAATTTATAACGTTATGATTTCATGTATATGTGATTTAAGAAATTATATGATTATGCAACTTAAATAGTTTCTTGTTTACATGTCCTATGCATATATATGCTATAAGTGAATTATTTAAATGTTAAAGTAATATGTATGATATTTTAATGATTGCTCTTGTGTATCTTATGGTTGAATTATACTCATGACATTTATTTAGATTACTTTAGAATTGTCATATGCATAATGTAATAATGCAAGTGTAGTTTTATACGACTTTACATAATTTCCTAAGTTATTATAAAATCTAAATGAGTTTATGTTTAAGTCATATATGATGGTCAATGAGCTATTGGTTTATGGTATTTGCTTACATGATTAAATCTGTTTATGTAAATTATGTTTATGTTATGTTTAATGTTATTATATTTGTTTCATGAATCTGTTGCCTTGATTACGCGAGTAATGAGTAATTTTACGTTAATGTTATCCTTATTTGAATTTCGGTTTGTGAAGTGTTTTTTGTTGATTTGACGTTTACGAATTAATAAAGTTAAGAAAGAAAGAATGATGTATGACAACGTGAAAAGTATGATTAAGTTATGACTATGTTAATGATTTTAAGATGTTTCGAAGAAAAATGCTAAAAGATACGTAACATGATAAATAAAAGTGAAAGATGGTTCTTGGCAGTATTCCGTTGGTCGTGCACTTACCATTCTGGCGGCTCTGCCACCTTCTGTTGGGGGATAATAATCTCCTGTGGCATCCGTGTTCTGTTATTATGCCACCTTCTGTCGGAGATGTGTTCTCTGTGGCTTATTCTGTTGGTTGTGCACGTTCCATTCTGGCGGCTCTGTCACCTTCTGCTGGGGGATAATAATCTCCTGTGACATCCGTATTATGTTATTATATATATATATATATGCCACCTTCTGTTGGGGGATAATAATCTCCTGTGGCACTTCACCTTCTGTTGGAGTACTTTGTGTTCTCTGTGGCCTATGTTCTGTTATACTTGCCAAGTTACCCAAATGAATGAAATTTGTAATAATCCTGATGAGATAAACGATGCCACATGCTAATTCTGGATGATTTGATTTTGTATCTGCTATATGCTTTTATTAGGCTTACGTGATGGATAATGTACACATGTCTATGTTATGTGCGTTTACGAGTTTGGTTATGCTATTATTAGTCTTGATGATGCCTTGTTGACATGACTACGAGTATTGTTTTATTACGGGTTCAGACAAGAAGTATGATTTTGTATTATGTAAGTAGGTATATGGTTTGGTCTTTAATTTATGTGAAGCATGTTTTAGTGCAAAGAAGTTTTCAAAACCAAAACTGTTTTTACGGGCTGGAGTAAAGTTACGAGTTTTCCACTCATTTTGGAATGTTTTCTTTGTTTTCTTTTCTCTATTTTTCTTCTGAACGAAGCTCAGGTTGAGAAAGAGACAGGGCTCAGGACTGACTCATGGAAAGGAACTCGTTAAGGTGAATTTCATGAAGTGCTGGCTAAGGTTATTAGGAGCATGCACTTAAGGTCATTATTGTAGTAGAGACATTGTGAGCTATTTTTGAGGATATTGTATACATTGTGGGCCATAACCCACAGGCTTAAGGATTTGCTTTCGCTGATCTTTATTTAATTATGAGTTATTTAAGTCTAATCATGTTTAATTAAGGACCCCTAAGTTCGGGGCGTTACATATACCATGAAAGAAATATTTCCCTTAAACATTAATTGTTTACAACATAATGACATATACTAGAGTATACAAAAGATAATGATCCTATAAACAAGGAAACTAACTATAACTAAAATATATTAATTCTAACTACAAGATATACATGAGTATATACAAAATTCAAATAATGAAAATATGAGTATTTTCATATATTCTAACAGTATTATTGTGGATTCAAATCATATAACATAGACAATCAAAAGAGGAATGGTGACACATAACGAATAACAACTCTTCTTAAGCATTTTGATATATATATATATATATATAGAGGTGGGATCCGGTGAAAAAGATTTTAAAATGAGAAGGGTGAGAAGGATCGATATGCATATTATTTGAACTGGATGTGCATATTTTTTGAACTGGATAAGCATATTTCACTTTTCGGCCTATAGGTATATGTTCTTAAATGTTACAATGCACATTCAGTTCAAAAAAATGCAAATCATAAAAAATATGCACATTTAGTTCAAAAAATATGCACAAAAAATCCTTCTCACCTTTCTCATTTTAAGAATCTTTTTATTTGATCCTATATATATAGAGTTGGGTTCCGGTAAGAAGGATCTTAAAATGAGAAGGGTGAGAAGGATCGATGTGCATATTATTTGAACTGGATGTGCATATTTTTTGAACTAGATATGCATATTGCACTTTTTGGCATGTACGTATATGATTTTAAATGGTAAAATGCACATTCAGTTCAAAAAAATGCACATCATAAAAAAGTTGCACATTTAGTTTAAAAAATATGCACATTAAGTTAAAAAAATATGCACATAAAACACTTCTCACCCTTTTTAATTTAGGAAAAATTGTCAGGAATAAGTCAACCTTTGTGTTGACCGCTTTTAACAAGTCTACATTTGTTTATTCCATTAACAAGTAAACCTTGTAGCCACTTTTATTTCTAACAAGTCAAAACCGGCTATCACCTCTTCTTAACCTGTTTAACAGGTTAGAGTGACACATGTCACTCTTTAAGTGACATTTTAATATTTAAAATTTAAAATTTATATTTCAAAAAATAGAATAAAACAAAATCCCTCCCTCTCCTTCTTCACTCCCCACGCTAGACTCACCACGTCACCACTTCCACCACCACAATCAACATGAGCATTCAACTTGTCTTGGATACACTTCCATGCCGTCACGTAAGCAGTATCTTCATTTCGGGTGAAACAGAGCGTCATGATTTAAGGACTTGAACCGGAGTAACGGACCGGACTCAGGTGGAAAAGCAAGTCGGCTTTCTAAGGGCGTGAGATTCACTGTTAAAGGTGTAGAATTGGGAGGAAATAAGGGCTCCGGATTGATTTTTGGGTATCGATGGATCATATGAGGTGGGTATTATGAGGGTTTGGGTTTGAGGATTCGGGTCGGGGTGGACGTGGAGGTGGTGGGGATTCAGGAGAAGGTGGAGAAGAGTGGTGAAAGTGAAGAGAGAAAGAGGAATTATTGTCGTTGTTCTTAGTGGTGGAGGGGGTGGTGAGGTGGTGATTGTGGTGGTGGAAGTGGTGAGTCTGGCGTGGGAGACTGGGTAAAATACGATTGAGTTTTGGTATAGGTGGTGTGAGGTTGTGATTCTGGTGAAGGAAGAAGGAATCCTCCATTAATGTTGATTCAATTTGCTTGGATCCAATTTTGGCAGTGTGAGCCAATTGTGGGAGAATTGGCATTATTGTATAGGCATGGTGGTCCTTTTTGTTGAACTCAATATCCATAATACACACAGTTGAGCTATTGCTTCTTCATGAGCTGTAATCCTCCATTAATGTTGAATCTTAAGCTTTAAAAACCTATAAATTTCAATTCCATTTTAATAGTATTTATATAGACATTGTTGAATTTTGCTGATTCAAATCTATTATTGAAGTAATTGGTGATGGAGATAAAACTAATCTGGTGGTTGTGGAGGGGAAGGAAGAGGGGAGAGAAAGCAATTAAAGGGAGATAAGAGAGATAAAATTAAAAATAATTAATTATTTTGAACCAATTAAAATAATACATGTGGACAAGTGACTTAAACTAACAAGTTAACTCTAGGTAACCAGTGAAAAAACTTGTTGGAAATAAAAGTGGCTACAAGGTTTACTTGTTAATGGAATAAACGAAGGTAGACTTGTTAAAAGCGGTCAACGCAAAGGTTGACTTATTCCTGACAATTTTTCCTTTAATTTAAGAATCTTTTTATTTGATGCTAATTCTATATATATATATATATATAATTATGTAGTAGTTAAAGAAAACTAATAGAGTAACATTTAGTGTGAAAAGTGCTCAAAATATATTCATTTATAAAATGGATTTCAAATCTTAAAGCTTAACTTTTGGTTTTTATTCATACTAGTTGTTGGACCGCGCGCTAACGCGCACGGTCCCCCAATATGTGCATCTAAATGGTGGGTGCCGTAGTGTTTGTCACTCAACAAGTCGTGCAAAGTTTGTGCAATAGTCTATGTTCCAAAGAGGAGACACAATGATAAGACATATATGCATTATACATGGAAATTACATTAAAGAGGTGATAGTATTTTATACAAAACTTTGAAGCATTGGTATACAAATCTTGGAGCTTCTCTTAACAAATGAGAAGAATCATTTAAGTTGTGAGAGCCTATAAATAATCTTCAAACACAAATTGTTTGTCCATTGTGAAGATGTTCTAGACTAACATTGCGCCTTTTGTGCTTCCCTTTGTTGCATGTGCTTGGTTTAAGTTGGATCTTCTTGTCTCTTTGCGTGTTACTTCTCCATAAAGGCTTAAATAAGACACGCAAAAAGCACTAGAGGAATTTTACATAGCCCACAATTAACTTAAGGGTGGTAGTACTCGAACCTATATTACCTTACAAATTACCTAAAAATTAGGTAACACCTCCATATATTTTACATCTTTCGTAAAGGATACATAACCATGAAGGCATAAAGCATTCCAAGCTCTCGTGATGCCTATGAAGTTCATTTTGCCTAATTTTATGTGTGTACATATATCCACTTAAAAAGACTATTTTACTGCTTAGGCGTTCTTATTTTTTTTCTAGGAAAGAAGCAATTCGCTCAAAAGGTCCAACCATAAGATACATTATACCTAAAAACGGGAGCATCAACTGAATGTTTTAACATAAAAGAGAAAAGGGTGAGCCACACAATATCAAGCAATGGGATAAGATACTCACCAGTATACTTTTATAGTATCGGTGTACATACATCTAGCATACCAAGAGGAGTGATCGAGTGAAACTGCTTGATAGAAGTGATAATCTAACAAGGTGCACAAGTCATGAGCGCACTAAAATTCCATGCTTCATAACTCTGTGTAGCAAAGGAAAGTATACCTCAACACAATCACCAAGAGGGTCCATCATACTATGTGCAACTGGCTGGGACACTGACACACTGTTACCTAAGAAAAGATTGTAATGTAACGTGAGAACTTTTATGGCATTAACATCACGTATAAATGTCACATAATGAAAAATAGACCAATAAACATTAAAACGAAGAATTGTTTGACCACCAAATCTCAAAACATGGGAATTACCAATTGAATTTACAAATTTTGGGTAGACTAACAGCCGTCAAATCTTTCATGTAATGTAGGGTATTGGACATCTTCAAAGGCAATAATTAATGAGTGTCACTAAAATCAGATAAACTAAATAATTATTGTAGCATTTAAGAATTTGAAAGACGCACAGTCCCAAAGCAAACTACGCATACATGCAAGTGATCAAATCATTTGGTAATTCCAAAGTTATCAAGAAAGACTGATAAGAGGTTTGTAACTGAATATGCACAATTGAATTAATCCTAATGCACACATTCACTCTTGGATGTATGCACCATCTTTATAATATAAAAATTATAATCAAACTGATGTAATTAGTGTAGTTCATATCATTAAAGACAAACGCATTCATTGTCCGCCTTTTGTTGTTGAAATAAAATCCGTTGAAGCTTTTCTTGTTGAAACTAAAAGAAGAAGGTCAAAGTATGCAAAGTTGAAGCACATACGAGTTCCGAACAACTTTGCTCAATGTTGAAGCAGAAAGGAAAGTTGTACCATCCAGGTATCGGTTTTCACCATTCATTCTCTGCCATATTCTAAGATCAAACTCTTCAGGCTTCAACATTAGCTCATAACTTGACGCCTGTGGTTTTATATAGTTCTTCATAAGCAATTCTGAATGAAATTTCTGCAACTAAAAGTTGATATTCCACTTATTATAAGAGTTGGAGCTCGACATACATTAAAATCTTTGCTCCATTTGCTTTTTTAGTTTAACTTTGACTCTGATTTCACACATTTACCAAAATGAATTTTATCGTACAAAAGCTATTATAAGGAAAAGATGTGTTCTATAGACCGCGAAAAGGCAATGTCTCAAAGATTTTTCGACAACTTGAAGGGAGTATGATAGGTACAAAGTAACATACTGCATAAGAATGCAAAAAGAGAGTAGCTCGCATTTCATTTCCCTGTTAAAAAATGTATGATACTTGCGGGGGAAACCAAGTATTTATTATTATTATTTGTTGTTGTAAGTAATATGCAATTTCATTTCAATTATTTGTCTTCATTCTTTTTGCTACCACAATAACTATGTGTTGTATTTCCAACCTGGTTAGAGACTTTGTTCTAATCTATATAGGAGACAGTATTTTGTCGACATAGAGAAAATTCAACCACGTTAATGATTTCATATAATCAAACACACCATAATCTATAATCATATCAAGAACAAAACATAATTGAGCTTTAGTCCATACACATTAAGTTTGGCACTGTAGTAATTGGCAAGAGCCTAATCACTTACTATGGAAGAATTTGTATTACCCAATGGGCGAGTTGGTGTTAATATAGAAGACTTTATTGAATAGAACCAAGTACTTTGATTGATTCAAGTGTAAATACACATCACAGTGCCTACCAGATCACAATAGCTTACTTTAAAGTGGAAGTAACCCGATTCGAAGGTGGTCATAATGGAGTCCTTGCTGTTATAGAAACTTTAAGGAATTGAAATATAGAATAGAAATCACTGACCTTTCCTTAGTACGAAGCACACAGATACACTTCAATCTCCATTTTCTCCAAAATCCAAAAGGTTTCTAGACTGTTTGGACAGAAAGAGCACTGAAACTTAAATCTCCGACGAGGAAACATCAAAAAAAATGAAAATCTATCTGAAAATTTAAGGGAAATATAGAAAACCTAGTAAATTTAAGATGAAAATCCTGAATTTCTTTCACGGTTGATCACCAAACCACCTTAAAAATGACTCAATCTGGAAAAAAAACATCCATATTAAGAAGAGATAGCAACACAGAAGTCTCGAGAAGAATCAACCCATTTTGGAAGTGAAATTCCTAAGAAATGAAATGCCGCCAACGAAAACTTCAGCTAATATCTCACTACCTAACCATACAATTTTCCTAGCAGGCGATACCTTCAATAAATCATAGGTCGCAAGATTTGGAAGGAAGAAAAGCGTTGATTCTATCAAACAAGTGTACCCTTATCATTTCGTATGGATTAAACCATTGAATATTTTATAAACACACCTATATTGCTAACCTATTCGAAAACACAAGAAGCTTTGTCAAACATATATACTAAATCAATATTCACCAACCAACAACCATATTTCAGCGCTAATCATGTATAGCAGACTCTAAGAGTAGAATTACCAACAAAAACAATACAAAACTATATTCCAAAATTTATAAAGTCATTCTATTTGTATCAAATCATGGAAAGAAAATTATGAAATTAAACCTATCCTGCTATGAATCCACCATACCACTCCATTTAAAACTCACTCACTCTTTCATCCATTGAACACAGAATAGAGAATCCAGAGTAATAATTTCACAATGAAAGACATAAAAATCGAAGCAATAAAAGAGTACCAGAAAATTGACAAAATTAAGAGAAATACCTAGAAAGAGTGGCTAAGCAAGAGTTGCTTGAAATGAGCGGATTCTTAAAAGTGGCTCCACATTCATCGCAGGTTTCAACCAAATTGCAGGCTTCAATTTCTCTCCTCTTTTGAAGCCTGAATATCGTGAATAGTTTCCTTGAATATTGTGAATGAATTATCCTCGGTGTTGCATAAATAATTGAATGTAGGACTGAGTGAGGATGGATATGAAAGGTTGGGAGGAAATATTGGAAGATAAGAAAAGCAAGAGAGGAGAAAAGGGAGAAAAGGGGCGGAATTACAAAGGGAAGCGAGGTAAGGCTTATGAACAGGAAACTTCATGAAAAATAGACTCATATTACTATTCATAAGCACAGTAGTGAGAGTCCTTGCTTTTAAAAGAGTAAGGATAAGGATTTTATCATTAATTTTGATAAAATACACAATAATAGTATGAAGGAATGATGGTTGGAACTTTTTCTTCTTTATTTGAGATTGTGTTTTTGAATTTCATATTGACAATTTCTATCAATATACTACCTCCGTTCCAAAAGTATTGCAACCTTTGACATTTTGCACTATTTATACGCTCTCTTTTGACCTTCTTTTGTGATTTATACATAAGGATAAATATAGTCATGTGGGATCTTGTTAGATTCGTCTCGATGTGTGCTTAATTAATATCAACTTTTTATAATTTTTACTTAAATAAAATTAGAGATATTAACGTTTAAAGTAGTGCGTTGGGAGGGGTAAAACTCCCTATGTTGCAATACATATGGAACGGAGGTAGTATGAGAATGACACGGATAAAAGGATGGTAATAGGTGGCAGATTTCTTCTCTTACCTACGCTTTTTAATATAGAGAGAGATTAATAATCTAATATAAACTAAACTTAAAATGAGTTGACTAATCTGAACTGAATTAAAAACTAAACGAAATTTATAAGATTGATTCTTTATGTGTAAAATGCATTAAACGTAAATAAGCCTATGTTTGGTACATTAGTTTATATGCAGCTAAAATTGCTAACTTACCTAAAATGGAAAAGCTACTAAAACTAATTAAGCTGCCAAAACCAATAAGATAGTTGGTCGAATGAGTTGTTTTGTAATAAATTTAATAATTTAAGTGTTTTGGAAATTTTTTGTTTATAAATAAACTAGCAAAGATGGACAAATTAAAGAAAATGTCTATAACCTAAAATGATAAGTTATTCATAATAACGTTTCAATTTAAATCCTTTTAAGCACCTTATGTCTTACTTAAGGTGTACAAACAACTAAAATCAATTCAACACCTTAAAATTTCCACCTCCTTATCATTTAAGGTACCTGAAATGAGTTGTCAAATTTAGCCTAACTACTTATGGCTAAATTAATGTGAACTAATTAAAAATTTAAATAAGAATAAAAATAGCTAAATATAATTATAAAGTACCTTATTAAAGAAGGTAATTCATTTTAACCTTTTGCCATATAATAGATGGTCTGGCAGGTGTGGAGCAATTTGATAAACCTACCCTGCTACCCAAGTACCCAACCAACTTATATCTCTAAGACTCTAACCCTTTAAAAGTGAGGTTACCTGTTACTGTGCTTAGGAATAGTGGTTTGAGTAAGAAAAGCATGAAAAACACTGTGGCTTGATTTCCCTCTACGGTATTCCCTTGGCTTCTAAAATCTCTATCTCCTCTCTTCTCCTGGTTTTCCTCTCAATCGTTCATCTCAATTCTCCTCTCTAACCTAAGCTTGACCAAGGTATTTCTTACTCAATCTTCTACTCTGCCTCTCCATTCTCCTCTCTTGTTCATCGGGTTCATCTGTTTGGGATATCACCGCTGGAGCTACTCTATTTCCTAAGGTTTATCAAGTCTGGTTCGATTTCGGCCATGATCAGGTTTCTTTTTCTTTCAACTTTGACCAATTTCTGTCTCATTTGTTTTATTTTTTGCCATAATTTGTAGAAATTGCTACTCCTTGAGGCTGAGTGTAATAATGTGGAAAACTGTGGGTCGTTCTATTGAATATTATTGGGAAATGGTCCATCTTTTCGCTCTTTTTTTTTTCTCAAATTCAATTTAAATTTATTCATTGTAGGGCTGTGGTTAATTGTTGCCATTATTGTGACTTGTTCGTTGATTTTTAAAGAAATTTGGAGAGCAGAATTAGCTTCTTACTCCAATCATTAGGCCAATTGACCAAGATGGTAAAAAAAATGTGGATCTAGCGACAAATTGGTAAATTTTAATAAAACGACGACAATTTGGTAAATTTTTAAAAAAATGACGACAAATAGGCCATAAAATTCGCCTAAGATTATAAACCTCTACGCGTGGACTTCACCGTAGCTGTTTTCAAAATTAAACACAATTTAATGTTTTATCTGGAAAAAATCTATACAATTAATGAAATTAAAAGACCTGATATATATTATACTTTCGTTTTTGTATGGCACATTATACTTTCCTTGATCTAGTTATCTCCATTCCTTCCCTCCACCTCTCCACACCGTCCTTTCATCTTCTCCAAAAGAAAAGCACCCAAATTTCTTCACAAAAATATTTAAAAAAAAAAAAACTTGACCACTAACTTCGCTGGTTTCATCAAAATCATCACTTACTCAAAGATCAAGAAGTGAGGTAATTTCATAATCTATTTATTTTCTTTTCCAATTGCAATATACTAAAAGTAAATTGAGAGAATTGATTCTTAAGGTTGAAAAAAGAAGAATCAGGGAGAGTATTTAAGTTTAGTGAGGTTGGTATGATACAAAACAGGGATATGAGATTAATAATAAATAAAAGAATATGAAATAAAAAGTTTGTTTTACAGTGGTTGAAGTCATCCAAATCTTCATTGAACATAGAAAACAAACAAAATCAACAAATGTAAAAGAAGTCACTCTCTAAATAATGTAGTGCATTACACGCATGAACTCAGGCGAAAGTTATGGCCTATTTGTCGTCAAATTTTTTTAAATTTACCAAATTGTCGTCATGTTTTTAAAATTTACCCATTTGTCGCCATGTTTCATTTTTTTTTTACCATTTTGGTTAATTGGCCCCAATCATTATTATTATTTGATAAAAGAAAGAAAATAGGAGTATTTTCAACAAGTTAATTATAGTAGAGTAGTTGCTATGTTAATTCTGTAATTATTACTTCATGAGTTCTAGCGTAATTATAGACATGATTGAGGTACCAACTGAGGTTAGCATGAGTGGTTAAGGGCCTCTTGCTCCTTAACCAAGGTCTCGGGATCGAGCCTTGGGAATGGAAAAAATCTCAGCTGGGAGGGATGCTGTCCATCGAGGTACCCATGCAAACTCCCGCGGGAGATTAGTCCACTCGCCTAAGGCGGTGGGAAACTCGTAGTAGTACCAAAAAAAAAATAGACATGATTGAGGTGTTTGACTGTTTTATGATTGAATTTTACTTATGCAGTTTGCATTGTGTTGGGAGATTAATTCTATACAATTCAATGTTATACAATGGTGACCAAGTCACTAAACCTAGCGCCATTATTGTTCATCAGCCTCAAACTAAGGTGCTTTTCGTGCCCTAATTTTGTTCAACATTGCAAAAAATTTCACTTTGTTTATAGTCCAATTTCGACTCTGATTGTTTCTTTAGCAAGTAATTTCTATGCTTATATTTCTAACTTAATCTTGTTCATTTATAATATAAATTCTTAACTTTTCCGGCGAATTGCTTAGCTCTGTTTTTGTGCTACTGATAATTAGATTATAGAACGATAAACTGAGGTTCTGGAAACTCAATTGTTCAGGCAGTAGTAGCAATTACAATATAGTAGGCATTGTAGTAATTGCTGTGAAGTTTTTCGAAAGGTTAGATGTGGAGTATTATAATTGATTAGAGATGAAATGATTGAACTATATGTTTGAGAAATTTGTTAGCTATTTGTTCCATGGCAGTCATTTCAGTTGTTGAAGGCTTGAAGCAAATCGAATCAAATTCTGTGCTATAAGAAGTGATTGTTTTCGTTGTAGGCTTCTGACTACTGTTAAGTACTCTCGAACTGAGTTTGGCAAGATTTATTACATATATTTAAGTCCCTAGATGCGAGAATGGGGGTGATTACCAATGTATTTGCCTCCTATATCTGTTTCTTTTATCTATATTATTGGTTATGATTTACAATTCATTTGGAGAGGAGGATTTGGAGTGAAATAAAGAGAAGGTAAAGGGACTTAGGGAAGGATACATTTTTTCCTTATTTGGGTACGACATTGGGAACAGGAAGCACAATACATTTTCCTTCCCCTAAATGTACCAAAACATTGGAGTAATTCGAAAGGAAAATGTGACTTCGCTCCTCCCTCCCCTTCCTTTCCTCCCTCTTTTATCTCCCTCCCTTTCCTTTCCCTCCATCATTGCTGTGATGCTTTCCAATTAATTATGCTCAGATTTTGGAAGTTGCCAAGTTTGTAGTCCAATTTTTTAATTTCTTAACTTTTTCAGTGAATTGCTTAGCTCTGTATTCGTGCTGCTGATTATCATATTATAGAACAAGAAACTGAGGTTCTGGAAATTCAATTGTTCGGTCAGCGGTAGCAATTACAGTATAGTAGGTGTTGTAGTAATTTCTGTCAGGTTCCTTCCTCTTTGTATTTCTTTTTTTTTGTGAAGTTGATTTTTTTTTACCGAATAATCATTGCACGTCTCAATTGTTGATTATTCTGTTCTGTCGTTTGCTTCGTCATGGAAGTTTTCCCCGTTTTAATAATTAGGCTATTTTATTTCAAGCTAACACTGATTAATTTGGATCTTGTTTGTTTATGTTAGGTGTTATCAGTAGCTCAATCTGGAATGGAGGCTTAATGTAAGGTTTTGCAAATTGGTGAAGGTTATGGAGGGTAGAGCTGTCAATTCGGGTGTGTGGGTCGGGTTCGGGTCGGGTCATGTCGGGTCGGGTCAAGTTCGGGTATCCAACTAGATAGGTCGGGTCGGGTCACTTTTGGGTCGGGTTGATTCGGGTTTTGGGTCGGGTTCGGGTCGGATTGAACCCGGGTCGGGTCAGTATTGGGTCGGTTTGGTTCGGTTCGGGTTTGGAACAGGTTATTACGGTTAAATTCGGGTAAGGTTCGGGTCGGGTCTATGTCGGTTCGGGTCAACCTTGGATCGGGTCTATGTCGGTTCGGGTCAACCTCGGATCGGGTTGTGCCCGGGTTGGGTCAAACTCAGATCGGGTTATGCCCGGTCGGGTCAACCTCGGGCGGGTTATGTCCGGGTCGGATCAACCTCGGATTGGGTTATGATCGGGTTGGATGGACCTCGAATTGGGTTATGATCGGGTCGGGTGGACCTCGAATCGGGTTATGCCCGGGTCGGGTCAGCCTTGGATCGGTTTATGATCGGGTCGGGTTAAACTATGATCGGGTCTAGGTCGGATTGATTTCGTTTCTGGTCTAGGTCGGGGCGATCTAGAATCTGGTTATGTATGGGTCAAATTGTGTTCGAATCAAGTTAACATCATATTCGATTAGTTCGAGTCATTCAAATTTCGAAACTTGGCTTGGGATTAATTTGAATTTAAAATATATATTAAAATAAAAAGATTCTTAAAATGAGAAGGGTGAGAAGGATCAATATATAGAATTAGGACCAATAACCACCATTGAACATTGTCCATTGAAATTGGGATTATGGTTTCGAAATTGGGGATTATATATATATATATATATATATATATATATATATATATATATATATATATATATATTTGAGTGGCGATGAGTTTATAAATTTTTCAATTTTGTTTTAGTGTGATCGATGGTCAATCAATATAAGGAGATTACTTGTTAAATCTTATACCAATAAATTAACCACCATTGAACATTGTCCATCGAAATTGAGATTGTGGTTTCAAAACTGGGAATTAATTCCAATTTCATATATATATATATATTACACCATTGGATTCGATGTTTAAGAATCATGTATTATATCAATGATAAATAAGATAGTTGATAATCATCTATTATTAGATCAATCATCAATATAATTCATTATTGAGTTAGATATATAAGAGTCATGTATTATATTAATCATCATTTATTATTGAATATGGTAGTTAAAATCTATGTATACGATCAGTATATTAGACCATTGAGTTAGATACTTAGGGGCAACGTAATCATGAATATAGTAGATCAATGAATAAGATGATTACGATCTATATATTACATTACTGTATTAGATATTTTGAGAGCCAGGTATTATATCGATCATCACTAGATCAATGAATAAGATAGTTAAGACTTGCGATTTATGTATCAGAGCAATCATCAATATATTACATTATTGAGTTAGATACTTAAGAGCCATGTATTATTTTAACCATCAATACATTAGACCAATGAATAATACATAGGTCGTTAAGATCAATCATCAAATCAACTTATAAGATAGTTATTACAATGTATTAGATCAATCAATACGTTAGATCAATGTATAGCTTATAAGATACTTAAGGTCAATGTGTTAAACCAATCATAAATTTACCAGTTAAGGGAATAAGATAGTGAAGATCAATATATTATATCCCTTTACATATGTTATATACCAAATAAATAATTAAGATCTATATATTTGTTCAATCATTGATATATTAGCGTACTAACTCAATCATCGATATATTGATCAATATATATGATAGTTAAGATCAATGTATTAGACCAAAGAACACGATATTTAAGATTAATGTAATAAATCCATCATCAATATATTAAATCAATCTAATAAGTAAGTTAAGTATAATATAGTAAATCAATTATTAATATATTAGATCAGCGTATAAGATAGTTATTAAGACTTGTATATTAGATAGAGAAATCATCAATACATATATCCCAATTTTTTTCATAACCCGCCACCCCTCGATATATGATAGTTAAGGTTAATGTATTAGATCAATATATTAAATCAACGTATAAGATATAGTTAGGATTAGTGTAATTGGACCAATCATCAATATATTAAATCAATGTAAGAGATAGCTAGTTAGGACAAGTTTATCAATACAGTGCACACGACTACATGAGTCATTTACTTAATTAGTACCTCAATAAGAGTGAGCTAACTAAGATATATACCATGTAATAGTAGTAAAAAAATTAATTTACTAGGTGTATATAACTTATAAAAAGAAATTTCACGATAAAAGTTGATTTCATCATAGTTATATATATATAACTCTGGAATCAGTAAATTATATGTAGTTAATTTCATGACTTTAATATTATTAATTATATAATGTTAGTGTTCTTGATCATATATACTTAACTTAGTACTCGTATTAGTATATATAGCTAAACTATCTAATCCTTAGACTGCACACTATAGTACTTTAAAATCATGTACTATTAGTGATAATACTTTAGTAATTTAGTAATTCTTAATGACAGTGAACTAGATAGCAATATATCTCATACAGTAGTTGTGTAAAACATCAATAATATCAATGTGGAGTTGTGTATTAGATCTTGCTTTGATATAAAGTTATACTCAAACTTGTCACAATTACATTCGACATTATAACACTTTGACCATCATTATTCATTGCCACACCAATTTTCTTTTTGTTGCCAACTTAGTAGACTCCCACATCAGCTATTATATAACCAACAACATAATGACTTCATTAGAAACATCCCACATCGCCTAAGAATCGCGGATGGAAGCTAGAGAATTATATAAGGCAATGCATTTGACATTTGAACTACAACCTTATCTTGCTGATTCAACCATTTGAAAGGGCCTAGCATTGTCCAGATATAGGCTTCAAATTTAGATGGACTTGGGCCTTGTTTGACTCAGAATCAGTAATTGAAAAGCATTAAGCTTTCCATCAGATTCATAGCCAAAGCCCTGTTGAGCTATGATTTACTCTTTCACTGACGATATATGAGCTCAAGCTGAACTATATCAAAACAATATTTTTGAGCTAGATGAGCAAACGTGAATTGTTGATATTTCACCAAAAGTTTGTCTATTAAGTTCCAATGTCATGAAACGATTACATATAAAGTCTAACAATAAAAGTAAAGAAAGTAATTATTTAACAACTTTGTGATATACAAGTAACTAATATATTTAATTTTATTAAATTTATGTATTTAGTATGATGATAAAATTTATTTTTGAAAAGTTTAATGTAACTGATATAAATTTATAGTTTAGCCATTTTTACCAAGTTATATTATCAAATATTTATTCTCACTAAAGCTCAGCCATGCCTTTCAATTGTTCCTTGGAAGAACATCATGCATTGTTTGATTTGATTTCCCCCCCCCCAGAATTGTCCCATATCGGTAGAAGGGTGAGAACTTTGCAAGTAAGAGCTATATCAATAACACTACACATATCACTATGCAATTGTTCCTTAAGATGTTTTTGAATTGAGTAAAGTATAACAAATTCTTGACATATATATCTAATTAATAAAAAGATGGTAATGAGATGAGTTGGTTTTATAAGAGACCATCTGAATTTAGTTTCAAATAGGCAAAGCGTTCGATATGAACACCTTTTTAAATAAGTGTATAATTTGATAGTGGAAAATTTCTTTTTATATGGAGTAACTAATATGAGCGATCGATATAAATAAAACATTCAAGGTAATATACTAAGGATATATAATGTGAGACAAAATGTGTTGAACTGAATTGAAATGTTTTTTAGTTAATCTAGTCCAAAAAAACAAAGCCTAAGTTTACTGAAGTGGAGGATGTATACTATTATTCATAGTAAATTTAATTAAAAGATTGTGTGGTTTTTTATGTGTGGTTTCGTTTAAATGGGTGGTTTCATTGGATTCGTCTCGATTTGTAGTTTCTTATGATATAATGTTTATATTTTTTATACATAATTAGAGATACTAATCTTTAAAGTTTTCACTTGGCATGCATGTATGCACAAGCAAATTGTTGCGTTTATTTTGTTGCAGATGAAGTATTAATTTAAAATAGTAATTTAGAATGTTTAATGAAGGTATATTTTGAATTATTTAAATTGAATTAGAAGACATTAAAAAGTATAAGGTATACATAATTTATAATATTAAATTAGAATGTTTAACTAAGGTTATTAGAATATTCAATAAAGATTATGATTCTAATCAAGCGGAATGTTGAATCAATAGTAAAAGCTAATAGTACAAACGTTCTATTGTAAATGTTAGTTTTAAAATACTTGAAAGCAATTCATTTGAAAAAAATAAAAAATACTTGAGGTCAGGTTGGGGTCGGGTCGGGTTGTGATCGGGTCGGGTTGTGATCGGGTCGAGTTGAGGTCAGGTCGGGTCGTGATCGAGGTCGGGTTGAGGTTAGGTCGGGTTGAGTTCATGTCGGATCATGATCGGGTCGGGTTGAGGTCAGGTCGGGTCATTTTCGGGTCGGGTTGAGGTCGGGTCGGGTCATGCTCGGTTCGGGTTGAAGCCGGGTTAAGTCGGGTAAATTCGGATACGGGTTGAGTTCGGGTTGGGTGCAAGTCGGGTTCAGGTCGAGGATTGGTGGGTGTCATTCGGTTACGGGTTGAGTTCGGGTCGGGTGCAGGTCGGATTCGGGTGTATCATTTTTTGGGTCGGATCGGGTCGGTTTCGGGTCGGGTTCGGTTCAAAATCCTGGAGCAGGTCAGCTTTTGACAGCTCTAATGGAGGGGTAATTAGATTTTCAAATAGACTCCAAAATCCAACTGAAACAGAGAGAATCAAGTTTAGATCATTTCCTTCAATAACAACAACAACATCAATCTGAGCTTCCTTATTCCAGAGCCTTTTTGCAAGGTTTAATTCGAATTCCCCTATTTTTTGAACCGCTTTTCTTGGAATGGTATGTGGGGGTATTCAGAGATTGATCTGAATTAGATAAGGTCTTTGAAGCTCCATTGATGGAGCTCATATTTATGATTGTGTGCTTTTTCTTTTTGCAAGATTTGTTGAAGAAATTTAAAAAGTAAAGGGGAGTACAAAAAAATAATGGTGATATGGGGGAAGATTTTAGCACTAAAGTCGATTGAAATGCTTTTTGGCTTTTGCTTAGTGTTTTAGCTCTACCAACAAACACAAAGCTGGTTTCTGGCACTTTTCATCTCTCTAATTTCCTTTTTTCTGGTCTGATTTGTTATTTGTTATCTCTTTTTGTTTTCCTTGCTTTAATTTGGTTTGTTTTTGCAGGCCTCATGCTGAGCTTTCTGATTCCAGACCCAGGTGTGCAGAGTTGGTCATCATCCTCAATTCCTTGGTAAGGTATAAATGATTCCTCTCTATTAGTTTTTTTCCCTCCTCTTTCTTCCATTGAACCAAGGCTTCTTTCAGAGATAACCTTCCGCATCTTAGATAAACTGTGTCTGCAACTTCCTTCGATGTTCTTTGCTGGTTTTGCCATGGCAGCTCTTTTCTCTTGTTCCTCGTTATCTTGGTAATTTTTCTTCGTACCGTTATGGGGTCAATATTCACTGAAGGATATATGTACCTCCTTTTAGGTTTGATTAGTTTGTTACAAGGAATGGAATAGATTTCGAAGCGTGAACTCAAATCTTTCAGGGAAGAGGAATTTCTAATATACGGCCTCAGGCGATACATAGTTCATTAAGAGGGTAGGCGATAGATACTTAATTAGGAGGGTACGTTCATAGAACAAAATGAATCAGCAAAAGGTCAAGCACACAATATTCAGAGGGTGAAAATGTAAGTTACTTTATCCGAGTACTCTTAAACTTTTTACTCAGCAGCTTTTAGTGCTCCTTCAATTCACTTACCACAAGCCTAAACAATATAGTCATCTTTCAAAGGTTTTTAAAACAACCTTCTTCTATCTCTATTTGTTTCTTTGTAATATTTTTATTGTTCATCTAATCCCTTATTTTACCTTAGTCTTTCCTTTGCTTTCTTGGTGATTGGTTTGGTGTCTCGCTGTTTATTATACATACAAACAAAGGGAGCACAAAATTGCACAAGAGAGAGATTCATAGGTCAGACAATTGAAACCAGGCATAGAGAAGTCTTCCGCTATTCATGCACCATGTCATTTTCACCCCTTTCTTCGAGATTACTCTGTACAACATTATTTTTTAGATTATCTTAGTTTTTTCATAAATTAATTTAGGTACTCCGTGCTATGAAATGTTGGTAAATTTTTTTCTTCTTAGCCTAGAAAAATTGCAGAGTTCGACCTAGAGGACTCGTAGTTTCAATAAATGCTTAGGCTCACAGGGGGGAAGGCCTTTGCCTCTAGAAAGCCCTTGTTCATGTTGTTGCAAGTTGCTTTGTTCACCTAGGACATTGATTGAGTGGTGATAGTTGATAGATGTTTCTTATGGCGATTCAAAAATATTAGCTATAATAGGGAATTTCCATCTGCCTATACGTTAGTCATGTTGACTGTGTTTCATTGCAAGGTCGAATCATGCCTCCTACATACTTGAATAAAGCTGAATTAAGTAATGATTTGGTTACATAGTCCATACAAAACCCTATATGACTTGAATAAAAAGGAGTGTGTTAATAAATTTTTTTCCAAATAGCATGCATCATTATATCTTTGCTGCCTCAGTTTGCCTTGTCTCTTTTGAGAGTTTAAGGGAATGTCAAAATAAGTTCGATGTGCCTTCTTAGGTATCATTCCATGGATGGACATGTATAGGTAGTTGCATGTGTAGAAGGTGTTGAGGCTAAACTGACACGATGTTCTTGTTGCCTAGCTTAATAATCTTATTGGTAGAATGGACTGTACTAATTTTGATTGGTTTGATAGGTACCCTAAGAGAGTATGAAATCACACTCTTGTCAACTTCTAAGAGAACTTGTAAAGTTTGGGAAAGAATAGCCAACAACTACCACTATTGTGTGCTAAAATGTATCCATGCGCATTATTTGGTTGCTAGGTACCGCTGTTTTCTCCTCGTCTATATTATATCTCTTGCGGTAAGTAATGATCTGTGGCTATAGGGTTGAGAATGGCTATATGTAAACAGGCCAGTTTACCGAGTCTACAATCTATACCAACGAAGACGGAATGCTTTTCCGCTGAATGTCATTTAGTGTTTTGAGATTTTTTCCTTGCTCGTATTGCCAATTTTACGGATGCCTATTAGATTTTATGTAATAAAGATTCTAATCCTGCTTCTTGGCTTAGCCTTTTCACTATTTTATTATAATGTTATTGTAGCTCAAGGTTGTGTTACTTAATGCAAGAGGCTTGCACATGTAGCTATACTGTGTGGCTAACTTTGCATTGGTCTCTCAGGTTCTTAAGATTTTGCACCTTATAATCAATCATAAAGATGAAAAGGTAGTACTCCTTTGCATCTGGCAAAGAAGCTAACATTAGCAAATCAGAGAAATTAGGTTGAAAGACTAGAAAAGGTTGTGAAACACCTGAAGTTTCGTTTTTCTAACAATAAACTACTATAATTTCACCTAGCTTTGTGATCTGCTTATATCTCTGATCTTTAATTAATTATTTTTTATCTATTCTTTTTGTTTGGTTCTACTGTAAGTAGGAGAGGCAAGTTCGATGTTGCAATATTCAAGACATTTATGGCAAGGACATAGAATTCAGAAATATGATGTGAACCCACAAATGGGACGGTATTGGCCTTCGAAGGCTTGTATAATTTTGTCTTTTTATAAAATATCTTTAGTGTAGTCGCCATAGGTTTTGGGGTGATTTAAAATATTAAATTGTTTTATGTTAGTTTATCTTAGGAGTTCGAAAATATGATGTGAGCCCAATAATGGGATGTGTTGGCCTTTGAAGTCTTGTATTATTTTGTGTTGTTATGGAACAATTTTTTTCTTCTTTTTTGTTTCTCATTTTGGCCTCGAAATGTAAGGTAGATTATGCCGAAGTTTTGACTAAAGAATGTAACTAAATACTGTATTTCATATTTTTGAAGTTTTAAGTTAGTAAAGCATATTAGTATACTTAATGTGTGAACAATTTTCGAAATATGTAGAGCTATGCATTCTAATAAAATGATTTGATATCTTTTAAGTGTATTGTATTGTATCATTTGTTTTATACATCGCCCTGCAATTCTTCAAAGATATTTTTAATGTCAATAGAACAGCTATTTTGATATTTCCCTTCTTTCTATATCGAAAGGAGATAAAAAGTTGAATATATATATATTCTAACAAATTAGGTGTGTTACGTTTGTAAATTGTTTAAGTAAATCTCAGTTATGCATATAAACTAACTTTACAACAAAATTGCATTTACAAATGCAGTTTTACGAGCCTGGGACCAACAACAATAATAGTAGCAAAATAACATTTAATAAATATTTGTAATGAGTTAGCGTTGTATCTGTAAGCTACATTAATAGTTTCAGTTGCTATAGAAGAATAACACATTTTGCTAGAAGTCGATGTTTGTCACATACTTATAAATATTTTGAATTATAATAATCGCAACAGTAAATCAATATCTTATTCATTGGTCACAATATGAGTTATATTTCACAGATGCATTCACAAACGTGGAAGTCAAGGGGTGGCTAATATGCCAATTAGGGTATGTTCGGCAATATTAGAGGTAGAGGTAACTGTTAGCTGTCAGAGTAGCTGTAGCTGTCGGAGTAGCTGTTAGCTGTCTACTAGTAGCTGCCGGTTGTGAGCTATGAAAGTAGTTGTTTAAAATTCTAGTGTTTGGTGAAACTAGCTGTTAGACATATGAAAACAATAAAGACAAATGATATATGTAGCCCTTAGGGGGTATATATGAGCATTTAATACCTTTCCTGATCAACAATAAATGATATTGTTTTGAGTAATAAGATTGATTATACTAACCTAAATAAATAATTACATATGATAATAAAAAATTAATGTTTTTTATTCTTTTTTCCCGATTATATACTAACTAAAAGCTCGGGACGTCATTAGTAGACTAACAAAACTAGCTATATTAGGTATCTCCGTATCTAGATCACTTTATAGAATACCCTTAAAGTAGGGATTATTCTAGAATAATCTATAGCAAGAATATCTTTCGCAACACCGATTATAGTTCAGATTATTTTTTATCCGTTTCCAAAAGAAAATGAGATCCAAAAACAAACAAATAAAACTAAAAGCTCTATATATTTCACATAAAATAATTCTATAAATAAAAAGAAAAAATAAAAATATTATAAAGCATCACATATCTGATGCATTGCTTTTAGGGAAAAGGATATTGAAAGAAACAAAGACAATCAATCATGATGATCAACGCAGGAGTGCACCGCTAGTCTCGAACTCCCAAACGTTAATGCTTAGCAACGTTTAATAAAGTATCATGTACTTTTATCTTGCACTGAGAAAAAATTATTGCACGAAAGTTATGGTGACAAATGAAAAATAAAATTAACATTATCGAATGATAAATAAGGTATATCTAAAGTACATTTAAATTCGCAATTATATTCACTTGAATGAGTTTTGGTAAATGTGAAATGACTCCAATGATTGAAAACTTTTTATTCTCAAGACCACTAGGAATCTAAAACATATGGTGTACTTACATTTTTTTTTCTTTAAAAAAATATAATCTCATTTATAAGTATGAGATTATATTAAGGTAAGAAGAATAATCCTCTGGGCTGCACTCGCTCAGGGCTCCCACCAGAGGCCCATTACAAGCCATAACCTCCCCAACCCCCCTCCCCCCTTCCCCCCTCTCCCCAAAGAATTGATCCCTAGACCAAGCTAGAGAATAAGGGAAGGCTCACTACTTGAGTCAACCCCAATATGAGTATGTTTTCTCTCACGTATAAATAACATAGGATCGTCAAAAAATAGAATGCTAATAACTAAAGCGAAAATGTCCATCTTAAATAAAAACGAAGGGAGTACTATCTAAAATATCATTATCCAGTACAAAAGAGATAATTATCCCAAAATTAGCATTTAGGACCTTAGAATCATTTTGCTAAACAAAGTTTTACTACCTTGGGGGACCGTGCGCAACGCGCACAGGCCAACAACTAGTCCTTATCAAAAGTGAAGGAAACTTAACTCATCATGACTTAATGAAAGTGAACTAAAAGTTTACACAAGTCCAAAAAAAGATAGATATAATGAGAAAATACGCCATTAAAGAACGTGGTTATAAATTTCTATTATCTCTATTTTGTAAGAGATGAGAAGAGGAACGCCAAAAATAAATAATAATTTTTTAAAATAAAAGCCTAATTAGATGACATTATTTTCTCTATATAAGTAACTATTTTTGAGATTTTAAATTTTTTCAAATAAATAACACCCTAAAAAACCTAACCATTTTTCCTATTTTTCTTTTTATAATTTTCTTTCTCTTCTCCCTTCGGGTAATTATTGTATATATATGCATAACTTTATTTGTTTTTATATGTATCACGTGCTTATATGACTAATATAAGCTAAGAGATGACAGATTGAAAACTATAAAAAATAAAATTAAAAATTGAAATAAAACAAATTATGTGCGACATAGGAAACTAATTACTTTTAGGTGATAAAGTGCTTAGAATTTACGTTTTGTACCAAAAAATTTAAAAAAGAAAGAAACAAAATAAATCAGATTAGTGAAACAAAAAACAAAAACTATGAAAGTTATGATTTTTACATTTTAGTTGATAAAGCTCCCAAAATTAAGGAAGTTAGGATGTTACATTCATTTATACAAAACGACCTCAATCATTGCCCAAAAAAAAAAAACTTCATGTGAGATAAGTATTTGGTTTATTTATTATGAGAAAACTAGTTCTAGATTCCGTAAACATAATTAAAACTACTAGCTATGTACTATAAAGGAATGAGTAGGACACCAAAAATACAATTGAGGAAATTTTAGAAAAATAATTCTTAAATATTAAAAGATTAATTATGTTTTACACTTTTCATTACAACCACCATCGTATTGGTTTATTATCCCCCATTCGCATACATCGTGTTCATACAAGCATGGGAGTCATTCATTTTACCTTGTTACTAATAGTCTTGGTCTACCAGATATGGAGCAATTTGACAAACCTACCCAACCAACCTATTCTTATCCAGTTCAATATGAAAGATTACTTGTTGAATGGCTAGAACCCCATATCTCAGGCATAGCAAACGCATTGCAAAATCACTTGGTGCGGATAAGATCGTCCTAATGTAACACGTCCTTAACTAATTATTGAAAGTAGTCCTAAATGAATTTAGGATAATGCTATATACAATCTTTAGGGATGTATTTAAGAATTTAATACATTTTCTGTAGTATTTTTTTCAAAAACAAAACCCTCAGCTTTCAAAAATAAAAAATAAATACATTTCTTACATTTATCTTATAATGTTGCATTATTACTTTTACAAAATAAATTATTTAATGTATGGAAATTAGGATTTTTTTGGCAATTGGTGCAAGGAATACTTAGGAGACCCTTCTCTCAAGGATGAACCCTAATAAGCTATCTAATAAAGAAACACGGTACAATATGGGATCTTCACGAACATCGAATGCATCGCCTTTTGTAATATGATGTCCTTGTTTTGAAAGGTAATCTGCGATTAAATTTATTTCTCAGATGATACGATGAACTGAAGTCGAATGGAAATAGGTGAAAAGGTGCCAAATATTATCTATAAGAGTCTAAATACACCAAGGAGTCTCAAAGTTTCCTTTTACCACATTGATAATGACGAGGTTGTCACCTTCTATAATAAGATCTTTGAATTGCATATTTTTGGCTTGAAGCAGACCATTGTGAAGGGTTGTAATCCATAGCTTTGAGTATTTGTCCAGTATATGTATGAAGGACAATGACAGCGGCAGCGGAGGCTTGATTAGAGGAGCCAACAAATTTTAGCTTAATGAAGTTGGGAGGCGGAGGTTTACCGCATACTTGGATTTTCTTGTGTGACTTGCAAAGGCGGGAGGGTGTAAAAAGAAGAGCGACTGTATATGGATCTACATAAGATTCATTCAGAATTTGAGTATTTTTCTATGTAGAGGACTTGATTTATTTGGTGAGTTTGATTCTGAAAGATGATTGAATTTCTTTCCTTCCAAAGGCTCCATAGTAGCAAATAGAATTTGGCCACAGTTTTTTTGTGAACATTTTGAGGCATTGGGATTGTTGTTCTCAGAAAGCTTAGACCGTGGCATAAATATGCCAGAATGCAGAGTCTGAGTGCAAGACATAAATAAATGATTTATGGTTTCTGCCGAACAGTGGCCAATGGGACAAGTAGAAGGAACTTGTATCTTCTATACTTCGAGATTATCACGTGTGGGTAATCCATTCTGAAGGAGTTGTCAAATAAAGAGATTTTTTTCCAATTGGATGTTTATGTTCCAAATCCAAACATACAACCACTATTGACACTGAAAAACTTCGGGTTATTGGCTAGCCAGGTGCCAGACTTAACCGTCAATTTTCTTGTATAAGTGAGGCCCTAACAAAAGGTGTCTTTCTGTGGTTGTGATGGAAGCGAAACTTTTTCTATTCTGGAGCAAATATGAGGAGGAAGTAAAGTTCTCAACATTGTAGAGTTCCGTGTCATGTTCGGTTGAATGACATCCCTAACTTTGAGGTCTAAAGTAGGCATGGTGGATGCTTCTATGTTAAGCATTTCAATAATACTGGTTGACCACATAAGTTTTCTAGCCAGAACAATATATCTGATCCACACCCTACTTTCTGCCGAATTGCACGTCAAATTACTCTCGCATTTGCAAAATTGCTTTCCAAGTTGGTGAGTCACTTGGCTTGGCTTGGTAGTCAAAGAAGGAAGTGTGTTGTAAGTATTTCATACGCATCATTTATGCCAACTTATTAGTAGGATTGGTCAGAATTTTTCAAGCTAGTTTGGTTAGCATGCCATGGTTTATGTTTGTCTTTCGGAGACCTACAACTTAATTTGGTGATGTTGTTGGAAGTGTGAATTGAAATAGGAGGAAAACTATTTATATTTTAAGATTGCGAAACAAATTCTGACCTATCTCTTTTTTTTGTTATTCTCGATAGAGCATTGTGCATTTTGGCTCTATTCTTTTCAGGTTATTTATGCTTATTGAATTTATTTGCACTTATCTGAACTCACATTAGCTTATTTGAACTTATTTAAATTTAGCTTATTTTTTCTTATATTTGATCTATTAGACTTTAGTCGACCTTTATTAGACCTTATTCGACTTTATTAGAACTTAACTAAACTTATTTTTTTTCTTCTGATAAATACTGAATCTAGGTTGAAAAGAACAAACTCGTTGTGTGATTCATCATCGTTATGTAACACTATTTTTGAAGATGGTGTAATGTATAAGTTACAATGTCAAACCTTCTTTGTAATTTGGAGTCTTGAAGAGAATGAAGTCATGAAGGAGCCAAGGAGGTAATTGGGTATTATGTGCTCACAACAAACTTAAGACACGGTCATAAATTTTCAATGGTACAATAATCTTCAATTCAAACACCATTATATTATTAAGAAATATAGACGTGATAAACAACAATAGAACTTGCAATTCATGTAATAGCAATATACTTGATACGCATTTCAAAAGAAATAGGTCACATACATAATGAACAACAATACAACTCGAATAAAAGTAACAAGCAACAGACACCCAAGATGATAAACTATTGCCACTCGATGCAATCATAGTAATAGAGTAGTAACATTTGATACATATGGACATATGGTAAATATTATAAGTAACATGCGTAGTCCGAGATAGATATGGAGGATTTTAATGGCAAGTACCGGTAAATCAGCCATCACAGCTCAGGCCAGCACAACATGGGTCACCCAAACCACAAGAATCCCCAGATCTTGGGCACCATTCACATCTTCAGAACGTACTATCACACTTGTAGCCGTCGCAACATCGTTTGTCTGCTTGAAAAGGGTTGCAACCTTCACCTTGTGCCCAACAACCCAGACTAGTAATCTCGCCTCGAGCACCTTCAAGCAGGATGTTTGATATTAAGAGTAGTTTCTCCTCCTTCGACTGCTCGAAGAATTCTTTTGGCGCAGCAACACAAGTATCATATATATACAACAATTACCCGAAGGGAGAAGGTAATTATTTTTTAAAAATTTTCTCTAAACATCATCTCACTTTCATATATTTATCCGAAATCACGTTAATAAGAGAAAAAGATAATTATTTTTCAAAAACTTTCCACTCATGTATGATATTTACTGGAAATCAAGTTAATCAGCGAAAACTTTTGTGCATGCGACACGTCGCTCAATTGAACCTGCGCTTGACACATCACTCAAATGTATAGATGAATATCACGTCGGCTTTTTTTCTTATTGTATATATTAGTATAGATTGTATGTGGTTCATGTCAAAAAAAAAATAGAAGAAAAAAAAGGAAAGTGTAAAGAATGTATTGGCATTGAGGGAATTGTTGGGGTTATTATTATGAGAACATATATAGTTGGAATTACTGTCAACTTTTTCAATAATAGAAATAAACACAATACATTTAAAACATAAGATATACTCGTCTAAAATATTGAAAAAACATATATACAAAAGGAAACCATTAGTATTTATTAGAGTTGGGCAACATGTCACTAACACAAACGACATACTTATGTGGAGATTATTTACCCAGTGAGTAAGTATCCCTTCTAATAAGATATTTAAAATTTATTATTAGAAACGAATTGGATCATAGAGTCCTACTATCATTTGAATTTTTTAGGAGTAGGTAATCTAAGATCACTTTATAGATTTTACTACCTCTGTTCCATATTTTTGTAACATAGAAATCTTTATGTCTCCCGATATACTATTTTAAATGTTAATATCTTTATATTTATGTAAGTAAAAATTATAAAAAGTTGATATTATCAAGCATATATCCAGATGAATCTGTTGTAACATGTCAAAAGAGGACACGTGGCCCAATTAAAGACTGCCACGTGGCCCAATAGATTGGTGACACATGGGTCATTCTCCCAATGACACCCGGCGGCATTAAAAAGGATGATTTGTAAAGATGCCCATTCATTTCTTAAGAGGGAATAATCAGCCCAAACTCCCATAAGAGGAAGAGAATGATTGGTTAAGAGGCTCAAAGTAATGAAACTGTGACAAGTGTCGCCTTTTCATTGCTCAACCAATCATATCCTTCTATTTTAGGGTGCCTATTTTCATCCACAAACACTATAAATAGTTCCTCAAAATCAGGTAAAGGGGGGATCTCACCTACTCTTAAACTTACTATGTCAAAATACATACTCAGATTTTATCTCTCTAGAATACTGACTTAAGCATCGGAGAGGGAATCAAAACCCAAACCTCTGGGTTGGTTTCCCTTTTTGCAGGTTCGGGAACGGAGCTACATCTCTACACAAGCCTCCCAGATTCATCAACGCTACATTTTTCCATCATCAGGAGAACTTTAGTTTACAAACAGTTGTAGACAACATTTACTTATAGAATAGAGATCAAAAACCATGATGACTAAAACCATCCACAATGGTCTAGCTACTCTCCTTGTTGCTAGTAATGCCACCTCACATTTCTAGCTATATTGCCTAAGCCACCATTATTTCCAATTAGCAGTAGAGCACTGACTGCTTTCAAGTTCACTTTTCATTTAGAATTCTTTTGACTGTGCAATATATAATGAAATGACATGCCTTTTTTGCAATTATTTTCTCTCTCCGAAGACTAAAGTTTCATATTTGTTTCTGTGGTGCACCCTAGCACAAATTTTGTTTACTTTATTTTCCTTTATGATGCAGTATATGTTACTCTATAAACTGTTGATAATGTACGTATCGATGTTTGGGTATCTGGCAGTGGTGTGATGATGGAGTTTTGACAAAATATATTGCTTCATCTCGCCTATTGTGTTTCCATAACAGATGACGTCCATGAATGGACATTAGATGATCGTAAGACAATAATTTTGAATGAAATGGGGAAGCCTATTGATCCTGATAAGAAGATTTTAGATAAATTTGTAAGGTTTGTCAGCACTATAGCTCGCAACTCAAGTATTTCGCCATTGAACAAAATTAATTGGCATAAGGTTCCTCATAAAGATAACATTTGGAAATTTGCCAAGGTTCGAGTCGTTTAATATGCATTTGGACTCTTAAATTCTTGATCTCTTTCAATATCCCTCGAAATGTCTCATTATTGATGCATACTAAATTCATTATCTCTGAAGAAGGGAAGGACGATGTGTTGGCATCAGTTGGAAGGCTTTGGCGTCGACATAAAAGCATTGTAAAAAAGAGGCACTTTAGTGCTTACGACAATGATGATGACCGATATGAAAGTGCTCCCGAAAATATTCCAAAAGATTATTTCAACCAACTATTAGATGTCTGGAATGGAGATATTATTGAAGTAATTGTTATGCCTTTATTTCACCTGAGATATCTAAGTTAAATTTCACAAAGTGTCATTTTCTAAATTGTGGTTATTTTATTCACCAGCAGGAAGAAAGTAAGAAGAACAGAGAAAGCAGTCTCAACCAAAACGATAGGCATACTATGGGCCCCATGAGCTTTGCATGGAAGGAATGTGAATTGGTAAATTAATTCTAATAATCAACTACTTCTTTAGTCTTATCCGGGTAATAGAGCAAGAGGCATCCCTTCTACTTCACGATCCTTTTTCAAACTTTGACTTTTTATATATATATTTTCATGCTAGCAACAACAAGATAATGAAAATAAACGACCATCTAAAGCACAATTGTACAAAGAGTCTCGTAGAGGAAAGTGGGAAAGACATACAAAGCATGTTATGAGCCTATTTAAGATAATATTGTAAGTTTCGTTGCCTTTACATTTTTTTGACTACGCTTTTCTCATCTCATATTGTGGTAGGTTTTAGTAATGCTTTCATTATTTGTAATTAAGGACAAGATGGAGGAACTTCAAATGGAAAGGTAGATTGATAGAGATAAAGTATATCGTGAAGTAATGAAGGTTGATAACACAAATAACCAAAGACAACTTGGAAGGTATTTAATTATAAAAGGAAAAAAGATTAAGAGCCCTACAACCGTTGGTGGTATAATCATCCAGTTGAATTTTTGAAACCATATAAGGATAAAATTGCGAAAGATACATTTGGAAAGTCATGAAGATGTTAAAGCAACAACTCCCTCCCGAAACGTTTACTAATTTGACTCGATCATAGGGTGGTGTGCCATCCGATTTAGAAATCACATAACAGAATGAACAAGAGTTTGAGGAGGTATTTTCCAATTATTACAATCACTTTGAGTTAAACATCTATTCTGGCAACTTGGTTTCCTGATACAAATTATTGAAATTGGAGAATATAAAAATGTAATTTATTTTTTTGTAATGTGTTGCGAATTTGGGAATTGTGAATTGGAAAACATGTGTTTTGGATGGAATTATTACTTGCTAAAGATATGTATGGGTTTTATTGCGGAAGAAATTTAACTTTACTATGTTGATCAATCCAATTATCTAATAGTGTTAACTTATTGAAGTTTGAAATAGGAGAAACAGGAAATAGTGTGAATGGGGCACCGGCTATTGTGGATACGGTTCATATAGCAGCCAAGATACTTTTGAACTTAATATAATAATATTTATTAATTTTATTCTCATTGCAAGATGATGAAGATAATGTGGGAGTAGCAAGGATTGATGATGTTTCGGGAAACATGTAGGACGATGTAATTGAATATGATCGAAAAAACAAATAAATGATCTTTTAGAGATTACGTTTATTTAGGGAGAATATATTATATCACTGAATTTTTGGATCAACTATTTTTTTTGAGCACATTAATTTGTTTTCTTGATAAATACTATGGATCATTCTTTACAATGATCGTTGAGAATGTATACTCATTTATATCCATATATAATATGATTCTAGTTTTCCTTTGTGTATCGTGTTTGTAAGTTTTAGTAAAAAGTTACTATGAGACAGCTATGATAGATTTGAAATAGAAGTTCTACAATGTAGAAAGCCAACAAATGAAAATAGTGTTACCTAATATTTAATAGTGTGTTATATATGGTAATGTAAAGTGATACGTAACTTCTAATAAAATGTTACTATAGTTCAAAAAGTTATATAGAAAGTGTTACAATAGATGAAAAAGTACTGTTACATAAAACATTATGAGTAGCACTATAAAAGTGTTACTTTAATTTCAAAAAAGTGTTACATTAGAGAATTTTGAGTAACACTTGAAAAAATGATACATTAGGATTGAAAAATGTTACCTTAGAGAATAAGTAGCATTGGCAGGTGTTTCACTTTTAATATTCCATATAGTAACACTTGTAAGCCTTTCAGTAACACTTTTAGGGTGTTACCTTAGGCCAACTATGCACTAGTGTTCTTAGGATTATAGTCCTTGGACTTACCGTCCTCCATATTGTTAATGGTAGAAGAACTAGGATTTACTTCCTTTTGTCCATCTTGAATTCGGATACCCTCTTCAATCCGAAGATGAGCACCGAATTGTTCAACATTCATATCGTCCTTCCTATCATTAAGGCTATTGTAACATTTTTCCAAGAGGAGGGTAGCTTGCCTATTATTGAAGGAACAGCAAAGGTCTCGTCCATACATAATTATGTCATGTTGCTTAAAGCTTCATAAGATTCTGTGAATTTTATGGAATCGCTCCATAATTCGCCTAGATTCTACCATCCTAAAGTTGTTAACGTTACTAACTAGGAATTTCTTACTAAAAGCATCTTTGGCCATATACTTAGATTCAAGATTAGACCAAAGAACCTTAATAGATTCATAAAAATGATAAACATGAAATAAGTGGTTGGACATACCATTGATAATGAAACCACGGTTTATGAAGTCATCGTTCTCCCACTTCTTTCTCTTCCTCATAGCCTCCATGGTTTCAGCATCGGACTCCATAGGCTTTGGTGAATTAAAGACATACACCACGCTTAGTGAAGTGAGAAGGAAGTGCATCTTCTTTTTCCATCCTGCGGAATTGTACGCCTTCGAACTTGTCTAACTTGTTGAAATTTGTTGTCATGTCACGAATCGTTGCCATCTTCCACTACAACAAAATTAGGCATAAGTAATAGCCGAAATCATTGTCAATTATAAAATATTGTTGCCTTGAGGCATTGCCTTTACCTCTATGGCCTATTCTTTTGGCAACAATATTTTATTCAAAGGCAACAGTTGCAAAAGGGCAGGGGAGAACAAGCACCTAAGGCAACAGTTTTTCTAAGACAACGAATGAAAACTGTAATAGTTTAAAATTATCGCCTTACGTTATATCATGCAACAATTTCAAATTCTTGTCCATGTTACTAATAATATGAAAAAATGTTGCCTATTATCTCGAAAGCAACAACTATAAATTGTTATCAAACTACTCCCACCGTTTTTTTTAATATGCACCTAAGGGTTTGCACTAGGACCAAGAAAATTCTAAAAAGTAAGAAAGAGAAAGACTAAGAGTAAGAAAGAGAAAGTGGAAAAGTAAGAAAGAGAAAAAACAATCTAATGCAATCAGATTTACTGGCTTTATTAATGAAAAAATTAAACATCCATTTACAAGCTAAATGGGCGCCAGTTTCTAAGCTAAGGCTGACCCACATTTAAACAAAGAATGAAATTAAATTTTGGGGGGAAAACATAAAATTTTACTACCTAATGAGTTGGCGCCACTATTACATTAGCCTTATAAATTTAGCTAAGTTACAATTGAGTTCATTTCTGATTAATGCCTTCTGTTCTTCTCCCTTCCTCCTCCATCATCAGCAGCATATTCAGCCCCATTCCCTCTCATCATCAGTCAACCTTACAGAAAAACTGGGGGGTTTAACTTATGGAGGCTTCGGACCATAATTTTGTCATCACAAATGATGAACTCAAGGTATTGCAGCAACCTCGTCATCGACACTGGTTAACGGATGATGAAAGGCAACGCGTTGCTGAATTACTGATATCAAAGGCACAGGGACTCGAACTTAAGCGTGGGACGATCTCAGAAGTTGCTGCCACTTACGGTGTCGACATATGAGTAATTTCTCGAATTCGGAAAACTGCCAAGGAACAAATCAGAACTAATGTTAAGCTCAATGTGAAGAAGAAGATGGCAGGGACAGTGGGCAGAAAATCAGCTTACTTAACAGAGGAAATGCTAACAAGCATCCCATTACGACATAGAACATGTTTGAGGGACGTTGCAAACAAATTAGATCTCGCTCCTTCAACAGTTTGGAAATTAGTCAAAAAAAGGCAAGATTAGACCACATATAGATGCAGCCAAACCATCACTCACTGATGCAAATATGAAGCAAAGGGTGAAGTGGATTTTAGATTTAATCGAATAAGAACCAGTTGCTGCTCAACCAAAATTTAAGGACATGTTTAATTTCATTCATATCGATGAAAAATGGTATTATATGAAGCAAGCATCTGAGAAATATTATTTGGGTCCCAACGAACCAAACCCACACAGACAAATGAAATCAAAGCGACATATAGTAAAGGTAATGTTTTTTTCAGCCATCGGGAGACCTTCAAACAACATGCTAGGGGAATGCACATGGGATGGCAAAGTAGGGGTTTTTCCATTCGTCAAAGAAGTTGCTGCTCAGAGAAATAGTGTAAACCGGGAAAGGGGAACACTTGAAACTAAAGCAATATTGTCTGTTTCAAGGGACAAGATGAGGGACATGCTAATAAATCAGTTGCTGCCAGCAATCATGGACAAATGGCCACCTCATAGAAGCAAAGTAATCTACATACAGCAAGACAATGCAAAACCTCACATAACAGCAACTGACCCAGAATGGGTGGCAGCTAGCAAACAGAATGGATTTGATTCCATTTAATCCAACAGCCAGCAAACATTCCGACTTAAATATTTTGGACTTAGGGTTTTTCAACGCATTGCAAACATTACAATACAAAGAAAGGCCACACACAATTATGGAACTACTAGAGGCTGTCCAGAAAGCATATGAGGAATGTCATCCAAAAAAATTTGGGGTATGTATGGTATAGCTTACAATACATGATGATTGACATTTTAAAAGTAAATTGAAACAACAATTATGTTCATTCTCATGTCAATAAGGCCGAGTTAGAATCTAGAGGTCTACTACCTTTGCAAATACAAGTACCAAGAGAGGTCATTGAAGAGGCACTATTTTGGTTAAACACACAAGAGTAGGAGGGTTTTGCCAAGAAGAATACCAACAAATATGAACATCAACAACAAACCAGAAGGGATATAAGGGGAACATCAACTTTTACATGCAAAGTCAAGTATGAAATGGTATTTTGTTGTTTTTTTGGTTACCATTTTGTGTAAAATATGAAGGAAATTAGTAAGTTGAACATCTTTCAGTGTAAAAAAAAAAGGAAAACAATAGCTGAATATCAAGCTAGGTGAAAATAAAAGTAATATGAAAAGCTTTTGGTAAGTTAAACTTTTGTAAAGGATGTTTGAAAATTTTGTGTATCATCATTGGGATTTATGGTGTTTCAAATTGCCTCATCAGATTTATAGGGTGTTTGGTAGGACTTGTTCTTATCAATGTTCTTATCAATATTTTATTGTTAAACACCCTAACAAATCTGGTGGCAAAATGATCAACCTACCCTCAGGTCTTTGCTATAAGGCTAAAACCAATTCCAAAAATCATATAAGCATATTAAGATTCATTAAAGCATACTAGGATAAACATATAAGCATATTAGGATACATTAAAAAGCATAATAGGATTCATTAGAGCATAGTAAGATACATTAAAGCATACTAGGATAAACATACAAGCATATTAGGATTCATTAAAGCATACTAGGATAAACATACAAGCATATTAGGATACATTAAAGCATACTAGGATAAACATATAAGCATAATAGGATTAATTAGAGCATAGTAGGATACATTAAAGCATACTAGGATAAACATATACAAGCATATTGGGATACATTAAAGCATACTAGGATAAACATACAAGCATAGGATTCATTAGAGCATTGTAGGATACATTAAAGCATACTAGGATAAACATACAAGCATAGTAAGATACATTAAAGCATAATAGGATAAACATACAAGCATATTAGGATTCATTAAAGCATACTAGGATAAACATACAAGCATAGTAGGATACATTAAAGCATACTAGGATAAACATACAAGCATATTAGGATTCATTATAAACCATACTCGGATAAACATACAAGCATAGGATTCATTAGAGCATACTAGGATAAACATACAAGCATATTAGGATACATTAAAGCATACTAGTTCTACCAGATTTTATTTGATTCATTGGTAAAGAAAAATTCTATTTGTAAGATGTAGGGTTTTTTTACCAGAAACAATTTTCCCAAAAACAGAAATCGGAATTTCAGAAAAAGAGTTAGACAGATTTTAGAAAACTCAACCAAAACCTAAGGTTTAACAGATCTACATGCAAAAGCAAAACCCCCCCAACAATACCTTTATTTTTTTACAAATTCAGCGATAATTGTCGAGAAATAGGGTTAAATGTAGAACTGATTAATAGTTAAGAATTAGGGTTTCATGAAAAAAACGAATAATGTCAAGAACTAGGGTTTCATCAATTTAAACAACCGAAAACCCTAAAAAGAATTACTAACCGATATATATTCATAATTTACCCAAGATCTACAGTTTCATATAAAAATTTCAAAAATTTAAACAAAAATTTAAGCCAAACCTTTACGGACCTTAAACCGGAATACGAACCGACAAGAGCTTGATGAGGAATCGCTTTTTTTAAACCCGGAATAGCTTGAGGAAGATCTTAAACCCAGGTTGAACTCGATGAAGAAACGCGAATAAACCCAGATCTAGGGTTTCAGATATCAACAAGTGTGAATTTCAAACAAAAGAGGAACTCATACTCGTTTTGTTAAATAAGAGAAGGAGATATGTAAACGGAATTGCAAGAGATTATCAAAAATGGGTGAAAGATTTGTGCATCAGATCTAATTGAAGAACAGAGAGATGAGAAATGAGAGATGAGAGATGAGAGATGAGAGGTGAGAGTTTCTGAGGTGAGGGGTGAGAGAGAGAGTGTGGCGTGCAAATGGGGGGTTGGGTTTAAATATTTAGGTTAAGTTCAATTAATGGGCTGATTGGAGGTTGTTGGAAGGATTAAATGGATCAATGATGAGTGGTTGAGAGTAATAAAAACTGACGGTGGGGCCCACTTTTGTGAATATCAATAAAAGCATTAATTATGCACCCTACCTTATATGAAAAGGTGTACTAACATACCAATTAAAAAAAACACCCTAAAATGAAGAAATGTGCATATTAAAAAAAACGGAGGGAGTAATATGTTGCATATGAGTGCTAAACGCATACTCATTTGAAATCAAGTAATCATAACATACATATTAATATACAAATTTCAAATCCATGTTGTCTCTTCAACAGACCATAATCAATTATGGAACTTTATAACAATCAATACGTAATAACAAGTTTTGTAATGAAATTCCTTCGTATTTGTTCAAATTCATAAAATAATACTCATTCAAATATGAATATTGATAACATAAACACCAATCTAAACTCCAACATCCAAAATAAATCAAATAACATTGTTGTAGGAGTATACTACAAACGGTTTAAGACCCATCTAATAGACAGGAGAAGGAAAGTCATATCTTAAATAGATAAACAATGAGTAAGCTAAAGTGTCATCAAGTTAAGTCTTCCTCTTCATCTTCATCCTCGTATTCAACATCTTCTAGATAGTCCATTTCCTGCCATATCAAAGCAAATGACATGATATTAAAACAACATAATTGACCAAGGAAAAATATGAGCTCGTCAAATACGAAGGAGGCCTACATTTCTCTTTTGAAATTTAAAGCAAATTTACAAAATTTTTGAAAATAATGTACACTACTTGATTTATTTGTTCCTCAATTAGTAATACAATGTTAGTTTCCCCATGAAATTAAGAAAGGGAAATGGGAACTGAGCCAAAAAAAAGGGAAAAACGATGGTTGAAGTTGTAAAGTTTCAAAATTTAGGAAAGAAAGGTACGTGATTGTTAGGAAAATTTGTACAATTTGGAGAATGAAGCTGCAACATACTTGTGACAGGAGCATCCTTTTGGGATTCACCATTCTGCAGTAAGGAGCCAAACATGTTATGGTCAAAAGACATGTAAGGAATCTGCTATTCCTTTGAGAGAAGAATGATCGAAGATCGTTGGCTCATTCTTCCCTGATCTATTTGTTGCCTCTTATCTTCATAACCTTTTTTATTAGCTTGAACCTTTTCAGCATGCTTCTTATTAGCGTCCGTCAGATTACCCTTATACTTTCATTGAGAACAAGAAACACCCTTTCATAATTGACACTTCTTTTTGTCATTACAACTAAAAATAGTAGAAACAACACTCTCAACATCATTTGAAGCAGCTAGGTGTGAATTTGGTTCTTTCAGTTCAGCCTAGTTTCCAAGTTTCTAAAGAGAGAGTAAATATCAGTACAAAATAACACCATGCCAAAAATTATATACTTACAAGAACTTATAATCTTACAATTAATTTGTCTCTAGACTTACACTTCGGTCCACAGACAGTTCCTTTTGGATTGTTAGAACTAGAAATAAAGTAACAAAGAAACCAACAAGAACAAGCAAGAACTCTTCAATGCATGTTGAGGCACTCTCCCATAAGCAATATTCCGACCCTATACGAAGCACGGGTTGCAAAAAATTCACAGCCGAGATTTAGAGAAGAACAATGAAAGTCATGCTCATTATAAAAATTCAATCAATGAGAACAAAGTGCATTGTGCGTGCAATTTGAGATGATGATCAATCTCTAAGACCCTAGAAAAAGGTCAAAGCTTTTGAGAGAATAATATGTTTTGTCCCTTCACCGAAGAGAGAAATATCTTAATTATAACGTTGTTCCAAGCAAAAAAAAACCGACAGATTCCGCTCATAGGCTTAAAACCGTCAAATAGAGCGTATGCACTTGGAGGATGAGGAACTAGGTCGCAAGCCAAGTAGGTCGCGAGGGGTGACCCACATCGTGGGCGCGACAATTCTGGTCGCAGGCAGCGACCAGTGGGCTTCCTCACGTGCTTTGCTTCGTGCTTTACTTGAATAACTCATGAAGCACACCTTGTCTCTTTAATTGTTTTTTAGCTCATCTAACCAACAACTTATATATTTCAATGTTACTTAAGTAGTGACACCGTATCCAAACGACTTAAATAACATTATATGAAACTTAAACTACCAAATAATCTAAATACCCAACAAATTTTCCATATTAAATCCTCTTCCTTTCGATCAAGGTTCAGCGGACATTGTTGTTTTTGTTAGAACTTGAATAATGGATAATTAATTGGTAGTATATTATCTTGTAACTTGCAATAAGATCAAGTAGTTGTCATTCTAGAGCTTTTGGTGGGCTTACGATCTTCCCACAAAAGGACAGGACAAGATCTTGTAAAGTAACTTGATGTGTTTGGAATAGCTCTGACGTATCACAAGGGGTCTCTGCTGATTTATTTTTACATCCTCTATACTAGATAATAAAGCCGTACCGAAAGGAGATACCACATCGTTGCACATTATTATATATGTAAATTTAATAATTTAATTTTTAATACACAATAATTAAAAAGAATAATTTTATTATAAATAAAATATTACATTTCTTATCTAAAATTACTATTAATATAAAATTAAAAAACTAATCATAACTTTTAAAGCAAATCTAATAAAATTATAATTTTTGCATGGTTAGATTCATCTCGAACCGTTAGATTTATCTCGAAAAATAATTTGATAGATGATAAAGCCGTACCAAAAGGAGATACCACATCTCTCCACAGCATTATATATATATATATATAATTAATAATTTTATTTTTTAATAAATAATAATTGAAAATAATAATTATATCCTAAATAAAAGAATACATTCCTTATCTAAAAATACTATTAATATTGAATTATAAAATTAATCATAACTTTCATTTAAAATCTCACAAAATTATAATTTTTGCCCGATCGATTCATCTCGAAAGTACTTTGAATCAAGATCCACTTATGATACATTTTTCTAGAAGTGCAAAAAGTATTATAGTTACCTAGTAAGGGCATGTTTATTTGGCTTAAATTAGCTAAACTAAATTAAATTGAATTGAACTTAAGTGATTTGAATTGAAGTGACTAATTTAATTTACATCCATTGAGGTTTGAGTAAATCTAATACTATTATATATATATATAATTAAGAATTTAATTTTTAATAAAAAATAATTACAAAGATTAACTATATCCTAAATAAAAGATTACATTCTATCTAAAAATACTATCAACATGAAATTATAAAATCAATCATAAATTTCATTTCAAATCTCATAAAATTGTAATTTTTGGTTAGATTCATCTCGAATTTTTTTGAATCAAGATCCATTATGATACGTTTTTCTATAATTGCAAAAAATCTTTTATTTTACCTACTAAAGGCATATTTTATTTGGCATAAATGAGCTGAACTACACTAAATTGAATTGAACTTGCGTGATTTGAATTCAACTGAATAATTTAATTTACATCCATTGAGGCTTAAGTAAATTTAATACTAAGTAACATGCGAGGTCAATTCAGTTTTATCACTCTTAAACTAATAGAGTTAACTAAGAAAACAATATTACTTAACACTAAAGTCTCACTCGAGTTGGATATATAAGAAAACCATCTAATAAAATTTAGATACAATAAATAATTATTAATTAGAAGTATATTGAACTCGACTCGAATTAATAAAATTTCAAAAATCATCCAAACTAATTTAAATTCAATCAAGTTTAGGCAACATAAATATACTAACATGCCCGAGTTTAAATTACGATACACATTAAGTTCGATTGATTTTGATCCCTTTTAAGTAATTTGGGTTAGTTAAAAACATTGTATAAAAATAATAAGACATCTACCGGGCATTAAAGCTAGTAGAATATATTAGGGTGCAATTTAGGTACATTTAGGTTAAGCCTAACTATTTATGAAATTAGAGGTAGCTCACAATATGTTTTTTTGACTTATTAAATTAACATTCAACAAAAGTATGTTTAATTAAATATAAGAGGCCCAAAATTTGCATATACCGTACGTTTTGCATTGGTTCGTCATACAATTTTGTGAAGCTGTTTTGTCTTGATATGTCAATATGTTACATGGCAATAAGAGTGTCGATCAGATTCTCATTCCTTAGTCATAATAAAAAGCAATAGTTCGCCAAAAAACAAGAACAAATAGGTTAAGCTTTGCAATGACCGACTGCTAAAGTTAATGGGATAAACTTTACAAAAAGCTTATTAACAAAGACCTAATTCAAGGTTGGTTATCAGAAATTCCTTCAAATAGGTCATTTTATGACCTTTTGCTAAAAATGATCATGAAGCAAAAACTAGGTTGAAAAACAAATGAAACGGAGTTTTGGAGATGATGCAAAAGAGTAAAACAGCAGCATTTAGCCATAGAAAGCCTGCAAAAATTCTGACGCTAGCTAAACCACTAACGGTCTAACGCGTGTCAGAATGCTTGTCGTGTTCTGATTGGTTCAGCCAGGAGAGAGAAAATATTACCATTTGAATCATGTAAAAACTATTTTATCCTAAATAAAAGTCAAAAAAACCAAAATCTTATTTTTTCGAAAGGAAAAATTATTGGAAATGAGTCAACCTTTTCGCAGTCTTCTTTTAATTAGTTAAACTTTGAATAATCCTGGAATAATTTAACTTTTTTAGGGTATTTGGTGTTAACAAGTCAAAACCGGTTTAAAAACACATAAATGGTTGGGGATGGAAAGTACAAGAAGAGAAGGAACACAAAAATAATAAATTAAAATTTAAGAAAAGCCTCACGTTACCAGTTGAATAATTTATAAGTCATTTGACTTGTTAAAAGTTTAAGTAAAAAAAGATAACTTATTCCAAGATTATCTAAAGTTTAACTTATTAAAAGAAGACCGCGAAAAGGTTGCCTTATTGTCGATAATTTATGTATAAATAAGAATTTTGATATATTTTGTCAAATTTTTTGAAAACCATTTTTCTCCTTATTTTTCTCTTCTTAAACAAATTTGATTGCTTTCATAAATTTTGAAACTTTTATTTGCTCAACAAAATCCCCAAACAATTTCAAAAATCATGATTCAAATAATCCACATCCTGGAAAAATTTAAGCCAAAAAAACCTAAAGAAACGAATTTCTGAACAACAAATCAAGAAATCAATGTTGAAAATCCTTCTTACAATCCTCAATTTGTACCACCAAATACCAACCCATCATCAAATTTCTCTAATCAAAATCAACAATCCCAACAACCATCAAATTTCCCTCAACAGTATCCCAGAAGGAGAATCCTATGCCATGTGAGACAGACTTACGAGTGACCTAGTTAACTACTTCCAGAACTACAACGTCATTAGTGTGCGTTTATGTTGTTTTTATGTTTCATTCTATGCTTAATTTTGAGAGTTGTATTGTTTTACCTAATGTGTTTTTCAATAATCATGTATCTCTTTGTTGTGTACTGCTCCGTTTATGTTATTGTAATGTTATTTAAGTGTCTAATATGTGTATGTTATTGGATTAATTTGTCATTGTTTCTCTGACCCATTTTTGCCTTTTATCATTGACTTTTCAAACAATTTACATGACATTGAATGGTGCTTTATGTATTGTTCTTCTTTTCAGCTTTTGATTGTTCATTTAGATATAGAGTTGAAAATGTCATACGAGTTGTCCAACGTTTACATTGATGTGTCAATCCATTCAATTTGATAGATTAATCATTCATATGTTCATCATTCTGCACCACTACTTTAGTCCATCATTCTGCACTACTTCCATCATGTACCATTGCATGTTATATTTACATCTCCAAGCTCTATTGAATATAGAATCATATACACCTCAAAAACTTGACTAAGAGAATGAAATTTTCAAGTTTTCTTTCCCCTCTAATGGATAGATGTCTAATGATGAAGATGAAAACATTGATAACACAATTGACCATGCCATTAAACACACCATTCCACCTCTTATTTCAACAATAACTCCAAGCACGAGAATTCACAAAACGTCTCAAGTACCGCGAGGTCATAAAAAAGGGCACATGGAGCCTAATGACTACTTTGCTGAAAATTTTGTATACCCTACTCGATTATTACGACACCGGTCTCGAATGACAAGATTAGTGTCCGTGAGAATAATGGATGCCGTTGTGAACAACAATCTGCAGCTATACTTATGCTAGCTTATGGGGCAGCGGCCGGCCAAGTTGATAAGTATGTCCGAATTAGCGAATGAAGTGTGACACTCGCACTTATTCATTTCGCAAAACGGGTAATCAACCAATTTGACGCGCAATACTTTAGAAACGTGGATTCCCTAGAATCTTTGGTAGTGTCGATTGCATGCATAGAGAGTGGAAGAACTACTCAACAGCAAGGAAAGGTTAAGGTTGTTATGATAAAGCAACACTAATTCTTGAAGTTGTTTCTCATCGTACCTTATGGATATCGCACACTTTTTTTGGGATGCCGGGTTCGTACAAAGATATCACTATTCTATATCGATCACCTCTTTTAATAGATCTGTTTGAAGGAAGAGCACCACTTGTTGTTTTCGAGGTTAATGGGACACAATATGAGATGAGTTACTATCTACTGATGGCATTAACCCAAATGGGAGACTTTTATTCAGTTAATTACTCAGCCACAAATGGCAAAAACTAGTTTATTCGCCCAACAACAAGAAGCAAAAAGAAAGGATATCGAGCGAGCATTCGAAGTGTGGGAAGCTCAATTTGCAATAATATGGAAGGCTTCTCTTGCATGGGATGAAGAACAACTTGCAGATATAATTACTTCTGGCTTCATTATGCATACCATGATTGAGGAAGATGAAAGACATAGGTACAAACACTATGTCAATACTAGAAAATTCATGGGAGAGCGAACACAACATAGATCGGGCGGTACAGTGAGCGCAAATGATAATGAGTCGTTCGATTATATTACTCAACTAGAATTATTGACATAAACCAATATTGTAGCAATATTCAATAAAAATAAGTGATATTCTGTAACAATAAGTTTTATTCAGGAAAAATAAGTTAGGTTAAGCGAAAATAGTTTCAGTTTAGTAAAAATAAGTTCAATTCAGTAAAAGTAGGTTTAGTTCAATAAAAAATCAGTACTACAACGAAGAAAAAAACATGAATCAATAAAAATAAGCTTGGTTGAGCAAAAATAAGTTCAGTTAAGTAGAAATATGTTCAGTTCAGTTTAAATAAGGTGAACCGAACAGGGCCTAAGGGTGATGTCGAAAATCAACAAACACTTCTCTCTTAAAAACAAGATTTGATGGAACACATGTGGCAAAAGCTTGGGAAGCTTCATCATTAATGTAGAATTTAAATTATATCAGTCATTTAATTATAATCGTCAAAATCAAATTATGTAACGGATTTAAATGTAGGAAAAATTAAACTTTCCCACCTTTTTAAATCACGTATTCAAAACTCCCACCTTTGTTTTTTTTTTTTAAACTCCCACCTTAAAACTACCAAACGTTTTAAAACTCCCACCAGTTAACGGAATCCGTCAAAAAATCTGTTTTGCGGGGCCCACTTTTGTCTAAGTTTGTTTTCATCCCTAAACCTTCACATTCAAGTCACGATTTTCTCTCTCTTTCTTTTACTTCACCCTCAATACACAAGTAAACATCAAAATTTTATCGCTAATCTTGTCATCTTCCCTCCATCAACATATGAGAAGCATCTCCATCATCATCAACTTCTCCGAACATGGTAATCCATCATTCAAACAACAAAGAATAATAATTTATGCATAATTAGGGTTTTAATTACTTAAATAAACCTCTAATTGCAAAATTAGGGTTTCAAACTAACTCCGATAAACTCAATTGAAAAGTACTTAAATAAGCCCTAAGAAATTCTAAATCTGTAACAACAAAAATCTCAGAAAATTTTAAAAATTAGTTCAATGAATTGTAGTAAATCCTCCGAAAATGTGATGCGCAATCTCCTACTTGCAAAAACCCTGAATTCAATTGCAACTTTCCCTTCAATTTCTCACTTTAATGCCTTATTGATTGAAGGTAAGCCTCAATTCGAGGCCTTGAACAAGATATGAACAAATTTAGACAAAAGTGAGCCCCACAAAACAGATTTTTGACGGATTCCGTTAACTGGTGGGAGTTTTAAAACTTTTTGTAGTTTAAAGGTGGGAGTTTAAATTAAAAAAAACAAAGGTGGGAGTTTTCAAAAACTTGCTTTAAAAAGGTGGGAAAGTTCTATTTTTCCTTAAATGTATTGCAATTAAGGTGCAAAATATGAATTTGTTCGTTAATTAAAATTCCAAGTAATGTTAATTAATTAATCTCAATTAATTACGCGCTTGGCCAAAATTAAATAGGATTATTAGTACTACAACGAATGTGTCGTCCATCAAAGTATTTAGTTATTTCTTTAATTAACATCAAAGGGCTTATTGTGAATAAATTAATTACACTTAGGTATAGTTTTGTTGATAAGGGAATTAAATTCCCATAGGAAGTTGTATTTCATGAGAAGTTAATTCACTTATAAAATTCCTTAGAATTTCTTAAAAGTGTTTGGTTAGTAATGAGGGGAGTAAATTCTCATAGGAATTTCAACTTACCTAGGAGGGAGTAGGTAAGTAAATTCCTACATTTTGTGAGAATTGGAAATTCCTAGGAAGTTCGACTTCCCCCATTGCACCAAATTTATCCAAGCCACACAACTTCTCATTTTTCAATTCCTAGGAATTTCCAATTCCCATATTTTTCTATGTAAACCAAACAACCCCTTAAAATATTCTTAATTATATCTAATTAGAATTTAACCGCGATTAAGTTTAAATTATCGCCAATATCAATTTCATTTATTCATAAACATATTTAAATATTAATCAAATAAATAAATAATGTAAGAGAGAAAAAATATGGTGGGGTAGGGGAGAGAAGTTGGTGACCTTAAAATAGATCATTGTTGATAATAAAAGGTTGAAAGATAGATGACATTTAGAAGAGAGAAAAGGAATGAACAGTGCCATGAACTTTAGCAAATAAGGCAGGACTAATAATTTTCTAACATTAAATTATACCGTTGAATCAGGCAGTAGCTTTGACATGAAAAATAATGGGGTGACCATTCCAACCTTAGACCATTGTCACTCATGAACAAAAAATACTTGCCATCCCTTTCTCTGCCACTTTCTCTCTCATCTTCATAAAAAATATCATGATTCATGACATAAACATAAAATGCTTCGCACTCATGACACACAAAAAGTTATATATCTCTCTCTTACATTTTACCATGCCCCACCAAAATTTCTCTCTCTTATTTTCCATACATCTATATAATATAATATTGAATTTATATATAGGAGTTAGTTTATTTTAATATAATATAATATTACTAATTTTGGATAATGTTAGTTTAGTTTAATTAATTTTTTTATTTTGATTAATTTCGAATAGTGCGCCCAATTACTCTAATTTTAAAGACTTTTAAGAGAGAAATTAATATTTTTAAAGCGTGTCAAAATATATTAAAATGGATGTCATTTTATAGATCATAAAAAAATAAGACACTTGGTGATTTTTATTTTATTAGTTCCTTTATAAAAATTATGGAAATTAGATTTCAAATTTACAATGTAAAGCTTGTACAATTTGTACTATTCATCAATCCATGTGTCGCAATATGATTCAATAATGTTTTGTTTTTGTCCATCCAACAGTGGGGCCACTCTTGTTACAAGTTTGATGGATTAATTCATGGCAAGTATTTTTTCATACCTTACGACTAACAATACATGCCATGTTTTATTTTTTGTAATGAGTGTGAGCATGTATTTTTATTTTTTGTCTCATCACTCATGCTTTATGACCAAAAAAGACATGAGTGAGAATGCTGTTCAGGGAATGGTTCAACTCAACTGGTTAATGCAAGTTTGTGGCTTAATTGCTTAAGCAACTTCATAATATTTTTTTTCAGGTTGTGATACAATATCTTGTTTGGCTTTATAAACATGTTTGATGTTCCCAACTTATATGTGGAAATTATATCATCACATTGTATATTTTGGCTGATGTACCACTTATCATGCTACTTATGATCAATAACGATGAATATGATAAAATTATCTTAAATAGATATCATCTTCCAGTGACGGATATTGAAGTATATGATGTAAATAATTAGAATAGTGTATGTGGAGTCGAAAAAATTGATCAAATCCGATTATTCGAATGACTTCATTCAAAACTTGACCAAAAGTCAATGACTCGATTTTAACTCGAAACCTGAAGTAATAGAATCAGAACCCAATCGAAAACTAACTCGATATTCAAAATAACTTGAACGAAATTGATTCAAACTGATTCTTACCCGAAACCTAAACTATGCCAAAAACGAATTCAAACTGGAATTTAATCGACATAGTTTCGATTTAAATTAGATTTTTACCAAAAGGTTGGGCAACTTGATAGTTAGTCAAGCTTGTCCAAAAGCTGTGAATAAAATTAAGAAGATATGCAACATCACTTTCTAGAAAAGTATCTTTATTAAGATGATCGAATGGAGTTTGAAGTTGTGAAGCTGAAAATGAATTGAATTTACATAGCATTGATTTAACACACAATAATTTACCCCATAATCGGCCACAAGCAAATGGTTCAATAATGCGCATGAGGGAAAAGAGAAGAATTAAAAACAGTAGTTTGATTTATATTTATGCTTAATATTGAAAGATGTTTGTAAGAATGTTATAAACAATATAACAGTGATTAAAATTAGGCGTTCAATGAGTTCATTTTGAATGATGAAAAAATAAAAAAAGAAAGAGTTGGTCATTGGATGGGTGATTAGTTTACTAATTTAATCTGCTTTATATATGACTCCAATAACTCATGACCGACTTTTTTTGTTTGAGGGGACCTAACTGACAACTTTCTAATGCTCAACATCTCCAAATCATGCATTTACAATATCCTATCTGCCACATTTATGCAAAAGGCATGAAACGAATTCACGCTAATGGTTCTAACTTTTGCAGATAACTCTATGAGCTACTACATACATGTTTCGCGTTCGAATCTTGTTCCACCCTTTTCCTTTACTTTTTTAATATCTTTTTCCTTATTTTTTTTCATTACTATTAATGTTTCGAATTAGTCCTTTTCTCCAAAAAAATTTAGTTTGTTTTCTAAATTCTTTTTTCTATTACAAATTTATATTAGATTTTTTTTGTATTCTATTAATACTACCTCTGTTTCACAACACATGCAATATGTTGACTTGCACACATGCCAATGCACTACTTAACTTGCACATATTGGTAAAATAATACGGTCAAAGTTAGTCTATGAATAATGCAAAGGAAAATTTGTCAAGAATAAGTCAACCTTTGTGTTGACTGCTTTTAACAAGTCTAACTCATTTATTCCATTAACAAGTCAACCTTGTATACCATCCGCTTTTAACAAGTTAAATCGGCTATTACCTCTTCTTAACCTGTTGAACATGTTAAAGTGACATTTGTCACTCCATTATTCAACGTTTTAAATTTTAAAATATAAATTTCAAAATAAAAAATAAAAAACAAAACAAAACCATTATGAATTGAAATCAAATCAAATAATAAATACCAAAATAAAATAAAAAAACTCAATTTTTACAGTGAATCAAAATTCATGTCATAAACCACCCTCTAATCATCATCTACCCTCTAATAATCATCTACCATCTAATCATCATCTTCGTCACCTTCATCATCTCCATGATCACCAATTCACCATCCACTTTCATCAAATCATCACCACCATCATCACCATCCACCATCATCACCACTATCACCCATCATCATAGTCGACCAATCACCATTTATTCAAGAAAATCAAAATAACAGTCAAGAAAATCATCACCATTTTTTTATCAGAAAATCTGGGTTGCGAATCAACGATTTATCAGAAAAAGAACTTTTTTTATATCAGAAAAGGAATTCATCAAAAATCACAGAAATGCCAAAAATCAACGATCATCACCATCCATCACCATCAACTTCAGTCGATCATCACCATCCATCACCGTTAACTTCATCATCATCATCACCTCGTTGATCAAGATCAGATTGAAATTCGATGGTGATGATACTTCTGCAATTGATTTCCATGGTTTTTTATGAGAATTTGATTGCAAAAATTCAAACTTCGATTTGGTGGTAATATTTTGTGGGATTATTAAAGAAGTATAATTTATGGAAATGAGTAGGGATGACAACGGGTGGGATTTGGGTCGGGTGAAGCATCACCCTCATCCGTCACTTGGTTAGACCAACTCTCATCCATCCATCCGTCACTCGGTAAGACCATCACTCGTATCCATCCATCTACCACCCGCGAGTGAACCGGGTAGACAGGGTGATCATCCATTTAAGATAATTGAACGAGAAAAGTTAAATCAAACTTGCAAAATCACAATTTATATATTCACTTCATGTCAAATTAAGATAAGTCCAGTTTATGAAAACATGTTGATAGTAAACAAAAGGAAAAAATTTTACACGAATGTAAATAAAATGATAGACATTTAAAAAAATGTAAGAAATGGGTGATGGAGCGGGTGATAAACGGGTGATGGTCAGGTGTTAGATGAAAATTTCTCACCCTAATCCATCCATCATCCGTTACACGTTCATCCATCACCCGTCCATCACCCATTTAACTCGATTTTTCACCCTTTTTAGTTTTTCGGGTGGAGCGGGTGATGAATCATCCATTGGATATTGCCATCTCTAGAAATGAGGATGATGCGGGTGAGGGAGGAGTGAGAAAGAGAATATGGAGGAGGTGATGGTAGCCTGGTGGGGATGTTGATACTTGTTTAATTGAGGAGGAAATTGAGTATTGTGGTGTGGGCAGAGGACAAGAGAGAGAGAAAAATAAAATAAAAATAATTAATTATTTTAAACCAATTCAAAACAAGTCATGTGGACAAGTAATCCAAAGTAACAAGTTATTAACAGGTAACATGTAAAAAAACTTGTTAAAAGCGGAGGATATACAAGGTTGACTTGTTAATAGAATAAATTGAGGTAGATTTGTTATAAGCGGTCAACGCAAATGTTGACTTATTCTTGACAAATTTTCCTAATGCAAATTTTTCAGTGTTGCATGTATTGCGAAATAAAGGGTAGATAGTGTACATTAGAAAGATTTAAATGTACATCAGTTCAAATTCAAAAACAACTGCCCCCTCCAATATTCAAGATGTTCATTTATTTGATGTTATTGTACATTCACAAACTTAATATATTCATTTACGGATATCAAATGTATATCACAAAACTAATTTAATATTTCCCAAAAATCAATTATACTCACCATTTACATTCAAAATTTTACAAAAGGCGGAAATGTACATGGAAGCATGTAAATGTACATCAATTCAATTTAAATGCCTCCATGTACATTCCCGCCTTTTTGGCAAGAATTTGAATTTGAAAAATTTTGAATGTAATGGTGAGTATAAGTGATTTTTGAGCGGGAATGTACATTAAAAGCATTGAAATGTACATCAGTTCAAATTCAAAAATCATTTCAGATTCAAAAAGTGATTTTTGAACTGATGCACATTTAAATGGTTCTAAGGTACATTCCCGCCTTTTGTCAAAATTTTGAATTTGAAAATTTTTGAATGAAAATGGTGAATGCAAGTGATTTTTGAGAGGGAATGCACATTGGAAGCATTTAAATGTATATCAGTTCAAATTCAAATATCACTTTAAATTCAAAAAATGATTTTTGAACTGATGTACATTTAAATGTTTGCAATGTACATTCTCGCCTTTTGTCAAAATTTTGAATTTGAAATTTTTTGAATGATAATGGCGAATACAAGTGATTTTTGAGAAAAATTAAGTTGGTTTTGTAGTGTACATTTGATATCCGTAAACGAACATATTAAGTTTGTGAATGAACAATAACATCAAGTAAATGAACATCTTAAATATAGGTGAGGGCAATTGTTTTTTGAATTTGAACTAATGTACATTTAAATGCTTCTATGTACATTCGAGAGTACCATGCGCACCGTACTCTCGAGTGTAGGATCTAATTTGCGATTGCAAAACAGAGGTAGTACGTAAGTCTATGTTTGGTTAATTCAACATTTGTATGGTTATTTTATTGGAATTACTATAATATCCTCAATCTTTTGTACTTCTATTGTATATATGATTGCATCCCTAATTTTTTAAATTGAGATTTGTACTAAATATTAGATTTGGAACAGAACATTGACAAGATTACTTCCAACTACGACCGTTCGGCTCAAAAATACTATCAATTATGGGTTATTCTAGAATACTTCAAACTATTAGGATACCTTCCCAAAAGTCCAAACTTTATTTTCTTGCTTGCATTGATCCCTTATAAATCTACTATATGTTGGAATTTAAGAGTTTGATTTATTTTGTGAAGGTACCCCCCAATAGTTTTGATTATTCTATAATAACAATAGCTGCGATTATTTTGAGCCAAAGGGTTATAGTTGAGATTATTTCTATTAAGTTTTTCAATTAGTGATCAATATAATTTGGTATAAAGAGAATCAGTCATCATGATATTATGAACAAGATTAAAAGTGTCGTGAGTTAAACTTGATCAACAAAACATTATAACTACATAAAGTAGTCAATGATTTTATTTATTTCATAAAGTTTGTAGATTAAAATTCTAATATAATGATAAATATTACCCTATAGTATATTTTATTATCATAATTGAGACTTTTTTTAGAGTACATGTTAAAGTTTTAAAATTATACTTTGCTTACATAAAAAGGTACATACAACCAAATTTATAAGCCCCTAATTTTATCTTGCCCATAGGCCTCCAAATTCTCATAATCAACCCAGCCTACAACTAGGCTTCACCCTCGTGTTCATGGTCTGCCAACCTTATAGCCCTTTACTAAACAATAACGGTTGAATGGTTCTTACTTATAAATAGATGAAACAGTCTCGACTATTTCCACATGGAACAATGAGATTCTCATTCTCTCTGTTTTACTTCATAGGTATGAATAGCTTAAAAATCTTTCCATATAGGATAAGAGGTTTCTCTAAAAAGTTTTACATGAACTTCCAACAATCTCCACTTATTCAAAGATGTGAGATTAACGATAGTGGTTTGGGCTATGACCAGAAAATTACATATATAAATGTTAATCTCTTTCGACTTGAATTAAAATTTATTAATTTTAAGTTAAAATCTTATTCCTCTAAATGAAGTCAAGTCTTGGACTTATTAGAAAGTAAGAAACCTATCATTCAAAGCGCACAAGTTAGCCTCATAAAAAGTTCTATTCTAGTTCTTCCCAAAATAAGTGACTATTGACCATATGTCCAAAGCCCAAGTAATTATAGGTGCCCTATAGAACCAATCAACGGGCAGATCAGCCCAGTTGCCTTCTCTTCGTACGCGAAGATCAGCCCAGCAACACAAAAGTACACTCGCCTGATGGCAATAGGGACTTATGCCCGATCCGGCCCGAGACGAAGTGGCTGGGAGCAAGAAATGCAGCCTGATTGCATCGGGCCATCCTCCATCTTGTCTCTAAAGGATGTAATGTGAGCCCGAGGAGTCCGGGTCAAGCTTTTCTTGGCTCGTTTCTTCACTTTTCTTCGCATTACAACTTATAGAGTAATTAGGACAAAATAGCTCCAAAGAGCTCCAATAAAGCACGATTCAGCTCATAAAAGAGGGGGAAACTCTATATAAAATCATGGGAAAAATTGTGAATAACCACCTGCACGATACACCTATTTCAAAATAACCACCCCATTTTTGTTTGTGTTTAAATAACCACCTCTCATTTCCTTAACTTTTTCAAATACCCACCTCTTAACGGAATTTTCTAACGCCGTTAAGTGTGATGCCCAAATTCTTACTAAATTATCGTAACTCCCTCCAAAATTTCACTAATTACCTTACTAATCTATAATTTGACCGGTCAAATCATGATTAACATTTTAAAAATCTTTTTTTAATTCAATTTTACAATTTTTTAAACTATATATTTTTGATATATGACACGGTAATGGACACAAATTTCGAGACAATATTTAATCGCGTTTTTAATACTCAAGACGAAGTTTTTTCGAAAAACGGACACCACCGTATGCCTTTTATGTGCACGAATTTTGAGATTCCCTACGAAACGAGTACCTACAAGCTGGCTTTTCGGGCACGTACTTCGAGACGCCTTTTTCGGATGGAATACAAAGTTTTTTTGAAAAACGGACACCGGCTTGTAGGTACGGCGGTGTCCGTTTTTCGAAAAAACGTGTTCCATCCAAAACAAATTATCTCGAGTACGTGCCCGAAAACCCGACTTGTAGGTACTCGTTTCGTAGGGAATCTCAAAATTCGTGTCCATATAGGGCGTACGGTGGTGTCCGTTTTTCGAAAAAACGTCATCATGAGTATTTAAAACGCGATTAAATATTATCTCGAAATTTGTGTCCATTACCGTGTCATATATGAAAAATATATAGTTTTAAAAATTGTATAATTGAATAAAAAAATATTTATAAAATGTTAATCTTGATTCGGTGTCCGTTTTTCGAAAAAACTCTGTATTCCGTCCGAAAAAAGCGTCTCGAAGTACGTGCCCGAAAAGCCGGCTTGTAGGTACTCGTTTCGTAGGAAATCTCAAAATTCGTGCCCATAAAGGGCGTATGGTGGTGTCCATTTTTCGAAAAAACGTCGTCTTGAGTATTGAAAACGCGATTAAATATTATCTCGAAATTTGTGTCCATTACCGTGTCATATATCAATAATATATAGTTTAAAAAATTGTAAAATTGAATAAAAAAGATTTTTAAATTATTAATCATGATTTGACCAGTCAAATTATAGATTAGTAAGGTAATTAGTGAAATTTTGGAGGGAGTTAAAAAAGTTGAGCCCTAAAACTAACGGTGTTAAGATTTTCCGTTAAGAGGTGGGTATTTCAAAACGTGAACATAAGTAGAGGTGGTTATTTAAATGCAAAACAATTTGGGGTGGTTATTTTAAAATTGGTGTATCTGACATGTGGTTATTCACAATTTATCCAAATCCATGATCAAACTCCCCCAAGCTTAACCTTTGCTTGTCTGCAAGCAAATAAAACATGAACATGAAATAATTTCCCTCACCCACCATAGATAAAACACTAAAAGTTCGACACATTTTCAAGACTAAGAATCCTTCAAGTGTAGCTATCTATAAGTAAAGCTTTAGCTTTGACAAGGCATAAATGTCCTGAAGAGGTGCTCACAAAGGTGTCACTCCTCTCAATTTTGTGTAGGCAAAGAATATGCCCGAACACTCACCGACCCGACCATAAATGCCCTTCTCACTCACACTATCACGTGTTTAAGAAGGTCAAATGATGCTCATCCTAATCAAGTCGACTCAATTAGCAGACATACTCTTAAACTTTGACAAACTAACTCGAAATCGATCCAATAAGCATTGTAAAAACGAGCTCAAGAGGTCTTTTTAGGGTTGTAATGTGGCTTAGGTAAGGGTAAGAGAAATTTCTAGGAAATGTGGTGGAATAACCGAGAATGGGAGAGCAAAAGTCACCCAAAACAAGGCCGAATGAGGCCGAAACATCTCCCCAACAACGTAACACAACCACAAAACACACCCTTACTCTTATGATATGAACCGATAAAAACTTCCAACAAACCTAACTTTCAAGCAATGTAGCATTTATTTATAAACAACATGAATGAAGGAACTTTGAATTATTTTCGATTTTTATTCCTTTTTGTTTCATTTTTCGAACCAAACATTCACGCAACTCAAACTTTGCCTTTTCTTTTCTTTTTCTTACACATGAAACCACATAAAAAAACACTATCATTCCCAAAACTACACAAACCATAAAACCAATCTCATAACTCAACCCGACAAACGCTCCCCCAAGCTAGGCTTGGGAATAATATCAAAATAAAGTCCAGGGACATGTAATAAGATTTAGTAACATGAAATAGGTCATTAGGCTCAACGGGACTAATAAGGGGGATAAAAGTGTACCAAAAATTCACTCAGAGGCTCAAGAATAAGAGAAAAGAACGTCTCTATCACAACAAAAGTTACAAGTTATCAAACATCAGACAAGAACGAAGTCAAAGTACCGATCAATCAACTAAACTAATACACGAAAACATACTTGATAATGATATGAATCCCAAAGGCTAGAAAAGGTGTTATGGATGTGAATGTTCCTTTAACTCAAGATGAACCTGTTATTTTGATTATGAAAGCCATTTAATTTAAATACCAAATAAAATTTTCTAACTTTATTGTCTTAGGTTGGGGAGAATATTCAAGTTATGTAAATAGTTGAGTCTATAGTGTAGAGTTTCCGACAGGTTTTTACCTTTTCATTTGAAAAGGGTTTTTCTTGTTTTAGGCTATTTTCTGTCATTTAAATATTGTAATTTAGATATTGTTGAGTTAATAGTTTAGTTTAGGGTCAAATTTATTGATCAAGAAGGCAATGTGAAACGAAAAAGGAAAATTCAACACAAAGGAAGAAAGTCAACAAGAGAATGGCGCCTAAGATCTACATGGAAGATAAGATAAGGTTGGTATAAGGTTGGTCACTAAAAGATAAGTTCTACAACAAGCTTTCCTAATACTATAAAGAGTTGTGAAATCTAATTAGGTTAGGAGAAGGAGAGGGATGGATGCCTATCTAGTGTTTCCTACGTATTTTTGGTTTTTGTTTGGATTCATATTGATGTACTATAAAAAGGCCATGAGATCAATAAAATTTATTATGCATTATTCATAAAACTTTTGTTTACTTAGAGTTTTAAATTCTTTGAGAGTTTAAAAAAAACTTTTAATAATTTTCAGGCGCGTTAATTATTGAGAGTGCAACTTATCAATGATCAGGATTGTTCTTAATAGAGTTGTGATTTATTTGTGATTTCAGGAGTGTTCTTCGCAAACAAATACATTGAAATTTTCGGACTTAGAGGCTTCTTTTAGGTAATTTGCTTTAGATTTTCGGATTTTCTTCTTTACCTGAGAGGGAAAACGCTTCAAGTGGTATCTGATTTTCCGGGTTGGTAATATTGAAAGTTTTTGGCATTTGTTGTGACGTGCAAAAGCCATAGTTTTCGATCTTTGTCATTTTCGATCTTTTGGGAATTTTTTTGTTGGAAACCATTGGTTGGGTTACATGCTTCTCCGGCGATCCCTCTCTTCTTATGTGTTTCTTGGCTGTGCCCAGTGGTATTGGTCATATTGGTGTTCGTTTTCATTCATAAAGATCCAATCTTGGTGTGTTTCTTGATTTTTCTTGATATTCTTGCAGAGTCTTGAATTTATTAATTTATGAATTTGGAGGAAATAAAGAAAAACTTAGAGGAACTACCTAAAGCACAGTACCAAGCTAGGGCAAAATTCCAAGAATTTAACACTAGAACGTCGAATGCTTGAAGAGCCTTAAACGAAACTATAAACAGAAGATTCAATCCTAATCATGTTGACTTTGTTGGGTCTAACTATGACGAGTCACTTGAGCATGTAAAAGGAAATCAAATTTTCATGATGATAAAGGGCTGAAATTGGATGATTTTACTGGTAATGGAGATCCTGAGGAATTATTAAAATGGATTCGTCAACTTGAAAATATTTCTGATGTTAGGGATTTAGAGGATCATAAGATGTTTAAAATTACTGTTGTCAGACCTACTAACTATGCGGGAATTTGGTATGATAACGTCAAGGAAAAAAGAGTTAAATTTGGAAAATAAACAAAAACTTAATAGCTAGATCAAGTTAAAGAAGAAAATGCTTGACAAATTTTTTCATGCTGATTATGAACAACAAAATTATGTGAAGATGCATGGTCTGACACAAGGGTCTATGAATGTTATTGAGTATAGCATGGAATTTAATCATTTATGTCTGCTATGTGATATGGTTGAAACTGAAAGAAATATAATTGGTAGAAATCTAAAAGGGTCAAATCAGAGTCTTGCCAAACAAGTGAAGGTGTCCTTTTGTGCTAGCTTTGATGATGCATGTAGATTGGCTGAGAAATTTGAGTCCCATGAAAAAGAAGATAAATTGAAGGGGTATGGGGTCAATAAGAGTCAGTTTAATCAGTTTAAAACTAGTACATCTTATTATGTGGCTAAAACTTCTGATGTTGGCAAAAAGAATGTTATTAGCAAAGATGATAATAAAGAGAAACCTAAACTTGCCTAAGGATCAATTTGAATATTGATAGTAATTGTCCCACTAGGAAGGCCTTGACTATGAACAGGATTAGAAGATTGAGGCTGAGGAGGATTTGTATGAAATTCTCCCTGCGGAGGAATTAGTAGAGGAGGAAGAGACTCTTATTGCCTATGCTGAAGAAGATTCTGGTAAGTTTCTTGGTGCGATGAGACCGGTATTGCATGTTGATTTTTCCCCTAATATTGAGCAAGGAGAAAATTTATTTCACACTAGATGCAGAGTACGGGAATATACTTGCAGTATAATTATTGATTCTGGTGCTTGTACCAATGTTGTGTCTGCTAATTTAGTCCAAACTTTGAAATTGATTGTTAGGATCATGCTAGTCCTTGTAAATTGAGTTGGTTGGATGATAAGTCTGGTATTAAGGTGAAAAAGAAAAGCATTACTTTGTTTTTCCATAGGTGCATATAAGGATGAACTGTGGTGTGATGCCATACCTATGAGTGCTTGTAATGTGTCGCTTGGTAGACCTTGGCAGTTCGATAAAAAGGTGATTCATGAGGGCGAAACTAATATTTATTCTCTACTTGTGGGGAAAAGGAGAAATAGTTTAGCACCTTTACAACCTTCTACTATTGTCCCTAAGAAGGTTGAAAAATAGAATAATATATTTTTGGGGGCAAAAGAGTTCGAAAGGGAAGTTGAGTCTGAAGGGATTGGTTATTTGATTATTGTGAAATATGTGGGAACTATTGAAAAAGAAAAGACCCCTAAGGACCCAAGATTGGTTCGACTATTGGGTGAGTTTCCTGATGTTTTTCCTGATGATTTGCCTCAAGGTTTACCACCCTTGAGAGGTATTGAGCATGCTATTGATCTTATCCCTAGGGCACCTTTGCCTAATAGACCTGCCTATAGATGTGACCCTATAGCTTCTAAGGAGATACAAAGACAGATTGATGAACTTATGGATATGGGGTATGTGAGGGAAAGTATGAGTCCTTGTGTTATGCCTGCTTTGTTAGTTCCTAAGAAAAATGGTACTTGGAGGATATGTATTGATAATAGGGCTTTAAAAAATATCACTATTAAGTATAGGTTCTCTATGCCTAGACTTGAGGATCTATTGGATGAATGGCATGGTGCTACTTATTTTTCTAAGGTTGATCTCAACAGTTGCTACCATCAGATGAGAATCAGAGAAGGTGATGAATAGAAGACAACTTTCAAGACCAAATAAGGTCTATATGAGTGGTTGGTGATGCGTTTTGGTCTTCGCAATGCTCCTAGTTCTTTCATGCGCCTGATGAATGAGGTACTTCATTCCTTTTTGAATAAATTTATTGTTGTATATTTAGATGATATCTTATGTATAGAAAATCTATAGGGGAACATTTATTTCATCTTAGGAGTTTATTTGACAAACTGAGACAAGAAAAATTGTATGGTAACTAGAAAAGTGTGATTTTGTTGTTTCTAGTATTTCTTTTCTTGGTTATATTGTATCTAGGAAAGGTGTTCATGTTGATCCAGAGAAAGTAGCTGCTACATCTACTTGGGTTGCGCCTTCCAATGTCAGTGAATGTAGAAATTTCATGGACTTGCTTCATTTTATCAAAGATTTATTCGGAACTTCTCCACCACCATGGCGCCTATCACTGAATTATTGTAGAAAGGGGAGTTTTCTAGGTCTCCCATGGCACAAAGAGTGTTTGAAGAGGTGAAACAGAGGTTATGTAGTGCTCCTATACTTGATTACCTGATTTTAATAAATTCCTAGAAGTTGAATGTGATGCAAGTGGAGTTGGAGTCGGAGCTGTGTTGGTACAGGAAAGAAACCGATCTCTTTTTTTAGTGAGAAGTTAAATGGTGCTAGACTTAACTACTCGAACTATGATCGGGAATTTTATGATATTGTTAGGGCACTTGATCATTGGTCTCATTATTTAAGACCTAAACCATTCATTTTGCATAGTGATCATGAGGCCTTAAAATACATTCTTGGACAATGGAAACTAAATCATAAGCATGATAAGTGGGTGGAATTCTTGGAATATTTTACCTTTATTTTTAAGTATAAAGAAGGTAAGACTAATGTTGTGGCTGATGCATTGAGTAGGCGTGCATATATGTTAGCTATGGTGGATGCTAGGGTTTTAGGGTTTAAGCAAATTAAACTTTTGTATGTTGATGATGCTGATTTTCTTCTTACTTTCGTAAACCTGAGGGTATTTATGTTGTTTGGAGGGGTATTTATTTAAGGAAACAAGCTATGTATTCCAAAATTTGGTGCGAGGGAGTTGCTTGTTAGGGAAGTACATAGTGGGGGAATTGCTGGGCATTTTGGGATTCACAAGACATATGATATCTTATGTGAACATTTTTATTGGCCTAGCATGATTAAAGATATTCATATGGTAGTGAGTAGAGAGTACTTATCACAAAGGACTCTATACTCCTTTGCCTGTTCTAGATTCCCCTTGGAAAAGTGTTTCCATGGATTTCATTGTTGGCTTGCTTCGCACTCAGAGAGGCAAGGATTCCATTATGGTGGTTGTTGATCGTTTATCAAAAATGGCTCATTTTATTCCTATGCATAAAACTGACGATGCTTCTCATGTTGCTGATTTGTATTTCAAAGAGATTGTAAAGTTGCATAGCCTGGTTTGCCTAGGAGTATTGTTTCTAACAGGCATACTAAATTTCTGAATCATTTTTAGAGGAGTCATTGGAAGATGGTTGACACTAAGTGGTTGTTTTCGACAAGTCATCATCCATAGACAGATGGTCAGACTGAAATCACAAATAGAATTTTGGGGTCATTGTTGCGTGGCATTGTTAGTAAAACCCAGAAACATTGGGATGTAAAGTTAGCTTATTGTGAATTTGCTTATAATCGTTCTCATTCATCTACTACATCATTTTCGCCTTTTGAGATTGTATATGGCATTAATCCTTTTTTGCCTATTGATTTTGTAATTTACCTAAGTTTGAAATTCATATTGATGCTAAGAAAAGGCTGGAGGCATTTAAAAAGACTTGCGAGCAAGTTAAGGCACGAATTGAGAAGATGAATACTCTATCAAACAAAGAGCTAACAAGGGGAGAAGGCAACATTAGTTTCGTGAGGGTGACCTTGTGTGGGTACATTTGAGGAAGGAAAGATTTGCCTCTAAAAGGAAGAACAAGCTAATGACTTCAGCTGATGGTCCCTTCAAAGTTGAGAAGGTTGTTGGAGATAGTGCTTACAAGATCGAGCTCCCTAGTGAGTATGGTGGGGTAAGTGTTACTTTTAATGTTGGTGATTTGTGTCCCTATTATGATGATGCGAATTTGAGGAAAAATTCTTTTGAAGAAGGGGAGGTTGATATGGATGTGAATGGTCTTTTAACTCAAGATGAATATGTCATTTTGACTATGGAAGTCATGGGATTTAATCTAAATTCCAAACAAAATTTTCTAACTTCATTATCTTGGGTTGGGAGGATATTCAAGTTATGTAAATAGTTGAGTCTATAGTGTAGAGTTTGCCTATAAGATTTTATCATTTCATTTGAAAAGGGTTTTTCTTGTTTTAGGCTATTTTCTGTCATTTAAATATTGTTGAGTCAATAAGTTAGTTTAGAGTCAAAGTTATTTATCAAGATGGCAATATCAAAAGAAGGAAAAGTCTACACAAAGGAAGAAAGTCAACAAGAGAATGACACTTAAGATCTACATGGAAGATAAGATAAGGTTGGTTACTAAAAGATAAGATTTACAACAAGCTTTCTTATTCTACAAGGAGTTGTGAAATCTAACTAGATTAGGAGAAGGAGAGCATGGACCACTAGTGGAAAAAATAGCAATAGCTGCTCCCCTATAGCTACGGGCTTGTAAATAAGCCCGCAGCTAGTATACATTTGCACCGGGCCTGTAAAGGAGCCCGCAGCTACAAGAAAGTAATTCCCACTTTACCGCCCACATCAGCCAGCTAACACACACAACTTTTTTGCTACCATAAAGCCGTCTATTCAAGTTGCGGTTTCTTAAAGACCTAGCGGCTAATCAAATAAAATTGTGGTTCACTTTGCAAAACCGCAAGGTAAATTGGCGATTCACATTGAACTATGGTTAACTTGGTGGATCACATGACAAAATCGCAGGTCAAATTGGTGGTTAACTTGCACAACCGCTAAGCAAATTTGCGGTTCACATGGACAAATAGCAAGTCAAATTGGTGGTTCCAATATGCATGCATTTTTTGTTCTTTTCTAGTGTTCGCGATTCTGCTAGCTATACGCTATGTCTAATGAGCATCGTAGTGAAACTCATTCCTTGTCCTTGAGACTATACAACTAGAAATAATTCTAATGAAAAATGGGGGGAAACCATCAACCTTCCCCCTGAGTTTTACATCTAGAGAGTCATCAACTAGAAACTACATAACAATAACTCCTAAGTCGATTTCAAAAGTTTCATCAAATAGGATTATCATAGCATATGAAACGCGAAATTTCCATAACAACCCAATAAGCAAGAGTTTGAGAATCGATTCCCGGCCAAAAAGCCAACACTATGAAGTCTTTGACTAATTTTGTGGTAATTAAAACCTCAACGCACTACATGTTGGAAATAGAACTATTGTCAATCGGAACAAACTTATATGATAGTTGTGGCGTGAAAGATTCATTGCCCTAAAGTTAAATTTATCGCGCTACAACAAACGAACTCTCACTAGTGGAAAAAATAGCAATAGCTGCTCCCCTATAGCTACGGGCTTGTAAATAAGCCCGCAGCTAGTATACATTTGCACCGGGCCTGTAAAGGAGCCCGCAGCTACAAGAAAGTTGATACGGGCTCTTCGTTAAGGCCCGCAGCTACAACCGGCCGAAAAAAAAACAATATAAATTATAATGTTTTTTTGAGTACGCAAAGAGAAAAGGGCGAATGAAATCCCTTCGTCAGATTCTTTCCCTCTCTCAATCTCCTTTTCTCTCTCAGGCGTCCCATTGGAATCTCTCTTTCCCTCTCACAATCTTTTTCTTTTCCCCTTCAATGTTTTTTAATTGTTCTTCGAATCTTCAGTGCTTTGTGTTCCTCGCTTCCATTGAAGTTCGTCGTCTTTCCCATTTTTCGATTGAAGCTGCGCTCTTGCTCGTCTGAAGTTTTTGGTGGTCGTCGTCAAGCTGGTTATGGTGTTCGTATTTACAATTTTGGGGCGGTCGAGGCAAAGCTGTGGTTGAGGATCGAGGGAGTTCGTCTTTGTTTGTGAATTGTGCAAGGATTCTGGCCTGAAACCCTAATTAAACAATTTGGTTCAACGAGTGTAAGTACTTGAAACCCTAAACAAATGTCAGATTTCAGCTAGGTTAGTCCAAACCACTTCCCCATTCTTGCATTCATCACTTTCATCTCCTTCGTTACAAATCTAGGGTTTCATATTTTCCTCTCTAATTCTCTAAAAATGTCTGCACCTGATGCTGAATGAGATTGAATTTACATAACCGTAGCTACCAATGAGGGGATTTCAAACTTGTATTGATGTTGTGCATCTTAGTTCTCTCCTTAATCTAGTTGTTGATTGCTTCCCGAATTTACTGTTCTTACCACATCCCCTAGATTGTCTTTATTTAATGCTTTGGCCGCTTCGTTTGAGTGCTTTGATTAGTTTAATCTCTACTTGATAGAGCCCCAAAATCATCTCAACTCTCTATAACATAACGTGTTTGAACCAAGTTTGCTTAAGGCAAATAACACTCTACCTAGAAAGGCTTATCACCATATAATTGTGTTTTTTTTTTCTGTTCATTTTAACAACACTCAATTTGTTTACAGATTTTTGAGATATACTGTAATGGGAAAAAAAAGTGTATAAGTAATATAAAGAGTTGAAGTTGAAAGATACTTTTAATTTAGTTGCTTCTTTCAGTCAATAAAAACTAATCCATGCTTGTGAATTGTGGTGGAGATCACTCTAAATGTTGCATTGAACATTTTACCCTTAGCCGCACATGAATGTTTGGCTGAAAATTTTGCTTTCAACATATCCTGGAAATCTCGTCTCTGCCACTGCTCTTAATACTACTTAAATGTATACTTGCTGTGCATCTGTATTGGACTATGGGTTATGCTAGTTTAATGCGAAATTGCAGGCATTGTTTGAGTTTCCTCAATCAGGATTTCATACGCTTCAAAAAATTACAAGTTCAAAACTTGGGTGGGTCTTCTATTTGTTCTCAATAAATCATTGTGTATTCAACAATGTATGTTGTAAATGAAAACCAATATAGCACCATGATCTATTAGCTATGTGAAGATGATGTTACTTGTGTTTTCAATGTACTACAATATTTGTGGTTGAATATACAAGTGAATAATAACGAAATAATATACGCTCACTAATTATGAACTGTTCAATTCTACATTGCTCAATGCTCACGAACTCACACTGGCCTTCCCAATTAAAGGCACTAACAATCTAACACCAGTTGACGATTGGTGCATCTGACTTGTAGACCTATGATGTGTAGCATAACCTAATGACTTAGCTTTTAATTGTTACACATAAATTTGACCTCATTTTTTGTTTGATATACTTGATTTAAATCTTGGTATTTTGCTGTTCCAGATATTTATAATATCTCCATTATTATCTCTTATTCTGGGGTTGAGTGGTTTGTTGAAACTTGTGAGTGTGGTAAACTCAATCTTTTGTTTTCTCTGAAGGGTTTGATGGCTTCCACATCCCGGGACTCGTGGATGGAGGAGTATAATAAAGTGACCAAATTAGGGATGATATCGATGGCATGATTTCTGAAAAGACTGTGATGTCAGGTTCAGGACCAGAATCACAGCGCCACTTTTCAGCCGTACGGCGAAAGATCTATTGAGGGCTATCATCAGGTGTCCCTATATATATTGTCTTTCTCCCTTTTCCGGTCATTCATTATGTAGAATAATAGCGACTATATTTCCTGTTTAATTCAGTAAACCTTTAATGTATTCATCTGTCAGGTTAAGACTAACCAACCTTGTAGCTTTCAGGCTGAAATAGATAATCTTGCGTCATATTTCATAAATTAGTTTGATGCTATGGAGAGAAGCCATACTATATTTTTCTAGATATCATGAGTTTTCTTTAGTGTTTCCAGAGACCATGAGTGCTTGGATTTTTTTTTTTGCTCATCATTGTGGATGTGAACATCTGATTATTTGAAAGTATGACTATGAAATCACTATTTTCTTGGGAGGATGAATTTTGCATCACTTGAGCTCTTGTTAAATACTTCGACGTGTATAATGTATAAACACTACTTGTCTCTGTAGTCTTCAAAATAATATGAAGCTAATTGGGTGAAGATTTCTAAGACGAGCTGTTGTATATCTTGAGTTCCACTATGGTACAAGATTGTTTACATCTTGACTTACATAAGATTTTCTTGATAAAGGAATGTGGTCGTGCTGGCTGAGATGGTTAACGGTCATCTTGTTTGTGGTTCTACAATTACAGAGATTATGTAAGTCCTAATGCCATAATTTTGTTTTGATAACTACTTTTACTACACAAAACCATGTTCCTCGTCCTTTGGCTACGTGATAAGACCAATAATAAGTTAAAGTTTGATCTTTAGGGCCTTTGGCTGTTTATTTCTGCTTACGTTCCTGAGTTTTAAGTGCATAGTTTCTTATGCCTTGTGTATGCATTTCTTGAATATCATAAGCCCAACTTTTTGTTCGTACCATGGAAATTGACATATTTTTTTCATTTTTCAAGATCATTGTTGTGCTCAGTGGGGAAATGACTATTATATTTGACCGTCTCTATCAGCCGAACAGTTCAAGAGATCTCTACTCAAGATATGATGATGCACATATCCATTTATATGACGCTATGGGAACGAGCTTGATTGGGTCGAGTTAGGTTCTGAGCATTGATCCAGCCTGGGTGATGTGGCTATAGCAAGTGGATCGAGTGGTAAAACGATGAAGCTCAACATGCTGGCAGCTATTCAGAGCATGACCAACCACTCTAGTAGACTGAGTTTGTTGGATGACAAAAGTATTTCGATGTATGACTAATTTTAGTATTGATTCTTCTAATTAAATGTTGAATCGGATTTTGGTTTAAGATTTATCACATGACACATATCATAGATGTATCCAGAGACATGTTTATAAGAGCTATGTTTATATCTTACAGCCTGGGTGTTGCCTTGCACATGGAATATGGAAATCAATATATGTGAAATCAGAAATGTGAGAGCGGGAACAGGTAGGGGCAGGAGGCTTGCTGGCTGTATACTGGCCCCTGCAGTACATGACTAGCCAGTCGAAGAAGCTCTCTCATTTCAGTTCATACCATCGATCATCACATTCAAGCCAGGTACTTAGCTAGTATTATTCGTCCTCTTTAAGTTTGCATAATTCTGTGTAGAGATGGGATAGCAGTCTATGCTTATGCGTTAGAGAAGGTCTACCACAATAACATTTGCTCGTAATTGATCAGAATACTTGTTATAGGCAGCAATGGGGGACTTTGGTTCCTTGCGAGGGGTAAGTCTAGGCCTGATGAGGAGACTAGTGAGCGTTCAAGAAACCTTTTTTTTCCCTATTTTGTTTGTGTTTAGGTCTTTGTCATTTGTGCATTAGATCAAATTTGCTTGAATTTGGACTGCTGCTAACCACACAAAATGTAGATTGGTATTTGGTATGATTAACCTGGTTTACATGTTTTGGTTGTTGCAAATTGGCAAATGCATGATGCTAACAGAATGAAATACTATTCTGGAATAAGTCCACTACTAGTCTAGATTGTTGATTCAAGTACTTATGATTGCTTCTTGTGAGAAATGAATACAAGAGAGGGTCGAATATGAGGAGATTCTTGTGAGGTCATGACGGTGTCTCTCTGTGTCTTGGTGCTTGAAAGCTTTGAGTACCCATGTTTTTATTCTAGTATTAAGACTACCTCTTTATGTGCTTCTTGGGGTTTGTAGTTGATGGGCTGATTAAGTGTGAGAAATGGATTCATGATGATGATAGTAATACTGAAGAATCCAGGGCAACATGGTGGTTGAGTCGGCTATTAAGCAGGTCGAAGGTGACTGTGGATTGGCCTTAATTAACTTATGTCGCTTCTATTGTTTTTAGGTGGTTCCAAATGATGGGAAGTCACAGAGAATTGAAGAGATTATGATGTCCTAATGAGAAGTCCACTGAAGCACAACACGTCCTCTTGACCTCAGTTCAGAGCGTGGAATATGAAAATCAATCCCACATACATCTGCATTGTAAACAATTGTACTGTCTCACATGTGAAATTCATATGTTACTATTGGTTTATTGTATTCCTTTCCCTTAGTAATTTCATGTATCCTCGTTGTTGTTCGACAATAATCGTATTATTTTTTATATAGTTCTGACATGATTAATTTTAAATCAATAAATGTCGCATTTCATTTTTTTGATTTAATTGTATGTGCTTGGTTTGGGGCTGGCAGCTTGGCAGGGGTTATGTGAAAGGAATGCTACAGGTTGTTCGGTGTGAGTGGTAGCAGGGAAAGGAGTGCAGATTTTTTTTTATAAAAAAAATTACATTTTGCTGCGGGCCTCACCACATAGCCCGCAGCAAATGGACACCATTTGCTGCGGGCTATGTGGTGAGGCCGCAATTATTAGCACTTGTTGCTGCGGGCCTAAACCACCATTTGCTGCGGGCTATGTGGTGAGGCCCGCAATTATTAGCACTTGTTGCTGCGGGCCTAAAGGTTTAGCCCGCAGCTAAAGGTTAAATTTAGCTGCGAACATGTACGCAGCTAATGTTTTTAACATTTAGATGCGCCTTCAATAGCTACGCAGCTACAAGTGGTTTTAAGCCTGCAGCAACAAGTGTTTTTTCCACTAGTGGACGCCTATCTAGTGTTTTCCTAAGTATTTTTGGTTTTTGTTTGGATTCATTGGTGTACTATAAATAGGCCATGAGATTAGTAAAATTTATTATGCATTATTCTGAAAATTTTTGCTTACTTAGAGTTTTGAATTCTTTGAGAGTTTAAAAACAAACTTTTAATAATTTTCAGGAGTGTTAATAATTGAAAGTGCAACTTATTAATGTTCAGGATTGTTCTTAATAGATTTGTGATTTATTTGTGAGTTCAAGAATGTTCTTCGTAAATAAAATATCCCGTTCTTTGTTACATTGAAATTTTCGGACTTAGAGGCTTCTTTTAGGTCATTTGCTTTGGATTTTTGGATTTGTCTTCTTTATTTGAGAGGGAAAACGCTTCAAAAGGCCTCATTGTCCAACCAATTCATGCATTCAGCACAATATACTGTTTAATAATCAAAATTCGCTCGAAATCATAGCAATCAAACATGAAATCGTAGCCTCAGAATCACAATTGCCCAACTATCCAGATAGCAATGTCAAATCATTTTCAATCAAAACACAACAAGGAGCACAAGGAGGCAATCAAACTAGCCATGTGAATTGTACTTTTTTATTTTTTCAGTATTTTTGAAAGCAATTAATCTATCTTAAAAAGCAGTAAAAGAGATAGGGAATACAAACAGAAATCTACCCCCAAGCTGAACCTTGCAGTGTCCTCAATGCTAAAAGATGAACGATAAGACGATGCTCATAGTAAAAATAAAAGTTAATACTCCCTCAATCTCTCTCACTCTAAAAAAAATAAAATAAAAGAAGGGGAGATTACGGGTTGTTGCTTCCCGCACAGTGCTGGAATATGAAGGTCTCGCACGACCATGCATATTACCTCCATATCTCAAATCGGAGGGGATTGGCAGTAGGTTCCACCCTCATCAAACATCTTCCTTCTCCAAATGTTATTGCTCTTACCTCTAGATGATGATGCTAGCTTAGGTACATTATGATAATGCATCTTCTCTTCAACCACCTTCGCTTTACCCTTCTTATCAGTAGATGTCCCTAAATCAACAATGCAGACATCGACCGTGACATTAATGCATGGGGAAACATCCACAGTCAATGCGACCTCGAAAGGGTCAGTTTAGAGCATCTGTGGGAGTGCAGACAAAACGACCTCATCCATAATGTCAATCCTGCAATAAGATTGCTCAAACATAGGTGCCTTAATCGGTTAGTATATAAGAAAGCTTATCGTCACCAACGCTTAGACTTACAGACCCATACTTGACATTAATAATAGCACCAGTAGTACATAAATAGGGTCTACGTAGAATAATGAGGATCTTGGCATCCTCCTCCATATCAAGCACAACAAAGTAGGATTATAGAATCCAACCCTAACAGGAACGTCCTCTAAACACCAAGGGGGTATATAATGGAATGATCAACCACCTTTAAAGTGATTTGTGTGCATTTAACTGTTCCCATATTCAATTTCTTATACATGGATAAAGGCATAACAGAAACAAAAGCACCTAAATCACACAAAGCCTTATCAATGAAAATAGCTCCAAGATTGCATGCAATAGAAAAATTACCAAGATCTTTCATCTTGGGTGGGGTTTTATTCTGTATAAACGCACTACACTCTGCAGTTACAGCAACCCATTCTACTTCACCAAATTGTCTCTTCTTAGTGATCATGTCTTTCAGAAATTTGGCATAAAGAGGAACTTGAGTAATTAATTCAGTAAAATGAACCGTTACCTCAAGGTTCTTGGCCATAGTGAAGAACTTACCAAACTATTGATCGACCTTCGGTTTCTGCATCCTGTAAGGAAAAGGTAGCCTTGGTATGAAAGGCGTTTTAGAAAACTTCTCATTCTGCTTCCCTGTCTGATTTTTCTCTGTTGATTCGATGTCAGACGTGGAATTCTTCTCTCCTTATTTCCGTACAACCTCTTTCCCCTTAGTCGGGGCAACATTATCAATAGTCAATGGGGGAGCGTCATAAGCAGTGCTGCTATGAGGTGTAACGACATTCGCTTGCTCCCGCTGAATAGCTTGCCCAGGCAATTGTCCTTGCTGCCTCTGGGCATTGTTGCTTGCCATTTGAGCAATCTTAGTTTTGAGGTTTTTAATGTGGTTTTTCATGTCTCTAATCGACTCCTTATGATTCTTTTGAATTGTCGCCATTAGTTTAATCAAATCAGATGTAGTGGGCTCTTGGGTGGCCACATTTCAAGGTGTGGGTTGGACATTTTGTAGGGTTTGGAAATTATGTGGATGGGGGGAAATTTTGTGGTAAGGGTCTTTGAAAACCAGGGGAGTTTTGATAAAATAATGGTTTAGGGTGATTTTATGGTGGTGGTGGATTTTGTGGTTGTAGAGTCTACACAATTGTACTCCGATATGAAAAGTTTGCGTGTTCTTTCCACCCAGGATTGAAAGTGTTATTGGAGTAGGGGTCGTTTTGCTGAAAGGCATTTGCCTGCTCCATCTGATTTTGACCAAACTGACAATCATGTCCAAAGTGATCCTGAACACCACATACCTCGCAGTAATATGAGGTAATGGGTGCGACGGTAGACATAACATTGATGCTTATAGGAGGAGGTGTCGAGGTAGAGGACTTTAATGTGTCAATATTCATATTAAGTTGCGCCACTTGCGAAGTTAGCAATGCAAGGGTGTCTACATCCAATACCTTCCTTGTGAGACTCCAAGAAGTGGAATGATCACTGGATTCATGGTTTGCCAAGAAGTTATAGCCTACATCCACTTCCTTATCCAGAAAAACTCCTCCCACAGACGAGTCAAAATTACTTGCGTATAAGGCTGCAAATCATTGTATAATGTTTGCATCAAGAACCATTTTCCATTTTGTGATGAGGACACTCTCTCTGTAAATCACTGAATCTAGCCCACGCATCCCACAGTGTTTTATTAGGCTCTTGCGAAAACGTGGCTAGTTTGTTTCTGATTTCTGCTTTTTCTGTAGGTGGGTAGTAGCTTTGAGGAATGCATCACATATTTCAGACCATTCTGATTCTGTGATATCATTGAACCACTTTTGAGCTTTGTCACGAAGTTAAAATTCTCATAGCATGACCTTCAGTTGCTCATGTGTGACTCCAGAGTGTTTGGCAGTTCTGTAAAGTTGTTGAAATCTCTATAGATGATTGGCCAGATCTTCAGTGGGATGCCCACCAAACTGATCTTCAGTGGACTAGTGGAAATGCCGTCAGGATTAGGCACCCCATATGAATTCAATGATTTGGCCATATCTGAACTCGAAGTATCCTTCTCAGAGTTGTTCAGCTTAACATACTGTTTTTCTTTCGGAACTTTTTTTGAAGTTTCCTAAGTGTCTTTGTTAGATCAGGATCCTCAGGGATGGGGGTACCTTTTCTTCGAGAGTTGGGCATACAAAAGAAACAAAAAGAAGCCGTGAAAAGTACCTCAATTGGAACGATGAAATTCCAACGAGGCAAAAAGAAGTAAACTAAATAACTAAATAAAAGCTAGAAAACTAGTCTTCTCGGCAACTGCGCCAAAAACTTGATGTGTTTTAAAATGTATACCGCCAGTGCATGGTGTATGTTGTTTGCCTTGCAAGTACAGGTCGAATCCACACAGGGAGACATGTTTTCGAAGTTATTATTCAATCAAACAACTACTTCAGATGAAATCAGGCAAGAGAGACCGAACTACTAATTAAACTAAAGAAAACAGGAATTAAACTAAGTATAACTATGGATTAGATTAGAGGTCTAGGAAATTAGTTCGGTCCACCATGCTTATACTAATCAAAGGGTTCAAACAACTATCAATGCCCAGGTTAAGAGTCGAGAGATTAGAGCATACGTTAACCTATGGTTAAGTCTTAAGCTCATAATTCAACATATGATGTACAATCATAAACATAATCAAAATCACTGGTGTGTTCTAGGCATCTAATCGTAAGAATGGTCTGTACGAACAATTATTAACCACAAGCAATCAATAAAACTGCGCAATACCATTAATCACTAATCAACAACAAATCACACCATAATCTCGCTCTAATCAAAACCTAGAAACTAATAGCAATTCAATCGATGATCATGGTACAAACATGCCTTCCCTCACTAGAACCCTAGAAAAGGATCTACTCACTCATAATTGAAAGGACGACAATAAAACAATATAGAAATCCACACTTTACGTAATGAATGAAATTTGAACTAAACTAGAGCAATTAGGAAGTAATAAGAAAGCCAGTAAGAGAGAGAGATACCAATTGACTGAATGGAATAACTTTATCGAAAACGATCCAAAGGTTCGATCTCCTCTGAAGTGGAAAACTACAAAACGCTCTGAATAAAGTACTAGGTAATTAAAGATGTCTGACAAAAATAACTACAAACTGTTTATGATAACCTAAGGAAACGAATAAGATAAGTCGGAAAAGGCAAATCGCCTTCCCGTGTCGCCCGCCAGATCGGCCCAAGTCTCGCCTGATCGGGTCAGGCTGAGCCAAATCTGGGATCTTCCGATTTTTTTCAAAACGCCAAAATCATCAGGGAGCAGCTCGCTCGATCAGGTCGGCAAGGATGCCCGATTAGGGCCGAGAACATCAGAATAGGGGACAAAAAATCGCTCGTTCGGGCAGGAGTGCCCGACCACATTGGGTTGAGCCAACTCCAAAACTTCAAAAATGGGCGCTCGATCGGGCAGGAGTGCCCGATGACGCCGGGCAGGGCCAGATCTTGGCTGCTCCAATACTTGGTTTCAGACGCCAAGTTCTTCAAGAAATCTTCTCCTTTAGGAACTCAAACACAACCTCGACTCCTTCCATATGCCTCGTAACTCTCCGCTACAATGTGGTGGTCAATATGACAGAAAGTAGGGAGTTTTTCCCTAAAACATGCAAAACGTTACAAAAAACCAAAACCACAACTACATTGAGATAGTTAGCATAAATAGCTCCTAAGAGCGTCAATTACGCACATTTTAGCTTGTAAATCGAGTGAAAAACTCTACATAAAATCATAATATCAATCTTACCTGCGCATGGGATAGTTTTGTTTTATTACTGTATGAAATCTTTTTCAGCCTCTTGGCTGATACTAGAGTGTTCAATGTGTAGGGACTTGAAGGTGGTTAGCTCAAGGTTGGGTTAAAGAGTGCGATGGATTTATTTATGCTTTAGTAGGTTTAACAAGACTTCCGTTGTTATTCATTTGAACTTTATAATTTTATTTCAGTTTGTAATAATTATTTAGATTCTATTTTGTGTCAATTATTTAGAACTCATTGACTATTTATTTAAGTTAGAACTCTTTCTCTTGCGGTGATTATTATTATTAATTATCGCGGCGGAACACCTTTGGAATTTCCTTTGGTTAATATTATATTATATTTTAAAAGTAGTGGAATTTCAGGGCTGTTACAATCTGTGACAACATTTTTTTGTCTAATGCAACGCTATTTGAGACTCTAATATGGTACAATTTTAATCATATAAGGCCACAATCTTTTATGAAACAAAGTTTACTATATTATTTAATTACTTAAAAGATGACATATAATCCTTTAATGCATATAAAACTTGATGTCTAGAACAATAACCTAGAAAGAATACAATTTGATAATAGAATTTAATTTCATAATAAAGATACTTAGATTAATATGTCACCAAAGTAGTAAATCGATATAAGTAATTTACATATCATGCATCCATCCACGGTTAATTCATCCATTAGCAGTGCCTAAAATCATTGTTACCAAAATCATTGAAATACATGTCTCAAAATCCTAAAAGTATATAAAGTCACTAAGCAATACCCAAAATGTTCATTCGTAAAATAAAATTAAAACTTGTTCATTCCGTCAATATAAGCACGTGAAGCATCTCCTAATAGTTGTACTTGTACCATCATACAAACCAAAAAATAAACTCATTATAAGATAGCACACGAGCTTAAAAGGTATAAGAAAACAAGAGCACTCATGAACAAAGAAAAACTAGATATTCTGGTTCAATCGAGGCCATAGTCGCCTTCGATCTTGAAAGAATCAAGATAAAAACGCCAAAAAGGATGCAAGCTAGTTTGTTTTCTCCTAGGCCATGTAATGTGATTAAATAAAAAGGCTGTAATGACATTCAGTTAGTTATTCTGTTAAAATGTTTGCATTTGCTACAGCAGCCCCCTCTAGGTGCAACAATCTTTTAGCTATAGTTTAAAGGTATAAAGAATGTTTAAACCCGATGAATATGTAACAACCCACACAACCATGAACCAAGTATAGAGAGAGGTGGGAGACTTCCTAAGAGCCAACCAGCCAGTGCCACAAAAAACACACATAGTCAATACTGCCCAGCCCATTGGACAGTGCTACAAACGCATGCTTCCTTTCAATGTAAAGAAAATCACGTGGGTATTTGAGGGGTTAAAGAAAATTGGCTTAGTAAATTCTGAAAGCATACCTTCTCCAACAACTCTACCATGGTTGAGTCGGTAAGTATACTAGAGGGATTGCTAATTCTAAAAGAAAACAAAATTAGAGCATGATGATCTACAACGCCTGAGGTGATGCAATATTGATATAGTTGAATAATGATGGAAGAAAGAATCTTTTCACCGATATTTTAAGGAATTTATGGGAGCCAATTCAACAATTCCTTAAGCTAAAAATCCGCCACATACCAAGTAAACTTAATGAGACAAAATAAAACTTTTTACTAGATATATGTCTTAATAATGCAGACTTGGCACTAATTAATTTTGATTAAACTTTTTACTAAATTTATCACCAACCTTGAAACTACAGGACCTAGACCAGAGTTGTACCCATAGTTAAATAAATCCCATGCAAGGTTAGTGTAGCTGAATTCAAGTAGTTTTAGCGGAGCAGCCTTAATGCGCAAATTGAACGAAATGCAAAGAAATAACCCGAAATCACATAAACCTACTTGTAAAAGAGATAAAAAATTTAACACAAACAACATAATCGTTTCGCAAATATTGCCTTAAATTATGGATCATCAAAATCATACTTGTCTTAAATATAATTTCTTTTGGGGAATTAGGGGTATTATTCTCGTTTTACATGCAATTTTTGGGGAATCATGGGCATTTTTCTACCGGTATGATTCTCATTTTAGGTGCGAGGGGCCCAAGTTATATTCTTGGAATTCCCCTAATCTATTAGATAAAAAGAATTGAGCTACCTTGACTCAGAAGTTTAATTCTCAAAATGCCCCTCGTCATACAAAGCAGAAACTGACACTACCTTATCTTTTAAGGTCTGATTATGAATAACTTAGTGTCAGAAAGGTTTTTCAGTGCCAAATTACTTCTTGATGTCTAGTAGCTAAGGCTGGATGTTAAGATCTAAAAATTTAGTCAACCAGACAGAATTCTAGTGGGTCTTGGTGGTTGATGCTGACACAGGGTCTAGACTGGGTTGGTTGAGGTTATTACAGGCTGTTGGTTCGTTTGGTGCTGGTGGGATGAAGCCCCTGCCAGTGCAGATGCAGATGCAGCCACAGGCTAATGTTTAGGTGTAAGCGTAGTTGTTGCTCCTGTCTTTGTCTTTGTCTTCGTCTTTGTGTTGCAGGTTATAACCAAATTTTTTCCTTAGTGATAGACAATATGTCAATATTCTCTTAAGTGTATCTTGTAGATTTTATTGTTATATCTTTTAGATATTATTATTGAGTAAATATCTTTTGTATAGAATTAATGTTTTATTAGGTTGTATCCTATATATATTCATTTAATGAAATCACTCCAATCAAGGAGATTATCATGAACTTACATGGTATCAGTTTTCTCTTAGGTTTTTCTCTCTCTTTTCTTTACTCCCCTCCAACCGGCGCCTAGGGTTTTTAGAATTCCGCCCAAACTCCACCTTCTCACCGCCATGCCAAACTCCAAATCTTCCTCTTCTCCTCCGTCATCCTCCGCTTCTCAACCGGCCTTCCACGTCAACAATATCCGCAATTTTATCCCCATTGTGCTCGACCAAGAATCCTCTCAATACCCAGCATGGGTTGAGTTCTTCACAATCCATGCGTGCGCATACAACGTGTTAGATCACGTTGATTCTAAGGTGTCACGTCCTAAGGACGTTGATGATGCAACATGGACGCGGCTTGATGCGTCGGTCAAGCAATGGATCTATGGCACGATCCATGAGGACTTAATTTATACTATCATGAAACCCGGAGCTACGACACTAGAATTAAGGAAACAATTGGAGGATATTTTCCATGATAACAAACACACTAGAGCCGTGTACCTTGAGGAACAATTCTCTAATCTCCGTCTTGAGAGCTTTGCCAACATGATTGACTATTGCAAACAACTCAAGGTACTTGCCGATCAATTGTCCAACGTCGGTAATCCGGTTTTCGACCAAAAGATGGTGCTTCAACTTGTGTCCGGTCTAACCAAAGGTGAGTATGATACGATTGCCACTCTACTTCAACAATCGGACCCTTTGCCAAGTTTCCATAAGGAACGTTCACAATTAATTTTGGAAGAAACTTGCCATTCTCGTCAAGAGGACCACTCCCAACAAGCGTTGGTAACGGGCCCCGTTCACCAACCACTCTCTAACGCCACCCCCACTACTCACGATAACTCTAATCGTGGTGGTGGGCATGGCGGCAAACCCAAGGGGAAAGGGAATTGGAACAAAGGCAAAGGGCGTGGCAAGGGTAAAAATGGGCAGCCTGCTGATCAGCCCAACAACAACGCCTCACCTACTGGAAAGGCCCAATACCTCCCATACTCGCATAGTACTAAGCAATATGCGTGGCCAAGTCCGCACATGGGATTGGCTTCTCCTCCCTGCCCGTTTCCTACAGGCCCGCAGCCATTGGGTCAACATTTCCATCCCGCATATGCTCGCCAGCAAGGAGTATTGGGTTCTGCTCCACGGTCATATAGGCCGTATTCCCAGCAGGCCCATTTCCACCAACAGGCTGCTGTCCCTGCTCCTTACGGGCCACTTATGACACCCACCGATTTGGGCCAGGCCTACAGCTCTATGTCTCTCCAACAAAATGATGATTCATGGTATATGGACACTGGTGCAGCATCTCACCTCTCCCGGACCTCAGGTAACATCCCTAAACTATTTAATTTGAGTAGTCCTCAAGGCATTTTAGTTGGTAATGGTCATGGCCTTCCGATTCGTGGTTACGGACACACCACCATCCCTTCTCCTTATCCCCCTTTCGCCCTTAAACATGTTCTAGTTGCACCTGACATTATTAAAAATCTAATATATGTTAGGAAATTCACTAGTGACAATTCTGTGTCTGTTGAGTTTGACCCATTTGGTTTCTCTGTGAAGGACCTTCGTACGGGGACAACTCTAACGAGATGCAATAGTGTGGGGGATCTTTATCCTTTCTCTTCTGCTTCCACTACTCACGCTTCTCCTCCTCAAGCCTTTGCCGCCATCTCTCCTTCTACTTGGCATCGCCGACTTGGTCATCCTGGCTCACAAGTGTTTAATCATCTTCGTACTAAGAACTTTATTTCATGTAATAAGGATTTTGATACTCATATTTGTTATTGTTGTCCGTTAGCTAAACATGTTAAACTACCATTTCGTATTTCATTGACAGTTACGTTTTCTCCGTTTGACATTATTCATGCTGATTTATGGACATCTCCTATTGCTAGCAAATTGGGTCACAAATACTATCTTGTGCTTTTAGATGACTTCTCACACTTTGTATGGGTCTATCCACTAAAATATAAATCCCAAGTTTTTCTAGTTTCCTGACTTTTCGTACATATATTCACACACAATTCGAAAAAAATATCAAATCGATCTTTTCAATGTGATAATGGCCGTGAATTTGACAATGAGCCTTTCCGCAAATTTTGTAATCATCATGACATGGTTTTTCGTTTCTCTTGCCCCTATACTTCATCTCAAAATGGCAAGGTTGAACGCATGATTCGCACCATTAACAATATTGTACGCTCTTTGCTTTTTCAAGCTTCTTTTCCTCCATCTTTTTGGGTGTATGCTTTAGTAACTGTCGCCTCTCTCCTTAATATATTGCCCACTAAAGCTCTTAGTCACCAAACTCCCACAGATGTTCTCTATCGTCGATCTCCTTCATATGACCATCTTCGAACTTTTGGGTGTTTGTGCTTCCCCAACCTCTCCTCCACCTCTCCCCACAAATTGGCCCCACGTACCACTCCGTGCGTGTTTTTAGGATTTCCAAGCAATCATAGAGGCTATCTTTGCTATGACTTGTCCACCAACAAGACGATTATTTCTCGTCATGTCACATTTCACGAGTCAGAATTTCCTTTTGCCAATATTGCCAAATTCAAAGTCCAAGAATATTTATTTCTTGAGCCTGATCCACTTCTTCCCCCAATTCTTGAGTCCAACGGACCACTCAGCCCACTTCCTGGCACTCCAGAACACACGCCTGGGCCTGATCTCAGCCACTTGGGCTCCCCCTCTGTCCAGCCGCCCATCCCCGATCAGCCCTCGCTCGCCTCTCCTTGTGGACCTGAGCCCGTTCCTCTCTTGGCAGATTCCCCCACTGCCACTCCCTCTCCTTTTGGGCCGCCCATCCCAGTTCATCATGCCAGCCCTCCTCACACGCCAGTCCACCAAATATCTCATTCTCACTCGCCTCTTACAGCCCCCAGCCCGTAGCCCACAAATGCTGACACGCGCCAAACACGACATATTTAAACCGAAACCTCTTGTGAACATGTTAGCCCAAACCGTCTCTCCTATTCCCAAAAGTCCCAAACTGGCCCTCCAAGACCCGAATTGGAATGCCGCCATGATCGAGGAATTTATTGCTCTTACTAAACAGCATACTTGGGATCTTGTCCCGAGACCGGATGGGGTTAACATTATTCGTTGCATGTGGTTGTTTCGTCATAAGTACAGGGACACAGGTAAAGCGCGTCTAGTGGCTAATGGCAAATCCCAACAAGTTGGGATTGATTGTGATGAGACATTTAGCTCCATGGTTAAACCAGCGACCATTCGGACAGTGTTGAGTATTGCTATGGGTAAGAAATGGCCCATTCATCAGTTGGACGTCAAAAACGCGTTTCTACATGGCTCTCTCAAGGAAACCGTGTACATGCATCAGCCACCTGGTTTTGTGAACCCTCATGCACCAACATATGTATGCCGCCTCCGCAAATCTCTTTATGGGCTGAAACAAGCTCCTAGGGCTTGGTATCAGCTATTTGCTCAGTACCTATTACATATTGGGTTCACATGCAGCACCAGTGACACTTCTTTGTTTATTTATCATTCTGGTGCTAACACTACTTACTTGTTATTATATGTGGATGACATTGTTTTGACAGCTTCCTCTGATGGTCTTCACGACCGCATCATCTCGCTACTTAAAGAGGAATTTGCCATGACTGATCTTGGCAAACTGAGTTATTTTCTTGGCATATCAGTTCATCTCACTTCCACCACTATGTTTCTCAGTCAGAAAAAGTATGCTGAAGAAATCATTCAGCGTGCTAATATGACGAACTGCAAACTGGTTGCCACTCCTGTTGATACTAGCTCTAAACTCAGTGCTTCTGACGGCTCTCTCATCCCTGACCCCACTCTCTATCGCAGTCTTGCTGGGGCCCTTCAGTACCTCACTTTCACTCGGCCTGACATTGCATATGCCGTACAGCAGGTGTGTCTTTTTATGCATGCCCCTCGGGAACCTCATTTTAACGCTCTTAAGCGTATAGTACGGTATGTCAAAGGTACTTTGGATCATGGCCTTCACTTGTATCAGTCTGCTCCCACTCGCTTGGTCTCCTACACTGATGCGGATTGGGGTGGGTGTCCTGACACTAGACGTTCCACATCGGGCTATTATATCTTCTTGGGTGATAATCTTATCTCTTGGTCTGCCAAACGGCAGGCAACTTTATCCCGTTCGAGTGTTGAGGCTGAGTATCGCGGCGTTGCTAACGTCGTTGCGGAGTCCTGTTGGCTCCGAAATCTACTACTAGAGCTACGGTGTCCTATTCGCAAGGCCACCCTTGTCTACTGTGATAACATCTCGGCTATCTATCTCTCTCATGATCCGGTTCATCATCAGCGGACGAAGCACATTGAGATGGATATTCATTTTGTTCGCGAGAAAGTGGCCATGGGCCACGTCCGAGTCCTTCATGTTCCCTCCGCTTATCAGTATGCCGACATCTTCACAAAGGGACTACCTCGACAGCTTTTCATTGACTTCAGATCCAGTCTGAGCGTCCAACCTCCTCCCGCTCCGACTGAGGGGGTGTGATAGAGAATATGTCAATATTCTCTTAAGTGTATCTTGTAGATTTTATTGTTATAGCTTTTAGATATTATTATTGAGTAAATATCTTTTGTATAGAATTAATGTTTTATTAGGTTGTATCATATATATATTCATTTAATGAAATCACTCCAATCAAGTAGATTATCATTAACTTACACTTAGTGAAACAATCAAAACCAATAAGAAGAGCGGGATGGAGTATATAGGGGTTAAATCTTGCTAATCAATCAAAACAAACAGAACAAGTGCGGAAAGGGAGAACAAGGTCACAAAATAAGAAGACGACTAACTTCCACTCATGATTCGTTTATAAGAAGATTGCTCACTCACATCCATTGTTACACACTAGGGTGTGACAAAGAAACAATATAAGTACTAATAGATCCATTGTAGAAAAAAGAAAAAGATGAAAAGATAACTCAATCCAAGAAGAAAAATCTAGTTCATTTAAGGGCATCAAAAATTTTATATCCATCTCATAAAATGAATATCTAGCTTACACTTTTGACTAATCGTTCAATGTCATTGAGTGCAAGATCCATACTTCTACATGACCATGAGCATTCTTCCTCCAAATCATGTATAGACCACTACATACTTGAATTGTGGCCTCCCATATGTTACTGGTGGTTAAATTTTCCAGATCTGATTAATATTATGGAGACATCCCATGGCATAGAATGCTATAGCGTTTCGCAGTAGCCTGGATAATTAAGAAGTTTGTAGCTATGGGGAAGAAACTTGAAATATTATGGACAATGTTTGGTGATCAAAGTTCAAAAAGAGACAAGTTGGTATAGAACTAAGGTGCTAAAGCTGCAGGGTAACTAACGGTTTAACACACTACAAAAAATTCAAAATCTGGGATGGTCAGGCGAAGTTGCATCAACACTCAACACACAAATAGTTTAATGATTAAGAGTATCTTCTTGCAGTACAAGAATCAACAAATGTATTGGTGTTAATCCCCAAGGTGTGCTACTCATCATCGAAGTAATACCAACAGGCAAGTGGCAAGGATCACATAGAACGTGTGGATCAACCATGTTATTTAACCCCCGCATAACGCTTATAACAAGGTGACAACGAAGCGTATGAAGGGATGTTACAAATTAAAAGACAGTCTTCTCTTCTATTACAACAACAACATTATGACTGATAAAAAAACCAACTTCATTTTCTTTGAGAATCTGATTGTTTTGTCTTGATTGCTCTTTTTTATATAACATATGAGAAACAATAGATTAGGGCAATGCTTATGGCGATAAATTAGCATCACTGCAAGAAAGTAAGCATGTACTGAAAATGGAGTAAAATTGATTAAAAATTCATCAGGTTTAACCCTAAACAGAATCATGGATAAACTTGCTTGCACTTTGACCGACTATTTCCCCAAACTCTAATTGTTGTTGTATCTTACAAGAATCTTGATGATAAGTCACAAGATGCATATATAATAAAGAAAACCCATCTTGTCATGCCACTAAGGAGTTGTAATAAGATCACAACCAATGGTTTAAAAGAAAAGATAAACAACGTTTAAGAAACACCGGGGGAGGAGAGAGGATTAGACTATAGTTTTTCTCAAAGCTCACTCTAGTCAGAGGGTCTCTTTTTCTAATTCATTAAACTATAGTTTCTCCTAGCCCTTTGTAGATCCCTTGTTTATGTTCTCTGTGCAATCTTCATACCTTTAACAACTATTACTTTTAGCAATTTACGCACATTGTATGAGTTTGTGTACTGTGAAGTAAAAATATGAGACTTGGAAAATTAGCAGCCTTTTTAGGCTATACAAGTTTACCATATAGTTGAGTTACATATAGGACATCTTCAAATAATGTGCACTTCAAAGATAAAAGAGTAGCAAACACGACTTACCTACAATTTTATTATTTAAGAGGTGAAATGTCAAATAACCATTACTGGTGCAATGTTAAGTCATGGCAGTTTAACATATTTTAGCATGGTAGTTTACCATATGCAGTAGGTCAATTATATCATTGGTGCAATGTTGTCCTTCATCAAATCATCAGTCTAACAATTATTTTGTTTAAGAGGTCAGGTATCAGATAAACATTAGTGGTGCAATGTTGTCTGATGTCTGATGCATGGCAGTTTAGCTTTGCATTTGGAGGATCTTAAAACAATAAACGTCGGTGCTAGTCCAATAATTTAGCGTCTCTTAAATTGTAGTTAGTAGCTTTCTATCTGCAATTTTTATACTCTAATGCTATGTTTGGGAATAAGCATTTCATTTCTAAATGTGGAATTGGGCTAAATGATTTGTTTGGGAAATCAAAACATTTGGAATTGGAATTGGGCCAATTCCACACATATTGTAAAATAGGCCAAAAGATTGGAATTCTAAATGCCTTCAAAACCCTTGTCATTTGCAATTCCTTGTAACCATCAGCATCATCTTCCCCATCTCACACTCCATGAAAAATCTGCAAACATCAACCAATAACATCTTCCACCATTAAAGCTCCCTCTTGCAAAAACTCTCTTTCATCACCTGTTGCCATTAAACTCGCCATCAAAGCTCGCTTCTCTCTCACCTGCCACCATTAAAGCTCTCCCATCAAAGCTCGATTTTCTCTCACCTGCCACCATTAAAGCTCGCTATCGAAGCTCGATTCTCTCTCCTCACTACCGCCATTCAAGCTTGGTTCTCTCTCCTACTTGTCGCCAGTCTCTCGATCTCTCTGTCTCCCATACATTTTCAATCTCGCTTTGTTTGTTCTTCTATTGGCTTTTACTCAGGTTAAAAAGGATGAAATTTCCATTTATTTTTTATTTATTATTTGGGTTGTTTAGTGTTTATTGATTGTAGGGTTAAATTGGTACAGTGAATTTTTTTGCAGTTTATGTTCATGGTAAGGAATTTATGAATGAATTTTTTTATTCCCAAACAACTACTCGTATTTGGAATTCTAGGATTTGAAATCCCATCGTCCCAAACTTTGAATTTGGAATTGAAATGTATGATTCACAATTCCACATTTCAATTCCAGGATTTGAAATGAAATCCATGTTGCCAAACACTACCTAAGGTTATTTAACTAATCTGGCAGGGAAATGAGGAAAAAAATCACCAGATAAATAACGAAACGAACCTCAGGGAAGGAATTGGTTTATTTGGCGCCTAAGTGAAATTTTTGGCAATAGTTTATGGATTTGTAATGTAATGACAAAAACCGTTGCTAAAGAATACTATGGCAACATTTATTATTTATTATATGCAAAAAATGGTACTAATTAAATGTTGCATTCGATTGTTTTTGGCTACGTTGTTCCAATCGTTGTCGTAAGGGGGAGGGCGTTGCCACAAGCCCTTTTCCTTGTATACAATTTCTTAAATGACAAAAAGAGCCACTTTAAATTGAACAACTGAATATAAGATAGGAAATAGAAAGAACAAACTACGGAATTTCAAAAAGTACAAAGAACTTATGAGTTTCAAAATAATATTCTACTTGAAAGAGCATGCACGTCAAAAAAAAGAATATGAGATTAGTAAAGAACGAATAGAGAAAATAAAAGAGACACCATCTAACATAGTACTACCTCAGTTATTTTTTAATATGTATGTTTGTTTTTGCTCGCGGACTAAGGAAAAAGTGCAAAAGTAAGAGAGAAGGTTAGTAAAAGTAAGGGAAAAGTGAAAAAAAAGTAAGAGAAAAGTGAAAAAAAAAAGTAAGAGAAAAGTGAAAAAAAGTAAGAGATAAGTTTAATAATTAGGTGGGTCAACCTTCCGTTTATGGAAAAAGATAGAAAGTACATATTAAAAAAAATCCCAAAATGATAAAACATACATTTTAAAAAAAACGGGGGGAGTAGTAGTAAAGATATGCTTTAAAACCGACACGAACTCGACACGACACGACTCGTTTACCACCTCTACCCCCATAACAATCTCGCCATCATGACGTCATCCTATTCACATATATCGATTATATATAGCTCTTTAATAGAAATTCTTAATTATTATTGTTTTTTAACATGCGGTATAAGAAATAGGATTTTGTTATTCATAGCCCTTAAGGTTATATATATAAGGATTAAATATTTTACTAAAAATAGTATTATTTTGGAAATTTATTGGCAAATAACGCGTCAATCGGTATTAGTTATTATTTGTGTTTACTAGTTTAGGAAAGTATTAAATACTTATACATAGCCCTAAGTGCTACGTATAACATTTGCCTAAAAAATAATCATTGTTACTAATAAACTATAATTAATGAACTTGGAGCCATAAATATTGTAACTAATATACTTAATTAATAAACTTGGTATTACAAGTAATGTGTTAAGATATTCATTAGAGTTAATTAATTATACGCCTGAGAAAGCATGATTAACAGGGCTTACGCAAGCCCAATGGGGTAGCAAGCCGTCAACCTCGGATCGTCTTCATGGAAAGCCTATTTGTTCTATTTGGATAGTAGACACGGGGGCGACAAACCATGTGACGTATGATCTTGAAAGTATGCGGAATATACGACAGATAAAAGGATTCCCTGTAGGACTCCCTAACGGGATGAGTGCCGAGGCAATGTATGAAGGCAGTGTGTGTTTAGAGGTTGGTTTGATGCTAAACCACTTGTTATACGTTCCTAATCTTGATTGCAATTAAATTTTTGTGCTCCAATTAATAGATGAGTCTGATTGTATTGTTCAATGTACTAGAACTTTGTGTGTCATACAGGACCGTCGTACGAGGAAGCTGACTGGGGCGGGTGAGCGAAAAGATGGACTCTACTTCTATCGTGGTGTGTGTCAAGCTAAGGTGTTGGCTCTCAATGGTGAAGAATCATTGGATTTATGGCACAAAAGGTTGAGGCATCCCTCGCATGAGGTAGTTAAGTTGTTGCCCTGTTTAAAATGTTCGCGTAAGAGTCATAATAATAAAGCATGTGATGTGTGTATGCGTGCTAAACAATCTAGATTTAGTTTTCCTAAAAGTGATAGTAAGGGCTGCGCACCATTTCATTTAGTTCATATCGATATGTGGGGTGCTTATAGAACCGAGTCTTCTTGTGGTGCCCGTTATTTTTTAACAATAGTAGATGATTATTCACGAGCTGTGTGGATTTATTTGTTGAAATATAAAGTTGAAGTTGAGCACATGTTTTTGAATTTTGTGGCAATGGTTCGACGACAATTTAATGCAGAAATCAAACATGTACGTAGTTGTGTCTGTCCAAGACAACAACAGTGTATGTGGTGGTGGGTACTTGGTGGAACGTGGCTCCCAAACGTCCTTCGTGGTGGTGGTTACCTGCAAAACAAGGAGAAACCTCGGGGGTGGTTCCGAGGATCGCCTCTCCGATGCCTAAGTCAGTCCAAGTTGAGCACAAGATCTCTAGTTTAGAGAAAACGAGTATCAAGTGCAAGTATTTTGTGAGTGTTTGATTGAACGTACCTTACCCATGCATGGGCATGAGTATTTATATGAGACATGGACTTGCAACTGACCTAGTAAAGTGAGTGGGCCTCTTTGGAAGTGGGCCAAGGTGGAATAAGGCCTTCATTAAACTCCAGCCTAGAGGTTATATCCGGAGCAGTCTGCCTGAGGACGTCTGCTCTGCTCCTGGCGCTCTGACGTGGAGTGGCAGGACCGGTGGTCTGCTGCCAGCTGGAGGTCTGCTGGGCAGACCCCATACAATTTTCCCCCGGACCCAGTATTTGCAGATTGCAATATGCTGGGTACGTTTGTTTTTGGTCTGGCGTTCTGCTCTTCGCAGACTGATACATGACTCTCTGGGAGTTGCTCTTCACAAACTCCAGAATGCTTCCATTTTTCCCGCCCATTTGGTTGAGGTGTTGAGCAAGGGTCATTAATTCATTTTGAATTGAATTGAGTTGATGTGACTCTTTGGGTTCCCAAGGAATGTAATGATAACAAGTTGATGCTGAGTGGACGAATTATGCCTATTTAAAGGCTGAATCGACCTTTTGTGAAACTTTTCAGTCTCTTCTCCTTCGAACTCTTTGCTTTCAATCTTTCCTGTTGTTCTTCAAGAATTCCTTTTTGCCTTAGCCATTTTCAAGTGATTTCTCTCGATTTTCCTGGGATTTGTCTGCGTTTGGAGCTCAATTTGAAGTGTTGATACTATTGCGTTTGTGGTTTTCGTCTTCTCTTTTCTCAGCGTCCTCCGTTCTCCATCCAGGTAAACTCTTTTTCCCAGATCTACTTTTGATTTTTTTCCTTCTTGGATGGTTTGGATGTGATCCTCTCTGTATTTATGGGTTTCTCCCCCTTTTTTCTTCTGTACGCACTTATTTGCCTGTGTTTTTGAGGTTAGGGTTTTCTTTCCTTTGGTCTTCGTATGCGATTGTTTATTTCCTTGTTTCATGGATCTGTTTGGTGTTGTTTCATTTTCGTTCTGCCGTTCTGGACGGTAGGCTCTGCTCTGCTTCTTCAGCAGGGCTCTGTTCTGGGTGGTAGGCTCTGCTCTGCTTCTTCAGCTGAGCTCTGCTCTACTGTTGTCTGTGGGATATTTAGGGTTTGCTTTGTTTACCCTGTTATCCTCTTTATTTGCTGGGCTGTAGACCTGTGATGTGCCTTCATTGTTTTGTTTGTGTCATTTGTAAGAAAATATCCTATTTCTTGGCTATCTCTGATCTTCACATACCATACATATCCTTGCCCCCAGTCTGGTAGCTCAGTCTGTAGGTCTGAGGTGCTAGACTACTTTGCATGTATCTTTTTGCAAGAAAAGCAATTAAATATCCTATTTCTTGGCTATCTCTGATCTTCACATACCATACATATCTTTGCCCCCCAGTCTGGTAGCTCAGTCTGTAGGTCTGAGGTGCCAGACTGTCTTGCGTTGTGACTTCGAGTCTGATGTATTGCCTTCTGCTTCTTGTGTTGTGCAAAATGTCTACTTCTCAGTCTGCCACCTCCCGTGGGAAGGGTGTGGTATCTACCTCTTCATCTGAGCCGGATGAGCCTTACCCGATGGATACTCAGTCTCCATTTTTGAAATTGGATCTGCCTCGTTGTAAGGACGAGGTGGTCCCAGAGGAATGGGAGGTCTTTGACCCCTGGAACGGCTTACGCAAGGAGCTGTTGGGTCCTGAAACCAACAGGTTCCCTCCCAACTATAAGTTCAAGCCTACTCTGCCCACATTCAAATGGGACTACAGTGATTATGAGATGCGGCTTACTGCCCTTTATGGCAGCAAGGGCAAGCCTTACTTGGCGAAGAAATCTGCAGATGCGTTCAAACGGGCGCATGCTGCGTGTTGCCTTCAGATTGCTGCGGAGATCAAGCCGCTTCACAGATCTTGGGTAGTACTTCCCAAGGAGGGTCAGAGCATGGCAGATGTACCAGAGGGGTACACTGCTGTTTATCTCAAGCAGTTGGAGTTTGGGCTTAGATTTCCAATCCACTAGTTTTTGGAGTGGGTTCTCTGCGAGTATAATATGGCGCTCTGCCAGGTTAATCCCCAGTCTCTCAAGAAGGTTCTGGGGTTCATTTGGGTCTGTGAAGCTTTGGACTTCCCCCTAACCATGAACCTTTTCAAGTGTCTGTTCTACTTTAAGAGGCAGGGGGGAGTACGGCTACTTCACAGGTTCGGTACGAACCAACCATCTGACGATCTATCCTTTTGATCTCACTCTGAAGGATTGGCGGGATAGTTTCGTCTTCGTTAGGGTACCGACAGATGAGGGGCACCATTATCAATTTAAGGCTCCTCTGCGCCCTGTGGCGCATGACATTCAGAAGCAGCTGGACCCTCATGTGCTGAACTGGGACGAGAGGGTAGCCTACTACTACTTCAAGTCCAAATCCAAGCCTACTGCTGGGAAGCAGTTTCTTCCTAAGTATTGGCTGCCGCATCACTATGTGATGTGTCAGAATGCCTTCCTGAGGATAGGCAAGCTGTCGCCCGACTATATTACTGGTAAGTGTTCTGCCAGCCCTTATCTTTGACATTTTTATTTTCCTTTCTGCTGTGGCCCATGGCATTTATTGTTTCTGCTGTTCTGCAGCTCCGTGCAGAAAGTTTGTCCGTGCTCTGATTAAGGGTGGGTCTTGAGCTCGTGAACATGCTCTGCCCATTTCCATTATTTTCTGGCTGTTGTCTGACTAGTAGTTGTTGATGAATATTCTTATTTTTGCAGAGACTCTGGGTTCTGCCATCCCGTGGGAGCTGGGTCTGAGTCAGTCTTCGGTGTGCCGGAGGTATCGTCCGATACCAGATCCAGGGACCTACACCGTCCCTGCTTTCCGTGTATTTTGTCTTTCTGCACAGCTGCTGCATTTCTGAGCACCAGATCCCCTACCTCCAGAGGCCTAGCCCTCACTTTCCGATTATAGTATATGTTGACTCTGGCTTTATAGGCTTCCATTCTGAGCCTAGCTTCATTTCTGTATTCATCCAGCAGATCTAGATTTGTTCTCAGAGCTTCATCGTTCAGACCTGGCTCAAATAGGCTGATCCTCAGACTCTCGGACCCGATCTCAACAGGCATGACGGCCTCAAAACCATATACCAGGTGGAAGGGGGTCTGCCCAGTTGACTCTTTGACTGTGGCACAGAGTTTTAGGCAGCTCCTCTAGCCACTTGCTTTTCTGTTCCTCAAGCTTCTTTTGCAGACCTATCAGGATATGCTTGTTAGCGGCTTCGGCCTGACCATTGCACTGAGGGTTGCAGACTGAAGATAGAGCATATTTGATCCCAAACTGCTCCAACCACCCTGATAGGGGCATGTTGTCAAACTGTCTCCCGTGATCGAAGACGAAAGCCTTTGGAATCCCGTATATTGTGATGATGCTCTGCCATAAGAACTTTCTGACGGCTGCTTCTGTGATCGTGGATAGGGCTTCTTCCTCTATCCACATAGTGAAGTAGTCTACCCCCACAATTAACCATCTCTTCTGATATTGGGCCGTTGTGAAGGGTCCCAGAATGTCTAGCCCCCACTGGCAAATGGGATAGTGTTGTAGATCGGCATGAGGTCGTTTGCTGGCAGCTTGATGTTTGGTGCGAACTTCTGGCAGCTGTCGCACTTTTTCAGCAGAGTCTCAGAGTCAGCTTTCATTGTGGGCCAATAATAACCGGCTCTGAGAGCCTTATGGGCCAGAGCTCTTGGTCCGATGTGGTGCCCGCAGAGTCCCTCATGGATCTCTCTCAATATGTAGTCTGCGTCTCCCTGCCCTAGGCATTTGAGTAGGGGCAGAGAGAAAGACTTCCTGTATAGCTCGTCCCCGATCAGGCAGTATCTGCATGCTGTCAGCTTGAGCTTTCTCGCTTTCATCTTTCCCTCTGGTAATTTACCAGTCTGTTTATACTCAGCGATCTCCCTGATCCACTCTGGCATATCCTCCAACTCCAAAACTCGCTCTGCACCCTCGCAGATTGCACTGGTGGGTCTGACTTCCACCAAAACAGACCTGTTCAGCTCCTGCAGATTGTTGCTCCCTAATTTGGACAGAGTATCTACTTGGGCGTTCTGTGCTCTAGGCACTTGTTCAATTCTAAAACTTTCAAAATTTGAAATCAGAGACCTCATCCTGGCCAAGTAGCTCTGCATTGTTGGCTCCTTAGCCTCATACTCCCCCTTGACTTGGTTGGTTACCAACTGAGAGTCAATTTTGAGGTGGACGTGCTTGGCTTCCAGGGTCTGGCAGAGCTGCAGTCCAGCGATGGCCGCTTCGTACTCTGATTCATTATTGGTTGCTGAAAACATGAACTTTAAGGCGTATTCAATGATTTTCCCTTTCGGGGTTCTGATGACCACGCCTGCCCCAGAGCCGTTGATGGTTGCAGACCCATCTGTAAAGATTTCCCAGGCTCTGGGCTCTCCCACTGCTTCCTTATAGGCACACTCTGCTAGGAAATCAGCCAGAGCTTGTGCTTTTATGGCGGTTCGTGGGGCGAATTTGATGCCGAACCGTGTCAGCTCCAGAGCCCAGTTCATGATTCTCCCCGATTTGTCTACCTTCTCCATTGCCTTTTCCAGAGGCATATTTGTCAGCATAGTGACGGGATGTGCGTCGAAATATGGCCTCAGCTTTCGGGTGGTCAGCACTACTGCGTAGGCTGCCTTTTCTATCAATGGGTAGCGTGTTTCTGCACCCGTGAGGGTGTGGCTCATAAAGTACACTGGATGCTGCTTCTTGTTCTCTTCCTTTAGCAGGACTGCACTCACAGTTGCAGCAGTAACAACAATGTACAAGAAGAGAGCTTCCCCTGTCTTGGGTCTAGCCAGTGTTGGCAGACCAGAGAGGTGTAACTTCAGCTTTTGGAATGCCTCCCTCTGCTCTGCTTCCCACTTGAACTCTTTGTTCCCCTTCAATATCTTGAAGAACGGGAGAGCTTTCTCTGCAGACTGAGCTATGAATCTGGACAGGGCTGTCATTCTGCCTGTCAGCCTCTGGATGTCTCTGATGCTTTTAGGCTCTGGCAGATCCATAGCTGCTTTCACTTTGTCGGAATTCGCGTCGATCCCCCTTTCACTGACCAGATAGCCTAGAAATTTCCCTGACCGTACTCCGAACACGCATTTTTTAGGATTCAGTTTCATGCTGTGTTTGCGGAGGTTGGTGAAGGTTTCCTTGAGGTCTGCTATATGGTCAGTCTCAGTTTTGCTCTTGATGATGACGTCATCCACGTACACCTCCAGATTCCTTCCCCTCTAACCTGCAAAGACCTGATCCATCAGCCTTTTATAGGTGGCGCCTGCATTCTTCAGCCCGAAGGGCATCATGACATAGCAAAATACCCCGATATGGGTGATGAATGCAGTCTTCTCTTTGTCTGCAAGATCCATGAAGATCTGATGGTATCCGCTGAACGCGTCCATGAAGCTGATGTGTGACCACTGGTGGAGTCTACCAGCTGGTCGATTCTTGGAAAGGGATAGCAGTCCTTGGGGCAGGCCTTATTGAGGTCTGTAAAGTCGACACACATCCTCCAGCTCCCGTTCGCCTTCTTTACCATCACCACATTGGCCATCCATTCTGGATACTTGCAAGGCTCTATGAACCCTGCCTCGAGCAGCTTCTGAACTTCTTCCTCGATGGCTTTATTTTTCTCCGCTGAGTAGTTCCTTCTCTTCTGCTTCACAAGTCTGTATCCTGCAGCAGTGTTTAACTTGTGGTTGATGGTGGCGGGGTCTACCCCAGGCATCTCAGCTGCTGAGAAGGCGAACACATCTGCATTCTCCTTCAGCAGACTGATTAGGTTGACTCTGGTTTCAGGATCCAGGTCTTTACCTATTATGACTGCCCTGCCTTCTTCCGGTCCCAAGAGTACCTCTTCGGTCTCTTCCCCCGGTCCAGGCTTATTTGCTTCCTGTTCTACTTCCGGCCGAGCATCGGCCTCACTGATAGCGGCACACTCTTCCTTTCTTTCCTTGGCCTCTTCGGCCTTTCCTTCCTTTCTTTCCTTCCCGGCTTCTTCAGCCTGGTCCTTCTTGGCTTCTTCAGCCTCTTTCTTCTTTCCTTCCTTCTTATCCTTTCTCCTCTTTCTCCTGGACCCAGAGTGGTCAGGAGGAGGAGGTCTTTCATCCTTCTTCAGAGCGGTCAGATTGCATGACCTAGCTGCTCTCTAGTCTCCCCTCAGTCTGCCCACCTCACCAGTGCTGCTTAGGAAAAGCATGGTCTGGTGATGGGTTGACGGGATTCCCTGTACTACCTCAATAAACTTCCTTCCCATCAGAGCGTTGTACGGTGACGGGAGGTCTATTACACGAAACTCTTGCATTACAGTTCTCTTCACTCTGTTCTGCCCCTCTGTGGTCACTGTCAGATGTATTTTCCCCTCTGGGATGATGGAGTTCCCTGTGAATCCGACGATTGGTGTTCCTCCTTGCTTCAGCATTGAACGGTCCAGCTCCATTTTATCGAAGGTGTCCTTATAAAGGATATTCACGGCGCTTCCGCCATCTAACAGTATTCTTCGTACATCTACTATGCTAATCTCCAGAGTGACCACTAGAGGGTCAGAGTGTGGAAAACTGATGCCTTTGCAGTCTTCTGCCGTACAGGTCATGTTTGGCAGATCTGGGCTCTGCTCTGCCTGGTCGATGGAGTAGAGGTTGGGGTAGGTGAGCTGCCTCAGATGAGCCCTCTCTCCCCCCATCGAGCTAGAACTGCCAAATATAACGTATACCGTTTTCTTTTTCCCTTCCTTGATCTCTGCCCGCTTGTCCTGCAATCTCTGCCCTTCGTTCTGTTGTTCCTTCTCCTTGATCCCCTGATTCCAGGCCAGGTACTCTTTAAAGTAGCCTCGTCTGATCAGGCTTTCCAGATCATTTTTCAGGCTTATGCAGTCTTCTGTACTGTGGCCTGGCGCCTCATGGAAAGCGCAAAACTCTGCCATGTTGGGGCCTAGGCTTCTCTTCTTGGTGGGAGGTGGTCTGTGCCACTTGCTATCATCTCTGTTGGTAAGAAATATCTCAGCCCTTGGCATGCTGAGGTTGCTGTAGTTGTTATACTTCTCTTGGGCCCTCAACCGGTCCACCTCCCTCTCTTCTTCTTTTTGCTTTTCTCTTCCTCTGCTCTGATGGGGCCTGGGGCCTCCAAAATTTAGTCTGCCTCCCATGAACTGGTATCTTGCCTGGCAGGTCTGCCTGTTCCTGTTCCTTGTGTCGAGGCTTTGTTGAAGTCCTCGACAGCTATGTATTTTTCTGCCAGGGCCAGGGCCTCGCTGAGCTCCGTCATAGTGACCCATTTAAGGTCATCTCTGAACTTACTGGTGTGAGGTAGGGCGTTCCTCAGAGCGTGCAGAGCGAGCTTCTGCTCCAGCTATGGGATGTGCACCAGCTCTTTGTTGAACCTCCCTATGAAATCCCGTAAGCTTTCATTCTGAGTATGCTTCAGTAATAGCATCTCATGTGTGGACTTGTTCCTCCTACTTCCACTGACGAAATGCTCTTTGAATCTCTTCTTCAGTTCATCAAAGTTAGCAATCGTCCCCTGGGAGATAGTTCTGAACCAGGTCTGAGCTATCCCTGACAGAGTGGCAGGGAAGTGTCTGCACCAGGTGACCTCATTGTAGTTTCCTAGCTCCATGTGGGTCTCAAAGGCTGCCACATGCTCCTTTGGGTCTCCCTCCCCTTCAAACTTGAGATTTGGTGGGAGTTTCGCTTTCGACACTCTGGCCGCAATGATTTCAGGTGTGAAGGGAGATTTGGAAGGTGACCTAATCTCCTCTGCTGGTGATACCACAATGGGTCTGGAGTTGACTCTGTGGGTTATGAGTCCTCTGAGATTTGTGGGGGCTCCATTATCGCCAGAGCCCTCCTCTGGTATTGTTCCCAATCTTTGGCTGACGTGCCTTCTGATCGTTCCGCCACCAGGCGCAGACAGGGCCTCTTCAGCTCCTGAGTTACGCCTGGTTCTGGGCCGGGGCTGGACATTCTGGGCCACGCCTCCTGGATTTCCTCTGTGGACAGATCTCCTGCTTGAGCCTGCCATATACCCTATGGGTGTCAGTTCCTCGAACATGTTGGGATGATCCTCCTGCATCATCTCAGTATCCCATTCTGCTTCCTGCCAACCCCTATTGAAGTACCCAGATCCAGAGCGGCTAGATAGGCCATACTCTGACGTTGGGGTAGGTGTGATGTTTGTCATGTTGTACCCCATAGGGGGTCTGCTGTGGCTGTCTCCTCTTCAGATGACAGCTGCAGGTGCCTTCGAACTGAACCATGTGTTCTAGTTCTCCTCCTCTTTCGAGCAGGTTGGCCTCCAACAGTTTGCATAAACCGCTGGGCAGACTGCAGCACTTGGAAGGCTGCTTGGAGTTGCTCCGGTGTGGGCATGACCACTAAGCTGCTTGGCTGTGGGGTCTGCCTGGTTTCTTGACGGGGGGTAACAGTGTTATCCTTCCTACCTGATGTGGTGGTAGCAGCACTATCCCTTCTAGTTGATCACGTGTCTGTTTCTCTCAGTGGAGAGTTGCTTTCTCCTCCTGAACTGTCGAAACCGAGTGTTTCTGAGGTTGGAACCACCATTGCGAAGTTGTAGATTGGGCTTTTCTACTCTTCCCCTCCTTCTAGCGCCAAATTGTTTCTGTCCAAGACAGCAACAATGTATGTGGTGGTGGGTACTTGGTGGAACGTGGCTCCCAAACGTCCTTCGTGGTGGTGGTTACCTGCAAAACAAGGAGAAACCTCGGGCGTGGTTCCGAGGATCGCCTAAGTCAGTCCAAGTTGAGCACAAGATCTCTAGTTTAGAGAAAACGAGTATCAAGTGCAAGTATTTTGTGAGTGTTGGATTGAACGTACCTTACCCATGCATGGGCATGGGTATTTATATGAGACATGAACTTGCAACTGACCTAGTAAAGTGAGTGGGCATCTTTGGAAGTGGGCCAAGGTGGAACAAGGCCTTCATTAAACTCCAGCCTAGAGGTTATATCCGGAGCAGTCTGCCTGAGGAGGTCTGCTCTGCTCCTGGCGCTCTGACGTGGAGTGGCAGGACCGGTGGTCTGCTGCCAGCTGGAGGTCTGCTGGGCAGACCCCATACAGTAGTGATACTGGAACTGAGTTTAACTACCTACATGATTATTTTGCAATGAATGGAATATTGTTTGAGACGTCGTGTACTAAGACCTCCCCAACAAAATAAGCGAGTGGAGCAAAAACATAGACATATTCTTAACGTGGCTAGAGCGTTGCGTTTTAAGGGCGGTTTACCTATGATCTTTTGGGGAAAATGTGTTCTTGCCGCATGTCATCTCATAAATCGTACACCGTCTATTCATATAAAAGGTAAGACTCCCTTTGAGATGTTGTTTGGAAAAATTCCCTCGTATGATATGTTGCGCATTTTTGGATGTCCGTGTTATGCTCATAATCAAAAGCATGGAGAAATAAATTTGCTAGTCGAAGTAGGAATTGCGTGTATGTTGGTTATCCGTTCGGCAAGAAAGGGTGGAAGGTGTATGACGTTGAAACAAAGGAATTTTTTATTTCGCAAGATGTAAAATTTTTTGAGGAAAAGTTTCCGTTCAAAAACCCATCTACTGATCCGGTACCCACACAAACACAGAATGTAGCACCCATCGATGATCTTGAGGATTATGATGTCGAAGTAGAGTTGCCTGTAGTAGCCGCCCCTGTTGATTTAGGGGAAGGGGAAGCGGAGGTTGTTGTTGCCAATGAGAGCGCGGTTCCGTAGAGCGTGTGGAGGACCATCAGGAGGGTGGCGAGACTAACATGGGCAACCAGGAGAGTGGTGAGACTGATGCAGGTCCGACCCCGGGTAGGACGCTGCATCGATGTTGGAGCAAGGGGGGACAAAGCTATGGGAAAAAGGATGCAGGCACCGTGAGAGGATCATTGGGAAGCAGCTTTACGAGTTGTGCGTTATTTGAAGGGAAAACCCGGGCAAGGTATATTGTTTCACTAGGATAGTGATTTAATTCTCATCGGATGGTGTGACTCTGACTGGGCAAGTTGCCCCCTCACACGACGTTCGTTGACAGGGTGGTTCGTTCTTCTTGGCTACTCTCCTATATCTTGGAGGACTAAGAAGCAACAAACAGTGGATCGATCCTCTGCAGAAGCTGAGTATCGATCTATGGCTGCCACGACAGGTGAACTAAAATGGCTCAAGTTTCTTATTAAGGATTTGGGTGTGACTCAAGGGAAAGGGATGTGCTTATATTGTGATAGCCAGTCAGCACTCCATATCGCTAAAAATCCAGTGTTTCACAAAAGGACGAAACACATTGAAGTCGACTGCCACTTCGTCAGAGATGCAGTGATGAAGGAAGGCCTTATCTGTCCTTCGTATGTGCCGACAAGAGCACAACTAGCTGATTTTTTTACAAAGGCTTTGGGAAAAACTCAGTTTCATTTACTATTGGGCAAGTTGGGTGTCCGGAATTTACACGCCTCAACTTGAAGGGGTGTTAAGATGTTCATTAGAGTTAATTAATTATTGTGATGTGAAAAGATAATTAGAGATAATTATGTTTATCTTATTGAGTTAGAGTAGGATATGATAATCCTAGTTAGATTATAATATAGTTTGTAGAGTGGTATATATACATTATGATTATTAATGAGAAATTAAGTGATTAAGTGATAATTTAACATAATGGCTAAAATTTAACATGGATTCACTTTTATGAGATTGTTGGGCGAGAAATTTGAAGTAAAAGGGTGAAAGACCTCTGTAACTAACTGAAGCACTTATTATTTCAAGGGGAGCAAGGGTTTAGGGGTACTTTTGCGCGGGGAGGGGGGGTGGGTTAGGAGGGGTGAGGTCAGGTTAATTTTGAATGGTTGGGTATTTTTTAAAGTTAACTAGATATTAACTAATGGTTAAAAAGCATATTATACAAATAAATGATTGTGTGCTTGGAAGGAGGGGGGGTTATAGAAGTCATTCAGAGAGGAGGTTTGTGGAATATTTTGAGGGGAAATTTGGAGGGGTGAGCTAGATTTTGAAGCAGGGGTCTTTGGTTGTTGTTGACTAGATAAGGTATAATTATAATATTGGTAACAAAAGAGTAACTAATAGCTTGAAAACCTCGTCGAAAAAGCATAACTTTCGGTCTAAAATTCATAACTATATCACGTGACTTGTGAGATCTATAAGACTGGCTCCTTTAAGTTTTTGCAAGGAATCGAACTTACTAGGATTTGTAACTTTGTTTATTTCAGTCAATTGAACAACTCTACCTTATTTCAATTTCCATAAACATATACATTTTTGCATGTCAAATTGACAAGAGGTCCCTCAAAATCTTTTGTGACCCAAATGTTTAGTATGTACAAATGCAATTTAGATTCCATCTACTCTCTTCATTGGATGACTCATATGTTTTAGTGAACAATAATAACAAGAGTCTTGTACATCTTGCATGTAAATCTATAAGTTTAGTAGGTCAGACTCTTGGAACTTGGAAGTACAGGAGAAGAATAAGATAGATGTCCAGTTCTAAAATCCGCAACTTGTAGAAATTGAACCTATCACTCCATAAGATTACAGGGAAGAGCATTAAGTAACTAAAGTTGGTTGATTGTGTGATTAATTGGTTTTCCTACATTCATAATAAAGTTCCATCCTGACGACTAATGAAACATGAAACCATTATACATACCAAGGTGATAGACATTTCATTGCCTGCAGAGATATTTTCTTTGTTCTAAAGTAGGTTGTCTCAAATGACATAGATATGAATATAATGCCCAAATATGTTGGGCAGATTGTTATACCATGAAATTTACATAGCTATTGATGCAGGTTGAAAGTCATTGCAGCTATGGTCTTCCAGCTAGAAACCTCCAGCTAAGGAAATTCAGCTTGGATTAAACCAGCTAAAGAAGAATCAGCTAAATATCGTCCAGCTTGAGAAATACAGCTTCACTTCAAAGAGCGTTACAAGTCAAAAACATCAGAGCCTGAAGATCCGCATAATGATTAAAGCCATAAAAGCAAAGGCAATAAACGAGCAAGAATCATGGTGATTAGGATTAATGACGGACATAAATGAAAGATTTGGAGCTGCTTAAAGAACGTTGCTGGGACAAACGGGCAGAATCATCTTAGCTATATATAGATATGATCACAATGATTGTAGGGACAAGTGGATACAACTAGAACAATTTCATACAAAAGCACGAGCATTGTTTCATTAGTTTACAAACTACGAATTACTTAGTTGCAAGAATACTAGGGCTGTAATCAAGATCATAGTGGATTGGTGGACTCAAAGCCACCCGCGGTTTTTCCCTTATTCCACGGGTTTCCGCGTCACCACCTCTGTGTCTTGTCTCTATTTCTTCTTATTTCTCTTTTACTTAAACGTGCTAGCTGCTCCAGCTAGCTTCCAGCAACCTGGTAGACCCCTAGCTGTAGCTCCCAGCTAAGTTTTGCCCTTGCTAAATTTGGCATAAATAGTTTGGCGCCCACCGTGGGGCCTACAGCTAGATTTCATATCTAAACTTCCAAAAATCAATCCCTTCCCAGAAGGAAAAACACCTAACTACCAAATGGCCGAATTAACTCCCGAGCAGATGAGAGAAGCTCTAGCATCTTTGCAAGAGGCTCAAACGAGATCCAATGAAATCATCGAAAACTTACAAAAAGAGCTTGAATCAGTAAAGAGCAACGCTAAAAGGTCTTCGCGACGACCTCCTGGTATGACACCTCGAGTTCTGGAGCTGGATGACGCAGAAGCCAGTCCTGAGGAAGATGCTGAGGATATACCAGAACAACCGTACCACGAGGACTTGGATCCCACAGCTTCGAAGCTGGCTCTCCTTGAGTCCCATAATCGGAAAATGATGCGAATGTTAGCAAAGATGCCAGGGGCACCAACACCTGTAGCTGAGGAGACGCTTGATGGTTACACCAAGTCACCTTTCATAGAAGAGATAGCTAGAGCTATGATCCCAAAAAAGCTGCATCTAACCCCATTTGGTAAGCTGTATGATGGGACCACGGATCCATACGATTATGTGAACCAGTACAAGCAGAAGAAGTGGACTATCCCCATCCCAGAGGACCTCCTCGAAGCTACAATGGCTTATCACCCTCAGGGCTGGTACTATCCCTAATTTCTCTGTTCTTATTAACAAATTTTATCAACAGTTTGCTAGCAGCAGGATGCTAGAGAAGCATACAGGCGACCTGTACCGCATTATTCAGAAAACAGGTGAAGCTGTTCGTCAGTATCTAGACAGGTTTAACAGGGAGATGATTTCTGTTAAGAACCTGGACATTCCCACAGCTATCGAAGCATTCCGGAGAGGTTTGATACCTAAATCCCGCTTGTATTATGAACTAACTAGATACCCTTGTAGCACCTTTGAGGAAGTCAGAGTTAGAGCTATGGCTGAGATTCGCGTAGAAGAAGATGATGCATCCAGATATGGAGGAGAATCTAGCTATGAGAGGAAGACTCAGAACAGCAACAACAACAACAAAAGGAACGATTGGCGTCACCAGCCGTACCAGAAGCGCGACCAAGCTAGCAGTGTAGCTAGGGAAGCTCCCCGCAAGACTAACAATGCGGATTTCCCTCCTATATCCTCCTACTGTTTTAATGTTAATGCAGGTGGTGTGGTGAACACATTGGAAAAGCTGGGTTCAGCAGCTAGGTGGCCTAGGAAAACTGACAAACCCGATGGGCGAAAAGATACTTCCCAATGGTGCAGCTACCATGGAGACCATGGCCATCTGACTGAAGATTGCAAAGCTCTCAGGAAAGAGGTAGCTTGGCTGCTGAAGAAAGGCTACCTAGAGCATCTGATGGGGAAGAAGGGTCAGAAAGATGAATCTAGCAAGGATTGCAGCAGCAAACCAGCTGGACCACCACCTGATCCAACACATGATAAGGTAGTCAACTTCATTTCAGGGGGATCAGAAATTTGTGGACTAACTTATTCTGCAGCTAAGCGATTCGCTAGGGAAGGTTCCAAATCCGCACCTATCCAGCACAGAAGCAAGGAGGAACAAGATCTACGTAGCATGATCATCAGCTTCGAAGAAGAAGAGGAAGCTGAAGAAGCTGACCATCATGATGGACTAGTTATTTCACTTACCATCAGCAACTGTCTAATCAAGAGAGTATTGGTAGATAATGGAAGTTCAGCTAATATCATCTTCAAAAATGCCATACAAAGCATGGGGTTACGTGACGAAGACATCAATTAGAAAGTCAACAGTCCTGTACGGCTTCAACGGAGAACCAGCTGTCACCATTGGTGAAATCACCCTGCCCACCTATGCCAAAGGAGTCAATCTGCAAACCAGGTTTAGTGTCGTTGACTGTCCTTCAGCTTACAATGTTATTATGGGTACACCTTGGATTCACAGGATGAAAGTTGTGCCGTCCACCTACCATCAAACCATCAAATTCCCTACCCAGTGGGGAGTACAAGAAATCAAGGGGGACAGGAAGGTAGCTAGGGAGTGTTACAGCATCTCTCTCAAACCCAAAAAGGAAGACATCTAGCAATTACAGCATCATCCAGCATCCAGCAAAGAGCAAGATGTAGAAGAAGTGATGCTGGACCCTGCAAAACCTGAACATACAGTACAGATTGGGGCATCCCTACCACCAGAGGAGAAAGCTAGGATCATTGAGTTCCTCAAGAACAACATCACCTGCTTCGCATGGACGCATGAAGACATGGTTGGGATCGATCCTTCTATTTTCACTCACAAGCTGAACGTGGACCCCCATCACAAACCAATCAAACAAAAAAGAAGGAAATTCGCACCTGAACGTAACCTCATCATCAACGAGGAAGTAGAAAAGTTGCTACAAGCAGGTAAAATTAGAGAAGTTAAATACCCTGATTGGCTAGCTAACGTGGTTGTGGTAGGTAAAAAGAATGGCAAGTGGCGAGTATGCATCGATTTCACCGATCTAAATAAAGCTTGCCCAAAAGATCCTTTCCCTCTACCTCACATTGACGCCTTGGTAGATGCCACAGCTGGGCATGAGAGGCTCACCTTCCTGGATGCTTACTCAGGTTACAACCAGATTCTGATGGACCCAGAAGATCAAGAGAAAACAGCTTTCATGACCGAAAGAGGTATATATTGCTATAAAGTTATGCCGTTTGGTCTAAAAAACGCAGGCGCTACCTATCAACGCTTGGTGAACAAGATGTTCGAGAAGCAGCTTGGGGACACGATGGAAGTCTACATCGATGATATGCTGGTCAAATCCAAACAAGCTGAGGATCATGTATCACACCTATAGGACACATTTGACGTCTTGAAGAAGTACAACATGAAGCTGAATCCAACGAAATGTTCCTTCGGGGTACCAGCTGGCAAGTTCCTAGGTTACGTAGTAACCCAAAGAGGATCGAAGCTAGCCCAGATCAAATCAAAGCACTCATCAATATCCAGTCTCCCAAGAATCTGAAAGAGGTTCAGAAGCTGACAGGACGAGTAGCAGCGCTCAATCGTTTCATTTCCAGGTCATCAGATAAGTGTCACCTATTCTATCATGTGCTTAAGAAAAATAAAGGTTTTGATTGGACTACAGAACACGAAGAAGCTTTACAAAAGCTAAAAGCGTACCTAGCTCCGCCTCCCGTCCTATCTAAACCTAAGCCAGGAGAGACTTTGCAGCTTTATCTAGCTGTAAGTAACACAGCTATTAGTGCGGTACTAGCTAGGGAAGCTGACAACCAGCAGCTACCTGTGTACTATATCAGCAAATCTTTACTAGATGCAGAAACCAGGTACACCTCTTTGGAAAAGCTAGTGTTGTCTCTGTATACAGCTTCAAGGAAACTCCGACACTATTTCGATGCTTATCCTATTTGTGTTTTAACTAATTATCCTATAAAAGCTTTGTTACGCAAACCTGAATATACTGGCAGGATGAGTAAGTGGTCCATATCGCTTAGTGCCTATGACATCAGGTATCAACCACGAACAGCTATAAAGTCACAAGCTCTAGCTGATTTTGTGGCATATTTCAGTCCTAATCTAGCTACCTCAGCAGATGAGGAGGTGCGACATATTAATCAGGTAAGCCCTGCAGGTAGTTGGAAGCTATTTGTGGATGGTTCTTCTAACTTTAGAGGAGCTGGGCTAGGTATAGTCCTAAAATCGCCACAAGGGGACATAATAGTACGATCTATTTGTTGTGACTTTAAAGCTACTAACAATGAGGCCGAGTATGAGGCCCTGCTTGCAGGTATGGCTGTTGCCCAAGATCTAGGGGCAACCAGGTTACAAGTGTATAGCGACTATTTGCTTATTGTTAGCCAGGTAAAAGGAGAGTATGCAGCTAAAGATTCGAAGATGTCCCTGTACCTGGACCTGGTCAAATCAAAGATATTGCTCTTCCAGGAGTTCACAATACAACAGGTGCCAAGGGATCAGAATACGAAAGCTGATGCACTAGCTAACCTGGGCTCCGCACTCAGGAAATGTAACTTCGATAACGTCCCAATCGCCCACCTAGCTGCGCCAGCCATTGACAAATAGGCGAGTCACATACTTAGCATTGGTAATGAGACAGGAGCTGATAGTTGGACAAAGCCACTGTTGGATTACCTAGAAAGGGATGTACTACCAAGTGACAAGCTGGAGTCAAGAAAGATACGCATGAAAGCCAGCAGGTACCAGGTAATAGCTGGAGTCTTGTTTAAATGCGCAGCTAAGCATGACATTTTGCAGAGATGCTTGGAGAAAGAGCAATGGGAAGCCACCCTCAAAGAATTTCATGAGGGGGAATGCGGCTCACATACAGCAGGAAGGAGTTTGTCTAACAAGATACTATCCTATGGTTATTATTGGCCAACTATGCGTAGGGATGCCAAGAGGTACGTAGCTAAGTGTGAGAGTTGCCAAAAGCACGCAGGTATGGTACACAAACCTTCCGAGCCATTGCACCCCACGTTGACACCTTGGCCATTCATGAGGTGGGACATGGACATAGTAGGTAAGCTGCCAGCTGCGCCAGGACAAAAAGTATATATGCTGGCCCTAACTGATTATTTTTCTAAGTGGATTGAAGCTGGTGCATTCCAGCAGGTAAGAGATAGGGAGGTGATTGCTTTTATACATACTAACATTATCTGCAGGTTTGGAGTACCTAGTGAGATTGTTTGCGACAATGGATCACAGTTTATAAGTGATAAAACACGGCAATTCTGTCACGAATGGAACATCAACCTGATAACATCGACACCCAGGTACCCTCAAGCTAACGGACAAGCTGAGTCCAGCAATAAGGTAATCATCAACGGTATCAAAAGGAGGTTAAAAGCTAAAAAAGGAAAATGGGTGGAGGAGCTGCCCAGAGTCCTCTGGGCCAACAAGACAACACCTAGAGGAGCAACAGGGCGAACCCCTTTCTCATTAGTCTATGGTTGTGAAGCTGTGTTACCAGCAGAAGTAGCCGTGCCTACTGCCAGGTATGGACTTTTAACCCCTGAGCTAAATGACTCTGAATTGTCTTATGATTTAGATACCATAGAGGAGCTGCGAGACAACGCACTGATCAGGATGGCTGCCCAGCAACAGATCGTGGCCCGTAGCTTCAACAAAAACGTGAGAGCAAAAGTCTTCAAGCAAGGAGACTGGGTGTTAAGGAAAGTCTTCCAAAATACCCAGGAGTTGAATGCAGGAAAGCTGGGTGCTAGCTGGGAAGGTCCCTACCTGATCGAACAGGTGGTAGGCAAAGGAGCGTATCGTCTAGCTACGGTAGAAGGAAAAGCTGTACCTAGAAGCTGGAATGCTTTACACCTTAAATTGTACCATATCTAAAAAGATGAGTAATCAGCTTGAAAACAAAAGACATCAAGTACAGAACAGTCACACCAGGTAAGGACAGACTACTAAGCAAAGCCAAGGAACATCAGGTTAGACCTTCCTCCTTGCATTTTTTACCTATGAAGGTTTTTTCTAGAATTTACACTGACTTAGGCATCGGAGAGTCATTGGCTATGCCAACGACTATCTTGGCCTAGCCACATACGCAGGTACCGCAAGGCTAGCTACAAGTGGAGCATTACTTAGCTTCCTAAGCTATCTAGAGGCGCAAGAACACCTAGACACCTTGGAAAACAGCTACTAAGGAAAACTAAGCTACCAAGGTTGCATCAGCTAAGGGCTGCACGCCTAGGTAACAGGGCCCATCACACAAGACATTGGCATCATAAAACGCCAGGTAAAAATCTAAAGCAGCTAGCTCATTTGTACTAAGAATATGCATATATATCAAAGTCAAAGTATTCAAAAGACACACCAGCCCCTTGGCTGGCGGTAAAATTATCCAAAGCACAAAGAAATTAAAATTATTCGACAAAGCAAAGCAACGAAATTAAAAAAAAGCTGAAACTAAGCTGCATCTTCGGCTGGGGGTCCCTCAGCTACAGGCATGGGCTTGGACATTTCAGCTACTGGGGCAGAACCGCTAGGAGGCTCAGCTACGGTGTCAGCTGCGTCCTTAGCCGGAGGTTCAGCTAAGTCCTTAGCTGACGAGTAAGCAGTAGAAGCCTCTTGCCCAGAAGGAAGCAAACCCAATGCTAGGGCTTCGAGATCCGCAATGCTCCCCATAGTAGCTAGGAAAGCGTCAGTATACTTGTGCAGGTCCTTAGTACCTAGGTTCTTGAAGAGCATCAGGTACGCCAGCTTGGCAGGCTCGACAATTTGGACCTCAGCCATCTTGTCCAGATGGATGTCCTTCTAATGAGCCAGCTGAGCATCCACAGCTTCCTTTTCCTTCTTCACCTCCGCCAGCTTGAAGCTAGCCACCTTAGCCTCCTCCCTCTCTTTCTCCAAGAGCAACGTCTCAACCTTGCGTTGCTCCTCAGCTATAGCTTGCCCCCTCTTGGCCTTCTCTACCTTTTCCTTTAGGGCTGCCACCTCAGCTTGAGAAGCCTTAAGCTGGGATGACATCGTGGCAACCGTTCTTAAGCTGGAGCGTGCTGCAAGACAGTTCTGTAGGGCCTAGGGCGAAATTTTTTGAAAAAACGTATAAGAGAGGGAACAGCTAAGAGTAAAAAGTTTAAAGGACAAGGGAAAGAGTGGAAAGACATACCTGCAGAGAGTATTGAACCGCATGGTTCACAATCACCTCAGGATCCTCAGACCTAAGGCGCTTAGCTGCTGCAGGAAAGAACAACCTTTCAGCGTGCGGCCATATGCCGTTGTTTAACCCTTCTTCAGATAGGAAGTTCGCTGGCAGGGCTAGGTTGACCGTCGAGGTACTAGGAGGAGGGGGAGGATCCAAGTCCAATTTGATTATGGGAGGCTGCATGCTGGGAGTAGGAGCAGCCACCTTGGCAGGGGTAGCTGCCTTAGGTTGGCTCGAACTAGCAGGAACCCCAGATCTCTTTCTTTTCAACCGAGCTACAGCATCAGCTTGGGATAGCGTACTACCTTTAACTGTACAGAAACAATAAAAACATGTTTAGCCTTTTTTGCACCTAGGAAACCCTAAAAATGAGAAACAGTAAGACTACCTTACCCGAAGTCATAGAATCTGTTCTGGAGGTGGTAGGAGTCAAACAGGAAACAGGAATCGCCTTGAAAGGAGGAGTGTAAGACCTTTTCTCCAAAGAAATGCTAAGAAACACCTTGGCTCTTTTGTCCCGTATCTCTAAAGTCTCAACAGCTTCAGACGAACCTGAGTAAAAGCAGGGTTAAAATCATAGTTAATAGAACATCCTAAAAAAAGGAAAGAGGAAAGCGGTAAAATACCTCCAGCAGGCCAGCCAGAGGGAAGAAACTCCCCAGCTTCACCAAGAGAGTCCTTGGCAACGTAGAAAAAACGAGTCTTCCAGAAAGACTCAGAGGCACCAGTCCCTTCTACAGGGCTGGGATACTTAGGTTTTTGCTTTAGGGTAACCTTGTTAGGGTTAATAATTTTTAAGCTGTAGAGAGTGAGTAGATCTTCTAAGGCGAAAGGAGGGCTCCAATCCCTAGTAGCAGATTCTATAGTGAAACAGATCTTCCAGAAACCTGGCATCAATTGGCCAGGGGAAAAGTTTAGAACTTCCACAAAGGAACGCACTAAAGGAGTGAAACTAAAGCTGTAACCTAGGAGGAAGGGATACTCATAAAAACAAATCAGATCCTCAGGAGTATTGTATGGCCGGTCGAATTCCTCAGGTACCACAAACTCGGTACTTTCAGGAAAACCACCTCTAAACCTAATATTTTCAATGTCTTCCCAAGTGATAGAATAAGCTACGTCGTCTTTGGCCTTCCCCATTGATTTAGGTTTAGGAATGAAAACCTTTTTCCTAGCAGATTGCTTAAAAGGCATGCAAAAAGTCGAGAAGAGGCAAGAGAGAGAGAGAGAGATAAGACTTACCAAAGGAGAGAAACAATAAACGGAAATGAGGATCTTCACGCAATCTTAAGATTTTTAAACCAACTCTGACACCTAAACGGCTAGTATTTAAGACTTAGAATAAATGTACTTAAGTGTGTAATTACGCCTAGTTCAGTAAAAGCTACAGTGTGTTCTATTTAATATATGCTCCTTTTGGAAGTCCAACCTTCATAGCAACCGTTACGCTGACATTAACTTGCAGCTTAGCTACGCCAGGACAGCGGCATAAGCTACAAGTTAGGGGCAATTGTTATACCATGAAATTTACATAGCTATTGATGCAGGTTGAAAGTCATTGCAGCAATGGTCTTCCAGCTAGAAACCTCCAGCTAAGGAAATTCAGCTTGGATTAAACCAGCTAAAGAAGAATCAGCTAAATATCGTCCATCTTGAGAAATACAGCTTCACTTCAAAGAGCGTTACAAGTCAAAAACATCAGAGCCTGAAGATCCGCATAATGATTAAAGCCATAAAAGCAAAGGCAATAAACGAGCAAGAATCATGGTGATTAGCATTAATGACGGACATAAATGAAAGATTTGGAGCTGCTTAAAGAACGTTGCTGGGACAAACGGGCAGAATCATCTTAGCTATATATAGATATGATCACAATGATTGTAGGGACAAGTGGATACAACTAGAACAATTTCATACAAAAGCACGAGCATTGTTTCATTAGTTTACAAACTACGAATTACATAGTTGCAAGAATACTAGGGCTGTAATCAAGATCATAGTGGATTGGTGGACTCAAAGCCACCCGCGGTTTTTCCCTTATTCCACGGGTTTCCGCGTCACCACCTCTGTGTCTTGTCTCTATTTCTTCTTATTTCTCTTTTACTTAAACGTGCTAGCTGCTCCAGCTAGCTTCCAGCAACCTGGTAGACCCCTAGCTGTAGCTCCCAGCTAAGTTTTGCCCTTGCTGAATTTGGCATAATAAAGTTCATAATAAAGTTCCATCCTGACGACTAATGAAACATGAAACCATTATACATACCAAGGTGATAGACATTACATTGCCTGCAGAGATATTTTCTTTGTTCTAAAAGGTTGTCTCAAATGACATAGATATGAATATAATGCCCAAATATGTTGGGCAGATAATGGAAAATAGAAAACCATGCTTAACCAACCCAATTGAAAACAGCAAGAGGTTAGATAAGTGATACTCAGTCTCCTTCATCCATGCATAACCAACCAAAATGTCGGCTTAGTGAGTTGAATCAAACTTATATTGCTCAAGTTGAAGTACTTCATAAATCAAATTAGGCAGGACTACTTTGTACAATTTATTAATTATTAATTAAGTCAAGAAAATGTTGATTTAGTGTAAGCTAAGAATTGCCTTTATTTTCTTTAAGCATTTAAAGGGCATTGGTCATCTGCCTAAAATTTCCACTTTATAACTGCAAATCCGCATGTATTTTGTACTGTGCTTGCAAATTGTAGCCATAATGCGGCTGGGGACCAAATACTTTAATCAAAGATTATGTACAAGCAACCCATTTGTGAACAAGCATTCACACTTAGCGTTGGCCTTGAGCCGCCCCAGTCTACACTTGATTGTAACTAGGATTTCAAATATTATCCGTCCCGATTTTCGCATCATTTAAACTCTGTTCTTTTGGACTGAATGGAGGTTGAAATGAACTGGAATGAACTGAAATGAAATCAAACTATGGGACAAAAGAAGTTAAATTGAACTAAACTAAACTAAAATTAGTGAAGCCGAGCTGAATTGAACAGAGATACTTCATCCGCTTTTTTTTACTTGCATCATTGAACCATATTACGTAACCTAATGCACATTTTATAAATTAAATATCTTGAGTTCTATATAATAAAAAATTCTACAAAGTTGATATTAATAATCTACACATTGAGATGAATCTAACAAGATCCCACATGACTATGTTTTTCGTGATATATAAGTCACCAATTTAGTTCAAAGCAACATGAATGAATAGTGTAACATTTCTAAATGATGCGAGTACAAAAACAGAGGTAGTATTTTTCAATTAATCCAGTCCAAAAAAGACAAGGTCTTATATATATATCAGTCTTTAATTGTAATATTCTATTAATAAAAGAAGTGGCACATAAGTATTATTGCAATTGTTGGACTTTATAACTCGATTCAGATAATTAAAAATGTACTCCAATTGATGCTAAACTCCGAAAATAAAAGCGCATATTTATGTCAAATCTCAAATGCATAAAAAAGACTACAACTTTACACTTTATATTTTAATAGTAAACGAGTAAAATGGTAGGCCATTGGATTATTCTAAGGAAAAATTGACCAGGATAATCCAAACTATGCCCATTCCGCCAACAATAATCCCTACTAAGGTTTATTCCTATATAATCCTAACTATGGGGTATATCAGCCACAAATGAACCCAAATGACTTGAAACCGGTCAATCAGGTAAAATTTGACTTTAATAAAAAAAATTAATTTTCCTTTTCTTTTCTCCTTTCCACCTTAACCAACCACCACCACCGCTCCACCCTCACATCAACTCCCATGGTGATTGGTACACAATCTCCACCTCAAAATTACACCACCATGCGTCGCCACCACTCACAACCACCACTGAAACCGTCCCACCACCCAGAAAACCCCACACCCTCCTCGCTCCCACCCCACCACCCAGAAAACCCCACCCCCTCCTCGCTCCCACCCCCTCCTCTGATTCCGTCGGCCACCCCGAAACCACCTCCCCTGCCTCCCCATCCCCTTCATCTTCCTCTCTGACCACCACAAATCACCCTAAACCTAAGCACCACCTAAATTGTGCCCATAACAACCCCAAGTTGAAGCTTTTCGACGGTTTTTGAAGGTGGTGCTGCTCGATTGGGTTGTCGAAATGAGTGAATAGGGTGGTTGTGGACTTGCGGTGGCGGGGTTGCGGCAGCGGGAGAGAAAGAGTGAGTGAGGTGACCTGGGGTGAGAGGAAGGAAAGTTACGGTGGTGGAAGGAGGACAAGATTGATGCGTTGGTGGTGGTTGGGTGGTTGTTGGTGGTGGAAGGGGCAGCGACGAAGAAACAGAGAATGGAGCGAGAGAGGGTTGTTGGTGGTGGTTTTTGGGTGGTTGTTGGTGGGTTGCAGTGGAGGGTGCTCTAATACCGGAATAAATGAAGGCCAGGGTAGGGTGGTGGATGGGGTTGGGGGTGGTGGATGGGGTTGGGGGTGGTGGCGAGGGGAATGGTGGTGGATGGGGTCAGCGAGCCACCGTGATGTATAGTAGGTTGAGGTGGGGATGGAAGGGGTAAAAGGGAGGGATTTTTGTTTTTAAAAAATAAAATTAATTATAAAAACCAATAAAAACATGACACGTGGCATGTTTACCTGTTAAACCGGTTCCTTTCAGGTCACGGTGTGTTTGTGGCGGACCTCCCTAATAGTTGGGATTATACAGGAATAAACCTTAGTAGGGATTATTGTTGACGGAACGGGCATAGTTTGGATTATCCTGGTCAATTTTTCCTTATTCTAAAGGCTTTTTACTATTTTGAAAGTTTGGTCGTAAATTTCTTTCAAAATTTTCTCATTAAAAGTTAATTACTAAAAAAGGTCATACAATGATAATTATTTGCTTCAATATTTTGGGAGAAATTTGTGAATAAAGTTGATAATGAGTGAAAAAGTAAAGTTAAGATGGAGAAAATTGTATAACAAAAAAGGAAAGATTTTAAGTAGGACAAACAAACAAAATGGACAAAAAAAAGTAAGACAAAAAAACGGAATGGATCAGAGAACTTTTATAAAAGCAACTTTTTATAATTTTTTTACCTGTACATAATCAAAGTATTGAAGATCAAAGTATTACATTGATGAATAGTGCGTAGACAAAAATATTGCAAGTGTTAAGAAAAAGAAGAAGTATTTAATTAGCTTTATAAATCTAAACAAAAGGTATGGTGCAACCAAAATGAATTCTAGAAAACTAAGAACCATAAACACATACTTCTAGTGTTTGCAATACTTTGGACTTCGTATTTGTTAAGCCTCATACATGTATTATTTGTATGGACAAGGGCAATCACCCTGTCTTTGAAGGTAAGAAGAAAGTTTGTGTTTCTACGTCGTTAGAACGATCAACAAACCAAGAAAAACTCGGAAATTGCTAAACTGGGAGACAGTAAATTATATGCTTGTGACATGGATACTATGAAGTATAGACCCTTAACTTGTTGCCTCGCCTCCCTATTATGTCGAGGTGAAGTCCTTATGGGATTAGCTTCAGAAGCTCCTTCTGTGGATATTGATTTGGGCAAAGCTCCCTCTTTGAATGTTGTTTTGGGACCAAACCTCGTCTTTCAAGAACTCACACTGGATTTCTAGCCTCATTGGCCTTCTTCTTGGCCAACGTGGCATCTTGCAAACACTTCTTGTTCACCTTACATTATTAATGTTAATCTTGGGAGTCCGTTTTGTGAAAAACACAACAGGGTTTTACTTTGTGGCTATGAGATGAATGTCCTTCGAAGTTTGAGTCTTGTTACAACTACGTCCTCCTATTCTGACTCTCTAGGTACCTTGTATCCCTTAACATATTTGGTATATTATGATCATTTCTCTGTAAAACAGCGGGCTTTTCTTGCAACGGTTCTTGATGTGATTGAGCGTCCTTCTTTTAAAGAGGGTATAGATCTAGGATGCAGGTTGGAGTAACGCCATGGCCAAAGAAATTATTGGAGGATAACGACACCTTGCTTATGGAGATGATTAGGGGCCATTAACAACGAATATGAAAAGAAAATTAAAAGTGCACCTTATTAAGATCATATTGGCATACTCTCTAAAAAAGGCATTTCTTCTCTACCAAGACAGGTGAAAAGCAAACCCTCTTTAAGGTAACAACCCGATCCATCTATGATTCGGAAAATGATTCATGTGGTGGGCTCTCCTGGACCTTGCCTATGTTGATCATATTTTAGCACAATTCAAGCATTCTCCAACTCTTAGTCATTGTTATGTCACTCTTCATGTTGTCTGTTATTTGAGAGCTAAGAATCCCTGGGATACGGGGACAAGGTATTCTTCTAAGTTCTCTATGTGATTTGTTCTTGGTTAGTTGGTATGATTGTCATTGTCCTAGTTGTATCTCATGCGATGCTCTATCATCATTGTCTAGTGTACTGTTTCTTGATGCTTCTCCTATATATCTTGAAAAACCAAGAATATCATATATTTTCTCGTTCTTCAGCTGTGGCCAAGTATCAATGTATGGCTCACAGATTTGCTTGAGAATCTTGTTATTTCTCATCCCTAGGCTGTAGAATAAACTTGTTACATGTGCTTCGTATTACTCAAATTCTGGTGTTCCACGAACACATTAAAGATATTAATTGATGTGGATTATTGTCGCTATGTTTGTCATGCTATTCAGGATGGGTGGATTCGTACTAGTCATATGTCTACTACTAATTAACTAGTCGATATCTTCACCAAGGCATTATTGGGTTTACACCACAAGGTGGACATTTGTGATATGCAAGCTCACTTAAGGGGGATGTTGGAGTGATTTTGTAGGTATTTGAGTTTATATTATTAGTCGGCCACAAGGTATAACTAGATATATACTTAGCTTTAGTATACGACATGAAATTTATTATTATACACAAGGAATGACAACTACTAGCTAGTTGGTCCACAAGCGTGGTGTGACATAGTGAAAACAGGTGAACTAAAAAGATATATCCCAAAAAAATACAAGTAAACTACTAAAAAACAGAGAAAATACATTGTTTTCATTATGTCACACTACACTTCAATTGATAATCCAAGAAATCCTCTACTTTCACTTTTCGATCTTCTTGGACTCTATCAATATGGAAAATTTTAGGGACATAGACACTAAGTTAGTCTACACAATATGATTTTTCTATCAACTTAGTTTGTCAAAATTAACTTATCGGATACATAGCTCAAATCAACAATTTGAAAAACTAGAATAAAATTTACAATGATAATTTGCTTATAACCTTCATAGTTAATACCTTATATTCTTATGGGTCACTACTCACTAGCATATTAAAGTACTAGTAGTATTTCTTATCATGATGGTACATTTATCTCAATGTTTTTTATAAGAATTACCCATCCTCAAAGTCAACTATATATAATTTTAAATCACTTTTCATTTAATTTGAAGCAACTAAGCATGTACCTCTTGGATGAGCAATGTGCTAGAAGACAGATACTAGGTAGTAGTCCAGATGTATATGTAACATCTTAAGAGCTGGAAATAGTAGTAATAAGCTAAGGCCACATCTTTGATATCTCATATATGGTCCATCCCTATTTTTTTATAAGATTTGGCATATATCTTCGTCTACCATAACATGATATTTTTAGTTAACAACAAAACACTCATGACTAGCAACAGTAATATTGCCGCCACATTTAAGATGGCATATCAAGCACATGCGATGCTGGCATTTACAACGATGTGAACTTATATGAATATGATGTACTATTATTATGACATTCAAAGCCCGGTGTTATGACATTCAAAGTCCGGCGTTATATAACTTTAGTTATAAAATAGACTAGTTTATTTGGTGAAGTCATTGTGTTATGTCACTATTAAAAGAAATTTGTGGTGCACTACTAATTAATTTCTCTCTTTTGAGATGTACGATGTACGATGTACAATGCACTGATTAGGTTAGCCACGATTTCATTAGTTATCTTTGTTACTTTAATTTTCATTTTACCTTGATCAAATACGTGTGAGGCATCCTCATTTTTCCAGTCTGATATTTTTCTCATTCGCATTATTATGGGCCAAAATCATGAAAGGTTTTGATTATATATATACACCTGAGTGAACTACGTGGATGTTTATTTGTGTCCATATGGTGCATAACAATGCATATCACGTTCAGGCACATGCAACATACTAAGCTACTATAACACGATTGTATGAGCATCTCCTTAGAATAAGTATTTGTTAGAGGATATTGGACCATAGGTCTATATCTATGGGCAAGGCCCATTAGGTTAAATTTATTAGGTTAAGTTTATGTTATGCTCTCTTTATAAGTAATGCAATTGTAATTAATCCCCACAGATCAATATTATAATTTCTATTATTCTCTCTCCTGGGAGACTAAAGTTTATGTGATCTTGGTGTTATTATTCTTCTTTTCTTCAAAAATTTGGTGTTTTTTTTCTTTGGTATTCTGTTCAGATCTGTTTCAAAACAGATCAGTTTCTCTCAAATTGTCGATGATGTTCATTCCATCGAAAATTTGTTTCTTGGTTTCTGTGATGATGTTCATTCCATCACAACTTTCACAAAAAAATTGTTTCTTTCGTCTCAATTTCAGATCTGTTTAAAACAGATTGTGAGACATGTTTCGACTCTCCGTGTGTCGTGAGACATGGATTTTTGGGTTCTCCTTGTACCTTGAGACGAGGTTTGTTCTTGAAGAATTGAAGCATTGAAGATTTGAAGAATTGAATAATTTGAGTTCGGTTTTTATTTTTTATTGGTGTTTTTTATTGTTATTTGTCCAATCGTAACGTTCGTCTTACTGCCGTTACGATTGCGGGTGGGTGTTAGAGGATATTGGACCATAGGTCTATATCTATGGGCAAGGCCCATTAGGTTAAATTTATTAGGTTAAGTTTATGTTATGCTCTCTTTATAAGTAATGCAATTGTATTAATCCCGACAGATCAATATTATAATTCCTATTATTCTCTCTCCCACACAAACTTATTAGTATTTCATATTTTTCTTTGTTCTAAACAACTGATAGAATTGTTGGAGTACTGTTATATGTTTAGTTTACATAGTATTATAGTAACTTATAAGAACCATGATTAATTCTTGTTATTGAGTATGATCACCTCCCAAGTGTGATACGAGTCAATCTTTACATGTGAGAACTAATGAAATTTGTGCATTTTTAAAAAGACGCGTAAAGTAAGTATTTATAGATTCTATCTTAGAGCACACCCAATGGTTGGCCAAAAGTGGGTCATGAGGAGAGAGAGTGTACTATATATATTAAAATATTGGCAAAAGTTGGTGAAATGAAGAAAGAAGTTGATGGCCAGATTGCCATGGCAATCTGTCACCAGTTTTTGGCCAGTGCTGCCACATGTCCAATTTGGACAGATTTTGCATGCCAACTTGCACATCAAACGGTTAGTAAGCTGCACTATTTGAGGGAGAGAAAGTGATGGCCAAAAAAATAAGATCAACCATTGGGTCTTGATGATAATAGTGAGATTGTGAGCTTGTCATTGTTGAGGTGGAAGAAAGAGAAACTAGTTAAATATTTAATGACCAAAAATATTTGGCCAACCACTTGTTTTACTCTTAAAATGCTATATCTTCCATCTTGTCAGGGCCGATCATTTTGCTGAAATTTCTTTGTTAGTACCGAACCACTTGCAGCATCAGTTCTGACGTCTGCTAGTACAAGATACATAGAGCTATTATCAAAGTGAATGTCATGAACTGTAACAGAATTGCAATACAAAAGACGAGGATTAATGTCACGAGAATCGTTTTCGATCACATGCACGATCTGATCTCAAGTGCTGAACTCGAAGTTATTAAAAAACAACGAGTATGAAAGCTAACTTATGAAAAAGCACGTGAAAGTTGTGTTTAACAGTCCAAGTTAGATAATGATAAATAAAACAACCGACTCCCTTTGCAAATACTCAAACGTAGGACCAAATCTTTTGAAAAATAACACAACATGCATGAGAGCCAGCTGAGCCACATAAAAAGAGAATAGTATTCTTACCGTAAATTCTTTGTTTTTCTGCAAATATTCTAATATGTTGACAGTTCACATCCACATTGTAGTTGTTATATATCCATAAAAATATATTCCTCTTAGTTTTAAAATAAATTTAGGTGTTAAAATTTTCAAACTTTAATCTTAACTTCAATTTCGTGCGGTCTATCCATACGTTTATGAATAGACCGTTTAACATACTCTATGTAACTTCTCTGCGTAGGAGTATTAGATTGTATTCTTATGCACTGTAATACAAAACTAAACTGACTGGATTTGTCTGAACTGAATTAGATTTGTCTGAATTGAATTAGATTTGTGCAAACTAAATTAGATTGAAATTATTTAGAGGAAAACTATAAGCAAAACTAGCGCCATTAAACTAAACTGATAGGGATAAAGGTTGGGATAAGGATAAGGAATTAGTAGGTGGGATAAAGATAAAATAAATGGTATTCCATGTTTGGTACAGATTGAGATAAGATTGGAACAAGTCATAGATTCCCAAATTATCCTTACTAATGTTTCTCAATCTACCTACCTTTTTCATTTCGTTAAGGGTAACTAAGCCGTTTTCACTCTATTTCTTATCCCGCCCCATCCCTTATTCATGTCCCCCTTGGTACCAAAATGGAGGGATAAGAGAGCACTTTATTCCTATTCCAATCCCACATAAAATGTCAATTCCTTGTAAACAAACATGGGACATGATTGAAGTGGGTTAAGAAATCTTTATCCACACCCCTTATCCCTCCTACCAAATAAGTTGTTAGCAATATACTATAAATTGGGGTTTAAATTGACTAATTTGGACCTATAACGGTGAATTGAGCAAATGTTACTTCACAATTGAGTAGTTCTTTTCCTAGTATAAACATCTATCCTACTATGATTGATTTCAGACATACCCTTGACTTTAATCAAATTATCAAAGCACAACCTTAAACTAAAGAAGCTTTGAGGATATTTAGCATTGCTTTACAGCAAAAAGCTTAGATATAATGCACGTAAGGGTGTGCGTCTGAAGTGACATCATAGTACAAGATGCACACGAGTAATGACAATGAAGAAGAAGAAAAGTGGAGAGAGATAATTATGGGAAATTGCCAACTTAAGTAGTATGCGATTGGATGAGAACAAGTTGCTTTTTGTAACATTAATAGTAAGTGGTTCGTTTAACTCATAATTTGACGAGAGAATAAATTCTACACCTACACATTTTACTTTCGTGCATAAATCACAATATTCTTGGATTTTGACATAAGACATGGAACTTAGACTTTTAATTAGATAAAGGGTTTTCCACACTCAATATATTTTCCAGCTGATTGGTCCACATATTACTATTAAACCTCTACCCAAACCACATAAACTATTCTTATTACAGGTGTTACTTTGACCCACCAAACCATCCCAATTATATACATCTCATTACGTGCTTAAATCTCCTGAATATGATTTTAAAATTTCCACATTTGTCTTTTGCTAATTTTGGACATTTTATATTTTGATCTAATCCGTTAGAAAACCATGCAGAAAAAATAAAAATAAAATTTTGGTTAATTTCATTCGAATGTATAATTAACCGGTATTGTTTGCTTTATACTTGGATTTAGTTTATATCGGATCAATTTTATTTGGTTTATAATTTTGCGGCTTGAAATTTTTTCAAAATTTATAATGCTATAAGTTTATTAGTTAATTTCTTAAAACAATCAGCTGAAATTGAGAAAACGATATCAACGTGACCGCCCATGTAACTAAACTTCAATACATTAGTATTATGATGCCATGTCAATATGGGGCTTGGCCACAAGATGCATGCATGGCTGACTATTGTGTGCATGCGTCAAATCAAGTGGGAGAGTCATGATAATTAGGAGAGGGGCCGTTGCGACTCTTGCGAGGACTTCTTCAACTTCATGCCATCAAGTGAGGGGAAGACGAGGAGGGGGTGCAAAACAACTCGGACTCGCATTAACCGATTTGTTGATCCGAAAAAAACTATCATTTATTTTTATATTTTGCTTTTAGTGGAACATGCACGATGCACCCAATCCAAGTAAATAGAGATGGTCGGGTCATGGTTCACACCGTTAAAGCTACACGATTCTAGTGTTTGGACACTGGATTGAGCAGTGCGATCTTGCCTATTTGAACGGAAAGGGAGCAAACCTAATGCGGAATGGGACTTGTTAAGCTCGTGGAAGCACATGACTCTTTGTATTTGAAGGGACGTTCATGCCTATTGCCGACAAGAGTGGAGAACGAGAGTCAATAGGTTCGCTTGTGTGCACAATGTGGATTCAATAAGGTTGATGACGGGAAATTAAGCATTTTTTTTAGAGTTGGGAGAGACATTTTAAAATAAGTGCACACACAATCTATAATTTGGCTAAAACAACACACAATGTCTTAAACATGCAAATGCCATAGGAGGCTTAAGTAGATTTATCATTATCTCCTATAGAAGGTTTTTTATGGATAGTACATATTTTTACTGAACATTGGTTTTGCAGTTACTCACTAACGAAAAGTTACATATAAACATGAACTGAAGTACTAGAAAGCATTAGAAAAAGGAATCACAAAGACCTCTAGTTAAGCATATGAGAAGGCAAGGCCGAGATATGTAGGTTGGCCAACTCAAATCTCCTCATCCTAAAACATATGGAATGCAAAGCTATATTCGGGATAGTTGCAACCAAAAATAATATGTACACATCTTCGAGCTGGGTAACCATAAAGATTCATCCTCGAGCACCACATACAAGTAGAAAATCCATCCTACAGGGTTATTGTGGTTTTGACTCGATATAAAGTACCTTATGGTCCCAAATCGAATTAAAAGAGCATGAATTCAGAAATATTCAAATCCCAAAATCATCCGAAATCAAAGTATCCAATAATACATGTTAAATAAACCATAGTAAGACATACTACCTTCGTCCGAGAAAAATCTGAATACCTATTAGGACATGTAGTTTAAGGTGATAAATGGTAGTGAAATTATCAAATGTTTATTTTATTAAAAAAGTAGATGTGGCAGAAGTTGGTTGGGTATTTTTATTGGAGGAGACATAAAGTTGAGCAACTTTTTAGTGATGAAAGTAAAGTGTAGGCCAAAATAATGTAAAAGAAATAATACAGAATATTGAAATCACATGCCAAGAATGAACATGTTCAAGCTAATTTGGGACAAACATAAAAGAAAAATGTTCATGATAGTTTAGGACGGAGAGAGTATCAAAATCCATAGTTTCAAATTTAAAAAAGTTCACATGCTTTTTACCTATATTTAACTCAATAAATTCATACAATCAAGTACCAAGGCACTGTGTGTATTGTATAGCAAAACAAGAAATCTCACAATTAGAAGCTATCAACGAGCCTCTAGCCTCCCTTGTTGAATTGAGCACCTTTAAACAATAGCATAACATCAAATATTTTATAACCTCATAAACAAAATATGGGTAGCTTACAAAGCTCATTTAAAATCGTCAAAAGCTCCTTTTAAAATCACATGTAAGCTTACGATTTTTGGTTAGAAACTACCTTTTATAAGTGGTTGTACTATCTTAAACCACTTACTAAGATACATTATAGTACCTTTTGGTTGTTTTGGGATAGTTAGCCTGGTTATCAGGCCTTTTATCATGCACCAATTTCGAGAATGCATATTAAACTAGTATCAACAAGTTGGGTTTTCGGGTACATATTTGCAGGGGACTTTTTCGGAAAACGGACACCGTAATACGTCCTTTATATAGACAAATTTTGAGAATGCCTACGAAGCGAGTACCAATAAGCCGGATTTACAGGCACTTACTTTGAGGCACTTTTTCGGACAGAATACGATGTTCTTTCGGAAAACGGACATCATCGTATGCCTTTTACAGACACAAATTTCGAAAATGGCTACGCAACGACGACGAATAAGCCGGACTTTGGGGAACGTACTTCGGGGCGGCTTTTAGGACTGAAAATAACGTCTAACGGTCACAGTCATATGTAGGGATGTGCAAAATTCGGTCCAGACCTGATTTTAGACCGAAAATTCAGGTCCGGTCTTCGGTCCGCAAAATATTGAGATTCCGGGTTTCAGGTACGGTCCGGTCCAGTACTTGAAAAAACCGGGTCAGACCTGAAAACCTTAAATAATCTATTTTATTATATTTTAAAATTTTTATGACGAATTTAATGGTTGTAATGTTACATTGCATTAATAAACTTGAGATAGGTTTTCATTTAGAGGTTATTATTCATATATATCTGAAAAATTATACAAGAATTCATTAAATATAAAAACTTTCGTACAAATTTGAAAGATGTGAATATGATTTGTCTTTTTGTGTCTACATCGTAGTTTATGATATTAGATACATATTGGTAATATGCTCATATTCATGAAACATGTCGAAAACTTCGGAAAAGAAAATAAAAGATTTTAAAGAAAAAATATAGAAAATCACAAAATAAATCCAAATAGGTCCAGACCTGGACCAGACATGAATTTTTCGGTCTGGACCTGGATCGGACCTGAATTTTCCTTCCGGTCCTCGGTCCACCAAAATCGAAAATTCCGGTCCACAGGTCCAACCGGTTCCGGTCCGGTCCGGTTCTAGACCTGTGCACAGCCCTAGTCATATGCCCTTTATGGGCACGAAACATCGTTTTCAGTCTGAGAAAGTTGTCTCGAAGTAAGTGCCTAAAAATCTGGTTTGTTGGTACTCGTTTCTAAGATTCTCGAAATTCGTATCCACGTACGACGTTGTCCATTTTCAGAAAAAATGTTGTTTTCAGTCCGAAAAATCCGTCTCGAAGGACGTGCTCAAAACCCGGCTTATTCATACTATTATCGTAGGCAGTCTCAAAATTTGGTACCGATGTTCATTTTTTGAGAAAATATCGTTTTTAGTTCGAAAAAGCCACCTCGAAATAATTTAATAGGTATAAATTATTTTACACATTAGTACAATATATAGACAATTTTCAATGAGATAGAGAGGATTTTGTTTGGTAGTGCAAAGGATGAGAATGAAAAGCATGATGAGGTGACAAATCATCGCCCCTCCTACGCGGTAAAAATAAAATCCCGCATTGATAACTCAACACGTGTCAAGTTTATAGGCCAAACATAGCAATCATATAAACAACAAAAACAAAGAAAAAGACACCCATTTTGGATGATCTTCCTCCTATATCTCTCCAAATCATACGCATAGGCATACCACGTATATACACTCTTATTTAAAGAACATCCATTCCTCCCATCCTCAATCAACAATTCAACAGAACTATCTAGTCTTTACACTTTTGACCCACACTACAACCTTCTATTGTTTATTCTATGAACTTATTCATTTAATTTGTTGAAAATATTAGAGAAGTATAAAAAATATAAAACCAGGAAAGTTATAGATGGATTTGATAGTACACTTGGAAAGATGGAGATCCCTCCAGCTCAAACAAGTTAAAGAGTGAAAGAAACCTACCCCAAAAAAACTCCCCTCCTTTAACATAAAGCCAACTTTTTCATTTTTTTACTCCATTCTTTCAATTTCTTTTCTGCAAACGTGTCCTCATCCTACTTTCTGCCACCGTTACACTTATAGCTCCCTGTTTTTTTTTTAAATCTCATTCTACTCTTTTCCTATTGAAAAATGTATTTTCTCTGTTTTTTATTAATTGTAAGTAGTGACATGTTTATGTCACGAATTTTTAGGAAATTTTTAAAAGAAATAGATATAGAGAAAAAAAAAAAGAAGGGAATTCATGTTATAGAAGATAGATAGAAAGAAAGATTTTCCCAAAAAAGAAAGTGTCACAATCAATTCCAAACTTCCTTATATAAAAAGTGTCACATTTTAAAAAACGCAGGAAGTACTACTTTCTCATTGAACTTTTAAGTGTAACTAAAAATTGCTATAAAAAGTTAATGTTTGAAAGCACATATAATAACAAATTGAATAGCATTCTCTACATCATGATTTTGGAATAGTTGCAATCATTAGTCAAAGAAAAGTGTTTGGATAGTGTAAAAGTTTGAATTTTACAATTTTTATAAAATGGAAGAAATATATTAGTCTAGAAGATATTTCAAGTCCTCGCGTGCAACAATATGATATTAATATACTATTTGAATAGATTTTCATTCCCACCGTTGTCACCTCGAAAAACTGGTAATAGATCGTAACAATATTTTATGAATAAATCAAAAGTGTAGGGATGGACAAATGTTACAATGGACTTTAATGATAAGGATAGAAATTCAGTCGTTCCTAGTTAAGGAAAAAGTGTAATCTGAATCCAAAAACCTAGAAATCTAAATAAAATCCAATATGAGTAGAGCTTACGTAAAATCCAATTCAAATCTGATTATTACCTATTACCTCATCAATTAATAGATTAAAAATATATTCTAATAGGATAAATATATTTGGACCATTAGAAATTAAGTAAAACATGTTATAACTTTTGTAATTAAACTATATGTTGGCTATCTTGAATGGTAATCGGATCTGAATCTGAACGAGTCTGAAACAACCCCAATGATAAAGTCTTAGTTTGACCCATTGTTATTGCTAATTGGCAATTTAACATGATGATTCTTAGCTTGTACAAAACAAGTATGAATTTATTACCACTACTACTACTCCCTTCGTCCCACAATTATTTTCCCATTTCTTGAATATATGTGAGGTATAAAATAATGAAATGAGAAGATAATTGTGGGACGGATGGAGTATTAATTACTACTCCATCCGTTCCAATTTCGGTACAATACTTTTCATATAGTGTCATCCAAAGATGATGCAACACTTCTATTTTTAGGTAAAGTCCCACTATTATCCCATCATGTTCCTTAATTTTTTTGAAATATATTAAAATAATATATTACTCTATCCTCCACTTTTTTTGGTAAGTAAGTAGTAGATATATAGCCAACCAACATAGTTTAACAACTTCACAAAACTAGCCTCAAAAGCTACTGAAATAAATTACAAAATAGCTCAAAGGTAATTACAATCTAACTATTTTTAGTTTTGGAACCAATCCACATCAGCTTGATTGTTTTTCATAGACTTAGCTTTGCAAATAATCTGAAACTGAAGATCCTTCAACATAGCTGGGATAGTCCTCACCCTACCATTCCACAATGCATTGTTCCTTTCCTGCCACATCAAGTAAATTGTAGCTGCCATTGAAGCTCTACACATTCTCTTGATAAGTCCTAGAGCCAGTTTGCCTCTTTAACAACCATTGCCACAATCTCCTATAATCAGTAGCCACATAGTTTATACCAAGCCAAGTTTTAAGATGTGCAAACACATGGGAGCTAAAACAACAGTCAAAGAACAGGTGTTTGAGAGTTTTGGAGCTTGATCACACAGAGCACATGTATCAACCTAACAAATGTTCAATCTAGCTAACCTAGCTCTAGTTTGCAGCCTTTCAACCAAAATGAGCCATAATATGTACCTATATCTATCCTCCACTTAACCTTCTTAAGTGTTAGTGCTAGTAACCGGGAAATAAAGATGAACACAATGAACACAACAACGAATAAACGATCCTCTAGGCGTGTATGGGAACACTTTCCCAAAAGCGATATTCCGACCCTATACAAAGCACGGGTTGCACGGAATTCACCTCCTTACTACAAAGAAGAACAGTAAATATCACGCTCGTATGAGATTCACAAAATGAGAACATAGTTTAGTGTGATTTTGCTTTGATGAAGAATGAGAGAAAATGCTTGAGTGCTTTTGAGAGAATAACAATGAGAATGTCACACTTCATCTGTGATTTTACTCACATATATGCACGTACAATGCCTTAAATGGCTAGTAACCGCTCAAGAGGCAAAACCACAAACATACGCAACAAAGGATCAGTGGCTGGTCGCGAGCCGCGACAGGCGTCGAGAGTCGCGAGCACCGGTCGCGGGGGGCGACCCGCTTTGCCCAGCCACCTTCTTCGTTGTTTGCTTGCTTCCCCAATCACATGACTTATGATTGTTGTATTGTTTACTTAACCGTAAACCATTAATCGTGCATTCTAAACGTAGCTTAAGCAACGACACTATAACCAAGTAGCTAAAGTTAAACGTTACATGAAATCAATCAACCAAATACTCTAAATTATCCAACAATCCTCCCCCATTTAGAGTATTCTAAAAGATAATAAGCACCAAAACATCATCAAAACAAACAACTTCATGCATCAATGAAAGTGTTCTAAGACTTGAACTTCCACCTAGTATAATATACATTCCAAGAATCCGTATCCGAAAGGTGTCGCAAGCGATTGAACCAATCTCAATACATAGTGGAAAACTTGAAGATACTATACACACAAGATTAACTACTTAAACTCATTAAACTTGACACTTAAAGCCATGTGTCCGTATCATTCATAAATGTATCATAGCTATGCCCCTTAGCTACTTGCAGCGGCTAAACTTCACACTTACATAGGTAGAACTCTTAAAGAAACATGCCACTATGACAAGGCATAACAAGAGAACTATTAAGATTCACAACCTCTTATCAACATCATAGTGAATATAAGAACAATACTTAGAGGATATTTACAAATGTTCTTCAATCATCAAATGAAGGAATTAATGTTATTGAACTTAAGACCCAACGTCTTATTGGGTGTTAAGATTCCCTCACTCGTGATTAACTAAGGGCTCCAATCCAAGACCGATTGCCATCCTCTTCACCGTATCTCTAGCCAAGGCCTTAGTAAAACAATCCGCTAGATTATACGTAGTCCGCACATAGTCAACAGTGATAACACTATCCTTGATAAGTCCTTGAATATAGGAATGCCGCACACCAATGTGCCTTGACTTACCATTATAAACTTGACTATATGCCCTTGCCAAAGCTGCATCGTTATCACAATGTATCGCTATGGGCGATATTGGTTTTGGCAACAAAGGAATCTCAATCATGAGATTCTTTAACCACTCCGCCTCCTTACTAGCCGAGGACAAAGCAATGAACTCCGAAGTCATAGAGGAGTCCGCAATGCAAGTTTGCTTCTTAGAAGCCCAAGAGATAGCACCTCCCCCAAGTAAGAAAATGAATCCACTTGTGGAAGAGTGATCCTCTCTATTAGAGATCCAACTTGCATCCGAATAACCCTCTAAAACCGAAGGATATCCACTGTAGGATAAACTATAATCTTTGATTTTCCCCAAATACCTTAAGACACGACGAATAGCATGCCAATGCTTCATACTAAGGTTACTAGTATACCTACTAAGCTTTCTTACCGCAAATGTGATATCCGGCCTAGTACTCGTCATAACATACATCAAACAACCTATGACCCGTGCATACTCAAATTGAGATACCGCACTACCATCATTTGGCATTAATTTTTCACTTGGATCCATAGGAGTTGATAAAAGAGCAATCACTAATATTGAATTTCTTAAGTAGTTTTTCAATGTAGTGTGTTTGAGATAAACTCAATTTTCCATTGCTTCTTTTAATTCTTATGCCTAGAATGACATCCGCTTCTCCTAAATCTTTCATGGAGAACATTGATGATAGGAAAGCCTTTGCCTACTCAACTTGTGACAAATCAGTCCCAAAAATCAACATGTCATCTACATATAGACAAATCATAACACCATGACCTAAGTCATCAAATTTGCTATATACACACTTGTCCGAATTATTCAATTTAAATCCGTTAGACAACACAACCTCATCAAAATTTTGATGCCATTGCTTGGGTGCTTGTTTTAGCCCATACAAAGATCTAACGAGTTTGCAAACTTTACCTTCTTGACCTTTTACAACAAACCCTTCGGGTTGTTTCATGTAAACCTCCTCATCTAGTTCTCCATTTAAGAACGTTGTCTTAACATCCATTTGATGGATCACAAGGTTGTGTATAGCCGCAAGAGCAATCAACAACCTTATAGTAGAGATTCTAGCAACGGGTGCATATGTATCGAAATAATCGATACCCGGCTTTTGGGAAAAGCCTTAAGCCACTAACCGGGCTTTGAACTTATCAATAGTTCCATCGATTTTCATTTTCTTCTTGAAAACCCATTTACACCCAATAGGTTTACACTTGGGAGGCAAATCCGCCAAAACCCATGTGTTATTCCCCATGATGGAATCCATCTCATCATCAATAGCTTCCTTCCAAAAAGGAGCATCTTGAGATCTCATGGCCTCACCATAAGTCAAAGGATCACCTTCCACATTAAACACATATGGAAATTTAGTCAATATAGAACTTCTAGACCCTTCAACCAAATATACATGAAAATCCGGGCCAAAGGATTTCTTCTTTCTTGCCCTTTTACTTCTCCTAGGTTGTGATGAAGTTGATGCTAAATTCTCTTCTAGAGTTTGTTCATCTAATTAATGATCATTTAAAGACCGATCATCATCTTGTATTATGGTACTTGGAGTTACATCCTTTGGTCTAGGAATTGATGAATATCGATTTTCATCAAAGATTGCATCTCTTGACTCCACAATAGTGTGAATTGATCAAACGTCATTTTGTTCTATAACATAGAGCCTATAGGCCTTGCTATGAATAGCATACCCTATAAAGATGCATTCAACTCCCCTTTCACCTAACTTTTTACGTTTAGGTTCCGGCACTTTTACAATTGCCTTACAACCCCAAACTCTAAGATAACTTAGATTTGGTTTTCTTTTGTACCATAATTCATAGGGTGTAACTTTATTCTTTTTCATAGGAACGCGGTTTAATAAATAACAAGCCGTTAAAACCGCTTCACCCCAAAATCCATCACTTAAACCCGAATAAGATAACATAGAATTTACCATTTCTTGTAAAGTTCTATTCTTTCTTTCCGCTATACCATTTTGTTGTGGTGTATAACCCGCGGTTCTTTCATGTATGATTCCTAATGATTGGAAATAACTAGGATCATGGTATTCACCACCCCTATCGGTTCTAAGCCGTTTTCTTTTGTCATTTAGTTGCAATTCAACCTCGTTTTTATAGATCTTAAACTTATCAAGAGCTTCATCTTTAGTTAATAGAAGATAAACATAACAATACCTAGAATAATCATCTATAAATGTTATGATATACTTCTTATTACCTAAAGAAGGAGTGCTATGGAAGTCACATAGATCACTATGCACCAAATTAAGCAAATTCGTATCTCTTTCCACATTATTTGGGAAAGAATTTCTGGTTATCTTTGTAAGCATGCATGTTCTACACTTCTCTATGCTTGGATCAAAACTAGGAATCAAATCATCCTTTGACATAGAATAAAGCTTTATACAATTAACATGACCAAGCCGGTAATGCCATAGAGAAGAACTATCATTAACAACACAAACATTGTTTAACAAAGTATTTGAAATACTTAATTTGAGCATACCATTACCAAATAACCCAAACCAACAAACGACCCTCCCTTAGATAAAATAAATTTGTCCGACTCAAATACCATTTTAAAACCTATTCGATTCAAGATAGCTCCTGAGACTAGATTCTTTCTAAGCTCCGGAGCAAATACAACATCTCTTAAAACAAGAGATTTTCCGGAACTAAAAACTAGCTCAACTTGACCTATTCCTAAGACTTTAGCAGTAGAATCGTTCCCCATGTAAAGAACTTCTCCTTCATCCGCCTCCTTGAAGGTCTTGAAGAGAGATCGTTCCTTGCATACATGTCTTGAAGCCCCCGAATCGATGTACCATGAATAATCATCCTTGCTTGGGTTGGGTATGGCTTGACTCGCCTTTCCCACCACCATGTCCATTCTTGTTCATCTTTTTCTTCCAAATGGTGCAATCCTTCTTGAAGTGACCGGGCTTTCCACATTCCCAACAAGCTCGTTGTTGTCCTCCTTCACCAAACTTTGGTTTCTTACCATAGTTTCCCTTGGTGAAGTTATGTGCCCTCTTCTTAGGATTAGAGTCATGAGACTTTCCATCCTCCACCATGTTAATAGTGGATGAACTAGGATTTACATCCTTTTGACCATCTTGAACCCGAATGCCCTCTTCAATCCGAAGATGAGCACCCAATTGTTCAATAGTCCTTTCATCTTTTCTACGTTTCAAACTATTTCGAACATCTTTCCAAGAGGAGGGTAATTTATCGATTATTGAAGAAACGGCAAATGTTTCATCCATACTAATATCATGTTGTTTAAAGCTTCCTAAAATTCTTTGGATTTCATGGAATTGCTCCATAATTGGCCTAGACTCAACCATTTTAAAATTATTAAAATTTCTCACTAGAAATTTCTTACTAGAAGCATCTTCGGCCATATATTTAGATTCTAAATCATCCCAAAGAACTTTAGCGGATTCATAGTATTGATAAACATCAAAGAGATCATCGGACATACCATTGAGAATGTGACCACGACATATGTAGTCTTCGTTCTCCCACTTCTTCCTCTTCCTAGTAACATCAATCGTCTCATCATCCACTTCAATAGGCTTCGGGGATGTGAGAACGTACACCACCGCCAAAGAGGTAAGAAGAAAGTGCATATTCTGTTGCCATCTACGGAAACCCACGCCTTCAAACTTATCAAGTTTGTGGAAATTCGCTGTCATTTCACGAAGTGTAGCCATCTTCAAGTAGATATCGCTTTTGGATTATTAGTGCTAGTAACTGGGAAATAAAGATCAACACAATGAACACAACAACGAATAAACGATCCTTTAGGCGTGTATGGGAACACTTTCCCAAAAGCGATATTCCGGCCCTATACGAAGCACGGGTTGCACGGAATTCACCTCCTTACTACAAAGAAGAACAGTAAATATCACGCTCGTATGAGATTCACAAAATGAGAACATAGTTTAGTGTGATTTTGCTTTGATGAAGAATGAGAGAAAATGCTTGAGTGCTTTTGAGAGAATAACAATGAGAATGTCACACTTCATCTGTGATTTTACTCACATATATGTACGTACAATGCCTTAAACGGCTAGTAACCGCTCAAGAGGCAAAACCGCAAACATACGCAACAAAGGATCAGTGGCTGGTCGCGAGCCGCGACAGGCGTCGCGAGTCGCGAGCACCGGTCGCGGGGGCGACCTGGCTCGCGGGCCGCGACCCGCCTTGCCCATCCATCTTCTTCGTTGTTTGCTTGCTTCCCCAATCACATGACTTATGATTGTTGTTCTGTTTACTTAACCGTAAACAATTAATCGTGCATTCTAAACGTAGCTTAAGCAACGACACCATAACCAAGTAGCTTAAGTTAAACGTTACATGAAATCAATCAACCAAATACTCTAAATTATCCAACATTAAGTACCCACATAATTCACATACATATAAAATATTTACTATCTTCTTTTACATCCACTTTTAAATTATACTCCCTCCGTCCCATATTACTTGATACAGTTTGACCGGCACAGAGTTTTAGGAGTGTTATTTGACTTGTTGATTTTATTGTGAGGAGTTAGTTGTTGGTATTATTTAAGTCCATAAAGTACAATGTGGGACAAATATGGGCCATGGGTATATTGACAAAAGTAAAATAAAAAGCTAAAAGAGAGTATATAAGTATTATTTAAGTCCATAAAGTACAATATGTGACCCATCCCATAATAAAAAATATATATTTTTAGTGTAGAACCATACCGTTTTTAGAAGTGTATCAAGTAATATGGGACAGACGAATTTGGGAAGTGTATCAAGTAACATGGGACGGAGGGAGCATATTACAACACCTATGCCCATTATATCCACTAACTACAAGGGAGTGTCGCATGTCGCATCTAAATTGGAATGAGGGTTGTATATACCAAATAAACCATTATAGTCAAGAAGTCATTATTTTTCATATTTTAAATCTATGTCCCTATTAATGACATGCAAAAGAACGGAGTAAAGATAGAGATGGCAGACAGATAAATTTTGGTAGGTTTCATAATGCACCGGTCTCAGTATTTGAAGGGAAAATTGGATTGACAGAGGAAAATGAATAGAATGGTCCCCATTTGGCTGATTTTTTAACAGAGTTACTAATTTGCCGTGAAGGGGTGGTGTTTTGAAAAAAAAGTATTTTAATAGGTGGTTGTTTTGAAAAAATTATTTATTAGGTGTTTTTCTAAAAAAAAGTGTCTTCATTAGGTAGTTTCTGACAATTTCCAAAATTATTCCAAAGTTTGATATGTGCACTATTTAACTATAGATCCCCATGTTTACCATCCTCTGTTTTTATTTAATATAGACGTTTTGACTTTTGTTACTATTCAAATTCTACAGTTTGACCATCCAATGTTATTTATGCATGAGAAATAACATAGTCATGTACTCCATCTGTTTCTTTTTGTTTGTCCTACTTTTCGTTTTTGTCCGTTTCTTTTTGTTTGTCCTACTTTTTCATATTTCACTACGTGGAAAAAATTATATTACTCATCTAACCCTATTTTATCAATTTTTGGTCCCACATGTAACTTACAATTTTCTCTCACCTACTTTAATGACCCCATTTATTAAGAAACAAGTGGATTTTTAAATTGTTGTCTCCACCCACATGCCTATGACATCATCTTTCTTGGCATTTGGAGTTACAGTATGTAGGACAAACAAAAAGAAACAAAGGGAGTATGATTTTGTTTGATTCATTTTAATGTGTAGTTTTTAATATTAACTTTTTATAATTTTTGTTCATGCTTAATTAGATATATTTGTGATCAAAGACATAAATTTGACAAGTGTAAAAAGTACAAAAATTTCATTAAATAAAACAGAGGAAATACTAATATGTAAAAGTTGTTGTATTTGCTCAATGCATATTTTATTAATATTTTCTCTATTTTATTTTTATAACAAAACTACTAAAGTGTCATTTAAGGATATGTAGAGGGAAATCAGAAAAAGTTAAAGTGAACTACTAAAGTATCTTTTTAGCACTTATTTTAATGGTTTATTCTTTTCAATTAATCCAAACTTAACAACACTTACTAGAAATTATGTGAGCTTATTTGTATTTTTTCAAACTTTCTTTGTGAGAGAATCAAATCTAACTAATACTTGTCTGAACTTAATTATTTAATTAGAAATGAAAATAAGTTGAAAAAGATCAGGTAATATCATAAGGGAAAGGAAAATTTGGGAAGAAAGCCCTACAAATTTTTAGTTTATGTGAAAAACCCCCTTGCATTTTTTTGTGAAAATAACCCCCAATAAGTTATCAAAATAGTGGTTACACCCCCTAAATATTTGGTGAAATCACTAGCTTTAGAAGGTGCAACCACTAACTTTGCTAACTTGTTGGGTGCTATATTCACAAAAAAAAACTTGCATGGAGCTTTTAACAAAAATGGGAAACTTGTAGGGGGTTCTTCACAAAAAATCCTATCTTAAGATCACTATTAGCAATGAACTTTCTCATGAACTTTACAAAAAAAAAGTATCAACAATGACTTATCAAAAATTCATGCAAATATGTCATCTTATGACCTTTTCTCACAAGCGATCATAACCAAAATTCTGGTTGGAAAACATATAAATATGCTAAGTTATGAGTTGCAAAACAAAAGGGGCAGCGTGGCACAAATTCTAACGCGTCCCGCAAGATCGTCTGATCCACGTAAGATTTGTTTTCGCCTTCTCATTGGTTGTTGACCCAATATGGTTTTGATGATGATGACAAACTAAAGTAATTAACTAATAAGTTTTATGACTTTTATGTGTACGAGAATCATTGTAATAGGTTTTGTGTATAACATTGAGAATGCTTGTTGAGAAAGGTGTACGAGGTGCAGTGTTCCTATGGATAAAGAGAATAATACAATCAAGGTTGAAGTGGAGAGGCTTAACTTGAAGATTGAAGTGAAGATATTCAAAGGAACAACTATCCTAACATGAAGGAAGCTTAGAATGCATGAGTTTGTATTTAAGTTCCTAAATGTAAAAAAGGGAACAAGATTCGGAAAGGTAAGTAAAGTTGAGTTATAAAGTTGGAATGAAAGTTTATTGAGTCTAAAAGGTAACAAGGTTGTGTCGGTTTCAATTGATTAAGTCTACAAGTTCCTTTGCATGGAAACTTGTTGTAGTAATATAGGAACTCACACAAACATATGGGAACTTGAAATAAATGTTAAGCTATGTTTCCAAAGTTTGGAAATTGGGAATCGGGTTCGGTTCCTATGTTGGGAACAGACGCTAGGACAGTTTGGGAACCCAGGTTGGGAACACACCTGAAAACGTGTCTAAGGAGCAACAAAATAAAACTACTGACTGAACGTGTAGTCTGATGTTTTAATTAACAATAAATTAGAACTCCTAGTTAGGTTTGACCTAGATTGGATAGTTTAGGGAATCAATTAGGAGTTTGTTAGGAAAAAATTTTAAAATAATTTTCTGTTTTGAAAAAAATAATATCTTATTTTAAAATCTTATCTTTTTATTTCTAGTAAAGCAAAAGAATTTAGTTTTAAATAAAATCTGATTTTCGATTTCATTTAAAATAAATTAAAAAGATATTTTTCCTAAAACTAATTAATTTAAATAAAGTAAACACTAACCACGTAATGTTTACAGTTAAACGTTCTATTTGTTTTAGTGGGTTAGTGGGATAATTTATTAATTCCCAAGGAGTTAAATTAAGAAATTTTATTAATGAATTAATTAGTGGAGATCATGGGTTACTTGGTTAATTAGTGGTAAGTTATTTCATGACTTAATTGGCTATAAATAGATGGACTAATCCAAAGTTTAATGTGTCTGACTTGTAGTAGTCATTCCATAGTGTGTTGAACTTTAAAGTGTTCTTCCATAAAGTGTTTGAACTTTAGTAGTCCTTCCATAGTGTGTCCGACTTCGGTTTAATTGAGTTTATTTAAGATAGAGTCAATATCTTCATTCATTCAATATACACTTGTGTTCCTTATTCATTTCCTACTTATTCCATTATTGTTTTTATCGTTTGTAATCTTGGTTTTGGGGTAAGGGGATTTTGAGTAAAATCATGTATTGAGAAAAGCATTAAATGAAGCAAGAGAAAGGGGAATAAACTTGAGTGAGTTTCATTGTAAGTGTGAGGCTTTGAGTGAAGCAGGAGAAAGGGGAAGAAACTTGAGTGAGTTTCATCGTAACTGTGAGGCTTTGAGTTAAGCAAGAGAAAGAGAAAGAGAAAGGAACTTCGAGTGAAGTTCGAGAGGACAACAGTTACTGGGGAACTGTTGTTGGGAATTTGAGTTTAGGAACTCAAGTTTTGGCCCGAGAGAATGAATAGGTTTGTATACAGAGTCGTTGGCCAATTATAGTGGAAAGTTCGAGTAAAAATCCCTTGTGGTCGAGGTTGTTTCATCCTATTAGGCCTAAGAAGTTTTTCCTCGCTAAAATCTCTTGTGTATTTTTCTTGTTCCTTTCTTTGTTTTATAATTCCGCAAAAAGTAACGTTTATTTTTCACACTGTAATTCACCCCCCCTTTAGTGTTCCCTCAAAAATCAACATTAGTTAAGTAAGGAGAGAGAAAATAATGTGTTTAAATCATTCAACCTATTTTCTCCTAAAATAAAAGTAAAAAAGATTACGAATGGTCATGTTTTTCGAGATCTATAAAATTAGACCAATCTTCATATATTTTGAAAAAAAATCGAAAACCAATTTTCTACCTTATTTTCTTTTCTTAAACAACCCGCTTTAATAAATTTTTATAACCTTTTTTTTGCTGAAAAAACCCCAAAAAATGTTAATCACAATTTTACATGGTAACCCTAAACTTTTGAAAATTCTACATGGTGGACAACCTTTTTTTTGTTTCTATTTGGTAACCTTGTACTTTATATTTTGTATTTTGTATGACCTTAAATATGATTTTTTTTTAATTAAAATTGATTTATTAAAGTTAGAAACGGGTTTTTTAAAATTAGAGAATGATTTTTAAGTACAAAAAATAATTTTACAAAAAAACCTGTCACCCTCCCCCTGCCTCCACACGCCACACCCCAACCAAGACCACCATCCCCACCACCCTTAACACTCCAACCACCAAGAAACCACCCAAACAACACTTAACCACCACCAAACCAACCGAAAACCACCCAAACGAACCGCAAACCACCCCCAACAACCACCAAACGAACCTAAACCACCCAAATAGGCCTCAACCACCACCAAACCAACTGAAAACTACCCAAACGAATGCAAACCACCACCAAACGATCTAAAGAGCAACCTTCACCACCACCAAATGAACCGAAAAGCACAAAAACAACCCCCAACCAAAACCAAACGAACCGAAAAGCATAAAAGCAACCCAGATTTGGATCGAAAAGAGAGTTCGTGTTTTCTGACGGAGGGAGGAGGAGAGAGAGGTGGCAATATGGCGTATTCGGGTGGTTTTTTCAGAGGGAGCGCGGTGGTGGTTGTCGGGTTTGGACGGCAATGGGCTAGGGGAAGGTCTGCCCTGTGGTGGTCGACGTGGGGGGAGGGGGGAAGGTTAATTTTTTGTTTTTTTTTTTTCATTTTAAAATTATTTTTTATGATTAAAAAATCAGTTTTCAATTTTAATAAATCAGTTTTAATAAAAAAAAAATCATATTTTATACAATAAGGTCATACAAAATACAAAATATAAAGTATAAGGTTACCAAATAGAAAGAAAAAAAAATTTGGCTACCATGTAGAATATTCAAAAGTTGGATTACCATGTAGAATTACCCAATAAATTATTACTTTCAAATGATTATTACTTGACCATAATTAAATTCTAAATTATCTTACTTTATCAATTTTACTTGTTCATGTATATATTTAAATATTAATCAGATTAATAAATAATATATGAGGGAGAAAATATGGTGGGGTAGAGGGATAAAGTAATGAACTTAAAAAAAGTCATGGTTAATAAGAAAATGTTGAAATATAACATTTTAGAAGTGAGCGAATAAATAAATGATGCCATAAACTTTAACAAATGAGTTGTTGCAAATAGGGGTGTAAACGAGCCGAGCTGAGCTCGAGCTCGACCAAGCTCGACTCGGTGGCAACTTGACCGAGCTCGAGCTCGGCTCGAAGCTCAACGAGCATGCCAAGTCAAGGCTCGAGCTCGGCTTAGTTGCAAAACTTTGAGCTCGAACTTGGCTCAAGTATCTTTTCTCCCTTATTGGTTAATAATTTCTTGCAACAAGAAAGTAAAATAAGCAATAATTCAACATAGATAAATTGAATGTAAATAAGGTCGTTCACGTCACTTAACATTCAACAACCTATAATGTTAATCATCTAGTTAAAGTTTATATGTAGGAATAATAAAATATTTTTTAAGTAAAATAGTCGGGTCGAGCCTAAACAAGCCAACCTTGTTGGACTTGAGCTCGGGCTCGGATATCTAAGGCTCAACTCGAGCTCGGCTTGGACTCAAAATTGACATAGCTCGAACCAAACTTTCACCGAGCCGATGTCGAGAGATCTACAAGCCGACTCAGCTCAATTACACATTTACACTACTAATCGCAAATGATGCTCCAACAAATCAACATTAGTAACTGTGCGATGCGTCATGTTTATTTTAAAGGAGAGATGCCAGCAGTAATTAGTGAAGTATTTGGGCGTGATTCGAGAGTTCACCAAACTCTGTCACTTAATTACCACACGTGTTATCACGTGTCCTGATAAATCTTCCCTGCATTATACCGACGTGGATTACTGCACACATGAAAAATACCCGCCTCCATCCAAAAATCCTTCTAGAAAGTAATCACATCTTACCGGCACGTGTCCTTCTTTTTAAGAGTAGTGACTCAACACACTCTTACCCATTTCATTTAACCTTTTTTCTTTTCTGATAAGGTCGGCTATAATATGATCAACCCCCCATTCCTAAAGTGCTAAGTGGGGGGTGTACGTGGCACTCTATGAACGGTGCTTCTTTTACCTCTCTTTCTGGGCCCTACTCCAAAGCGGTAAGACAAGGACATTCCGTACTTATCTCTTTCTTACATTTTCTCCCTCTCTCTTGTATAAATATCGACCCCCTTACTTTTACATTTCGAAAATTGGCGATTGAAATATTCAAAATTCTATTCGATACCAAGAAAACAAACACGACAATAAATTTTAGTTAATTTTATCGCATCTTTCTACAAATTGTGGGAGATATAGAAATGGGAGTTCAAGAGAAAGACCCACTTGCTCAGCTGAGTTTACCACCTGGTTTTAGATTTTACCCTACCGATGAAGAACTTTTAGTTCAATATCTGTGTCGGAAAGTTGCTGGTCATCATTTCTCTCTTCAAATTATTGCTGAAATTGATCTTTACAAGTTTGATCCTTGGATTCTACCTAGTAAGTCATTCTTCTTTTGTAAATTCAGCTTTATATATATAATATATGTTACAGAGTGTCTATTATGTTGTATACTGCTATTAACTTTGGATTGGATTAATTTTGTACAGGTAAGGCGATGTTTGGCGAGAAAGAATGGTACTTCTTTAGCCCAAGAGATCGAAAGTACCCGAACGGGTCTCGACCCAATAGAGTTGCCGGGTCCGGATACTGGAAAGCCACCGGAACTGATAAGATTATCACAACTCAAGGAAGAAAAGTCGGAATTAAGAAAGCACTTGTGTTTTATGTGGGTAAAGCACCTAAGGGTACAAAAACCAATTGGATCATGCACGAATATCGACTCACTGAGCCCACTCGTAAATCCGGTAGCTCAAAGGTCAGTATTGTCTATTCACCTCCTCAATCAAAATTTGCACGCTTTTATTATACATCCAAGTTTATCATAACACATAGTCATCATTTATTTAGACATCTTCCAAATATATTCGTGTGTATAATAAATGTTAAATTAAATTTAGTCATTAATTATAAGATATTTCGAGACTAACGTGTTGATATTTTATTTTTGTGATCAGTTGGACGACTGGGTATTATGTAGAATCTACAAGAAAAATTCGAGTGCGGCAAAGCCTACAATAATTAAGGAACACAGCACAGGTGGATCATCCTCTTCATCATCATCACATCTTGATGATGTATTAGAATCATTACCGGAAATTGATGACCGTTCATTTGCACTTCCACGTATGAACTCTTTAAAGAATAATAATGTGGGCCAACATCATCAACAACAACAAAATCAAAATCAAAATCAGCATCATCACCAAAATGACAAATTTAACCTTCAACATCTCGGGTCGGGTAGTTTTGATTGGGCTGTACTCGCCGGGTTGACATCCGTACCCGAGTTTGCGTTCGCCGGATCAACTCAACCGCATCAAGGACAAGTGAATAACAATGTAAATGACATGTTTATCCCTGCATTACCGCCCTTGTCGCAAGCGGAATCGCCGGTTGATAATAAATTTCGTATAGTGGATGACGAGGTTCAAAGTGGAATTACGACTCAACGAGTCAATCCGGGATATTACAATCACAATACGAATATGTTCGCACAGAGCTATAGCAACTCGATGGACACGTTCGGGGTCGGGCATCCGAATCAATTATCTGGATTCGGGTTTTGATACAGACAGTAGTAGAGTTAATAAAACAAAAACAGTTTTTGATAGTGAAAAATTGTGGGAAAAGATCTGGAGAGGGTAGTACATGTAAATATCTCTCATTTGTTGGGCTAACTTTTGGGGAGATAGAAGCGACGGGAAAAGTAAGAGGATTGTAGTCTTTGATTAATTATTTTTGTTTTTTGGGAAAAGGTAAAAGGAAAACGGGTGGAATTGTCAATATTTTTGGCTAGTTTGGTAAAGGGGAAAGAATGAGGTTCAATGCACAATGCCACAATGAAAATTGACTATGTAAAGCCCAAATTGAGGCGCCGATTTCTTTTTCTGATTCGAAGAAATGCACATATAAACATTGCTTTATTTCGAAGAAGATAAAGAAATAAAATATTGGATTGGCATTATTTGTACACGATTTATGGATGTTTAAGGTATTTTTTGAATTACTATGTAATTGCACATAGTTATTCAAGTTATAAAATGCAAAAGATTATGTTTTAATTTGTTTGTCTAAAATAGAGATATTTACCTTTTGCTGTAACATTTATTTATGACCTTTGATTTACTTCATCCAATGACTTCTTTGTAGTTCGGTAATATAATACTTTATGTATAAATATCAATAAGAAATGATAATTATTAATCTTGGGATGGACCGAGCCACAATGCCATGCCTAAATCGAGCTCCTACGTTTATTTTTTTAATAAAATATAGATATATTTAGGAGACACTTGTCCCAATGGTATATCCTAAACTATCTAAAGATAAAGAATATACAATTGTTAATCGTGAAAGATCATAAGAGTGTGATTTTATTGTAAGATGATGCCCTTGCTCAAAAAGGTAGTTGACAACTCGATTAGCTTTTCGGATGATATAGGTAATACCATAACAAATATAGTCCGAAATTGTGAGAAGATTTCAAATATCATCGATGAGTGTCTAGATGCACCACGGGGTATTAGATATGCCTTTCAAAATGTTGATTTTGAGCAGGTTATCTCTTTCAAACATGAGCTATGTGATTCCCATCTGCAAGGATTGAAGGAGTCCATTATCGAGCTCCTATGTCTATGATAAATCATCCGATATGCTTTTTTTCTTGCTTTTTTATAGAAAGGAAAAGAAGATGGTAATGTACTTTTTATGATTTTGAATGCTTGTAAAGTTTTAACTTATCCACTTTGCATGCTTTTTAATGTACCACTATAATTCTTAATATATTTGATTGTAGATAAGTAAAATTATCAATTGTTCATATAATAAAAGTAGGCATTGAGAAAAATAAAAAAAGACGGCACTTGATTATATTGTTTCTTGTATGTTGGAGAAAGATCATAAACACCAATGTAGGTAGCTGAATAGTAAACACTATTCTAATGTTGCAAGCTTTCAAAACCAGATGAAGTATGAGTTACAAAGTCTCATATTATTATTTAACATACTACAGAAAACACAAACCAATTGGAAGTCAGTAGTTAGAATACAAGTTGTAGTATTAATTAAAAGGCGGTAACTTATGTGATTTAAATTTTCTCGTAAAAAATCTAATTCTTAAACTTTGACATGGTAACTTGCACCAGATTTCGACTTTGATAAGACTGATGAGAATAGGTCTGCAGCTAATTAAAAGGTATCGAACAATGAGAAAAGAGATTTTTATGGGATTCAATTTCTAGGAGGTACACTTACACCAAAATTCACTATTAGTAGTTTTGAATACCTTACTCAAGATACAAGTTGTTAGCTATTAATGTAATTATATATTGCCAAATAACATAAGGATGATAAAGAGTTAAAACAAGGTTTAAATAAAACTAATATTCGAGACATGAAAAAGTCTCTAATCCCACGTAATAGGTGAGAAAAGATGTTTCGTACTTAAAATGATAACCTGGTTTAAAAGAAAGGAAAGTCACATGCCTCATCACGAAGAATTTAAACAGCTTTACGATGTTCATAAGAGAAGTTATACTTCCTCCGTTTTTATTTAAATGTGACACTTTTAGATTCACGGACTCCTAGGCAATTTTTGGGAAGGAAAGAGATAGAGAGAAAAAAATAAGGGGACCCATGTGAGAGGAGAGAGATAGAGAGAGCTTATTGACAAAAAAAGAAAGTGTCACATTTAATTTAAAACTTCCTAAAATAGAAAGTGTCACATTTTAAAAAAAAACGGAGGAAGTACATTACTTGAAGAGTTTACACCATGGATTGTGTTCAGAGTGAGCAAATGTGACACGAGGGTTGTTACCATCCAGCTGATTCAGTTCGTGGTACATACATGCCTGTTGTTGGTGCTTACTTTTTCCAAACCGATTCTTAATCATTATGAGACATATCAGTCATGTCATAGAGTAATCTTATTCAATGCTTGTGAAACTTTATGTATACCGGCGTTACTGTCGCATCATATGCAATTAATGAGCCGTTATGAATTTATGATCAAACCTTGGTGCAATAATCCTGCCAAAATGTTTCTTCTAGGTTACAATTTTCATATATTCTTTTTAAAGACTTTTCCTCTAAAGAGCATACGAGTTCCAAATTTTCGGTTTGAAGTGCATACTCAAGAGAGTAGTAACCTTAATGAAGGAATTAAACTTAATGGAATTGCAAATAACGTTTTTTAAGCCTATAACAAGGGATTCTCTTAGAATATTAACAATGAATCTACAAGGCGAATTACTTACTATTGCGAAGGTAATTGTATAAACTTTCCTAAATCTTAAAGCAAAGATCCTCTACTAAAGTTTGCTGCCAATGAAAGAAGCTCTCCTTTGAGAGCTATGTTAACTAGTGAAAACCCTTACACTCTAGAGAAAATCATGAGAACTTGAAGAAAATTGCTCCTTTTCATACTCATGATGATATAACTTGAAGCACCAAGTTCTTACCGTTCCTTTGGTAAGTTGTACAAAATGAAAATTTTGGTAAGAAAATCATGAGTAATTTGAAAGGTAAGCCCTAACTCATTAGCATATTAATGAAAACACATCCCTAATTCTATGATTTTCTTCACAAATTTCCCTTCCCAACCATTACCACCTCTCAAATGGTCATAGATTGTAATGAATTATATGAAGAAAATCACAAGTTTTAGGATACAAGAGCATAGAGATGGAATCATGAGAGGGGCTATGACCCCGATTATCTTCGATATCAATCAAAAGTTAAAGGTAACAACACTAGCTAGCTACACATCATGAAATAATGTGATACAATAGGAAATTCTAGTTTCCGCCACTAAGTCATCCCCACTCTTTTTAAGGTTATTTTCAGTTCTTATTAGAGAAAAAATAGTTTAAAATAAGTGTATAGAAATTCAAATAAGTTCAGGTAAGTAAAAAAAGAAGCAAATATAAGGTTTCATCCTGTTATAAATAAGGTTTGAACATGTTCTAATAAGTTCTAATAAATTCAGATAAACAAAAATAAGTCTAATAAGTTCACTCAAGTTCAAATAAGTTTAGCTGATCGAAAATAGGATGAAAAAAGAACAGGATCAGGCTAACTGAGGGCTCACTATGAAATGGAAATAATTGTTCCAATGCAAAACTACATATAAATTATTGTCATTAACACATTTATTCCTCTACCAAACGAATCATTATGATTATAACATCATCATTATCCGCCATTATTCACCGTAATCTACCAATCTAATCAGCACATAAACCTCCAAGATACCCACACCTAAACTCCAAAAGCACACAAAACTCTTCAAACCTTTGAAGATAAGAACAAAGTTAACACATATGTGTTCAGTTTTGAAGTCAAAATGCAGGCAAGAAAAGATGCTTTAACAGATGCCAAAGCAACTTACAGCACCATGTTAGATGGATGACTTGAGTGTGCAATGAAGACTACATTGTGGCGGCTATAAAAGATTTTATAACATTAAAAAGCACACGAATGTGTAGTTTATCAGCTTCCACGTGTCAGCTAATTTAGCTTCTTTAACGTCACGTTTTGGTAACTAATTACTAACCCCAAAAAAACTTTTTGACCTGAAAAGTAATTATTCGACTGAGTTTATATCTATCCCTAGATGAACCGTATGAAGTCGATACCCATTTATGGACCACAACAACACCAGTGACCCGGATCTCTATTCTTTAATCTTTCAAGTTTTGTATTCCACTCCACCTAATTTTATGCTAATCAGTATTGTCATTTTACTCATTTATAACCATTTGTAGACGTTTATCAATCTGTATTTTTGTAAGGTTTTGAACGCAAGCGCCCCACCATGATGATGAGATTTAACAATTGATTAGGATTTACTAGAATGGTGATTAATATATAATTAGAAATCAGTACATATGGTTAATATTGGTTTGCATATTGATTTTTTGAAACCATTTTTTTTCTTCTGTTTCTTACATAGAGATTATCCATATATAAATCTTCGATATTACCTAAAGGTAAAAGAAATTTAATTAATGCATAAATTACTTAATATAGAGTGCTCAGATAGGTCCTTTTTTCTTTGTTTGTGTGTATAGAAAGTCGTGTCGGAATCCTTCCTAGTCGTTAATCGTGTTGAGCTTAATGAATGATGTTAAGATACTAATCTATAATATGTACAAGTCCAAAAGCCTTATATTTAGGGGTGTTTACAAATATCTGATCCGCGATCCGGTCGATCCGATCCGAAATATAGTGTTTCGGATAATTCGGATCGGATTCGGATCACCCTTTTGCCTTTTTCGGATATCCGAAAAATCCGAATTATCCGAAAAATGTTTAAAAAATCGGATATTTTTCGGATAATTATCCGATCCAATCCGAAATATCCGTAAAATTTTCCATTAAATAAATTTGATTTTAAACTTTTTTCCCCCATAAAAATCGGATCGGATAATCCGGGTATCCGATCCGAAATTTTGGATATCCGAAAAAATGGGTATCAGCGGATTCGGATCGCACTTCTCCCGTTCCGAAAATTTCGGATCGGATAATCCGAAATGAACATCCCTACTTATATTGATTCTTGAACCAAGCCTAGCTTGAGAAAGGCGAGCTTTTTGTGGTTAGCATTGCAGTAGTTGGATGTATTGTCGAGCAATTGCTTAGGAGGAAACTTGGTTATGGTCAAAGAAGGAAAAAGAATAAACAAGATGTAATAATTCCAAAGAAAAGAAAAATATCGAAACTGTAAAAAATATTGATACATTTTGATCGCATTGAGTTGAAAAGAAGAAAATTTTGGTCTCTAGGAATGGTTCATTTGGTTGGTTTTTCGAGATGCTTTAGTATGATGATGTTTTGGATGTGTAGTTGGTGCCTTTGGAGTTGAGTAGACCTTATTTGGTATTGGTTTTAGTGTTCTATGCTCGCTTTTATTTAGCTTTTCCACAATATTTTATACTTCCTCCGTTTTTTATTAAGTGATACACTTGTTTTTTCACGCTTATTAAGGAAGCGATTTAAGGGTGTAAATGATTGAATTTTTCGATGAAATTTTAACACAAGTAATATAGAGTCTCATTCTTGTTTGTGTTAAAATTTCATCGAAAAATTCAATCGTTTACACCCTTTACTCGCTTCCTTGATAAGCGTGAAAAAATAAGTGTATCACTTAATAAAAAACGGAGGAAGTAACTGTTTTCCCTACCTCTACCCAAACTCTATTAAAACCTTGAAACGTTCGCTTGAGCATGTGTTCTATGTCGATTGAATTGGTATTGAGTCAAATTGTCAAAGTAATGAATAAATATATATGCTATCTGAGTCGACCTAGATTAGGATGAGATTCAATATAATGTCTTTCTAAACACATGAGAGCGTCAGTTGGGAAAGGATGTAATTGGTCGTGTCAGTGAATAATCGGACACATCTTTTGTCTACCACATAGATGAGATGATAATTTAACTAGTAATTCAACTAGTTTTTTTGTTACATTTTAAAAAATACTATAGGGTTATGTAAGAAAATGAAAGTTTTTTTTTCACCAAGTAGAAATTACAATAGTTGAAGGCCACCAAGTAGAATTTCCCTTCTTTTTATTACTCCACGAATCTGGAAGTGTTGATATAATAATATTTTGCACATAGTTTCACACATAAAAATAAAGCGTAAAAAGGAGTATGTGGATGAAATGTCCAATCTAAAAGAAAAACTCGAGAGAAAACATTTGGTAAAAAAGATATGTAACGATAAATTTGGAACGTTAAAAACATTGATATTTGTTGTCTTTGATCCAACATTTGTACATTTGAGGTCAATTTTTGTCAATTTTGACGATGAATTCTCACCATTTAAATAGGAAAAAGAAAAGTTAACCATTGTCTTATTTTTTTAGAAGACGAACAACAAAATGATTAGGTTGCCCTATCTCGGGAATTAACCACAGTCATAAGTAAATGAAACATAAAAGAAAAACAAAAACTAAACTGTTGTGAAATTAGGGTTAGAGAGATAGAGAGTTGTAGAGGAGAATAGTCGTATCTTCTCTTATTCCATATGGGGGTATATATAGTACAATATGTAGGTAACTTGCTTGGGGAACAAGTGACCTAATTACAATAGGAGTACACGGCAACTAGTATATACAAGATATTATTTCCTAATAGACATCCATCATTATATTTCGTAACACTCCCTCTTGGATGTCTATTCCTGAAGATCATGCCTTGTTAAAACCTTACTAATAAAAACCCTCTGGGAAAAATTCTAGTGAAGGAAAAAGATTACATAATTCTTCATAATACGCTTGAGATGCTGCCTCATTAAAAACCTTGCCAGGAAAACCAGTGGGACAAAACCATGGTCAAGGGAAAAAGAGTGCAGCGCGTATTTACTCCCCCTCTTGGTTACATCACTTATTATGGAATGATGCAATCTCTTGTGATCAACGAGCTTCTCAAATATAATTATCAAGAAGTACTTTGTTGATAACCTTGATGAATCTTCACTTGATTGAAATTTATTTCACAAGTGAATCACCATTATTGTTCTTCGCTTCCATGATGCATGTTGCGTATGTGAGAGCTTCTCTTCCCAAAATGGATCACAATCTTCTTGTATGTGCTCAATAAAAAAGAAAGGAACCTACTTTTGGAGGTCATCGAATATGCTGAATGATCAATGCTTTGTCAAATACCCAAAATCAAGTCCTTTATAATACCAAAATTTATGTCAATGTAAAATATTCATATTATCATCTAACACTTCTGGAATTGATAATAATATGGCGCTTCTAGATATTATGGCACTTCTGGACCATCAATGATCCAATTTATGATTCTTCCTTTGCAAAATGTTACTTTTGCATAATATATCCTTCAACTGAAAAGGGTATTGATTTCAAGTACTGAAACTGCGGGTTAAGATGTTAATAACCAAATTCACTCCTCAAAATATGTTCATCACGTCAACCATATTTATGCATATTGTCCATGGTCTGCCTTACATACTTAATATGTATATTTACACTACTAGAATTAACATCTTTAACGACGAACAAATTCTTCATTAAAAGGGTAACAATTCGTCGTTAAAGGTAATTAACGACGAACACGTTTCTTCGTTATGACCGTCGTTACTAGTCCCGTCATTATTGGCATTAACGACGAAATCAGCTTGTTCGTCGTCTAATTTTGCACGACCATTATATTGTTCGTCGTTATAATAATAACGACAAACAAAAGGCAATAACGACTAAAAATTTCGTCGTAGAAGTTCTTCGCAACAACTATAAAATGGCTCCGGCAACGACAAAAAAAATCGTCGTAAATGCTCTTTTTAACAACTACATAAATGTCTCTAACAACGATGAATTTTGTTTGTCGTAATAATTAGCTATGTTTCATTCCGGATTTACTTTTATCAAATTTTGTCACTGGCAACATTAGATTAGTCAAAATAATATAACACAATACAAATACAAAAAGTAAATTATACTTTCATTGAAAACCCCAAAAAATAAGCGTACAAAAAGGTCTTCATCTAACCAAAAGTACCAATTTCTTGATCTAATATTCAGAGTTCCTGAAGTAACTAAGATTATTCGAAAAATTAAACTAAATAAGAGATTGAACTATAAGCTCCTCGTGTTGCATATCTTGTGGTCGTCACCATAATTCACTCCACTTCTTCAAATTAAAGACCTGACAAGAGAAGAAATAAAGTTTAAGATCAATACCTCCATCACAATTTATTAATTTAATAATCATATAATCAGCAGTCAACAATCAAAAAGTTGATCTTGTGGCATAAATGTCCTACTTTTTGCTTATATTCATATCATTGTATAGATGGCGTATAAGAGGTTTACATCAGTTCTTATTGACAAATATCTAATTCGCACTAACCACGCAGCCATGTAAACACAACTCAGTTCATACACAACGAGAACATGCGCAAATGATTGAGAGAAAGATCCCAAAGCTTATAAGCTAGCTTGGCGAGGATTATGTGTACGTTTTTCAATTTTACTTTGGTTTGTTGGACAAAAGAAAATCTGCTAGAACTTCAAATTTGAGAAAGTTTCAGTAGATACGCTCCAGTCTAATAAATAAGTTTAAATTTAGGAAATAATAGACACCGTACCAAAATCACCAATAACAACTATCTGGAATTGAGCTGTTCACAAATGCAAAAGTCTTAAGATTTGAATGCTTACATTTGTTTGCAACATCACACATCAATAAGTGGTCAGTAGGAGCAAGAGCAGTAGGTCAACCGCACTGTCAAAGAAGAACTAGGCATGACAGGTTCTATAGCTCCACTGAATTCTGCTTATTCAATCAAAAATGAAAGAATTGAATATTGATGACAGCTTTTTATGAATCACACATTATTTAAATTAAGATGACATTGGTAAAAGCTTTTAAAATTAACTGAAATTACTTCTTCTGGGTCTGTGGCCCTGCATACAAATGCTACCACTGAGAAAACATCTTTAATTCTGAGTAGACCATGCATTCCAGTAGCAACTCGGTTCATAAACCGTTCAGTAGCACCTACACTCAAGCTCCAATCTACTCTAGATTGTATTGTTATTTCTTCACAAAGTTAGTTTTTGCGAAATATATAGGAAGCAATTGGTCTTGCAACCCAGACGCACAAAAACACAAATGCACACATTATACAACTTTGTAAGTAGATCTTTTTAAATTCAAGATGTCCCAAGTGTTCTGCATTGATAGCATAGGGTTCCCCCTATAAACATAGCACGACAGTTAGATGCATGTAGTGCTAATTATGATGACCAGCTTCCCGGTGGCTCATGACAAGCAAAGTCAGCAAGAGGCAACAAAGAAGATGCTGGAGGAGAAATATGCTACAGGGAACAAACCACTAACAGATGCACACCTACTTTAATGTTCTTAGTCGAACAAAGTGAAGTACCTTTAATTATTTAAATATTTGAAATAAGGCTATTACTGAAATGCATGATTTGCAACACTATGAAGGAGGTTACCTCTTGTTCTTGCTTGTTTTAGACAACAATTGGTCATGTTTCTGCCAAAATCAAAGGCATAACCCTGATGTTAAGTACTATCACCACTATCTCTTTCAAATTACAAACAAATAATTAAAACTAGATGGGGGGGTTGTTTGATGAGTACATATCTCTTCCCCGAGAGTGCATCTATGGTCTTTAGTGCTAGCTCTAAACTTGGAATCATCAACAGAATTAGGTTGCTGAATGGAAAACATAAATTTAAGTTAACATAGGAGAACATGAAAAAAACATAACAAAATGAACTATTGGCTAAAAGCTAGTGAAAGATTTGATTGCTCTAATGTTAAACAACAATAGAAAATATTTCTGAACACTACACTCAGGAAAGTGGAGTGAAAAAGCATAACATGCATTAGACGAACCATTAGATATTACATGAACGGATTAAATTTTATCCTACGCAGATTAGAATAATGGTCCTAAAAACACTTTTTATAATAATGGTCCTTCTACATAACCACTACCTTGCATTGTCTAGTAAAAAACGCTCTTCAAGCCCATTGATTTTCATATCCAATCACCAGTACATACTGACGAGAAAAGTACGGTTAGTTTCACTAGCTAAATGGGAAGAAAAATGGGTTATTAGTAAATCAGGAATATATAAGTCAAGAAAGGAAATCAGTGTTGCAATTCTTGGAGTGATGTATTCCCACTTATACGCTTTCAATGGATTGAAGGGTAAAAATTAGATTGTCAACAAGACCAAATTCTGCACCCAATTCATGCTCACCCCTACAATTAGGGAAAATAGTGTATTAAGTTTATTTTTGGAGAAAACACTAGTGTATTATGTAGTGCTACCTCTGCCTCCTGCCACATCTTCCCTCTATTACAAATTTATTTTTTGCACCTCACTCCCCTTCTTTGGAGTATGCTGAATGTGTTAGCTTCTTTTGTTGATCTAGCTAAACCCTGTGGCCTAGTTGGCATTCTTAGAGATTACAATATAACTAGGAAAAGTGGTGTACATAAATAAAAGTTTGCCAAAGACCCTTTAATGGCAGAGTTGCTCAGTATTAAAAGCCTGAAATTTAGCAACTGGGTAAAGGCATCAGCTTTCAACATTCTAGCAATGTAATCAATCCAAGAATAACACAAAATATGAGTATAATCAATCCTCTTACATTCTTTTATGCAGTAAATGTATACTTATTCTCGAAAGATCTAACCTAATTTTTCTACAGAGTTTAGTTGATTTCTCTAAAGTCCATGACTTTTAGTTATTAGGAAGAATTTCATCGATTTTATTGAAGTTCTAGAATAAACACAAGTTATAAGAAAAATGGCATACCTAGAGGAAACCTAGAACTGGACCTTGAAAAAGATCCAGAATTAGAAGGACCTCAACTTCTTCAGGGAGATGTGCTGCAAGTTGCAACAGAGAAAACAAAATCAACATGGTTACATTATCAAGAAACCTTAAACCAATATTCACCTATAAACATTATAGCAGCACCTGTAGCTGCGACTTTAGATGTAATTACAGCTACGAACTATCATCTGCACTCAAACTCCTTGATTTCATCTGCTGGCACAAAGTTAGTGTGGGCGGAGTGATCAAATAGAAAGGGAAAAACACATAACAACTGAAGAGTATTTCAAAGAGACTTGATTGGTACATTTTGAAAGGTACCCAGTTGCTAAACATAACATTGGGTGTGAAGGAGTTAGTGGAAAATGAAATTGCAAAACTGAATTGGAGGAAGAAGCCATAGTTCCTCACAAGAGACTGTTTCCTTTTGATATAACACTAAAAGACTTCTTTTGGGCATTTGGAATTCTAACATCACAAAAGGGGTCGTACCTCTAATGCAATTGTCGATGAAAGCCACAATCAAATATTCAAACTAAATCATCTAAACAAGAAAAAGGGGTCGTACTTCACAAATAAACTCATTCATATCACAAACTGGAAACTTGACACTTAAGGATACATATGCAGAAGCATTTATAGCACAAAATCAAACACAACTGGAAGGTTCTACATAAAGCATTGATGAATTTCTGAAAAGTGACAAGGTATTCTCACCAAATGGAAGGTTCAAAGCTTAAATAAATATAATAACGCATTATGTAGATCAAATTGATAGAATAGTATCATGGACACATAAGCAAAAGAGTAAAACTATTCAAAAGCAGAAGCTAAGCCATGAAATTGAACCAGAGAAGGGAAGAAAGAGATAGAAAGTTTCAGAAACGTAGGTCAATTCCTTAATGATTATTCCATTTAATTCTATACATCTAACCGTAATTTCTAAGCTTTTGTATTTGCGCCCACAATTAAAGTTTCCTTTTTTGTGCCAAAATCATGTTTCTAAATTGAATACTAGATAATTTGCAAATTTTGACTCTAGCAAATTCAATCAAAAATGAAAAAAAAATCAAAGTAAGCTACTCCTGATGATATGTATTCCCTTAAATTCAATCAAAAAGGAAAAGAATCTAAGTAAACGAATAGTTCCACGAACTAAAAGAAGTTATAATTCGATTAGAAAAAACCTAAATTGAAAGATGCAAGGCCTCTCCAAGAACGAAGATACTATTGGAGATGGCGATGCTAATGGCGGAGAATGTATGAGGGGAAATCTGAACCCCGATCTTGTTATTCGGCGTCATTATCTCTCTTTCATGAGGATACATCAAAACCTATTAAATCAACACATATTTGACAAAAAAAAATTGGGGAAATCGATATCAAAACCTTAACATTGGGTGAATTGGAAGAAAGATAAAAGCGACCGTACCTTTCTGGTGTGGTGATCTCTGAGGGAAAGGTGTGTGGGGAGAAGAACCTTCACTGCCTGGGAGAAGGGGGTAATACTTCTGAACCCAACTTTGAGTAATAACGACGCCGCCAAACTGAAAGATTTAGCACTTTAGATTTTCATTTAAAATTGAAGGATGGCGCCTAGTGTGCGTTTTACAGCTTTCTCACTTTTAGGTGTTTAACGACTAGAATTTTCTATCCTATCGCTATATATTGGTCGTTAATGTTACTATTTCTAGTAGTGTTATGTATATCTCTGGATGTTCGTATATTTCATATATAGTTCTTCTGGAACTTTTCATGTATTCAATAATCCATCATATATATGTATATATGCTAGACCATGATATTATCATATCTTTACTATGAGATTAGTAATTCAATAACCATTGGATTACAAGAATAAATTATCCTTCTTATAAATATTACCTGTAACGCATAAACTATAAAGTACTAAACATACCAAAAGTGCATGCATTATGAAGAAGAAAGATATATAAGAAAACAATATAATCATATAATGCATGATGCATTTATTATGTCTACATGCACATGATTGTAAGACTCAAAATGCAAGACACTGTACCGTGTGGATTTTAAAAATCCATTGTTTTTTCGCTGGACTTCTGGTCCATGTCATCATTCACGTTTCGTTGGACTTCTGGTCCATAATAAGCTTTAATATGTCGACATCAAGGTGGACATTTATTTCAGATCCCTTATTCTCAAGTCCACTCCTTTTGCATATGCATATTATTTATCGGTTCCATCACATATACCGGTATCATACTATTCCTCAATATACGTCCTGCATGCTATTTTGCAACAATATCTGAATACATTTCCAATTGGTACCATTATAACTTTTCTCATATAATAGGCCATCTATTATAATTCAGATATCTATAATGCTTCTGGGATATTTCATACACTATGATATTAATATAGTATTATTCCACTTTAAAAGTGTTAACTGCAATATCTTGCCATGTATCATATATATCTATCAGATACGATCATATAATCTACACTTAAAGTGTAGCAATACAAGTAAAATTGGCAAGATTTATCTCAATGTATACACATGGTATTCCTATGACCAAAATGTATTTTCAACGCTATGCAACATGAGTCATAACTGGATACAAATCAAATCATAGATGTGCAACATATCTTGATAACACATAGAGAAACGTTGGCATATAACTTTTCAAATTTACATTATAGGGATCATCAATTTGTAATTTCATATGATTCCAAATTTAATAACTTTGCTAACTTATTCCAATTCTTCTCCCCCCTAAGTTGATAAATTACTCAAATATAGGGGCATTGAAATTCTTAACCAACTTAAAATATAATTTTCATGTGCAACGAATTCCATCTCTTCAGGAGAATATAATTCACCAAAAATTTCATCTCTTCTGGAGAATACTATAGGGAGTATATTATTTATTGTGCAGTCAAATTTCATTTGTATATCTATTCTTGTGCTGACATATAATAGCCCCAATCAAGAGATTATTATCATTCAAAGATCACTAGTATGTAGTTTTACTAGATGGTGATATTCTAGTCCCCAAGACTTTTATAATAAACATTTGTTACTCAACATTTCTCCCATACAAGTTCTTTTTATGAGCTTTTGATCATCCAATATCTGACTATGTATCACTCACTTTGGTGAACTTCTGGCCACCTAATATATGTTCATATACAAATTTGTTTAGTGTCAGTATTTCATCTCTTGAATTCTTCTATGAAATCAAATAATTCATATAATATTTCATGATTCGAGTCTAGCTCAATCTCATTGTTATGTCTTGCCATTCAATTCGTTTCATATATCTAACATGAGAGAGCGTAAGCACTTTATTTATTTTTCATATCAAGTGAAACTTCATGTTTCCATAACGGGTAATTATTAAACCCGAATGGCCTAATTTAATTATCACATCCAATAACTTTTCTTTTGAACTTAAATTCTGGTCAGTTTTTCAACACTGATGATCACCTTATTAGACATACTTTATGCATGGCCATGAATGTGATGTGATATAAAAACACAAACATGTGTTTCTTTCTATAATTGGCAAGACAATCAACTAATACTTGATCCAAACTCATACTCTACTAGAGTATTGATTATAATTTTGATATATGTTAATTTGTTGGACGTTTTATACTCTTCTGGAGCACTTTATACAATCATATAACATTTTTTTACTAGATTTTCTCTTCAAGAGATTCATCAAAATGTATCGTTCTCAAATTTCCCATTGTCAATTATTGGCCTTTTCCTCTTCAGAGGATTCTTATCATTGTAGCTTATCAGTTTACCATACTTCAAGCGTGCTCTATACTCATTAGTAACTAATGTTGTTCTTCTGGAACATCAACTTTAATTGGAGCACTCAAAGTTAGTACATAGTCAATGACATCTATTCACATCCATCTTCAGGATGGGTCATTGTAAATAATTGACATTTTATGTACTAAACTGACCATCAAAGTATTTTATTGTTCATGTGCAAGGATTACATAAAATATATAATTCTATAATAGTATCTCCCCCTAATCCTTGCATAAGGGGTACGAAATTAGTCCAACGACCTTTTGAAATCCCTAGCGCCTTGTAAGTCATAAATTCTTTGGATGATGGATGTCTATTAGGAGATAATATCTTGTATATACTAGTTGCCGTGTACTCCTATTGTAATTAGGTCAATTATTCCCCAAGCAAGTTACCTACATATTGTACTATATATACCAACATATGGAATAAGAGAAGATACGACTATTCTCCTCTACAACTCTCTATCTCTCTAACCCTAATTTCACAACATAAACAACTAAGATAAGAAAAGTAAAAATAAATAAATAAAACAAACTCCCCAGAGAAGCTGGTCAATTCTTCGCCATAGAGAACTTGTTGGCGATGGACGCTTAGCTTCAGAGTCTATGCATTGGCAAGGTCCCATCTGAGCGGTGGTTCTGGCCTAGCGGGGAATGCACAATATTGAGCCTTCTTCAATTTGTGGTCATTTGATATATAAGAGACATCAAACTTGAGCCATCTCCTTTGCCTGACCACGTGCAACTCCTTCAAAGGGCGCCCGTGGATTCATATTATATCTAGCTCTAAAGCCTCTGCCTCCTTGATTTCCTTAGTAATCAAGGAAATCAAAGTTCCTCATGGTTTAGATTTCTTCAAATCTAATGACACCATCTATTATAAACATATTTCGACTTCACAAGAACATCATATGTCTGCCGCCTTGAAAATCACTCGTCGTAATTGTTTAAGGATGCAGCACGACGACCACCGAAAAATAAAAGAGAAGCTTTGAAGAGAAACTCTAGGCTACAAAAAGTGAACGACGATGAGTGGTTAGCACCGAGCAACGAGCGCTAGAAAGAATAAAGGCGGTCATGGTCAAAAGATTTTGCAATGAAGGAACATGATTGGGGCTAGTGATTTTAGAGTGAAGGGAGAGCCCCTTTCTCTAAAACCCTATTTTTAGTCGTTTCATGCTAACCATTCTTTTATTAGATTAAGGGAAAATTTCAATGGTATACTCCTAGAATTGGTTTCTCTTATTGATACACTTCCATCTTTTTGATTTCTTAATAGTACACCTATAGTTTGAAAACTTCTTTACTGTGATCATTTCGTTTAATAAAAAGGTAGTTTAGGGATAATTAGGGTTAGGAGTTTGCCTCATTTTGCGTGCTTTGACTTTTTCAAGGTGAAGATGACATTTTTTAGAAAAACCCGGCTTGTAGGTACTCTATGGATAAGTATTTCGAGAATCCCTACGAAATGAGTACCAATAATCCGAGTTTTCGGACACGTACCTCGAGTTGACTTTTTAATAGCCGAAAAAGCCCCCTCGAATTACGTGCTCAAAAACCCGGCTTGTAGGTACTCGTTTCGTAGGGATTACCAAAATGATTGCCCGTAAAGGGTGTATGGTGGTGTCTGTTTCTGGAAAAAACCTCATCTTCACCTTGAAAAAGTCAAAACACGCTCAACGAGTCAAACCCTTAACCCTAAACTAACCTTTAATTGAACGAAATATTCATGGTAGGGAAGATATCAAACTACAGGTGTACTATTAAGAAGTCAAAAGATAGAAGTGTACCAGTAGGAGAAGCCAAATCTAGGAGTGTATTATTAGGAATTTCCCTTAGATTAATTTAAGTGTGGAGCTATATAAACAAAATTTCACAATTTTCGTTAATCATAATCGAAGAAGTTAATGGGTCAAAGTAAAGTGTATCAGAGACCATGATATAGAAATGTTACAAGAATTATGAAGTGAAAGAAGCATCAAGTAATTCAAGACATATTAAAAATGGTACCACACTTGATACCTTCCTTTGGTATGGCAACTAGCATGATAAGATATCCTATAGGGAAGGTTGTTAGAAAAATATCAAGATAATAAACATATAATTAACATCTTTAGGATATATTAGTGATGTTATATATCTTTGGGAAATATTATCTTGTGCTTTATTTTCATTAAGTGTTTTTAATGAATATAGAAATTAAATATCTTTTAGAGATTGTTTTCCGGTAGAAGTCCCTTTATTTTCTATATATTGTAGAGATGGTTCATTATTGAGCACACATCAATACACGAGTTCATTGTTACTTCTCTCCTCCCATAAAATAATAATTATAGCATGAAGGGCCAAAAACTTCCTCGGTGGATAAGTTAGAAAATTGAATCTACTGACAAGATTTATAAGCCTACATTTTTTTCTTAACGCACTGCCAAGCATAGGGGTGAGCATAACCACGTATCCAGTAAAAATACCAAGAATTAGACCTAGCACCTGTTCCTGGAAATTGGAACCAGAATCATAATTAGTTGGACCGGTTCCTTATTTTTAGGAAATGGAACCGGAACTAGTTGGGACCAATGCCTACACCAAGTACTCAGTCCCTTGTGAGAGTGTTGCCAATTTGACTTTCAATGCGCCAACTTTTTAGATTCGGTCCTATAACCGATAGGAACTGGTTCCAATATCAGGTAACATAGCATTCAATAGCAGACGTTACTCATTGTTTAGCTAACAAAAATCAAAATAATAACCATAACATATTTGTATTAGCATTACATATCGAATACCCAGTGGGTACCAGGTCCAAAATTATACCGTCCAAAATAGGAAGCAATCACAACCAGGTCCTTGTATTTGGACTCCAATCCGGTCCCTTATGCTAGTTTAAGTTTAAGATCCACTGGGTCCAGTCGACTCTAAATTTGGAACCGGATACCAAATATTTCTACTTACCCCAAAAGTCAGCGCACTCGAATTTACAAAATAAAAAACTTTATCCTCCCACAAAAATTCCCACCAGGAATATCTTAACCTTATGACCAAACTACTTAGGCATTCGATTGAAACCAACAAACAATAACAATATTGCTCAAAAAAAAAATCCAAAAAATTCTTTCAGCAATCAACAAAATTTGTCGAAATCTTTGTGCTATACTAACATCAAGATCTCGGGGCATTACTGAAAAAATACAAAGTTAATTGGTTTGTTAACCATGAAATCTCATTCTAAAAATTTGAATAGAGGTTTGGAAAGAATGATGTATACATATATATATCGATCTATCTATCTATTTATATTTAAAAACGTTGTCAATAGTTGCAATCCGCCACAAGTCATCATCTTTCTTGCAATAACATTACATGCACACCATTCTCAAATATAGAATAATTATCAATGTAAAGATTCGAACCCGCAACCTCAAATATGAAAGTAAGATCTCTAACCATCCTCCACTATACTTTTATTGCTTTATTATTAATATTAAAGATGATATAAGAATGAAAATCAACAGTTAAGTTGTATGTTTTGAAGTCTATATGTATTACAAATGACTCTTTTTTAATGTTAATTTTTACAATAAAATTCTTTAATTATCTAAGCGTACTACTAAATATTAACAACCAAAATTATCGGGGCATTCTCGGGGCCTAATACTAGAAAGGATCGACGAGGAGATGTAAATAGTATAAAAGTCAAACTATTGCAATTAAAATAGAATGCTCGAAGTATAATTGAATCTAGCCCTCCGCATATAGACTCATATGCAGCATCACTAGAAGTCTATGAACAGAAGTATTCGAACTAACAAAAATGGTTCTTCCTACACTAGAAGTCTATTTTTTTGAGAGTTTCAAATTTGGAATAGCTTTTTTTTTCCTTCATTGCTTCACCTATTTTAAAAATGTTGTAAGATTTTGTCTTTTACATTTATTAACGTATTATTTTGACCATTAATTTAGAAATCTATTTGTAATAATTATGAAAAGTTAATATTTAGTATGTATTGTATTCATCAGAACTTATTTAAAGCGGGTTGTAGATTTCAATAAATTCAATCACCCCTAATTTCATCTTTTTTCAAATCTGATTGGAAATGAAATTTATTTTTTAGATGAAAAGAACACGCTTTTAAATTGACGAATCCAATATCATCTTATATATCAATATTAAAATATTGTATTAGTGAGAAAAGAAGGTCATAGCTTGTGAACATTCACCAAAATATTCGAAAAAAGAAAAGAAAAAGTCAGCATGATTAGTCCATCCACTTGTCCTATATAAGGGGCCCGTACACCATTGTCAAAATCTTATTTGTTGGTAGTTATGTGCTTATTAGTGTGGGATCATGCCTTATATCGTAAGCAAGGTCCAGAATCTCCTATTTCGGTACACGAAGGACTACTTATGGAAAGTTAGGTGTGCATAATAAGCCTTTTGACATTAACATAATGTTTATTTTAAGATTACATAACTCATTTTTAGTGGTTGGTTACTTCTTAGAAAAAAATATGATGAATACTTTATAGTTGGTGTTCTTCATCATCAATAAAAATTCAATCACCTTGGCCGAAGCACAACGCACGTGGATTATGCACACGAATTATGTTGAAAATTGATTCCAAGTAGGAAACATACATTTTCCTTAAATTAGTAGGAGTGACATACAAGATTGAAGCATATTACACAATGTTGTAAATTAAACTAAAGAACTCTAGTTTTCGAACCTTCATTTTGTCTTCTAGTGGATATAAAGTTAGTATCAATAATGTTGATTTGGGAGGGTTCAAAGTTGAAGCATTGTATAATGTTGTTTAGATCACAGGTGGCTTCCTTTGTTCGGACAATTCTTTTATCTGTATTTTATTATATCATTCTTTAGATTATACATGCTGTAATGGAATTGAAGCACTAAGCTTTGAAAACGATGATAAATCCACCTCAGAATTCTTCAAAGTGGGTAGAAAACTCAATTTAAGGATATTTCTTTGCTATATCATACAAACACACGGAGGTTTTATAATTTCAATAGTTAAAGAAGTTACTCTAAGGGCATGGGTGGATTAGGGTAATGAATTAATAAGTAAGAAAGATTAAATGAGGGTGAATTAGGAGTTTCAACTTAGTTATGTCGAATTGCCTATAAGGAGATACAGAAACTCGAATGATCTTTTTATGTACGTCGATTTGCCTTCGAAGAGCTAGAGAAACTTGAATGCTCTTCTTGGATCACTTTCCGAGTTTGGAGAAATATTTTTGAACAAAAGGGGTCACTCATAGTGTGAGAAAACAAAAGTGATTTTTCGCAAAATAAAAAGTTAGCAAGGGAACACGCAAAGGAAACACAAGAGATTCACGTAAAAGAAACACAAGAGATTTTAACGAGGAAATTTTTTGTAGATCTAACAAGAAAAACGACCTCAATTACAAAGGATTTTGACTCAAAATTTGCCATTACAATAGGTCAAACATCTTTGTTACAAACCTATTAACTTTCTAGCCACAACTTAAGTTCCTAAACACAAGTTCCCAACAGCTGTTCCTTCGAAGTTCCTTTTTCTTTTCCCTTTCTCTTGCTTCACTCAAAACCTCACAATTACAATGAAATTCACTCAAGTTTCTTCCCTATGGCCTTTTCTCTAGCTTACTTCGCTCGAAGCTTCTTCATACTTCCCTCAAGATTCCCTTACCCAAATTTCCAGGATTACAAATGATAGGAACATAAATGAGAGAAAGTAGGAAATTCATAAAGAAACACAAGAGTGTATTGAAAGAATGAAGGTACTGATCTATCTTAATTAAACTCAATTAATATGGGAGTTGGACATTTTAAACTTGAATTAGACTATCTAATTATAGCTAATTAAGTACTGGATACTCCTACAATAACTTCCCACTAATTAGACCCCTAGCTACATGTTTAATTTCTAAGTACTTGGGAACCAAGAACTGCTAAGGATCTGTTCTCTTCGGCTGAAATAGCTGAATTGAACAAAACTGAATTGAACTATTATGAACTGAAAAAAACTGAATTGAACTGAACCGAAAGAAATACTAACATTTGAGAGTAAAAGTATTGCTAAGAACTGAATCAAATTCAACTATACTAAATTGAACTGAACTGAATTGAAGTGAACTAAAATAAGCAGAAAAGAGTAGGCCCTAACTCCGATCCACTGCTTTTGTTGAACGTGCAACAAAATGTGGTTTAGTTAACTTGGAAAATGAGTAAACGTGACTAACTGATGAACGTGTACTAGATATTTAATTTATTATTTTTCTGAATTACATCCTATTGATTAGGTCGTTTTGCTAATTATAGCCTTATACTTTTTATCTTGCTAACTACTGCCAAGAAACACTAATCTCTTAGTAACTTGTTGTCATTTTCACTATATACACTACTAATCTATAGTTTGACCAAGTCAAATCATGTTTAACATTTTAAATATCTTTTTTTTATTCAACTTTGCAATATTTTAAAATATTATTTTTGATACATGACTTGGAAATGGACAAAATTTTAGGCTCTGTTGGTTTTGGTGGTGATGTGTACTAGGGCCTCTAAAAGTAAGACGGATTTGTGCAAACAATTATTAACCACAAGTAATCAATGAAACTGCGCAATAAGATATTAATCACTCATCAAGAACAAATCATACCATAATCGCCCTAATCAAAACCTAGAAACTAATAGCAATTCAAATATGAATTATGGTATAAACATGGTTTTCCTCCCTAAAATCCTAGAAATATGACTACTCATTCATAATTGAATCAACAATAATAAATCTAATATAAAAACCTAAACTTTGCATCATGCACCAATTAATTAAACAATCAAAGATTAATAAAGAAACTACAAGAGGAGAAAAATATGGAATGACAGAAAGCAATAACTTTAATTGAAATAATCCAAGGTTCAATCTCCTCCAAAACTAATCTAAAGTGTTTACCCTAAGAAAAAAATTAAAACTAAACTAATGACAAAGGAAAAATAAAGTATCTCTAAAATAATGAGGTTTAAGTATTTATAAACCTCCTAAAACTAACAAAGAAAACGAGATTAAAAGATAGAATTTGGGCCAAAATGCTGCTCCTCATGAACTTGCCTAATAGGGCCATCCCTGCCCGACTTAGTCGGGCCGATCCAACCAACTTTCCCTTTTCATCGCGTAACAAAAACAGCAGCAACATATATGAATCCGCCCGGTCGGGTCAGGCTAAGCCAGGAACTGAACTTTCTTCTTTCCACGCATACGCACTAGCAGCATTGATGGGCCTCTCGCCCGACCGGGCCCGAGGCAAATCTTCTTTGGGAGCTTAATTCAGCCCGATCGGGCCAAGAATAACTCGGTCGGGTCTCCAACAGCTTAAAAGGACGTAATGTCGGGCCAGGATGCCCTATGGCCTAGGCCATCGTTAATTTCCTCGTACGAGCTCAAATCTTTACGTCCAAAGGCTTTGGGACCTTCTAACTCCTCAACAAATGCTCGTAAAGAATTCCTAAAACCGTGATTGCTTCGTAATAGCTCGGAATAGGGAGAAAACTCACTAAAACCTGCAATTCAGCATGAAAACACAAAGCCACAACTGTAAAGGATAATTAGCATAAAAATAGCTCCGAAGAGCTTCATTAACGAACGATTTAGGTTAAAAAGAGGGGGGAAACTATATAAATCCATGATATCAGGTGGAAAACCATTTTTTTGGAAAAAGGTTTTCTTCCATCTTTCCATTTTCCTTTGATTGTTTTGGTAAGTGGTGGAAAAACAATTTTATTAAAGGTGGAAAATGTTCTTAGAAGAAGAAAACCAATTTCATTGTCTAAAGAAGGTATGCCACATTTTCCTCTTCGCTCCTTCTTTCTCTTTATTCCTTCCTCCCATCTTTCCTTTGCTTTTACTTCATTTACATTTTATCCCTGGGTTTTTCTCCAATCAAACAAACAAAAGAATTTTTTTTCTAAAATTATGTTTTCCATTGACAATTGTTTTCCTTGAAAAGTGATTTTTCTTGAAAATTGTTTTCCACCAAACTATTGGAGCCCTAATCGCGTTTTTAGTACTGAAGATGACTTATTTTCGATAAACGAACACCGTCTTACAACCTTTATGAACATTAATTTCGCTAATCCCTACGAAACAATACCAACAAGCCGGGTTTTCGAGCACGTATTTTGAAACGAAGTTTTCGAACGAAAACCACATTTTTTCAAAAAACGGATACCACTGTTATGAATCTCTACGAAACGAGTACCAACAAGCCGGGTTTTCAGTGTCGTACTTTAAGACGGATTTTTCAGACCGAAGACAATGTTTATCGAAAAAAGACATCAACGTACGCCTTTTATAGGCACGAATTTGGAGAATTTCTGGGACGAGTACCAACAAGCCGGGTTTTCGATGGCGTACTTTGAGACAGGTTTTTCGGACTACGGCGTTTTTTTCGAAAAATGAAAACCGTCGTACGCCCTTTTCAGGCACAAATTTCAATAATCCTTACAAAACGAGTACCAACAAACCGTGTTTTCGGATGCGTATTTCGAGACGCGTTGTTCAGACTAAAGACAACATTTTTTGAAAAACAGATACCGCCATAGCCCCTTTATGAACACAACTTTCAAAAAATCCCTACGGAACGAGTACCAACAAGCCGGGTGTAAGGGCACGTATTTCGAGAAGGATTTTCGAACTGAAGATGACATTTTTCCGGAGAACAGACATTGTCATACGCCCTTTGCGGACACAAATTTCGAGAATCCCTACAAAACAAGTACCAACAAGCCGGGCTTTTTAATGACAATATTTCCAGTTTTGTTGTTCAGAAAACAAAGCCACGAAACAATATTTAGGAGGGATTGGGGAGGAGTTAGAATTAAAACTAACCAACCATATATGCACGCGATGCGTGTCTCGTTTGAAAGATTAATAGGTAAGGATGTGGGAGAAACTACATTGTAATTTCTCGAGTGAAGTATATACATATTTTTTATAGTTTTAATCATAATCGTTAAGTTTTATTTTGTTTTTAGAGGATGTAATTGTAATCTCAAAAGAGTTTAAATAGTGAAAGAGTTTAAATACATAAAAAAGAGTAATAAATACTAGAGAGTAAATTAGCAATAGTGATTTAAAAACAAACGCCTAAAAATCTTACGAAAGATTAATAGAAGATGTCATTAGCATCATCATTCATGAGTAAAAGATGCATCATCGCTATCCCTTTACCACTTCTCACTCATCGTAAATATGCTATCATGTTTCATGATCAATTTGATTTCACTCATGAGCAACCAATTACTCATGTATTCGAAAGCTAAAAAAAATCAAAAGTATATAAAAATATAGCATAGAGGGCGTCTATCGATAGATGTCAAGAAAATAAAACCATTGATATTTTTTTAAAATTATATTTATTTTGTAGTTTTTTTAGATATTTTAGTTTGAAATTAAAAATATTTTTGCTAAAAATGGTATTTAATAAATTCCTTGATTGATTTTATTAATTTTTTCTTTTCTTAATTTTGGTATCTACCCGGACTACCCCTTGTTCCTTACAGTATAGAGATTGGACGAGAATATTTAAGAGGAACTGGGGACGAGAACTCCTGGAACCATTTTCATCAACTTCTTTTTGGGGTAAAATTAAAACTAATTGGACTAACTAGGCCAATCTACTTCTGGCCAAGATCGACTGGGCTGATTTGCTGAGAATCCAAAAAAGACCACCCCAATAATAGGTGGACTAAGCTTTGTCGAGCCCCTGCTAAAACATGGCATATCTAGACTAGCCCAGCCCAAAGGCCACTTCTAATATTTAATTTAAAGTCCAGCGCCGCTAGAGAATTTAATGTGTAGCTTGAGTTAGCTGAATTGTACCATTGTTGCCAAAGGATATATTGACCAAGAGAACCCTGACCATGCTTCAATATGACAGTTGAACTATTAAATATATATATAGGGATGGGATCCGGTGAGAAGGATCTTAAAATGAAAAGGATGAGAAGGATCGATGTGCATATTTAAACTGGATGTACATATTTTTTGAACTGGATATGCATATTGTACTTTTTGGCCTGTACGTATATGATCTTAAATGGTAAAATGCATATTCAGTTCAAAAATAATGCACATTCATAAAAAAGTTGCACATTTAGTTTAAAAAACATGCACATTTAGTTAAAAAAAGTAAGCATATAAAATCCTCCTCACCCTTCTCATTTTAAGAATCTTTTAATCTGATCCTAATTCTATTTATATATGTGGAAGTTGAAAAAATAATTAGTGTGTTTGGATTTGGGTTTTAAGATGTTTAAATAGGATTAACTTAACATGTCACGTTAATTAAATGAGTTGATAGTTGAGTCCGGATGAATGTTTTTAACCCGAAACTGATGCAAAGTAATTTAACTCCTATACTACTATTAACACTGTTAATGTGACGCATAATGGTTTATGCCTTTTTCAAAACAAATTACAATCTGCATTTTGGTTGTAGTATTTGAGTCATTCTAGAAAGATATTTGCACATAAAAAAGTGGGTTAAGAAAGATAGAGGTGGATCTTCTAAAATCATACAAGTAAGTGCAGGTGATAAACGGGTAGGGTTAAAATCGATAATTATTGGCCGGTTAAATGAAATGGGTCGAGTTAAACTTGAAAAATAGCAAATCAGCCTATTGACCATCAAACCCAACACGACTTGATATGTTTGCTCACTCTCAATGTGACTGAAAGATATTAACAATCAAATGATGGAGTCTTCTTAATTTAACAACCCTGTGATATAGGCCATTTACATGCTCTCACAATGGTCCTAGTAATGTACAAAAATGTGAAAGTGCTATAGTGGAGATAGCATGGACAGTGTGAAACTAATGATATAATACATAGGCATATAGGATAAGGGAGTTGACATTCACATGAAAACTTGCTTCTTTCTTGCTTATAGAATGTAAAGAGCAAGTTAGGTTTACTCTTAGAAGAGTAATTGATTGATACCATACATCCCCTGAATTATTATCGCAAAATTTTCAACCATTTGCTTGTGCAATCCACATGGATTCATAACGGATTCACGTTCCTAGGTAGAAAAACGCTTATTTCTTTTTACACATCTAGGGTTTACCTTTACATAGAATTATAGAAACCATGATTAAGTTCTTACAAAAATTTTAGGTGTATGTCTAACACCATAATTTATGATGCAATAACTACTTTATTATTATTACTATTATTATTAAGGTGAGTATGAGTTTGATTTAGTGCGGTTTGGGATATAACCCAAATCAACCCACACAAAAAAAGGTTTGAGATTTTTTTGAACCCACCCAAACCGAGCTTTGGCCCAAACTACACCACATAAAACGGGTTGGTTCTGTGTGGTTTGTGTTTTACATATTTTATCTCAATACGACTAATCTAATTTTCAATTATTGTTTTATTTTGCCAACTAGATAGTCACTATCAAATACATACAAATAAGCAACAAAAAAGCTAGAAGATATTAAAAAATGGAAAAGTTGCTACAAGATATTTTTATTTAAAGTACACAATTGTTGTTATATGTAAAACTAAAGGCACTTTGCTTGTTTGTGGTACGGTTTTATTTATAAATATGGTAGATCAACCTTTAACCGCAAATTGTGGTTTGGTCAAACCAACCGACTTTTTTGAGGCTATAACCAACCAAAACAGCATCAAATTGACTTGACTTATAATTTTGTGCGGTTTGACCCAATTATAATTGTTGTTGTTATTACTATAATTGTTGTTGTTGTTATTGTTGTTGTTGTAGCTGCTAATTATTATTATTATTATATTCTTATATTAATTATTAATTCTTATTATTATAATATTACTACTTCTTAAACATTATTTTCATTCTATAGCTATCATCAAGTATTAATGTATTAATTATAAAAATAGTAATTAATTATTATTATTATTAATTATTATTATTTATTATTAATCATCTATTATTATTATTATTATTTCTTTAATTATAATTATCAGTTAACAACAATAATTCAATAACTAATACAGTATAATATTATCATTATGCATTAGTTATTATTAATAATTATTATTAATCTAATTATAATAAATATTAATTAATAATTTATTATTGATTACTATCTATAATTAATTATAATTCAATTCTATTTAATTAATTTTTTTCACTTAAGTTCCATTAAATTCAGTTAAGTTCAACTCAATTTAGTTATGTTCACTACTTCAATTTGTTCAGTTCAGTTCATTTGCTTTCAGTCGAAGAGAACATACTCTAAGTTATGCTCATCTAAAACTTTTTTTCCAAAATTTCTCCAATATCAAATTCAACTAATAATCCAAATCTGGTAAAGTTTCAAATAAAAAACAACCTCAATTAAAAGCGTAAGAGAGGCACCAAGAAGCAAAAGGTTTAAAATTGATCAAATTTTGTTCATGAGAAAGTTGAAAAAAGATCAAAGTTTGAATATCTAATAGCAGTGCAAATTAATTGTGTGGACAAAAAAAATACTTCCCCATGCACCTACAAAAACGGTCTAGCGCGTATAGTCCTTTTTAGGCATGAACAATGTTGGAAGCGTCACGTGCTTATGATGAGTGATATTTATATCACTCTAAACCTCTTATTTTCCTTTGATTTGAATCATTTTTCTCCATTATCTTGCAATTTATAGTTTCATTTTGCTCAATTCACGTTTTGTTAGTAATTGTAGCTCTTTTGTAGATTTTTAATCTTATCACTCATTTTCTATTACCTTTTCTATGCCATTTCATTCGTGTTGTATGTAGGTACTATCAAAGTAAGCTTTTGATTTACCTACAAAAGTCTAACAATGCATATACAAGGTTTAGAGCATGAGTAATGAAGAAAGAAAGACAAAAGAAGGTTAAGGATGCAAAATGCACCAAGTTTTCATCATGTTTTGCACAATGGTTGACTTCAAAAGCTCATATCTCACAAACTAAACATCATTTGGTAGTGATTCAAGTTGGAGATTGAAATTCATCTCAATAGCTTTCCAACAAGAGATCATTGATCACACGCTTGATTCCGACAAGAAACGAATGAGTTATAACCTTTACAAGTTCAACTATCCTGTGCTAACGGATAGGGTGATCGCCCGATCACCTTACTGATCGTCCGATCTCCCGCCCGATCACCCTGATGGATCGGGCGATCCATCTTGCATTTTCCCCTCAAAGTTCCTGCTTCGTGGTGATCAGACGGTCATTACTATGGATCGCTCGATCACGGCGGATTTGCGAAAATGTTTTTTTTTGTTTCCTTTTCCCTTTTTGCCCTTAGTTTGGGGTTGTATGAATACTCTTTTTAGCTAAACTTAGAAAAAAATTCTGATCTGCAAAAAGACCCTAGTTTGAGGGAGGGTTAGCCTGTATAGCTTAGTTTAGAGAGAAGAGGGAGAAAACTCAAAGAGAGATTGAAGATGGGAGATTCAAGGGTGACAACTTGTATTCAAAGATTCAACAGTTTATCAATGAGCATTTCTTACTCTATCTATTTTCTTTTATTGCTTTATCTTAATTGTTTTTCTTAGATTAATTATTCATGCTTAGTTTAATTATTTATGGTCAATTTTGTTTAGTTTAATGTTAGATTAATATTTAGTATCATGATATTAGTTGTTAATTTCACTAAATCTCTCATTTTTGTGTTTATGGAGTAGTTTGTTGGGTAGAGTTTGGGTGAAAACCCAACTATGGTTGATTTTGGGTGTTTGAATATGAAATTATGAGTTTGATTAGGCTTATTAATTGATTAATGGCATGACTACTATTTGCTTGCATTCTAGTTGGCCACTTGGATCTTTGTCTTATTGATGCCTTAGTCAAATCGAGAGAGGAGATTAAGGTTGACATTTATGCTATTATCTTGCTTAATTACTCATGAGAGTGAGAATTGAGTGAGGGTTTTGTGGATTGACATTGTGATTATCCCTTTGGTTGCATGTTTGAGACCATGAGAGTGGCTTAATTATGTGATCTAGGTAGTTTTATGTACCCTTGAAAGAGGGCTTAGAGCTAGTTTAGAGTCAATAACCTCAATTAGTTGCTTGCTTTTCTTTCCTCCATGTTTCACCCTTCTAATCCCTACATCATGATTGGTTGGTGTTGGATCCCTTTCCCTACTCCTATTTGATCTTTGGTACTTAGTTTAGTTCAATAGATTTTAGTTGGTAGTTGACACCTTTCAACTCCTTTCCGGCCTAACTTATTGTTCAATTAACACATATCGATGTTCCTTAGTCATTGTGGAAGAATGACCCTTGTTTATCACTTTTACTTAGTTTAGTGGTCTAGTTAGGTATTACTTTGATTTTAGGGAATTAGTAACCACCTATTTTTCCCTATATCAGCTTAGCACGGTCTACTCGTATGTACTTATGGACGCTTTATCTATTTGATTGAGCTCGCTTTTCCCCTCAAAGAAACTAAACTAAACGGTCAAATCATACCAGATATTGTAAAATATTCCCAATTCACATACTTTGGCCTTCTTTCTTTACTAATATATATATACTAGCCTTATATGCACACAATGTGTGCAAAAATTATATTATAGTAGTTTTGGTATTTTGAATCAGTTTTTTTTTATGTTATTTATTTATTGAGGTTGGGTGAGTGGGTTAGTGGGTGAGTGGGTGAGTGGGTGAGTGGGTGGTGGGTAGTGGGTAGTTATTTTTTGTGATGTAGTGGGATTGTGGGATGATTATAGGTGGTTTATTTATGCAATTTTTCTCATTAAATTATTTATTTTTTATGATAAATAATTTTTTTCTGTAAATTATTAATTAAACAACAAAGGGTAAATTAGGCAATACATTAAGTTTGGTGTCCCACCCTCTTCCCTTACAGTACAGAGATATATATATTGCAAAGTGTAAGCACGAGTTGCAATTCGCCACGTGTCACTCTCCATTCTTTACACTAAGATTTTATCAACGTTTCTCTCATAAAAAATACAAATTGTCCATGAGAAGTTTTGACCTGTGACCTCGAGTGTGGAAGATTAATGTTCTAACCATTGTGATATTACATTTTTGTTGATTCTTTTATCAATACTAATAATGATATTATATGTTTTCAATTAAAAACAATAATTAAGATACAATATTTTATTTACATTTATGAATAAAACTACTAATCTATGACTTTTTACTAACATCTTTCTATATCAAATTATAGTTATCTTAAAGTATTAAAAATATAAATCCCAGAGCATCGCCTGAATCTAAATACTAGTATTTAATAAAATCCTGCCATTATGCATGTAATATCTTATTAGATTATTGCCCATTTGTATTGTCAAATAAATTTGTTAAAAAATTACTAATATATAAAAGAACATTCATTTGAACATGTGCATGTCATGGTCACTTTAAATATGACACATATTAAGAGCATAAAAGTGACACACGTCACCACTAGAAATATTGAAGCCACATATGTTAATGTCATAAAATTTTCAATGAATCATATCATTATTATATTTGGATATATTGCAAATTGATATAGGGAATAATAAATACTACCTCTGTTTCATATGTATTGCAATATAGGGAGTTTTACATCTTCTAATACAATACTTTAAACGTTCTCTAATATTATTTTAGTAAAAATTATAGAAAAATTGATATAAATTAAGTATATATTGAGACAAATTTAACAAGATCCAACATGACTATATTTATCATTATGTATAAATCACAAAAAAAGTTCAAATAAATAGGATAAAAAGTCAAAGGTTGCAATAGGTATAAAACAGACCTAGTGTATAAATAGATATATACATTTACTAATCATGATCTATAAAATCCTTTATTGTCATGTTAATATTATAGACATAACTTTGTATTTGTTACTTTAGAAGATTTAGTAGAAGTAATGGTCAAGGAGTGAGGATGGGAGATTGTTTTAAGGAAAAATTGTGAATAACCACCTGCACGATACACCTATTTCAAAATAACCACCCCATCTTTGTTTGTGTTTAAATAACCACCTCTCATTTCCTTAACCTTTTCAGATACCCACCTGTTAACGGAATTTTCTAACGCCGTTAAGTGTGATGCCCAAATTTTTACTAAATTATCCTAACTCCCTCCAAAATTTCACTAATTACCTTACTAATCTATAATTTGACCGGTCAAATCATGATTAACATTTTAAAAATCTTTTTTTATTCAATTTTACAATTTTTTAAACTATATATTTTTGATATATGACACGGTAATGGACACAAATTTTGAGACAATATTTAATCGCGTTTTTAATCCTCAAGACGACATTTTTTCGAAAAACGGACACCTACATATGCCCTTTAAGGGCACAAATTTTGAGATTTCCTACGAAACGAGTACATTCAAGCCGGCTTTTCGGGCACGTACTTCGAGACGCCTTTTTCTGACAGAATGCAAAGTTTTTTCGAAAAACGGACACCGGCTTGTAGGTACGGCGGTGTCCGTTTTTCGAAAAAACGTGTTCCATCCAAAAAAAATATCTCGAGTACGTGCCCGAAAACCCGGCTTGTAGGTACTCGTTTCGTAAGGAATCTCAAAATTCGTGCCCATAAAGGGCGTACGATGGTGTCCGTTTTTCGAAAAAACGTCGTCCTGAGTATTAAAAACGCGATTAAATATTGTCTTGAAATTTGTGTCCATTACCGTGTCATATATCAAAAATATATAGTTTTAAAAATTGTATAATTGGATAAAAAAATATTTTTAAAATGTTAATCATGATTCGGTGTCCGTTTTTCGAAAAAACTCTGTATTCCGTCCGAAAAAGCGTCTCGAAGTACGTGCCCGAAAAGCCGGCTTGTAGGTACTCATTTCGTTGGGAATCTCAAAATTCGTGCCCAAAAAAGGGCGTACGGTGGTGTCCGTTTTTCGAAAAAACGTCGTCTTGAGTATTGAAAACGCGATTAAATATTGTCTCGAAATTTGTGTCCATTACCGTGTCATATATCAAAAATATATAGTTTAAAAAATTGTAAAATTGAATAAAAAAAGATTTTTAAATTGTTAATCATGATTTGACCAGTCAAATTATAGATTAGTAAGGTAATTAGTGAAATTTTGAAGGGAGTTAAAAAAGTTGAACCCTAAAACTAACGGTGTTAAGATTTTCCGTTAAGAGGTGGTTATTTCAAAACGTGAACATAAGTAGAGGTGGTTATTTAAATGCAAAACAATTTGGGGTGGTTATTTTGAAATTGGTGTATCTGACAGGTGGTTATTCACAATTTATCCTTGTTTTAATGAAGAAAGCCTTCTCTATAAAATAACCAAGACATATCCTTCTCTTGGAAAGAAGATATACGATTTTTCATCTAAAAAACCCAAGCAAAATATGTGAAATATTAGATGCACCTTCTGATACAAGTCAAGGTCCAAATGAAAGTCCAAAGTCCAAAGTCAATACATGAAGATGAGCCTATTTGTTTGGTCCTGGAACCTTTTGGTTTCAAATTAAATTCAAACTCTTCCTTTGTGTCCATGATTACTTGGGAAGATGATCCAAGTCCATGAACCTTATGAAGGGAGTCTGTAGCCCATGTTTTGGATTACATTAAGAGTTTTAGTTATTTTAATTAAGTCATTTAAATTTCAGCAAATAAAAGGGCCGAATTTCTCCTTATTTTTGGTCCATATTAGGGTTTGAGTCCTTGTGTTCCAAGTATTGCAAGTTGTAGTTGAGTTGTAATATTCCCTAGGATTGTGTTCACACTAGGCGTGATTTAAGGAAGATTAGGGTTGATTATTTTCGGTCCTTATCTTAGATATCTTTTCCTTATCTTTTCCTTTATTCTCTCCTAGATTTTAGGGATTATTTAGCAAGTTGTTAAGATTGTAATCTCTTAAGATTCTTGGCTGATTTTCGCCTATGTAGGTGCTTGGAGGACATGTTTATTCTTGTCATATTATTATATAAATACATGACATGCCCCAATACAAGGGTATGTGTGATTTATCAAAAACTTGTGTTTAAGAACCTAAAAGTTGCCCTATTAATTTTGGACATTAAATTGATTTTCAGGAGTGTTATTTAATTTATTGTTTAATCTACTTAATTGCAGGTGTGGTTTAAGTGAGGTTAAAAGTTAATTAAAACTTTCAGGAGTGTTAGTTTTAATTTCCATATCCAATTTCAATACAAATTTCAGACTTAGCTTTAAGTTTAAGATCCTTGGCTTTGGATTACTTGAGTGTTACTTCTTGAAGTTGCATTCATATCAATTCTCTTGGAAAGAAGATCTATGATTTTTCATCTAAAAAACCCAAGCAAAATATGTGAAATATTAGTTGTACCTTCCCTCCTCCATGGCAACTTATTCTAAAATCTGTATTAGTTGGGGGCACCCAACCATTAGAGGTATCAACAATCATCCATCATGATTGGAACTGCCTGCTGAGCTCCCGCTCACACCACCAGAAAGAAGGCCACACCTCTAAGTTGAAGGCCACGCCATCGGAGCCGCCGCTTGTTCTCCTGTTCAAAGAAGGCATCATCACCAAGAAGAAGGCTTTCCCATTTATAAGCCAAACTAGGTTATAGACCCATGCAAAATGCACGGGATGTATTTTTTGAATTCAATGTATTCATCTTTTAAATGGTTGCATTAAAAGTTAAAAAAATTAAAGTAGTTTATATTTATGATATATTTCCTATAATCATGTACAAAAATGGATGAATAAGTAATAAAATATTGATGAAATAAGAATTGTTACACAATAATAAGGTACTTTAGTATAGTTAAATAAAATAACAAATATGATATCATCTACTTGGATGAAAGAAGAAAAAAATGACACATCTAATTAAATAGACAATGATCATTGCATATATGATTGTACTTATTGATCTACAAAGCTTTATTAAAAATCTTAAGCTTTGAAAATTTATTTAGACATAAATTGATCTTAATTAAGCTTAATGATTATTGATTGATGAATATGAAAAGATATTTAAACTAAAAAAATATTCTGAATTTGATATCAAAAAGTTAATTTAATATATGTGCATGCTATTTAACATGTTCATTTTTAATATATCTCATTAGTATCTTCTCATTTTCTACTTTTTGAAAATTTACTACAAAAGAAAAACAGATGATGCATTTTATAGAAATTTTTTTATTGAAAATGGTATGATCTCATATTGACGATTATATAAAAGTGGCTTATAAAATTATTCTCAATAATTAGTGTTATTTCTATTATCTCTATTCAATCGATACTAAATAAAAATATGTACTCTCTTCGTACCAAAATACTCTTGACATTCACTCCCGTGCATAATCTATCTATATATATTAAAACGCGTAAGCAAGGGTTGCAGCTTTCCATGTGTCACTCCATGTCAGCGTCACCACTGTAAAGTAATGGGTTTTGAACACTCGGTCTATTAAAATGCAAGTAATGGGTTTTAAACACGCGACTTATTAGTTGTAATGTCATAGGCTCTACCACCAAGCCACATCCCTTTTTGTTGTCATCTTGTAATTAAGAATTTCTTTTGCCTTGATTTAGCTTTGTGTAAATTAAAAAGACCTCATTCATTGCAATTTTAGATTTTCCTTTAAGATTGTTATTTGATTATTATATTATACCATCAAAATTTAATATTGAAAAAATCTATAAGGAATTTTTGTTTTTTGAACAAGCAAGAAGAAATATTATAGCTCAGGCATACGCCCTAAAGTCCCCTTAATCAGAACAAACAACTAGGTTGGACTCTTCATCATAAGGAAACTAAAATCAACTAACAAGTAAAGATCATCTCCCACCAAACTATATCCTCCCTACTCAAATTTAAAGGCAAATAAGCATTAATTCTAGCTACTACATCACTTTTAATTCTACAAGAAACCCTATCATGCCTCTGAACAATAGCACTCCACACATATTCATTCCTAACAAACCATATACCATACATAGCTGCATTGACACAAGTGATTAAAACCTGCTTGTGGAACTTCAAAAGTTGCCTTCTGCCAGCCCATCTATACCAAAGGAACAGAGTCTTATCCCTCCAACTAAGATTAAGACGGTTTAGAATAGCCTGCAGAATTCTGAAACTGAAATCACATTGAAAACACAAATGGTTATGAGTTTCAATGCAAGACCCACACACAACACAAGTATTACTTTCAGTCACACCCCCACTAGCCAATTTATCCCTAGTATAAAGACTGCTCTGAATAGCCAACCAACATACAAATCTATGCTTAAGAATAGACCATCTGTACCAAATGAACCTGTCCCAACCACATCTAGGAGAATCACCAACAAGCAACTTCCAAACCTTACTATTCTCATACCTTTGAAGCTGCATAATGATAGGAACAGTAAAGAAGCTTTCAGCCTGTCCTTTATATCACAAACAAGTTTCTAATACCAACTTGCAGAACTAGGAGCTTTATACTCCCACCAGACAACCCCCTTGATATAAACAGAGTTAATCCATCTTATCCAGAGTGTATCTTGCTTCTTAGCAATAGCCCAAACAAGTCCACCAATTTGCCTAAAACCAAGTCCTCCAACTTTGTTTGGCAAACAAGTCTGATTCCATGCCACATTACCAGACCTAGAGCTAAAATACTCACCACTCCACATAAAAGATCTACAAATTTTCCACAATCTTATTAATCACTCCTCTGGGAATGATCAAAATCTGCTCCCAATAAGTGTGTAAGCTCATAAGAACAGGATAAATGAGTTGAGATCTAGCAGCATAGGACAAGTTTCTAGTACTCCACATCCTGATTCTGCTAATCATCTTATCACACAGCACGTTACACTCAACATTACTAATTCTCTTAGAGCAGATAAACATACCCAAATAGGTAAAAGGAACAAAACCAAGAGAAACCCAATGAAGATCACGGGACGTTTCGAATAAAGAAGAAAAATTCTTATTATTTCTAATTTATTTGTTATTTGTTAGAATTATTAGTCAAATAAAACGGAATCATTCTTTGAGAAAGAACCAATCAAAGAATTTTATTATATCCCTTTTCAGATTGTTCTGGTTTGTCTGGTATTTCGTAGGAAGACATACAATATCCTCTGTATCTAACCATCCTGCATACCAGATGTATACACAGCAGTTTTTTGCTTATTCATATTCAGGCCAGAAGTCTCGGAAAACAACTTACATCCCTGGAGGATCGCGTAAGTAGAACCAAATTCACCCTTACAAAACTGAAGCACATCATCAGCAAAGGTCAAGTGATTTAACTTGATAGAAGAGCACCCAGGATGAAATTTAAAACCATTCCTCAGACCCACAAATTTCATAAACCTAGCCAAATATTCCATGCATATCACAAACAATAAAGGAGAACTAGGGTCTCCCTGTCTCAATCCTGTCTAAGGTTCAAAATACCCATACAAGTTTCCATTAATCATCAATGAGCATCTAGTACTAGTAACACAAACCATCACCAATTCAACAAACTTCACAGGAAATTTAAGACAGACCAACATCTCTCTCAGAAACTTCGAGCCTATAGTATCACAAGCCTTCTTCATGTCCATCTTTATCATGCAGCTTGGACTTCCACCATTCCTACCATAACCTCTAAGAAGATCTTGACAAATCATAATTATTTACAATACATCAACCTTGTATAAAAGCTCCTTGATTATCAGAAATAATCATAGGAAAAATATATTTAATCTCATACACAAAATTTTAGATATAATTTTGTATATGACTTTACAACATGCAATGGGCCTAAAGTCAATCACAGAATTAGGGATTTTACATTTAGGAAAGAGAGCCAGAACAATTGCATTTATTTCTCTAAGCATTTTTCCACTATGAAAAAAGCAATAACTGCTTGAGTTACCTGAGGGCCAAAAATGCCCCAATTATCTATGTAGAAATGAGCTCCAAAGCCATCATCTCTAGGAGACTTATCTCCATGAATAGAGAAAATAGCTTATTTGACTTGCTCTGGAAGAATAGGAGCTAAAAGAGAAGCATGAACCTCCTCTGCCACACAAGGTCTAAGATCAATAATCTCTTGTACTACCCCCATCCTATCCACCATTTCAGTTCCCAATAAGGACAAATAATAATCCAGGAAAACATCTTTAACTAGATCACGAGAATCCACCCAATTACCATTCATATCACAAATACCATACACATTATTTTGGACTCTTCTTTGCTTTATAGCCTGGTGAAATAACTTGGTGTTGTCATCACCATCTTTAATCCAGTCAGCCCTTGCTCTCTGCCTCAGAAACTCAACATACTGCTTATGAACAGACTGATAGTGAACAGCAGCCTCCTGTTCCTCTTTCCACAAATCCAAATTAAATATATCACTAGCAGCCTCTTTTGATAATCCACCAGCCTTTTCAAAGCCAGAGCCTCCTGAGCTTGTATATCCATACTATCCCTGCAGAGATTCCTAAGAGCTTTCTTTGTTACTTTTAGTTTAGAAACAACAGAAAACATTTTAGAACCACCAACTACACCATTCCAGATCCCCTCAATAGCAGAATTAAAACCTGCCATGTCCTTCAGATATCTGAAATATTTGAAAGGCCTCCTCCTCAACTGCACATCTTGCACAAAATGAACAAATATAGGAGTATGGTCAAAATTACCTTCAGGAACAAACCTAACTTCAGCATTTGGGAAAGTATCACACCAATTGCTACTGATGAGAATCCTATCCAATTTACAAAATGCTCTATCCTCCCCTTGTTGTTTATTACTCCAAGTGAAAAATTGACCTACACCTTTTAAATCACTGAGACCACAATAAAAAAAACACAACTCCTAAAAGCTTCAGTTTCCCAGAATGACACCACAGAGACAATTCTCTCATCACAGTTCAAAAGACAATTAAAATCACCAGCTACAAACCAAGGAGCAACAATCATACTAGCAAGCCCCCTGAGATCATTCCACAAGCTAACCCTTCCCAAAGCATCATTAAAAGTATAGACAAAGGTACACCTAAACTCACAGTTCTATTTTGCCTAGGAGACACCATACAATGAATCAACTGATTTGTAATTAGACCAAAAGAAACTGAAAAAGAAAGAGGGTTCCAAGCTACTACAACTCTCCCACCATTATGGTAACTTGAATTGGAACTGAAACACCACCCTCTAAACGCATTTGAGTAAAGTGAACTCATATTAATAGGTTTCACTTTAGTTTCCAAGAGGCAAACTAATCCCACAGCGTGAGTAAGAAACCTCTTAATTCTACATTGCTTATGATGATTATTCACCCCTTTCACATTCCAGACCACTACCTTATCCATAAGGAATAGGAAGGCTTCCACCCCCCTCATCCATCTCCTTATGAGTTTCAATACCAGCCTCAACATCCCATCTCAAAGCATCAAAAAAATTAGTAACATTCACCTTAGGAGCAATAGGATCCTGTACTTTCATAGCATTCTTAGGTCTAGTAAAACCATCAGTAGTATACACCACATTCTGAACACCTTCAGGTTTCTCAATCACTTGCTCAACCTTTTTAGGAACCCATATCTGTCTGTTTCCTCACATCAACATACTTCCTACACTCTGCCCCATCATAGAGCATTTAACAGGTCACCACTCATATTCAACCTCAACACAAGTCACAAAACTGTTTTCATTTATAAAAACAATCTGATCAGGAAACTCATGAGTAACCTGCATCTCAATCAAGATTCTTGCAAAAGACAGTCTATCTCTATTTTTGATTGCTAGATCAACCTTGACGGGCTTCCCCAATCCACCCACAATTTTAAACAGACTCCTCTCACCCCAATATTTGAAATCCAACTTCAATCTCACCCAAGTAGGAACAATCTTAAAATCATCCTTAGTAAACTCTATTGTTGGTCCTATAGAACTTCTAAGTTTACTACAAGAGGGGGGGGGAGGGTGAATTGTAGTAAAGACTATTGTGGGCTATTTTTGCGGAATTAACAAGTTAAAATGAAATAAAGAGAAGTTAAAACAAAGAACACTAGAACTGCTTTTAAACAAGATCTTATTCCTGTTTTCTCTGGGAATAAATCTTGCCCTTTTATTTATAATAGTAACTTACACCCTATTATAAACAGCAACTCTCTCTGTTCCTCTAGGAACTGGTTCCCAGTCACCTTGTTCCCCCTGAACACGTGACATTCTCTCTTGACTTCACTCGAAGTCTTCTCTTTCTCTTTCCTCTCTTTCCTCTCTTTCTCTCTTGAATGTAGAAATTTTCTCACAAAATTTCACTCACCCCAACTCAGATTAACGGTATACAATGAATTGTTGAAGAGAATAAAACCGAAATAACTTTCTAAAAGATTTACACAATTATCGTAGAAAGTATTAAGAACTAAAATTGAGTTCTTCTTAATTTATATAGCTGTGATGAATCTTCAACGGTCTTCTTCAGCTTCTTTGTAGTGGACGCAAGTTTTTAGGCATTATCTTCCACCTTCATAGCCGTTATGGACCATGTTAAGGCCACGTTCCATGATCGTGTGTTTGCACAGTTTGAATGAGTCTTCGAGTCTTCCACGATCTTCTCAGCAGCTCTTGACTTGGTCTTTGGCAGTTTAGGATATATGTTTGATGTGCGGTTAGCTGAGATCATGGCCCCTAGAATCTAGGACCTCAACCCATCAATTCAGCCACGCATCATCGCCAGCTCTTCAACGTCTATTTTTCTGTAAACCATTAACAAACTCAACTTATATTATGGAATCCAATGTTCCATAATATTAGAATATTAATTCTACACAAAATAGCTAAATATTCTATTTTCCTAAACAACTTAATTTTGGTTATTATTAAACCAATTCTCCATAAGTTAATTTTAGGCAAAATAAAATAAATAATTAAATAAAACTATATAAATAATTACATAAAGAAAAAATAATTAAAAACTAAGTTAAAAACTATTCATTTGTCATCATCAAAATAACGAGTACAATAATATTTCCCCTTTTTGATGATGGCAAATAAGTTGGCAAAAAAAATTTCTATCCTAATTCTAAGTCTAAAGTAAAGTCTAAAACGAAAAGTCTACGGCTAAGTCTAAACTCAATTTGGACTAGGAACTGGATCCACTAGAAACAGAGACAATCAGAAAGGCTCTAGGAACTAAGTCAGACCAGAAAATGTTTTTAGATAGCCAACTAGTCTTTTCCCCCTTTTGTTATCATCAAAACTAAGTTATGTCCCTGCAGCACTAAAGAGTCAACAGTCTAGGCATCAATTAGAGTAGCTCAAACAGTCATCTCATAATATTATCCATCCAAACACAAGCAAGTACGAAAAGAAAAAGCATGTGCAAGCAAAAAGGATCAGATTGAGCATATCACAAGAGCAAGGAAAGAAGAGTTCAGAATGATCTGTGTCAAAAGAAGACACGCAAAAAGGAGAAAAAAAAAATTGTTCAACCAGATACTACAAACCCAAAAAAAATTATCCAGTAAATCATTGTTTAAAGAGAGGGGGGAAATTATGGTTTGGGGAGTTTGAAGATGTTTGAGACAACCGAGTCAATCTTGGAAATCACTGCATCCACCTTGTTCCTGATCCCCGTGTCTGCCTGCTTGATGGCGGCTAGAGTCTCCTGCTGCTGTGTATCAAGAGTAAAAACTGACTTCTCCAGGACATTGATCCTTGTGTGCATAAGTGTCAGAGACTCCCTAATTTCCCTCAGAATCCCATGACATCCAGTGGTAGATATGAGAGGAAAATCCACTGCAGTTGAAGGAACCTGATCCTCATCCAGATTGATCGTTTCAGCATGACCCGGATCCTGGTCCTTAAGAGACTTACCCCCAGCCAGTCTCTGGCTCTTCCTAACAGATCCCTCACCAGCTTCTTTGTAGTGGACGCAACTTTGTAGGCATTATCTTCCACCTTCATAGCCGTTATGGACCATGTTAAGGCCACGTTCCATGATCGTGTGTTTGCACGGTTTGAATGAGTTTTCGAGTCTTCCACGATCTTCTCAGCAACTCTGGACTTGGTCTTTGGCAGTTTATGATATATGTTTGATGTGTGGTTAGCTGAGATCATGGCCCCTAGAATCTAGGACCTCAACCCATCAATTCAGCCACGCATCATCGCCAGCTCTTCAACGTCTATTTTTCTGTAAACCAATAACAAACTCAACTAATATTATGGAATCCAATATTATATAATATTAGAATATTAATTCTACACAAAATAGCTAAATATTCTATTTTCCTAAACAACTTAATTTTGGTTATTATTAAACCAATTCTCCATAAGTTTATTTTAGGCAAAATAAAATAAATAATTAAATAAAACTATATAAATAATTACATACAGAAAAACTAATTAAAAACTAAGTTAAAAACTATTCATTTGTCATCATCAAAATAACGAGTACAACAATATTCCCCCTTTTTGATGATGGCAAATAAGTTGGCAAAAAAATTTTCTATCCTAATTCTAAGTCTAAAGTAAAGTCTAAAACGAAAAGTATTAAAAGAAAGTATTTTCGTGAGCCTACAGCGCGCCATGTAAGATATTTCAAATTTTTATATTTTACTCCCTCCGTCCCATATTAATCGCAACAATAACTTGTGCACATAGTTTTAGGAAGTTAATAAAGTAGGGTGTATGTTATATTAATTTATTGTAAAAGTTGATGTGATAGAATTTGATGTGGTACTTTTAGCAAGTTAATAGAGTGTGTGAGTAATATTTTAATATTTTTCACATAAATCAATGAATGAGTGGTGTATATTAGTTGGGTGATATATATAAAATATTGGTCGGTCCATGGCTAAAATAGAAGTTTTGCAATTAATGTAGGACAACCATATATGAAAAATGTTGCAACTAATATGAGACGGGAGTATTAAACAAATAGTGAGTGAAATATAGAGTTAAAGATAAAGTTTAGTTTTAAGTACAGTTCTAAAGATAATCATCATATATAAAAGTTACAGTTTATCTAAAACAATACTAATATTAATCGTCATACATAAATTAACAATAACTTTTGTTAATAATTCAAAATATTATGATGTTTAATTTATAGCATTGAAGTCACTTTGAAAAATATTTCAAAATAAGATCCATAAGTCATACACTTACACAATCTATAAAAATATTATAGGTCGTTACCCTTACAACTACATAGCTGCGTTCAAGCATAAATATAAACTTTAAACTAGTTTGTGGCCCGGCGATGCCCCGGGTCTATTTTTTATATTAATTGAGTTAAAATAATATCTTCATTGATAATAATTTTTTATTTTTAAAAATAAAAATTTAAGGGCATAATTTTATAACAAATTAACCAATCTAAAAAGATCGTGAAAGATTGTAATGAAAGAAATTTCTTTACTTTTTCCCAAAGTTAGATTAAGGTAAAAGGAAATGAAGACTAAGAAAATGAAATAATTCATCTCATCTATATTATGCATTTGATTGTAATTTAATTCTTGATTGTCATTTCAACTCCCATAATAATATTTTTATTTGTGATAAGAAAAAGTATTAAAAGTGTGGTAGAGTAGTGATTATAACTCTTAATTTCACTTGCGGATTTCATGAGTTCAAAACTCCATATTGATAACCTTTATAATTTAGTCTTTCTTGATTGTCATTTAAACCTCATAATAATATTTATATTTTTGATAAGAGAGCATTAAGAGTGTGGTAGCGCAATGGTTAAAACTCTTAGTTTCATATGCGGAGGTCATAGGTTCGAAACTCCATATAGACAATATTTATAATTTATTTTTTCTTTGAAGAGTGTGGTAGCACAATGGTTAAAACTCTTTATTTCATATGCGAAGGTCATGGGTTCGAAATTCCATATTGATAACATTAATAATTTTTCTTATGACAATGACATGGATAAAATGTAATTGAAAAAGGGGATAGCGCCACGTGGTGGACTGAAATGCTTGGTTACGCTTTTTAATATATATATAGATATCAATTAGCAACAACCTTTTGTGTGATGCTTATGGCTTCTTGATGTGCTTCACGGTTTCATCTCTTCCCATGACTTTCTCACTCAAATTTAACTCACCTTAGATTTTCTGTTGTTGAGAGATGAAGTTCAATGGATTTAGTTGATATGGATTTCTACGAAGGAAAAATAGACGGATGTCTGTTAGTTGGTATGGATTTCTAAGAAAAACATAACTTGTTGGTATTTATTTTACATTTCGCGACTCCTTGGTATTTATTTTGAAAAAGTGCTAAAACCTTTGTATTTTCCGATAATTTATCCTAAATATAACTATTAAAGGTATAAAATTATTGGTAAGTCGAATATTAAAGGCACTTAGGCGGTTTTTGGTGCAGTTTGGTTTAGAAATTTAATTACCCAACCCCAAAACGCAAATCGCGATTTGGTAAAAAACGCAAGCCAACCCATTTTTTTAGCCCATAAAGCAATCCAAATGCACCAAAACAATAAATAGTAAGGGGATTCCCGTCGTATCTTTGTTAAATAGTAATAAGAGAGCAAACACGAGTTACTTTACAAAGTATTCAAAAAACAATTTAACAAAAACAAATCTATAAAAGGTAATCTAAATTTAAGAGGATTTCCTTATAAATTTCCAAAATTACATGTTAACATTTCCTTATAAAAGCTATAAAATTACAATTTTGAGGTGTTTTCTATGTGTTATGCTCACAATTTTCAAATTTTTTAGAGAGTTCTCCCCATCTTATTTTCAGTTCAGTTCAGTTCAACTCAATTTTGTTCAGTTCAGCTCTCGACGATACTTTTACTCGCACATATCACTATTCAGTTCAGTTCAGTTCAGTTTAGTTGTTTTATACCGAATAGAACAGGCCCGAAGAATAGGATGTCTAGTTTTAGGTCTAATACATACCCTGCCGTATCTTTGTTTGTCCCTTTTTATATAGTTCTTATTAAGTTATACTAAATAGGCCTAGGGCCACCAGCCTGCCTGATTCATGATCTGATCTCGCATGTTTCCAACCTACAAAGTCTGAGGTCGTCCAATTTGATCCCTGATTCGACCTACTCTCCGCCTTGAGAAGGGTTTAGTTTAATTCCCAATAGTCTGGTCAAATAACTGTCGGTGTAGAGTGAAATCCAGATTTAGTCTGACTAAATAACTGTTGGTTTAGAATGTAATCATCATTTAGTAACTAATGATGTCTTAATGGTGTTATCCCTCGTCAATTTCTAGTTCAATTGGTAAGGCATTGCTAATAACTGACAAAAGTATAATTAGAGCGAACCTAAGCCAAGTTGGTGTGGAGGTTAATATGGCATTTCAAAGATGCATTAACTCTTTGATTTGTGAGTGAAAGGGAGAGACCAAGAGATTAAGTGTGTAACATCTATTGGATGTGAACCGCCTATTCATATGGGTCGTGTAATACCATATTGTACAACAAGAAGTCAAGAAGTGACAAATAATGGGGACCTTGGTTCATCATCTAGCAGGCAAATGACCCCACATTTGCATAATTCCCTGTGTAGATATTTGGCCATACACCTAAAAGATTCTGTGTCACATAAAAAAGTGGATTTTGATGCACCCATTGTAATATTTCCACTTCACTTCCCCAATCGAACGGGCACTTTGAAATTGCCATTGGTTTATCTTGGTTTATTGCAGCTAATTCAGATATTGTTGGACCCAAGTCCATTTTAAATCTCTGGGTCTATTTTTTTACAAGCTCAATGACTACGAGTTAAATTCAGTTTAAATGAGCGGTGTGGTTAGGGTTGGTCTGGTTTAAATTATGGTGCCATTTCGTCCGAAAAAAGGCCCAGTTATTTGCCTTTTAATTTGGTTTATTTCTCAAACTATACAAATCCGTATATATAAATAATTGGTTACTAATTAACACAATTTGCCAACAAAAATAACTCTAAACAACTAATAGGTGTTCTTAAACGCATCACTAATTTGATGTTTTCATGTATAATTATTCGTCAATTGATAATTTTTACTCATTTCATTTTTCAATTGGTCTAGTGGAAAGGATTATACCCTTCCAACCTCAAGGTTGGAGGTTCAATCCCCACTAGGGGCACTTTGAGGGTAGGGATTTCCCTTACGCTCCCCCCTACTCTCAAGTGCCTGGCCCAATAGAACATGAGCGGGGTCTGGGCCACTTCTCCTTACCAAAAAAAATGAGTAAAAATGTGAATGGGAGCTCTTTACTCTAGATGCTCGGGAGTAAAATAGATATTTTGACTGACCCTGATTAAGACCTTAGCATGAGAAAACATCGACAAGAATATGATTATATATTAGATAATGTTGCCTCTTTAATAAAGCAACTCATGGCTCATGAATCTCTTGTTATTACCATAGCCTAAATTAACTTACTAATATTTCCCTTTCTTTTTGTCTTTTTTCTACCAATTAACCATTTTTTTTATTAAATAATAGTTCCCATCACACATTAGCAATTCAATTAGAAAATAGAGACGGAGGGAGCAAGATTGACAACAGCCACAGTAACCTTTAGGAGGGTACAACTTCTGCAAAGATTGAGGAGAATTCGTTATTGTATAGAGGCAAAGAAAGAGACCTTGAAAGCTAGGAATCTTAATTTATTTTGGTCCTCTTTTACACTATTTGGTTTATTATTTTATTACAGTTGTCACAAATGTGACCAGATTAATTGCCTAGTCTCTAAGTTTTTTTTTTCAATCCTTGGACAGAAATTAACATTAAATCATTGACTACACAAAAAAAATGAATCGAGAGTCGGTATTAAAAAGTTAACAATTTTGTGTTAATAAATTTTTTTCAGGAGCCATTGCAATGTTCTTAGAGCATCTAACTCATCAATGACGATATTCGTCATATTATCTCATCTTCAACCTAGTCCACTTTACTTATGTCTATCGAAAGGCTAATTAGTCTGTTAAATCCAGCATGGTTCACTAGGTTCAACTATAAAACAATCATAGAAAAGAAAGGAAAGAAAAAAGAGGAAATACCACAAAGGAAAAAATGGTTTATTTTAAAGACGCGCATATATAGTAGAAAGCAGATATTAATTATGTAAAACTCAAAAATTAGAAAAAGAAACAAAGGAAAAATAGTTTGAAGCAAAGTTGTGGAAGATCTAGTTGAATTTGTAAAAAGAGTGTAATCATCCTACGCTCAGGTGAACATGAGCATGGCGAAGATTTTTTAGTTTTATCCTCTGATCTGATATTTTTAGAATCATAATAGTCCTTTGTAACTTTTCGATCTTTTGAATACTTAGATGTACAATTGCTAATGAAAATTAAGATTCTTTGTTCATGAATATATTAGTACTAAATATTTGAGAATTAACAATAGCTTTAATGGGATATTTAATTACTTAATTGATATTTTTTAATTAAAATGAAAGAAAATTCAAAGTTAAGTGCCCTGAGGTTTTCCCTAACCCAAGTTTAATGCCCCTTGTTGTTCATGTTTCATCTTTAGTAATTCAACTATATAACCTGGAGGTTGGAAGTGTTAAATTTTTGTAAGGGTCAATTTAATACTTAATTTTAAGAATTATGAAATTAGTGTATTAAATCAATAGAATACGATAAAACAGAGTAATTCATAATGACTAACTCTAAATAATGCATTTTTATAGCAATAACTATTCTTTTTGATGGCTATATTTTCTCCTCATTAACTGTACTCAATATTTTCCCCCAAAACTAGGGTTTACTACTCAAAATCGTAAAAATTATTGGTGAAATGAATTAATTAGAATTAGTTAGCGCTAATTATTTTGTATAATTATATTATACTAAATTAAAACGTTAATCACATGATTTATAAACATTTAAATATTAGACTATGCATGTGACTTAGACGAAAAGTTTGCATTGTTAGCGCTCATGTCACTAAAGTTGGATTATTTTGTAACCTCGATTCACCAAAGTTGGAATATTAAAAACTCAAGGCACGAATCTTGAATTAAGACGAGCCTCATGGCACTAAACTTGGAATTCTAGAATGAAATGCTAATTTCTATCAGCTGATAAAATATTCAATTGTTTTGACCCGCCGGATTATAGATTTTGGAACCTTAACTACTTCCTCCGCTGCTTTTTAATTGCAACAAAGGGAATTTTTATGTCTCACAAATAATACCCCTTTGTTGCAATCAAAAAGAAACAGAGGAAGTAATAAGTTTGAATATTTAATCAACAATTTTGGAACTTCAACTAATAATCAATTTGAATATAGGATCTCATCTATAGATGTACAATCATGACAAAAGTAGCAAGGAGACACAACCCACTAGCTATAATACTCAAATGGCTAGCCATATCATGGACGACCCATTGGTTGCATAGGTTCCACAACACCCAACTTCAGACTGTCTATTTTCTATATAACCGTTGCCAGCTGACCAGGAAGAAGGGAATAAACTTCAACATCATGCTTCCTACCCTTCCTTGTAGGAGTTTGATCATTGTTCCATTGATTGGGCGTTAGATACTCCAGGAAGTCATCATATCCTTCGGTGAGGTATCTCCATATACACTCTCCCTGCTGCTACATCTATCATCCTCTTGTCTATGGTTCTTTACCATTAAACAAAAAATCTAAGTGACGAATAAATTTCGAGACCATGGTTTGGACACAAACGCTAAAGAGATTAAAACTCTCTGAACATTCGAAGAGATATTCTTCTTGCTCTTGACTAAATTCTTGAATGATTTTATGTTGCAAGTCTGTAGTTCGAGAGTAGGGATAAAATCTGATAAGGAATGCCTTAGTAAGATCGTCCTATGTAGTGATCAATTACATTAATCGGTTGTAGCACTCTAAAGCCTTCTCGATTCTCGTTAAGTAAAAACCCAAAGACGGAGAGACATTTATTGATTTCTGAATAGCATAACACTAGAGTAAATGTTGCAAGTAGTCATGAGCTAGGCTCTTTATCTTTCAACCCACTACTGATTGTTATGTACCATGTTGATCTCTAACCGAACGAAAGTCACCTTAGCTTGGTCATGCCGTATGCCTTTGGAAAGATCTTCAAGTTTAGTTTCTAGTCCAATTGTTATAGGATCAATATAAAAAGTACATCATGAGATATGATCAAATGAGTAGACATGACTCATTCTCCACACTTCTCATAATGAGTTTCTACCTCGTTTTAGCTCAAATCTGAATCCAATGATGAGCAAGATAATTCTTATCCAATTTAAGTTTCTTATGATCTTAAATTTCAATCTTGTCCAATCACACTCCAAATACGCTCTTGATGCTAGAAATTCGTCAAAAACATATCAAATAGGATTATAATAGAAGAAACCAATTTTATTATGCAATATGTATTTAATAATGAACCTATATGGTTCAAAATTCAATCTAAATAATGCACCGAAAATCGATCATATGCAAATGTCATACAACACAAAGCCATAACTTCCTCCACGCATCGACCCTTTAAAAAAGCTTTAGCTTAACATTTTATGAACTGATGCCATTGAGAAATTACTTACCTATGCTAAGATCCCAAAGGAAGTGTAGACTAACAAAAAGGGCCATGATTATGTGAAAGCCATTAACTTGGCAGAACATTGTAGCGTTATAACTTAAAACTAGTTTGTGGTCCCGATAATATTCTGCGTCCAATTTTATGTCTAATTGAATTAGAATAATATTCTTCATCGACGATTTAATATAATCCCCCCCTACCCCGGTTTTCCCCTCAAAAAAAATATTCTTCATCGACGATTAATATTTCATTTTTAATAATTAAAAATTAGACAAATATTTTAAGAACTAATTAAACAATTAAAAGGTTCATGAAATATTGTAATTAGTGATATCTATTCACTTGTTACCAAATCTTGATTAAGGTAAAAGGAATTGTTAAGTGCAATTTCACAACAAAAGGGATATGGATTTGTGGTAGTGGCTATAACGTTCCAACTAAGAGGTTGTATGCTCAAAACATATTACTTGCATTTTGGAAACATTGTAAAAAAAAAAGTTATCGTGTACAATGGTGATGCTAACATGAGATGACATGTGGCAAACTGAAAACCTAGTTTTTAGTCCCCGGCGATGCTCCATGTACTAATTAGTACATGATAAATTTTAGTAATTTGGTACAACTAATAAAATTATATGGGCTGGACATACATAAGTGGAAGATAGATAAATCAACTTATCCTTAATATGTATTGAAATATTGTATTTTTAGGGCCTTTTATGTTAGGCTGAATATAACTAAATTGAAATTAGCTGAATGAAACCGAATTGAATTGAACTCAACTAAACGCAACTAAAAGTTAATATATAAAAGATAAAAATTTAGAAATTAATAATCAATAAAAACAAGGAAAAATTGTATCTTACCACCTTTTGTGTATCACTTTTTGTAAATTACCACCTTGACTTCTTTTTTTTTTAAATTACCACCTTTTGTCTCCATTTTCTCAAAAATTCCCACCAACTAACGGTTTCTGTCAAGAAATCCGTTAATGTGGGCCCACTTCTTACTAACTTAACAAATTACTCATTTTAGCTTTGAATTATCAACTAATTAGGGATTATTTACCTAAACAATCAGTAACTCTAATTCAATTAAACAATTACAACCCCTAATTTATCATCCAAGCAAATACCCTAAATCAATTGAACAACTAAAAACCTAAATGAATTAAACAAGCAAAATCATAATTCAATTGAACAAGAAAATCCTAATTCAATGAAACTATCAAAACCCCTAATTCAATTGAACAAGCAAAAACCCTAAATTGATTTTAACAACCAAAACCCTAATTCAATTGACAACATAAACCCTAACTCAATTAAATAAGGATAACCCTAATTCAATTCAACAACAAAAATCCTAATTCAATTATCAAAACCCTAATTTTCGTCAAAAAAACCCTAATCTTCGTCCAAAAAAACCTTAATTTTCGTATGATTCTAACATAAACAAATGCACTTACCTTCTTCAACTCCTTTTGCTCCAAAGTGGATCGAATTCCGGCCCCTCTTCAATGTCTCTTACTCTCTATTTGTTAATTTGAAGAAATTGAAGCAAACCTGATTATTTTAGCTCTCATTCATTGGAAATTAGGTTAAGAAGATGAATGATGAAAGGGGGAAATGAGAAATTGGTAAAGTTGAGATAAAGTGGGCCCCACAAACGATTTTTTTGACAGAAACCGTTAGTTGGTGGGAGATTGTGAAGAAAAAGAGACAAAATGTGGTAATTTTAAAAAAAAAAGTCAAGGTGGTAATATACAAAATCTGTAAAACAAAAGATGGTAATATACAATTTTCCTAAAAACAACTAATAATATCAATGATATTATATTAATAAAAATAATTAATAATAAGCTATCGTAGTACTTCGTCTGTATTTTTAATAGAGAAATTTTGCCAATTTTTTTTTTTTAAATCGGAACGCTTTTACCTATTTTCCATAAATGGTAGGTTGGCCCACCTAATTATTACACCTTTTACCTACTTTTTCTCTCCTTCTCTCTACCTTTTTATTTTTCCTTACTTCTTCCATCATTCTCTCTTTCTTTTGCACTTTTTCCTTGATCCGTGCGAAAATGCAAACATTCCTATTAAAAAACAAAGGGAGCAAATAATATTAATATTAACATAACAAATAATTTTGAAAAAATATTAAAAAAAGAAAAAATGTTAATTAGCAATAATAATACAACAACTTATGAAACTGGTGATGGTAGTTAATGTTCGACAATATTTTTCATTTACGATATTATGAGAAAACATATAGCAAACAAAAGTTATAATGTTAGTAAGAAGAAATAATTACAATATTAATAATAATTAAGAAATAATAATTATAATAGTAATAATAATGAGAAATAAAAATATAATATTAATATAATAATAATTAACAAAATAAATTAGATCAACAACAATAACAATAATACCAGCGAAGATGATTAAATAATGATAACTAATAATAATCCCAACTAGTAAAAAAAGTTTTATTTGATGCCCCCTAATTGCTGCTCTTTTAGGCGATGGCAGCAAACAAGTTTTCATTTGCTGCAATTTTAAAGAAGAATTTGAAGCAATAAGAAGTATTTGTTCTGTTTGCTACAATTTTAATCTAAGTTGTGCAGCCAATAGAATCTATTAAAAAATTAAAAAAATTTAAATAAAAAAAATTTATTTTAATTGCTTCAAGTTAAATGAATGTAGTGCAGCCAATAAAACAATTTAAATAATTACTAACTCTAAGTTACTCATTATCTAAGTTAAAATAATAAAAAAAAGCGGCAAGATCTCCTAAGCTTCTTCCTCCCCGCGGCTCCGATAGTTCAGCAAAACCCCACTACTCTCAGTTCCTCCCACGAAAATCTTCAACAAACCCCCATGAAAAATTTTCAACAAGAATTATGGATATTTTTCTTCACTTCAACCGTTATTCTCGGTTAAATTCACTCATCAATTTTGGATAGCTATCTCCCTTCATGCTCTCACATTCAACGGTTATAATTGGGTATTCTCAGTTGGAATTCGCGCATCAATTTTGGAATTTGCTCAATCAAACAAAGAATTCGGTAATTTAATCTTTTTGCTTGGGTTTTGGATTCGATAATTTAAGTTTTAATTTGTTTTATTGAATTTGATAATTATATTGAAGTGACGAAAAGGCTGCTTGAAGCATTTGGATTGGGGTTAATGAATGTTTGAAGCTTAGAAATCCATTGTTTATCATTTCTAAGCATTTTATTTGAGGTTCATGAATGTTTGCCGGCTGCTTTAGTAGTTTTGGGGTTTGTGATCGAAAGTTTAAAGCTTTAAAATTGATTGACAATTGAATTCTGATTTTTCGATTCCAACTTAATTTGTCAAATATGAAGGACTAAAAATATAGAGCAAGTGAGTATAATTACCTAATGTTCACCAATGTCATCCAATATAATCATCTTAGGTGGTGAGTTAGAAAAATATTGAACTTTGACAGAAGGAAACAGCCATAAATTTTGGATATGTTGTTGCTCCTCACTACCGCTTACCTGATGTAATCTCTGTCTACCTCCCTTTAATTAATTGAAGTGTTTACCTATATGTTTGAAGGGAGACATTAATTGCCTCTTGGCTTCAAAACATTGAATTTCCGTTTTACATTGCACAGTGAACTGTATTGCCAATGGTAGAACTTTTATAAGGCAAGTTGTCCATGTATGTGTTACAGTGTGATCCATGTTTGATGGATGCTTTACTTATTTCGTTTACGTTGTGTAACTTGTATTCTTCTGCTGCCAAATGTTGCTATATAGAAATAAATGAAAGAGTTAATGAATTAATCCCTTATTTACTATGTGAAAAGTTCAAATCGCTATAAAATATGAGATGGTGTAGAATGTTTTTGCGTGGTTTTGCATTTTGCTGTAGATGTTGCTTTAGTTATTGCTATACAATATGAGAGGTATGCTTTTGTTTGTAAGGAGCTGATGCGATGTTTGTTTTGTAATTCATCAACTTTTGTTTTACAGCCTTGATTAATAAGTAATAAAAATAAGAACAGCAAACACAACACATTACACAAAAAAAATGCATGCACTCAGATGTATTCGTGCACGAATGACTATTGACTAATCCGGACCCAACAACTACGAGTTTCCTTGTTATTAGTATTACACATCAAACTGCTCTCGACATCAAAGGAATTAGTATACAACACGAAATCATAATTATCACAGTAATTAATTTCACTGACTAGCATCCTTCTTTCTTAAGGTGTTTCCCAAGCTTATGATAGTGAAATCTGTTTTCCTTCTTCATCTTCTGGTTGTGAGACGAAAGTGGAGGAATACTCTGTTCATGCCTAAAGAAGTTATCTGGATCAAATTTGGTCTTAATTTTCACCAACCTATCAAAGTTATTCTTGAAGTACCTCAAACCCCAAGCGCGAGCCTCATCAACACTAGTATAACCATCTTTATTCATCCCTAAATCAAGATCACTATAATTAACATAAGATTCCCTAGGATTCTTGGACACATAAGGCTCCATATAATCATATAAGTCCCTTATCCAAGCCATATTTGAACTCATACTCGCCTTACCATCTTGCAAAGTTGCAACATATGGGATTTTGTAGATAGTTCCTTTTCTATGAGGGAAAGGGGTTGCAGACTCCGGTACCCTACTCATCATTCCACCGTAAGGATTCCATATCATGATTTAGTTTTCGGACTCCAATAACTTTTTCCAAAGTCCTTCAAGCCCGGATTCAGAGATTGGTTCCTTAACAAAATATGACTTGGCCTTAAAGTAGTTCCGAAACAAAGGCTTCCCTTGTAGTAAAACGTGAGTGTTAGTTCCTAATATAGACAACTGACTCAATCCAACTCATCTCGTTGCAATCTTTATCAGTTAGTGCCAATTCAGGGATGGTTCGAGCCATGGTTCGAAGAAGCTGATTCGTGTTGCCTAAATACAGCGCGTTAAACAAAGCCTGTACTGTCTTCTCTGTTGTGTTTGGGATTGTTCCTGACATGATTTTCACCCTGATGGAAATATTTTCATCAAGTTTATCAGCAACTTGCTGCCATCGATGTAACAGCTCGGTCAACCCTTGCTCTAATGTTCTTACAACTGTAAAAGTTGTTACAGTTTCAAGTACAGGTACAAGTTTTACCTTCCATGCAAGAATTACCCCAAAACTACCACCACCACCACCTTTGACAGCCCAAAACATGTCCTCGCCCATCGCTTCTCTATCCAGAATCTTTCCCGAGGGATCCACTAACCGGACATCAATCAATCACATTATCGACTCATAGACCATATTTTCTCATCATAGAACCGTAAGCACCGCCTGTAATATGTCCTCCAATACCCAAGCTGGTGCACAGTCATGCAGGAAAACCGTGCACCTTACTCTTCTCTGATATCCTGTAATAAAGTTCCCTTGTAACATAATCATCTTAGGTGGTGAGTTGAAAGAATATTGAACTTCGACAGAAGGAAACAACCATAAATTTTGGATATGTTGTTGCTCCTCACTGTCGCTTACCTGATGTAATCTCTGTCTCCCTCACTTTAATTAATTCAAGTGTTTACCTATATGTTTGAAGGAGGACATTAATTGCCTCTTGGCCTGAAAACATTGAATTTCCGTTTTACATTGCACAATGAACTGTATTGCCAATGGTGGAACTTTTATAAGGTAAGTTGTCCATGTATGTGTTACAGTGTGATCCATGCTTGATTGATGCTTTACTTATTTCGTTTATGTTGTGTAACTTGTGTTCTTGTACTGCCAAATGTTGTTATACAGAAATAAATGAAAGAGTTAATGAATTAATCCCTTATTTACTCTGTGAAAAGTTCATATTGCTATACAATATGAGTTGGTACAGAATGTTTTTGCTTGGGTTTTGAATTTTGTTGTAGATGTTGCTTTAGTTATTGCTATACAATATAAGAGGTATGCTTTTGTTTGTAAGGAGCTAGACTTTCTATTCTTGTGAAGATGGAAAAAGATATTGTATATTCAAGGAAATACTTTGTGTTCTCTTTGCTCTTTTGCTATCCTAGCTTCTTGCTTTTTGCTGGAATATGCATATTTACCATACTAAAACTAGAAATGATGAAACTGATACATCAAGTGACCCTTGGAAAAAATAATAATGAAATTACCTAATAACAGAAGATAGTAATGAGATTTCTGGAATTCCTAATTTGAACCAATTTTGAAAAGAGAAGAATTCTAAAGTAATTTTAAAATGAGTATTATGTTGTCGGTGTGATAAGGACCGTTGCTGACTTATGTATCTTCTACATCCATGATTGTTTATTGATTTAATTGGCTTTATTTTATTTGTTGGAGATTATCACTATTAATTTTTTTTGGTTGCATATAGATAATCTATTATGGATAGAAGTTGGATGTATGGTAGGCGTGATAGTGTTGAGTTCTTAGAAGGGGTACAAGAGTTTTGTACGCGTGCTTTAGAACATCAAGAGGACATTGGGGGTGGTGAGATTTACTGCCCATGTTTTGATTGTGAGAATATAGAAAAATTCAGCTCTGTCAAGGTTATAAGGGATCATGTCATTCGTCGTGGGTTTAGGAAACAATACGATGTGTGGCTTTGGCACGGTGAATCAGTAAATGTCATGAAAAGTGGTGGTTGCAAAGTGGGCAAGGAACAATGTGAAGTGTTCGAAAATGAATCCCCGGTAAGTGAGGGTGATATTAGCGATGATGACTTGAGCCATGATGATAACGTCGAAGATGAGATTGTTGTTGATGACGGTTATGCCACCGAACAAAATAGTGTATGGGTTGAAGATAACGAAGAAGATCGTTTCAATGAGATGCTCGTAGGGGTCGAAGATGAGCTACGTGGACGCCCACGTATATTTGATAGTTTAAGTGAGGCGGCCAGGAAGCCTTTGTATCCTGGTTGTACTACGTTCTCAAAGTGGACGCAACACGTTTCAATGTGAAAATGAGGGGCGGTTGGAGTTACGCTAGCTTTACTTGGTTATTGGAAGCTTTGCAGGGGATGTTGCCTGAGGAATGGGTTGTCAAAGTCAACGTATTACGCTAATAAGTTGATGTGTCCCTTGGGTTTGGATTATGAAAAGATAAATGCATGCCCAAACGATTGTGTGCTCTACAGAAATGAGAATGCATATCTAGTTCAATGTCCTCGGTGTGGGAAGTCACGATTCAAGCTCCCACGTTATTGTGACAGTGTGTCAATTTAACATGTACTTTCCGCCTTCTTTCTTTGACATAATGGTTCACCTTGTCATTCACTTGGTTAGAGAGATCAAGCTCTGTGGTCCCATTTTTATGAGGTGGGCATACCCTTTTGAAAGGCACATGGGAACCTTACAAGATAAGGTCAGGAATAATGCGCATCCTGAGAGCAGTATTGTTGTGAATATGGTTACTGAGGAGATTGGTGAGTTCGTTTCTGAGTTCATGCCCAAGCTTGGAGCTATTGGACTCCTTATATCTCGACATGAGAGGAGGCTTGATGGTGTAGGTGTACTTGGGAAAAAGGAGATAATGCCATTACAAAAACTTCGTGATAAGGCTCATCTTTATGTACTACAACATGTCACAAAAGTTCATCCCTACTTGAAAAAGCATTAGAGAAAGTTGGCTAGTAAATTTCCAAAGTTACGCGAAACGGAATTGATGGTGATGTACAATAAAACATTCATTTCATGTTTTAGAAAGACGGTCTTTGATGATTTGTCTAGACCAAAGAATGAGGTTTGTGAAACTTTAAGGTGGTTAGCATTCTGCCCTCGGAAAACAGTGTTATCTTGGGAAGCGTATGATTTGAATGGCTACACCTTTTACACTAAACGCCAAGATAAGAAGTCAACCTCAATACAAAATAGCGGTGTTACATTAGACGCATCATCTACGGAGTATGCTAATGCCAGTGCTAAATCCCCGATGGATGCTACTCAATTATACTATGGGGTGATCGAAGATATATGGGAGCTTGATTATAGTAATTTTTGTATAACAGTCTTTAATTGCAAGTGGGCTGATATAAGCAGACGAGGTTTCAAACGGGATGATTGCGGTTTCAATTTGCTTAAGATGGAAAAATGGAGAGAGAATGAGGAGCCATTTATACTCGCATCACACGCAAAACAAGTCTTTTATATAAGAGACAAAGTTGACAAAGGGTGGTCCATTATAGTTCAAGTGAAGAGATATATTCTTGGCATAAATGACGTAGTGGATGAGGATGAATATGATCGCTTTGACGAAAGCCCCCTTTTCTTGATACAGGAGAATGAATCTTTAGAAGGAACAGATGCTGAAACCAACTACATGTGATCAGATCATCAAGAAGGGAAAAGTCTACAAATATGAGGTATTAAATTGTGATGTTATTTTCTCTCTCTCTAATGGAAGCTTGGTGAGTTGGCTCACTCATCGACTCGGCCATTAATGGGGAAAAATAAGAATCATAGTATGACTAGTTCAGCTGAGATCTTGAAGATGGGAGGTTCGGAGAAGCAACATTATGCTGCGCAAGAAGGAGAGCATGGAATCACCCACCAATGGAGCAGTAACTTTTGAAACAGGTAATTCCTCTTCTGAAATACAAGCAGCTATGAGTAGAATGAAGGAGGCTGTCCTTAACCCACCTGTACTAAATAATGAAATGCTAGATAGGATTGCGAGTCATAGAGGAGAAATAGGTGAAATCTTTTATGATAAACCTCAGAATGTTCTTATTGAGACCCCTGTTGTTACTGAGAGAACTGAGCCTGTGGCTAGTTGGGCCTCTAAGATTACTGAGAAGAAACTTAATGCTAGAGGTACTACTCTTAAATTTGTTGCTCCTGTGGTGAAGAATGGGACTGCTGTAGCTTAGTTGCAGAAGGATGAGATGAACCAAATGACTGATATTTGGAAATGTGCTATTATTATGTATGTTATTGGTCAAACTCCATCTATAAGAGGTATTATTAGGTTCATTGAAACAGAATGGAACTATGTCAGCAAACCACAAATTTTCCTTCATGAGGAGGGTTATTTTGTCATTAAGTTTGCTTCCATGGATGATAAGGATGAGGTAATGTACAATGGGCCATATCTGTTCAATAGGAGACCTATGGTAATCAAACCATGGTCACCAGCTTTCAACTTTCATGAAGAAGTACTCAAAATTATTCCATTGTGGGTTAAGTTCCCTAACCTACCTTTGAATTGCTGGAAATCTGATGCTTTGAGTAGAATTGCCAGCCTTTTAGGGGTGCCTTTGTTTGCAGATGAATGTACAACCAAGCAACTGAGGATCTCTTTTGCAAGAGTGTTGATAGAAATTGATGTTACTCAAGTGCTGCCAGATGTGGTCAGTTTAGAAGATGGTGATGGTACTATCATTCAACAAAGAGTTATATGTGAATGGAAGCCAAGCTTTTGCCAAAAGTGCAATAAATTGGGGCATGATTGCTTGAAAGTTAATCAAGTTAACTCAGGTTTGCAGAAGAAGGTGGTTCAGAAATGGGTCCCTAAAGCTGTTACTAAGCTAGCTGAGGCTACAGAGGTGAAGGCTGGTACAGTTGGTGATACTCTTGATACTGTTGCAGAAGGTAGTGTTAGAAGTGTCCCCCCAACACCTCAAGTTTCTGAAGGAAGGGTGGATCAAAGAATCGACAGTGGGAAGTGGACTGTGATACAAGCTAGAACTAATAAGAACATATTAGCTTCATTACAGGAGAGTCTAGGGAGTGTAGTTCATGTTGTGGAGGAAGGTGGTGGTAGCTCTTACCACCTGAAAAATACTCCATGACTATTTGTACCTGGAATGTGAGAGGGATCAATGATCCTTCTAAACTTGGTTAATTGAAAAAGTTCATCAGAGTGAATAAGGTGAGTTTGATGGTTGTTTTGGAGACTAGAGTTAAAGTTGGGAAAAGTCTTTCTATTAGGAACAAGCTTATGAGAGACTGGTTGTGGTGTGATAATTATGAACACTCCCCTAGAGGGAGGATTTGGATTGGGTGGGACCCTAATTTGGTTGCTGTTGCCATTAATTCTTCTCATGAGCAGTTTATACACCTAGACATTACTGATAAGAAAGCTAATGATAGGTTTGCTTTTACTGTTCTATATGGAGGGCACACTATTGAGTGTAGAGGGGCTTTGTTTATCAAAAGTACTGCCCCCATCATTGCTCAGCCTTGGTGCTTGTTGGGGGATTTCATTGCTGTCCTTTACACAGATGACAGGATTCATGGCTCAGTTGTTTCTGTGCAAGAAACTAGAGACTTTGTAGAGGTGTTGGATATAGTTGACATTTGTGAAATTAGAAGTATTGGTCACTACTACTCTTGGACTAAAGGGCATGGTAGTAGTAAAACTTCTTCTAGGATTGATAGAGGCTTGGCAAATACTTTATGGTCTGCTAAATTCCCTTATGTGGCGATTGATTACCTTAATCCTAGTTTATCAAATCATTCTCCACTCTTGATGACCTGTTCCAACTCTCATGTGAGTGGGGATAGGCCTTTTAAATTTTTTAATTATATGGCTGAGCACCAGGATTTTGCTGAGGTTGTTGCTTCATGCTGGATGAGAGCTTATGGGGGGTCTGTAATGGATCAAATTTGGAGGAAATTGAAAGATGTATAGAGCAAGGTTAAGCATCTACATAGCAGGGAGTTTGCTAATGTTGGGGAGAAAATTAATGAGTTGAGATTGGAACTGAATGTTATTCAACATCAACTAATTCAGCAGAATGATGAAGCTTTATGTAATAAGGAAATTGACTGTATTGCCAAGCTGAAGAAGTTTCTGAGAGTCCAAGAGATTGCTCTAATGCAGAAATCTAGGATCCTATGGTTAAAGCTAGGTGATTCCAATTCTAAGTTCTTCTTTCAGGCTATGACTGAGAGGTACTCTAAAAACAGCATTTCCATAATTTATAATCAAGAGGGGGATCTCTTGACTCAAAATGCTGATATCAAGAAGGAAGTGAGATCTTTTTACATGGAGTTATTGGGGTCTGCAGCTCATAACCTTACTGGTGTGGATCTTACTGCAATAAGGAGAGGTAGTATTTTATCTTCTCTGTCTGCTAACCAGCTAATCATTCTTGTTTCTACACTAGAAATTAATGCAGCTTTGTTGAGCATTGATGATAACAAAGCTCCTGGGATTGATGGTTTTAATAGCTTGTTTTTTAAGAAATGCTGGTCTATTATTAAGCAGGATGTCTATAAAGTTGTCCTTTCTTTCTTTGAAACTGGTGTCATGTTTGCTCCAATAAACTGTACTCTTGTTACCTTGGTGCCTAAAATTAGTAATCCTACTTTTATGAAAGAGTATAGGCTTATTGCCTGTTGTACTGTGATCTATAAAATCATTGCTAAAATCATCACTACTAGACTCCAACAGGTAATGCCTGAAGTGATTGATCTTGCCCAAACTGGGTTCATCCCTGGGAGGTGTATAGCTGATAATGTAATTTTAGCCTCTGAACTCATTAGAGGCTATAATTACAAGAACATCTCTCCTAGATGTGTGATGAAGGTGGATTTGAGGAAGGCCTATGATTCTCTGGAATGGTCTTTCTTGGAGGCTATGCTTCAAGGTTTGGGGTTTCCTGCTGTCTTCATAGGGTGGATTATGAGCTGTGTCAAGTCAGTCTCCTACTCTATGTTGGTTAACGGTAGGCCTGATGTGCCTTTTGCAGCTAAGAAGGGTTTCAGACAGGGAGATCCTATGTCCCCTTTTCTATTTGCTTTAGGAATGGAGTATCTCTCTAGGAAGCTGAATGGGGTCAAAACTGATGATAACTTCAAATTTCATCCTAAGTGTAAGAGAGTCAATCTTACACATATGATGTTTGCTGATACTTGTTACTTTTTGCAAGGGCTGATGTCATTTTAGTTTCCAAGATTTTTGCTGCTTTCATGGATTTTTGTCAAGCCTCTGGCCTCAGTGCAAATATTGATAAAAGTGAGGTTTTTATAGCTGGTGTGCCTGATGATATTAAAACTGCTATTCTTGATAGGTTGGGTTTCAGAGCTGGTTTGCTGCCTTTCACGTATTTGGGGGTGCCCTTATCCTCTAAGAAACTTTCTTATACTGACTGTAAGGCTCTTGTTGATAGAGTAGCTTCTAGGGTAAGGTCTTGGGCTGCCAAAAAGCTTTCTTATGCTGGTAGGATTCAATTGATTGCTTCAATCTTGCAAGGGGTTTAGCTCTATTGGTGCCAAATCTTTATTTTGCCTAAGAAAGTGTTGAAAGAAATCCAATCAGTTTGTAGAATCTTCTTATGGACTGGTGGGGATAATCCTTCAAAAAAAAGCCCCTATTAGCTGGGATTAGTGTTTTTTGCCTAAGAAGTTTGGAGGCTGGAACTTGAAGAACTTATTGTGGATTAAATGGATTCATGCCTATTACATAAAGCTTGATGATGTGTGGTTGTTTGATATCCCTAGTAGGATGTCATGGCCTATGAGGAAGATCTGTGAAAACAGGAGGTTTATTAACAGCCTGAGGTGTTCTTAAAACATGGAAAATTTTCTATCAAAACCATATATGACTTCTATCTACCTGTGCCTGCTGCTGTACCTTGGAGAAGGCTTATCTGTTACAACAAGGCTTCACCAAGAAGTGTGTTTATTACTTGGCTAGCAGTCCAGAACAGACTTGCCACTAGGATGAGGTTGTGTAGCTGGGGTGTAATAGATACTGATAGATGTTGCTTTTGTGAAGTTGAAGCTGAGGATGTGCATCACCTCTTCTTTCAATGTTCTTTTGGTGTTCAGTGCTACAGGCCATTAGCAGAAACAGGGCTATTATGAGCTTTGATGAGGAAGTGAAGCTAGCAGCCAAGAAGTGCAGGAAAAAAAGCCAGAGTAGTAGAGTGTATGGTATTGCTTTCTCTGAGACAGTCTATATGATCTGGATTCAGATAAATCTTAAGATCTTTACTGGTGTTTGCTTATGAGTTGATCAAGCTTGTAAACAAATTCTGTTTAAGGTGTTTTGTTGTTCTACTAGATAGTACTTTGTCTAGGTACATTATTGACTCTGGTGTTTTGGGGTCCCTTTTCTCTTAAGGCTTTAGCATATGATGAGCCTGCCTATGAAGGCCTTCCTAGAAGGGATGCATAGGCAGGTGCAGATGCTTTGTTAGTCTGTACATGATTAGGAGGAGCTTTGGTGTTTGTATGTCTTCTTTTTGGTTATTAATCATATTTTATTTGCCAAAAAAAAAATTGTGATGTTAATTTTTTAGTAATAAATCACTCATTGTTTCATCTTCCACAAGCTGTAACATAAAATAAATTTTCTTCATACATCCTTTAAGCCACACAAAATAGTACAAGATATGTCGGCTTTGCTTTCTCTCTTCAATGCTTCAGATGCCAACTGTTTCGCTGCCTTCTGTGGATCTTTTATCTTTCTTGCAATGTCGATTGCCTCTTCATTATTCATTACCTGAACCAAAGAAATACAGTAAAAGTATCAAACCAAACTGCTCCACAGCAGCTTAGTACTCGATAAAACGCAAGTAACACATATGCAAGTTCTGATAGTTTCGACAACTTACTGACTTTCTTCTCTGTACTCCTCACCTATTTCATTTACTGATCATTGTGAGACCTGATAGTTTCGAGGTTAATTCCTTTTGCAGGACAGAGTCATATGTCAACATTAATTTCGACCATTATCAAATTATTATTCCATTAGGTTCATGATAAATCAAGTTTCTTTTTACATTTAAGGTCTCAAAACTCAATGCACTCTTTTGTTTTGTGGATGTAAGTTTATGGCACTTGTATGAGTTCTAAAACTGCAACCAACACAAGAAACTTTTTTTATTTTTGGCAAATCAACATGCATGCTTTGATAAAATTCCTGAGCTTGACATCTATCTAAGGACATCTTAATCATGTAGCTTTATTAGTTGAACTAAGATAATTCTGTGATGCTTCCTGTAGCTGGGATGTACTCTATTTGATCAAACTTGGAGGTGCTTAACTGAAAAAGTTTCATAACAAGGGAGTTAAATAAAATACCATTGGAGCATAGTGTCCTCAGTAGGATATATTACACACGTAAACATGCATAATGGTCTTAAATTTATTCATAGCTTCCTATACATAAAATTCCTATCGCTGGATCCCTATACATTAAATTTATTCAACTGTACTCTCAGGTTTAAATTATTGTACGACCTTTGAAAAATGCAAGTGTTTGATAGTACCTAACTATGCTACACTAAGAAAAAACATGATTCTAAGAGTTGAACATGAACTGTAAATACACTTAATACAGACAGTCAAGCATTTCAAACTCAATTCCACTCAGTATCTAAGCTGTTAGTGATTCAAGCAGAAGAGCTGAAACTGTAAATACACTTAATACAGGCTTGATTACCGAGTGATCCTTGAAATATGATACGACAATTCATTACAGAGAAGATGTATCTTACAATGACACAGGTAGACACATGTTGAACAGATGCCGAGATCTTAGTCTCCTATGAACTCTTACCGGTTTACCCTATGATCAATTATGACTTATGAGTTAAACATTCCTTCAATGCCTGAGACTACACATTATGTCTGATTGCGCTCTGATCATAGTCTAAATGCTGTCTACCGGAATGCTTCAGCCATATGAAGGTAGTCATTATTGAAGGGAGTCGAGGTCTGATATTGTTGGATTTAATTCTAGGATTTTGATGTTTCTGCGTGTGACAGATTGTTGTGCCTACTACCTCATTGTTATACAAATTCAACCCAATTATAACAAATAACAAGTGTTTGTTGGCTTTGTATTGTTATATCTATTGCTCACTTGCTTACTTTCTTGTCTACTGAATCAATGTTTCGAATATTATTGGTTAATTTCTAACATGTAAACTATGTAGGTGCATACTAATCAAACTATGGTGGAAGATGTTGTTGTTGATGGACGCGCTAAGGAGCCAGATAAGGGACATGTTGATCTTGTGGATGATCCATTCATGCAAGAGTTAGTCAATTATGATGGTGGAACAATTCCATTTTCCTCCATGGCTACGCACATTGCTCAAGGTTTCCAGCTACCTAAGCAAAGATCGCTGCCAGAGTTGTTTCGCACCGAGACTTCAACTCGACAGGAGCGATCTGCAGAATTTATGCTTGCCTCTCAAGCTCCTCTTGATGAGTCTGTTCCCACATATGAGATAGAATCTGAGGTTGGACAAGTTCAAATAGTGAAGAAGAAAGTGATTGGGAGGAGGGGAAAGGGCTCTTATAGAGGACCGTTGAGGGGTTTAAAGGTGAAAGAGCCTATGCGTTTGGAGTTTGACAGCTTGGGACAACCTCGTGGAAAATGGAGACTTAAGTATGGTCAACAAGCAGGCATATGCGCACGCAAACTAAACATCAATTGGGAGTGGTCTACCATGGAGAAGGCCTACAAGGAAACTATGTGGCAAGATACCATGGTAATGTATTTTTGCAATTAAAAATAGCTTATAAGTTTTTGTTATCCATGCTTCTAATTTTAGTTCTTTTTCTTTCAGAAGTTATTTCACATCTGTGATGATAAGGAGCTAAGGGCTAATTTCATGGCTAAAGTCCGTAGAAGATTTGATGATTTCAAGGCAAAGCTAGTGAGTTGTTGGATCACATTTAGTCGGAAGCGCTCTGCCCAATGTATGGAAAAGACTCCGGATGCAATTTGGAAGCACATCAGCCCTACAGATTGGGCCTCATTTAAAAAGAGTAAGTTGGGTCCAGAAGCTATGGTATGTAGTTATAGTAATCTAATCGAGTGAAATAAAGTAGTCGTTGATATTTTGAGCTTTTTGATACGCTTTTATTTGTTAAGAAATAGATGTCACAGATTCCTCATATTTATATCTTTAGGGAGCTGATGAAAACTAATTCAATGAAAAAAAAGATGAAAACTAATTCAATGAAAAAAGATGAAAACTAATTCAATGAAAAAGATGAAAACTAATTTACGGTATCTTTAGGGACATGTACTTCTCCTTTCTCCTTGGCTGCAGCAGAGCTATAGCAAACTGAGGTGAAGAACTGACTGGTGGTGTGGACATGGACATGGGCATTCTGGGCATCACTGCTGACAGAGTTGGCAATGTGGAGAGAGAACAGAGTTTTTTGATTAATTTGTTTCATGGGGGTGGAGGAGGGTTTCAAATTGGGTGTGATTGTTTACAGGAAGAAACAAATACACTCCATCAGCATTCTTAAGATACAGGAATATATGAAATCCTCCTCTGAGTCCATTACCTATTATACTTTTAATAGCAACCAGAATTGTTGTTAATGTCTAATGATGAAGTTAGTATATAACTTGTCTTTATTAAGCAATTTATAGAATATTTATATTTTTAGGTAATCTTTGCAGACTCCATACTCATTAACATTCAAAGTGACCACAAACTAGTTGTCTCAGTTGAAGCATAGTTGCCCGTCTGTGGGTATTTTAGAGGTGTGATAGTGATATTTATGGATCCCATTGCTGTAAATTTCGAAGCCAGATTGCTGTTAATATGTTCATTGATTCTGTTCAAAGGTTGTTACACTAGATATTTATAGAACCTATTAACATAATCAATGAACACATTTTAACATATTTGCATTACACTAGGATCTCATAGCTACCTAATGTTGTTCTGAATTATGACAAACTACTCAAAACTTTATGTTTTTACACACTTGTTACTCTTTGTCTTATTTTTAATTACTATGCTATATATGTTTTGCATAATTATTTGCATTGGTGATGATGGATGTTTAAAGGGATATATTGAATGAATCCGGAATAACAAACCAATTTCCTATTATGATGCTTCTCTTTAATTGTGTGAAACAGCAAAGGCGTGAAAAGGTTGTTGCATAGCCAAGAAGAACAAACACCCTCATTACATGGGGTCTTTTGATTTATGATGATGCTCGAAAGATCTGGATAAGGGATAGGTTCTACCCAAGTATCACCTCGGATTCATCGGCCAATTCTCCTACTTCTGAAATTACTGTTGAGATTAATCGAGGGGATGAATGGTATTGTGCAAACAAGAAAGATAAGAAAAGTGGAGTTAGATACGTCCCGAAGGAGTCAACAAAAGCTGTGGCTGAAAACTACGTAAGTTTTACAAGAAAATGTAGATGACGTTATAAACTTATCATTTATGCTAGTTAACTTATATCATATGTGTGTTTGCGTTTGTGTTTGCAGTTGCAGTTCTGAGATAAGGCATTAACAGGTGATTTCGTACCTCATCGAAATAAAGATGCATTGTACATGGCTGTAGGGGAGAAGCCAGATCCTCTCGGGCGTGCCTATGGATTTGGAGGTGATAAGATAGGAATTAGAAAAGCTTTGGAAAACCACCTCCAAAGACTAACCAGTTCGGGTCAAGTATTTATGCTGATGAGTACGCCAAAATGATGAGTAAGATGCAGGATCAGATTAATGATAAAGTTCGGGCCGAGGTTAATGCATTAGTTAGCAAAATGGGGAGGGAAGGACTAAAGATCCTAGATTCTTCACCAGTTATTCCTCCTACTTCTTCTATGCTTGAGCCTATAATTCAAGAGGAACCACCTTCTACTCCAAAGGTACTAAATTACTGTCGCACATATTTATTTGCCCAGCAGTAAACCATCTTATTATTCTGTCCTTTTTTTTGGTAGAGTAATTCAGGATGCCGATTATTTTTGATGGACAATGTATCTGGAAATCTTATCCACGTTGCGGGGGGTCTTATTTTGGATTCAACTGAGTTGAGCACGTCTCATAACATGGACATGCGTGATGGACACTTGAGAGTGAGTATGCAAACAATAGTGGAGGAATTTCAGTACCTAGATCTCCCCGTCAAACTTGAAAAGTATGAAATCGAGACTCTGAAGGATGCTAAAGGGACTTTTGTGCAGTGGCCTGCTGAGTTGGTTCAGAAGTATGGGGAGGTAATTTGGGAATCTAATTAGTATTGATTTGATCTTTGTTGCATAATGTTTTCTTAATTGTTTATTATATCTAATTGCATGTGTATCCCACTCCCATTGCAACAAAACCAAAAACTAAGGAGGTTCAAGACAAAGGGAGCAATGTATCATCTAGCGGTTCAGAGGCTAAAGGGCACCATAACGTTACACCTTCTGATTTCCAAGATTCACTTCCGAAGAGGTGCCGAATTTTGCATGGGATAACTCAAAAAAGACCGGAAAACCAGATGATAGCTATTCCCATAGACGGGATCTTGTTCCATTACGATGATAGAACTGAGTCCAACATCCAAATGGGCAAGGTCCTTATAAATGAATTCCTTCGAGGAGAAAAGCTAGACATTCCAGTAATCCATACCTTCTTGAGGTGTTACTTTCCTTCATGTCTGCTATTTTTTTTGGATTTATGGAGTTATTTATGGAAAAAATCAGTTACATGAAACTAATTGTAGGGTACTCCAAGAAGACTTGGCCTTCCAGGGGCTTGTTACCAAGATCGGGTGGATGTGTCCCAATGCCACATCAGATACCAAAGTGACACATACACAAAATGATACATGCGAGTACATCTCTAAAAGCATTCTCAAGTCAGGCATGAATGATGTAAAGTATATTGTTGCACCTATTATTCAACAGTAAGTGTTAGTGTTAAAATTGTAGATGAACCACTTTTTTGCTTTAATCATTATAACCTATGTAAAATAATGCAGATCTCATTGGATTCTCCTTCTCATCTGCCCATTAGAGGGAATCGTGTACATCTTTGATCCTCTCCGCTCCGCAACTACTAAACACGATTTTGAAATCGGCTCGTTTGTCAACAAGTACTATTAATCCTTAAGAATCTTACTATCTCAAAATATTTGCTAACTAAGAGACCAATTTTATATTTTGTAGAGGGATGATGGCCTTTAAGATGTGGGCCGGGGACCGTAGAAAGAGAAGGATAGTATGGAAACCTGTGAAGGTAAGAGGAAACTAGTTATCATAGATATAATGTAGTACTTTTCGTGATTTTGTAAAGAGTTTGCCTAACTTATTTGCACGGCTTTGTAACAGTGTGCAAAACAAGCAGGAGAAGTCGAGTGTGGGTATATCATTATGAAGTACATGTACGATATAGTCACCACTTGCTTTGAGGCGAGGGACATTGCTCAGGTAAGTAGTATTTTATTTTCAAGTATGATCATGAGTACATTTATAAGTGATGTAACATCATTTTTTCTAATGATAACTGCAGCTTGCACAACCCAAAGGGACCAACCCTTCGCCCATGAGGAAATCAATGACGTACGAGAGAAATGGGCCAAGTTCTTAATCGAATATTGTATGTGATTATTGAATGGTAAGTACATCTGTAAAGTGTTAATCATTGCGTTTATGAAGTAATTAGTCCTAAACTTTTTGGTCTGAAAAAGAGGATTTTGTATATATAATTATATATTTATGAATAATGTAAAACATCTTTAATACTTGTACTTGTATGTGCCATGATGCTGCTGTTTAGTTGTTGTTGCTGCCGATTTGATGTTGTTGTCATGTTGCTACCGCTGCCCTGCTGCTACTATTTAGTTGTTGTTGTTGTCGATTTGCTGCCGCTGCCTCGTTGTTGTCTGTTGCCACTGCCTCGCTGATGTCTGCTGCCGCTGCCTCGATGTTGCCTACTGCTGCTGCGTCTTTCTGCTGTTGCGCGTTGCTGCCTCCTGCTACTGCTGGTGGAGCGTTGCTGCTGGTAGTGTATATATGTTAGACTTAAATTACTTGGTGTTTAAATATTTTGTTTGTATGCACGAATCATTTTGACCGAACCGATCGGACCAACTTTTGGTTTTTGTTTTGGTTGTATGTTGTGGATAATATGATTACAGGTTATGATAAATTTAAGGGTACCTTTATTTTTAGAGGAAGTTCTGCCGAAATTTTTATTGCTTCTTGTGGCAATTATAGTTATTGTGTTATTTTTGTTAATGTTGTTATTGTTATAATAAAAATAATTGTCATAATAATTTTAGGAAAAAAAAAGCGGTTGTGTCTGATTAAAAAAAAGGTGTTTCTAATTGCAGCTCTTCTTGAAAGATATAGCAGCAAATAGAAGAGATTGTTATAGATTGTGGCATATTCTTATTGCTGCTATTTCTTATTGAATAGCAGCAAAAAGGTTCCTTTTGGCTGCTATTCTTTAGTGAGCAGCAAATAGAAATTTGCTACCCTTCTAATTGCTGCATAATAGAAATGAGCAGCAAATAACATAAAATATGAAGCAGCAAATAATTGTTTTTTACTAGTAATTGGACTACATTGAATGAAGTTGAATAAAAGTGAACTGAACTGAACTACATGGGGCTAAACTGAAAAGAAGATAAGTCGTAGAGAATAGACATTAACTTGTGCGTTAAAAAAGAAAACTAAGAAAATGAAGTAACGACTTATCTCAAGTATCTGATTCTAGTTTAATTTTTAATTGTCAATTAGACCCCACAATAATATTTTTATTTGTGATAAGAAAAACATTAAGAGTGTGGTGGAGTAGTGGTTAAAACTCTTTATTTTATGCACGGCGGTCATGGTTTTGAAACTCCATATTGACAACATTTATAATTTTTTACCTTCTTGATTGTCATTTAAATCTCGTAATAATATTTTTATTTTTGATAAGAGAAACATTAAGAGTGTGGTAGCGTAATGGTCAAACTCTTTGTTTCATGTGCGGAGGTCGTTCAAAACTCCATATTGACAGCATTTATAATTTTTCGGTATGATCATGACATGGGCAAAATGCAATTGAAGAACGGGGAGTATCACATGACGCCCTGTAATTCTTGCTTACATCGTTTAATATATATATACAGATTAGTTATCACAACCAAATGTTAAGACTTTTCCTACTCTAGTTAAACTTGTTTGATCTTTTCAATTCACTATATCAAGAGTACAACTACTAAATGTTACCTTAAGACATTTTTTTAGAAATCCCTATTTTTTAAATTATTTGTTCATTTAAAATAGTTGAAGTTCCGAAGTTAGATACAAAATAGTTACGCGATATGAGCATATTCTCATTCTTACTCATTAAGAAAATAAGGAAAAATAAACTTTCACTTCTCTAGAGGGAATTATCTCCATTATCATGTCTTTGGCCCCCTTCCACACCATTCTTTTCTAATTGACGATTTTAAACAAATTTAGTGGATGCCAACTAGTTTAGTTGTTAAAGTCTTGTACCAATGATAACCAAGACTAATGATCAAGTTACGTGTATATCATTGCGTTTGTCGCTTTCTACAAACTGTGATTTATCTTTGTTTGATTTAACATACAATTCCAAAGACATAATTTAATACGCTCCAATGATAAAACCGAATAAGTTGTCATAATTAAGATTTTTTCAGTTGTTGATCGATGTGACATTAATTGTTTCAAATTGAGAAAAAGTATGTCGAATTTTAATTTTTTGGGAACATTCCCCTGATTTTTAGCGAGTGTGAATAAGTAACATGATAATGGTATTAATGTGATGTCATTTTAACTTGTATAAATGGTTCATATAAAAAGTTATGTAAATAATCTCTATTACATGGTATGGTATGGTATGGGGTCTTTAGTATAGCTAGTTATGGTTATGGAGTACATATTAAATAATATGATCAATCTTCCTTAAATAATATGATCAATCTTCCTTAATACACGTGATTAGTTTGGAAGCATACTATTATTATCTTCTTTTTTTTTCACCAAGTGTTGGCCCAGTGGTGATGGGGACTGGCTTTGGTATGACGGACCCGTGTTCGAATCCCCGCAACACCCTTTGGAGAGGAATGAAACCTAACCACCCCGAACTTGGCCTCAATCCAGATGTAGCCCGAAGGGTGAATCGGGTGCAAACACCAAAAAAAAATATCTCTTTTTTTCAAATTGGCAAGAAGTGTTTTAATGCATCACAACCTTGCATTGATCAACTAAACCAACTTAGGCTCTTTCATGTACCTTAACTTTTACCAATTCGGAATTATCTATACTAATATTTTTATTGTTTTCTTCTTTGAATATTGATTTTTACTGGCTGGACTTATTTTTACTAAAGTGGACCATTATTATTGAACCAAACTTATTTTTTAATTGAATACTATCGTTTTAAGGTAAAATGAAGAGGGTATTAGCATGTAACATCTCTTGGAAGTGACAAAAGGTAAGAAATCTAAACCCAAAGTACATTTAGTATAGTTTGATCCCAAAAACATTGTACTCGTTTTTTAAACTTATTTTCAATCCTTTGAAATTCAGATATTTTCAGATAATGTTGAATAAGGTTTAATCTAATTATGTCAAATAAGGTCTTATAAGGTCGAATACAGTATAATAAAAGTCGAATAAATTCAAATAATTTAAGATAAATTCAGATTGACAAGCAAAAATAACCTGAAAAGAATAGAGCCTTAGTGTGTGGGATGAAGAATATATGGTTTAGAAACATGGATAATTAAGGATAAAGAATTGATGAACGAGATAATGGTAAAATAATATCTATCTCTTGTTTACCATGAGTTTTGAATCACCCATACTAACTCTATATATCATTTCTTTTCATCAAGGTTATAGATTTTTTATCCCACTTCATTATCATAAATCTAAGGGATATTTTCTGAGGTATCCCCGAGTTTAGGGCTAATTCCTCAGGTACCCTTCTCGTTTTCGAGCTAGCTTAGATGCCACCAGAGTCAGTGTTCGCGTCTTAAATGCCATTAATGGTAACAGACGTTAGGAATTAGCCCTAACCTCGGGGGTACCTTAGGAAATATCTCTAAATCTAATACATGTCTCTTATGAATTATTTTGAGATAAGGGGGAGGGGGATAAGCTGAATAACCGCATTCCCAAATCCTATCAAAATCTCATATTCTCATAAACAAACATGAGATTACTAGCTCTTTAGTGGGATTCAAAATCTCAATTTGTATCCTTCACCGATCCAAACATTCCTTTAGGGGCCGTTCATTATCGTTTTTTGTTTCCAGTTTTCAGTTATTTTGAAAACTAAAAACAAAAAACATGAAACCACTAAAAGTGGTTTTCACTTTTTAGTTGTCAGTTTTCAAAATCATCATGTTTTCAATAAGTTTGACTAATTTTTGATTTATTATAGGACATATATCATGACTTTCAAATACAAAAAACCAAAAAATTAAAAACCACAGTGATACCGAACGGAAGTTATTAGTTTTAAGTTATTATATAGTTACCAATAAATCAAGTAATACTACTTAATACTCCCTCTATTTGTTTTTAATTGTATTACGCTATCATTTTTAGAACTTTCTTTTTAATTATTACACTTCAACTTTTACTATCTTTGGTACACTTTTAGATCCTTATATTCTAATTTCGCACACTTTTAGGACCCAATTGTCCTTTTGTTTTTTCATTAAACACCCAATTGACCCAAACACCTCATATTTTTTGTTTTTACAACATTCTATATCCTCAAATAACTTGATCTATTTTCCAATTAATCATAGCATAGATTTTACCAATCTATTTGATTATCCCTCAAAATAAACTGTACGATTGGTAACAATTAAAAACAAATGAAGGGGTATATCATCTTAATATAATATGGGGTGTAAAAGTATTCATTTTTCTCACTGACGACCACCACAGAGTATCATTGCTCAGAAAAGAGGGTCCCACAATCTCATGTCATGCATATAAAACAATGGGGCCATCCAACCTCAACCAACATTTAAGCATTTCTTCTCTCTCTCCCTTCTCTTTCAACATTTTTTTTTTTGAGAGGGCCTTCTCTTTCAACATCATCTCTCTTATCAAGTACAACTCCCCCCCTGAAACCCATAAAATATTTACTCATTTTTAGCACAAAATCATAGAAAAACCAAAACAAACAAACAGAATCGTAGAACAAGATCAACCAAACAATAAATTCAGATACATATTACACAAACTTATACATATACATATATATATATATTATCCCTACCATATCATATATATATACACCATGGAAAGCACCCACTCACCGGCGGCGGGTGGGTCCCACAACCAGGCGGAGCAACCAGCTCAACAACCGCATCTTCCACCAGGGTTCCGTTTCCACCCAACTGATGAAGAACTTGTTGTTCACTACCTTAAGCGAAAAGTCCAATCTACCCCTCTTCCTGTCTCCATCATCGCCGAGGTCGACCTCTACAAATTTGATCCTTGGGAACTCCCTGGTAATTTCCCCCCTTTTATTTTTCTTTATATCGTACTAGTATAGTATAGTATCTTTTATTTATTTATTAAATGAACGAATCATATTATGTTATCTTTTGATGGAAGAACAGATAAGGCCGTGTTTGGAGAACAAGAGTGGTATTTCTTCAGTCCAAGGGATAGGAAGTACCCAAACGGAGCAAGGCCAAACAGGGCAGCTACATCTGGTTATTGGAAAGCCACAGGAACTGATAAACCTGTTTTGAGTAGTGGAAATCATAAAGTTGGTGTTAAAAAAGCTCTTGTTTTTTATGGTGGGAAACCTCCTAAAGGTGTTAAAACTAATTGGATCATGCATGAGTATCGTTTGATTGATAATAAACCCAACAACAAACCTCCTGGTTATGATCTCTGCCATAACAAAAAAGGATCATTACGGGTATGTATACTTTTTTATGATTTGATATCTTTCGACGATTTATTCATGTTAGCCGACCTCAGATCATTTTGCGACTAGTTATTATTGTCATATGTGTCTGATATGTTTTTTTATGGGTTGTTGATGAAGTTGGATGATTGGGTGCTATGTCGAATATACAAGAAGAACAACACGAATAGGCCGATGGATCACGAACGAGAAGATTCAATGGAAGATATGATGATGATGGCTCCTATGTCTATGTCTATGTCTATGTCTATGAATAATAATATGGGGCATCAACATCACCATCAACAACATCTTCATCCACTCTCCAAAGCAACGGGTTCCTTAAACTACACCTCGCTCCTTGAAAACCATGTCGATCAACATGGTATATTTGATGGAATGATGGGTGGTCATGCTATGGATCCACCCTCTCTTACACATAATAATAGTACTTTGCCACTCAAGAGGAGCTTGCCATCCCTCTATTGGGGTGGCAATGATCATGATACTAGCGATATTGGTTGTTCTCATAGTCCGAGTAAGAGACTATCGATGCTCCAAATGAGCAACGATAACAATAACAATAACAACAACAATATTGCGGGAAATAATAGCAGTGAGGAAAGTGGAGCAAGGAGTGACAACAACAACAACAACAACAACAACAACAACAGCAACAACAACAATAACATGAATTCCATGTCTAGTCTTCTCAACCAACTTCCTTCCGAGATTACTCCTCCGTTGCACCATCAACAACAACCGATGTTAGGGAGTCTTTCCGATGGGGTGTTCCGGCAACCATATCCTTCTCTTCCTGGATTAAACTGGTACTCGTAATTCCCTTCGAGTTCCGGTTTGATTTCTAATTATTATTCATACATATTAATGATTTTTAACCATTTTATACAGCTAAGAATTATAGATCACTAGTAAATAGCATATAGTATATACACATAGCTTAGCCATATATTTTTATACATTACAGCTTGATTAGGCTTGTAGGTATTGATTAATTAGCGTTTCGGTTGTTGAAGAGAGATTTTAAGGAGAGGCAAGGAGGAGTGGAGGGTGTTTAACTAATGGGCCTAATAGTGTGTTTAGCAATTATTGCACGATTAGCTAGTTGATAATGCAGTATCAACCCCCCTACCTCTACCTAAAGCTAAACATTTATAGTACATATTTGTATACAATATACTCTAAGAAGGGAGGGAACTTAGAGTTAAAATATTGAACATTATTGTGATTGTGATAAATTGGCATTTGGTTACATATTAATCTTCATTAGGCCTTTTGTATAGATTAAAGTTTGTATTGAATAAAATCAATCCTTTTGTTCACTAGTGATCATGATTGATATGCATACATATATCTATATATATGGATAATTTCTTGTTTCTTTTTTGTTTAATGTCAATAGCTTTGATGTGTATAGGTTGTTTCATGAAAATTCAGTTTTCTTAAAAAAGGTATTGGGTGCAAGCATCTCATCATGCAAGGCATCATTCACTTTCTAAGAATTTCCCCTAACTTTTTATAGATTTTCTTTCACTTATTAACCTTTTTTTAAACTCTTATTTCTATTAGTTCTTCCTACTTTATTTCTTACAGTCTTCGGAAAAAAAATTGATATATCAGAGCTTTCTATTAACTTATGTTAGCATAAATTATTAAAAATTTCTTTATGAAAGTACTTCATAGACAAATCGGTCAATAACACTTTATAATGTAATTTATTTTAGTTTTCAATATACTAAAGGTCAAAATAATTCATATTTGACTGCTTACGTCAAAATAGGATGAACAAAAATGAACATAGGAAATAGTCCCTTGCTCTAAAGTAACATTAAATGCTTAGTTTCGTTTTTTATTGATAAAATTTTGGTGGAATACATTGTTTATTGGATTATTACAGTTATTTTTAATTTGGTTAAACACCTTCACTATTTATCTTGTATATTCTGTATGTGACGTGTTTCGTTACCCAAATCACAGGTAATCAATAGTTTTATAAAGGGGTAATTCTTCTTAATCAAGAGTGACTAAATCTAGTTGTATACTTGTTATGTTTTTAAAATTTGGTATCATTTACTAAAATCTTGTAGCATATATAAAGAACTACACTTTTCGTGTCTTTTAATATGTTATATTAAGGTTTTGGTACTATTTTATATTATTATATAAAGCAAATGTTATAATATAAATATTGGTTAGATAGTTTCAATGAATATTTTCTAGATGGTACTTTTTAATAATTCTATTGATGTATAGTATAAGATATTAAGGGTGAAAATTGTAATTTGATAAGTGCTTAAACCCTAATATAGGAAATAAAAAGGGCCGATGTAAGTAGATGATTAGATTAACTTTTATTTTGAATTAAAATTTGTGTTTAAAACAAAAGGAGCAATAGAAATCTGAAAATTATTGCTAGTGACCTATGCAACAAACTTTATTTTCATGTCCGATCCATTGCTAATTATGGCTTTGCAAGGTGATGTTGCATGCTGTGAGTGTTATACCCAATACTTCATGTTTCCCTTTCTAAATTTCTTATTCTGCTTTTTGATAGGTGTACTTTATGTTTTCTAATCAACAATTTACTATTATTCAGCTTAATATTTTGATTAATTAAGAAATTATATTTTGAGTTTGAGATGAAGGAAGAAATAGAGAAGCTTGCAAATAAGCCTTTGGTTCTTGGCTGCTATTCCATTATTAAAAATCAACCTTTTCCTTCTCAATCATGAGTAACTTTAGTCTCCATGAAACTCTAGAAAGGTAAGAATCTTATTTTCTTTCGACAAACTTTGTACTTTAATATCATACTTCTTAATTAAAGTAGACAAACAGAATAGTTATTGTAAAAATATGCGTAATGTACAGAAGTACTCTATTTTTGAGTAATATATGACACTTGTGAAGTTTGATCGATAAATTTCATTTCATTAAAACATATCCTTATTATAATTTTTGGATTGAAGTATAAGTGTGAAGCTGTGTTTTGAGGAAAACTAGTTTTTGGTCGCGGGTTATGCCCCATTAATTTATTGTTTTGTTGGCTTAGAATAATATTCGATACTATGTTAATAATTTATAGAAAAGAATCATTTTAAAAAATTATTATTGCGCCTAACATAATAAATTACAAGGGATAATAGAGTGGGCAGGTACACCTAGGCCTGCATTAGATGAGAGTCTGACCACACATAAGCCCAAATGAGGTTTCATCCTAAAACTAATTCGTGATAAGTGGAATGACTCATTAGATTTATATGTAAATCATCTTTCTTATCATACTTTCGATGTGGGATTACAAGTGGTTATTTCTCCTTAACAAACCGTAACTCAACTTTTTAATAGGCCAATCGTGTCAAGTTCATCCACATACTTTTACGTGTCAAACGTCTTGAACCAAACTTGAAAAATTTGCGTCGAATCGTGTCAATTTTAACGACCTTTACATGTGATAGTATCCAACTCTTGTTCGCAATTTATAATAGTGATCCTATTGAAAGAAAAATTTCATCCTCAAGGTTAGATTAGTTCGATACTGTTCCTAACTCCTAAGAGGGGGTTTATAAAAGGTTGGTGATGAGCTATAAGAGAATACAAAAGGAATTGTATACAACATGCGTACCGTAGGCAATACGGTTTAGTTATCCTAAATTAGAAACTCGCCTTATACAAAGTTGATTTTTATGTGATTTAGTTGACTACTAACAAGCTTGATGTATACAGTATATCCGACGCTTACAAGACCTTGGGAAATATTATTATCCATAATATACTTTTTGAAGAGTTAAATTGTTAATTTAAGCTATTACAATCTTCACTGAAACATATTAAGCCATAACATTTGGTCAAAGTTTAACATACTTACTTGACAATTCTAACCACCAGGTGGAATCGGTGTATAGATAGACAAGATAGTCGTTTCGTCTTTGACTTTGATATTGCTTACGCATTTTATTTCGACCATATTTTATGAGTAATATATCAAAAAACAATTCTGCTATCTAAAATAATTTTAGATTGTTCAAGTATATATTTTTACAATGTAATTTCTATCAAAATTGGCTAACAGATATCTTAAACAGATTAATAATTGTAGTTGTCATCAATAAAACTAAAAGTCAAAGTGAAATAGTTAATAACAAACGAAGTTAGTAACAATTGTATTAAGGATGAAGATATTGGCAAAACAAGTTTTACAGTACCAACGCAATTATGAAAAAAAGATGTCTAAAAGTTTCTATATCTAGTATAATTTCCTTGGCAACATCAAAAACTACCTTAGCAATATATACTCAACTATTAATCCTTTATTACAAGTTATTTACAAGGATGGTCTAGATATTTGTTAGAGACATACTATTACACTAGACTAAAGATATTAATATTTTTTAGCATATATTATTATGCTAGGATATATTATTATCATTACATTATTTTATTGCTAATATTAACCTCATGTTATTGAAAACAAATTAAAAGATATACTTTTTCCCAAGAAAATAATATATCCTAGTGTTAGAATTTAACCTTCTTTTACTAGTATTTTAATGTTTTTATTAATTAAGTTTATTTTCTACTACTCTTGTAAAGGTTTAAAGTTCTATTATTGAGTTATAGCAAAACCAGTATTCACTTAAAATTTGTATTATCTCACATTTAAGCCTATTTAGGGAGTAAGAGTGAATGAATGAAACTGGAGGCATCCTATCAGTTGTTCAACTGATATATGTACTATCATAATATTCTTGTTGGCGAACTTAGAACTTGAGCCATCCGCACATTGTAAAGCGTCCATCCAAACTCAAAACAAGTACATCCTGTCGTCGGCCCCGCTCGTGCCCTCCTTATGCACAAGAGCGCCCTGATCGACCCTCATCTTGCGCTCTTGTCGCCAATAGGCAAGAGTGCCTCTTCATATATCAAGTGCTCGAGTCTCACGAGTCTCATTTCCGCAAAAGGTAAGGCGTGCCGCACGATTTGAGGTCAAAACACTCGAATCGTGACACTTAGCATACTTATATATGCTAAAGATATGGTATTTGTCATATCATTAGCCCATCGTAATATATATTTCAAACAACTTTTATGCCAAAGTATTGTGTAACTAAGGTCCTGTTAAGTTCACCTTATTTTTTACTGAACTGAACTTATTTTTGCTGAACTGGATTTTTTTTACTGAAATGAACTTATTTTAGTGGAACTGCACTTATTTTTACTGAACTAAACTTATTTTTACTGATTCATGTTGTTTTTTCTTCTTTTGACTACCTATTGTTGTTGAACTGAACTTATTTTTGTAGAACTAAACTTATTTTCTACTTTACAAAATTTATTTCTTCTGAATATTATTATTTTACGGTGAGCTAAAAAGAGACTAAACAAGGTTTACAAATATGGGAGGTGGGGGAAGCTACGTAATTCGTCTTGGGTATTAAAGCGTACACTTTCAAGATAATCGAGTCGCTTTTTTAGCTTAAAGAGTTACGAGTTTCCTGTCTGCACTCTAAACGAACATTTATCTTGAAGGTAACCATTTCGACGTAAAACCGGCTTTTTTTAAAACATGATAACATCAGAATATTAAGGTAAAATAGTACTTGACGAACCTTTTTAGGGAGGGGAAGTTGATACAGAAATGACTCAACTGATTATTGACTTATAGTACAGTAGCAAACATATTTCATGATTTATCGATTCAGTTTTAAAAACTATGACAACTGATGGCAAATTTACGATTAATGATATACATGTAATTTCTAACGTGTCAAATATCGAAATTAAGACCTTATCTTTGGCCCTTTTAAATGTGAACTAAACAGAAGTAACGCATCATAATGCTACTGATGATAACATACATCACTAAACTTCACCAAATTCGTGCTAAACAACAGCATCTTTATTTTTCTTTTTTTTTAAGTACTTACAATTATCTTCTGTTAGTGAGGATAATGCATCCTTGATGATTATCAGAACAGACAAAAATTTATATATTCCGATCCCCATAAGAAGTAAGGACCACAGAAAATTATTATGTTATCGAAAAAGAAAAAATAAAAAATATTTTAACTACTTTTCTAATTCGACAATCAACCATTTTGCAAGTTGAATCTCTAACCATTATCACACTTGCGCACGCATTGTATGCATTTGAATATCTAATTCTAGTGACATCAAAAAATAAAAAAAAAGGCAAAAAATAAAAAATATTCTCACCACTATAATAATTCGACAATTAATTAACCGTTTCACAAATTATAACTTTAATCGTTTTCGACGCACACCGTTGACAATTAAGATGATTGTTGTCCGTATTTATATTTATATTATAAGGGAGAAGGGGCGCACGCCAAAATTAAGAATAGAAAAAAAACAAATAAAATAAATCAAGGAAATTACAAAGGGACCGTTCGTTATTTTTTTGCTTTCAGTTTTCAGTTTTTTTGAATACTAAAGACAAAAAACGGAATACCACAAAAAGTAGTTTTCACTTTTTAGTTGTCGTTTTTAAAATCATCATATTTCCAATAAGTTTGACTTCAAATATAAAAAACCAAAAAAACTGAAAACTATAGTGATACCGAAAGTGCCCTTAATAATTAATTTTATTTTCAGATTTTTAGCAAAAAATGTTTAAAACTTCAAACTCAAATATCTAAAAATCTACAAACTAAAAACAATTAAAAAATTATTAATGGTTATATTTTCTTGAGATCTACAAATAGACACCTACTTTGCTATATTTTTTATATACTTTAATTTTTTTTATTTTCAAATACATGAGTAATTGATTGCTCATTCATGAGTGAAATTAAATTGATCATGAAACATGATCGAGTATTCTAGGATGAGTGAGAAATTGGTAAAGGGATAGGTATGATGCATTTTTTACTCATGAGTGATGATGCTAATGATATCTTCCATTAACCAAAAGTACGAAAAATATGTATACACTTCATCAAATAAATTGAAATGTTGTTGCTGCCAAATTCTTACATACTAATCTTTCGCACAAGACACGCATCATGTGCATATATGGCTAATTTTAAATATAAGGAGGGCTACAATAAGGTATTGTTCACCCTAAAATTAGATTGTTTAAAAATCAATATGTTGTAACTATAATTCCTCCTTCCATATTTTTTATGGAAAAATTGGTGGGCGCAGTACCAAATATTGGTTTGGTGCACAAAACAACATCACGAATTGTGATTCACCTCAAATTTTGAATGGGAATAGTGGAAAAATAGGGAGATTTTAAACAAGGAGGTTGAAGGACTACTTAACCGATTGACCAAACGATGCAGACAAGTAGGGCTTTTCTAGACAATGATCGATGGTATTATAAAACGGTGTGTTGGTTTGAAATGCTGTTTTGAATTTTCTTTTTTGAGATTATAAGCTATTTGTTGTGGAGGGAGTTTGAGTTGGAAGACCAAACTAAAATCATGGGAAGAGATGAAACAGTGAAGCACACCAAGAAGCCATAACCATCGAGTACGGATCATCCGTCTCAAAATATGTCCTATTTGTTATTATTTGTCTTATAACTTAAAAATAATAATTTTTTAACTTATTTTCTAAGTGTTTCATATTAGGACATTGATAAGTTTATGAGAGGAGAGAAAATATAATATGATTTTATTAAGGTGTTCAATATGAACTATGACTACAATATATATAGGAGTACATAGGAACTCCTACTCGGAAACAATCTCTAAAAGATATATTATTCCTAATACTTATTGAAAATAAATCATAAGATAATATTTCCTCTAAGATAATATTATATCTTAACTACTAATATATCCTACATATCTTTATCATATCTTTAGTATGCTAATATATATTTAATACTCCCCCTCAATCGTAGGGTAGTAACACAAACACTACGATTGGAATAAAAACAATAACTACTAGATCAATACGACGTAAATCGTTAACAATAACCACCCTTTAGGATTAGGGATAACCAATAAACAACCTTTTGGACAAGGGACAACCAAAAGTACCATGGAGAACTGACTCCATCCATCGATAATCAATGATACTAAACTGCATCAATAAACCCAACTAGGGACCCAACTAAGGTTTTTGGAAACGATACACAATCGCATCAAAACCATCAAATATACCACGCGCAAGAGCACGTCCACTAAAGGGGTATATCACACTTGAACAGTAATATCCGACATCCAGCAAGTCGGAACACACGAACAACAATTTGACGAATAGCACAGGTGAAATAAATACTCAGCAAAGATGGACACATACCAGCATAACTCATCACCATACCAAAATAGCAACAAGAAAAAAATATAATAATGGCCGAATCACTAAATGGTGGCAACACACGGATCTCATACTAGCAATAATATCCCAACAATCTCACTTTTGTAAAACCAAAAAGAAAACACATTGACCGAGTATTGTCAACATGACTCACACCATGAATTACCATTACCAACCAGGAATTTAGTCCAGCCATGAAGAGCACATCAGGGAAAGATCCACAAAGAACATAACTCTCCTTTGACAGCAAAAGGATAGATCATGCACAGGGGAAAATCAACATATGGACTAAAAAAATGTATTTTTAGGCTTGGTAAACTGGTCGGTGGGTTCTTTTTTAACACCCAGCAGCCATGAAATTTTTTATGCGGAAGCGTAGAGTCAATCCAATAATTTGCATGGCTTCGATACCATGATAAGTTTATGAGAGGAGAGAAAATAATATGATTTTATTAAGGTGTTCAATACGAACTATGACTACAATATATATAGGAGTACATAGAAATTCCTACTCAGAAACATTCTCTAAAAGATATATTATTCCTAATACTTATCTAATACTTATTGAAAATAAATCATAAGATAATATTTCCTCTAAGATAATATTCAATCCTAACTACTAATATATCCTAAAGATATTTATCATATCTTTAGTGTGCTAATATATCTCTAATATAGCATACTAAAGATACAATAAATATCTTTAGTATGTTAATATATCTCTAATAGACATCCTTCTCTACAACAAAAAATAATAAAATAAACTTCACTTAGTAAAAAGAAGGTCAAAAGGAAATAAATCGTTTTCGTCATTTATTTTATCAAGTGAAGTTGATTTTTTTCATTTTTTGTTTTTTAGGAGGATTTACTAATAGGGAGTACGTAGAAAATCAGTAAACAAAAATATTTTATTCAAGTTAGGTGACAAAATAATAACAAATGGGACACCGAATGAGACATCATGTGGAACAGATGATCCGGACTCATCCATTACACAAAAGGTTGTTGCTAAATGATAAAAGAGATGATCATTATCGCAAAGTGACAATTACAATTGATATGTTACTCAAATTTTAAATTTTGTCAACAAATAAAGATCAAGATTCAACTCACATGCATGTGGTAAAATAAAGAGATGCTAATCTGGCCGATGGGTGTAAATTTGAACACCCACCCATCGACCAGAGAATTTTATTTTATCGTAAAGCCATAATCAATAGATCATAGGCTCTAATACCATGATAAAAAAAATGGAGAAAATGTATGTATTGCCTTGTGAAAATAATGTGAATGCCATCCCTATTTATAGGGTATATATATATCTTGGAGAATAAGACTAACTAGAAGCCTAATAAAATATACTTACCTTACTCTAGTATAACATTCTTTTATTTTATTTTGACAGAAGTTGTAGTATAACATTATTAGGAAGCAAATAACAACTTGCCTAACAATGGAGGTATGTAATCAACTAACAATTTTTTTGGGAAGGTAAGAAAAAGTAAGAAAGAAAGATAACCTCATAAGCCCCTCTATATGAGGAGTTCTCCTAAAGTATCTGAACTAAGGATAAAGGATAACGCAGATTGTTCCAACATCTTTATGTGGATGTAGTCACTGAGAAGATGGTCAATGTTCGTAATCCAATCTGCTAATCTGTTCGCTTCCGTATAGATATGGTGGATTTCCCTATGTTGCTTCTGTTGAAGGACCCTCTGAATATCCTCTATGATGTTGACTCTCTGACTTGTTAAAGGTGGCAAACTTTATAATCCCTAACCACTCTTGATATATGATATACTTTATGAATATGAGTACAACTCGTACTCCCAATATAGCTAATGATTAATACTCCCTCCGTCCTATGTCTCTTATTCCTTTTTGCATGTTCCTAATTGTTAGTCTTGTTTGTCAATTTTCTTTTATAAAATGTTTGTTTATTCCCAAAATACCCTCATGTGTCAATTTTTTCCCATTTTATCTTCACTAAATATATGTTTTTTCAATTTTGCCCTTGATTTATGGTAAAAATATGGACCACAATGAATGATGAAAGTACAACATCCAAATTTGGACCACAATATTTCCTTATGTAACTTGGTCATGAATGCATTTTTGAACTTTTTTGGACCGCAATTAACATATTCACAAAACTTTAATTTTAGTGAAAAATGAGAAATTAAACAAACATTAGAAGACAGAGGGAGTATTGTTTGTCTCTGTGGATGGACCCTGACTGACTTTACTGCATTATAACTTTATAAGAGGATTAGTTAGTTTTATACTTATTAGATATACAACATGTTTATCAATTATTTTTTATTAACGTAGTCCATGGTTTTTTTTTTTGGGAAATTCCATATGGTACCATTTCACTTTTGGTTTTTCCATGTGGTACCACTAATTTTGAGAATTCTACATGGTATCACTGTACTTTAGTCTTATTTTCTATCGTAACATTTCATTAATTAGAATGTTAATTAGGGGTTAAGTAGGGTTAGGATATTGTCTCGATTTGTATATTGTGATGAACCCTTAAACCCTATTTCACTCTTAAATTAACATATTACTTAAAGGCATGCTACGATAAGAATACGATCAAATTACAATGGTACCATGTAGATTTTTAAAAAAATAGTGGTACCACATAGAAAAGCCAAAAGTACAGTGGTACCATATAGAATATCCCTTTTTTTTAGTGAGATACAATGATAAAACTCAAGTCTTCCAATCTCATGGATTGACTAAAGTCACAAAGTTAAGTAAATAAAACTAAATTCTAATAAACTAAAAAAAAAACCAAAAGGAAAACTGAACTATACTAAACTAAAACTAAAAAAATAAGAAGCAAGCTTCTTCAAGAAGCAGCAGTCTTCTGGTCTGTGGCCGTGGAGATCGGTGCACCATCGACGGTAGAGGCGGTGGATATTGGCGCACCACCGGCGGCAGAGGCGGTGGAATTGGTGTGATCCCCCGTAAATTTTATGAATTTTATAAATATATTTAAAGTATATTTATGATTATTTTCATACTTATTTTATTTAATTATTTAAGTGTTGACTATTTTAAAAGTCATTTGGTTATTTAAATGTTTTAAATAGTCGTTAATATTTATTGAGTTGGATTTAAGTATTGAATATTTTATTTATAGGTTTTGGGTCGTGTTTAAAATGATTTTAAATGTTGGGTTGAAGAGCCCAACCAATTGGTTTAAGTGTCATGTTCAACTTAAGCCCAAACCTAAATCCTAAACCTTTTCACCCTAGGTTTTAGGCAAAACCTATAAATACCCCCTAAACCCTTGATTGAACACTTTTATTTTTCCTCTCCCTCACTCACCCTCACTCGTCCCTCTCTCCCTCTCTCCCTCGAAGTACATGTGCCGGACCCAGCCACCACACCACCCTCTCCTTCGGTTTTCCGGCCACCGTAACCATATCACCTCCCTCACTCGCCACCTTCGTCCGCAGCAGCAGACGAGCAACCCAGCCGCGCGTGACTGCACGCGCCACCGCAAGTGATAAGCACTTTATTGTGCTTATCCATGCTGCATTTTTAGTGTCGTTGCATATTGATTAAGAGCATTTTAGTCTTGCATTGCATGGTTTTGATTACTTTGAGTTAAATGGTCGCTTCACTACTCGTTTAGTTGTATTGGATGATTTTCAGGCTAACTAACAGGTATTTGGAGCACTTTGAGTATTTAGAGACCCTTGGATGGAGGCTAGGGCTTGGAAGAGCTTGAAGCAGCTCTACACGGTCGTGTGGCATTTGACACGACCGTGTAGCTTTTTACTTGGAGGATCAGTTTCGAACTGATTAGCGTTGAAGATTGGAAACCAGGCCTACATGGTCGTGTCATTTTGGACACGACCGTGTAGCCATTTGAGCACACAGGCAGGAACTTTGAGGATGCTGTGGGGCATTTTGGGCGTCAGGTCTACACGGTCGTGTCATTCTGGACACGACCGTGTAGTTATTTCTACACTGAGGCATTAGCTTTGAAGAAACGCTGGAAAACTTGTGTAACATGTCTACACGGTCGCGTCGTTTTGGACACGACCGTGTGGACCTACTTTCGGGCCTTTAACCCGTTTTCTCCGTCTTAGTTTAATGAACCTTTTAATTAGCTTTTTTTTAGACTCAACATTATCTCATACTCTTAGACTCTAATTACTTTTGCTTATCCCTAAACTCTCTCTAAACTCTTAGTTTTCTCAATTGTTCATCTTTGAAGATCGAATCCTTAATTCAATTCAAGTAATTTTCCTTCAATCACTTTTTTTTATTTCTATTGCTTTGTTTATCATGTTTAATTTATTTAATCTCTATTGCTTAGAATCCATGATTAGTGAGTAGTTCATTATCTAGGATTTGGGCGAAAGTATGAATTAAGGGCTTAATGTAGATTGTCTATGCTTTTTATGATTCAATTGTTTGTCTATGCATTGAATGTGGTGTTTTGACACCCTAGGATAGATCTTGATCACGTTTATGCTAGGGCACTTAGGGTTTCCATTGTTCTTAATCGAACTTTAATCCCTTTTATCATTCCCTTGTTTCGACTTGATTTCTAGACCAAGGGATTGGGTAGGAATTAAGGGGATCCTTTAATTAGGGGTTTTCCGATCTCATTGAATCTATTAATCAATTGACCAAAGACCATTCGAAAGAGGATTTGGTTGGTTGATTAATCGATTACTCATGAGGACCATTCGAGAGAGGACTCAAGTAAATTAGAGAGAAACTTAACCTTGTATTATCTTTGTTGTGAATCGCTATAGAGTCGATTATCGTTGTCTAGCCCAAGTTCATACGAGTAGCCCGAACTCTAGTGTTTTCCTTATATTAATTCTCCTATTTGATTATTAGTTGGTATTCAATAGTTAGTTGATTAGTTGGTATCTTATTCAATCTTAAACCCCAAAAACCCTTCACTTGGGTAGTTTTGGACTTAGTAGACTATAGTCAATCCCAATTTCCTTGTGGTTCGACCCTTGACTTGCCATTACTACGTTCTTAGTAGTTGCAAGTTAGGTTTATAAGTTTTGTTTGCTAAGCGGTTCTTAGTGCCTTAACGACACACTAAAAACCTCTTATCAGCAAGCCACGCGCCATTCGTGCGTGTTTCCCCTTCGTTCTCTTTCCGGTTTTCGTGATTTGCTTCAGTTATATCCTCTACTTTAATGTTTAAATTATAGTTTAACGTTAAAGTTATAGTTTTTATGATTTTTATATGTTTTTATAATAAAGTTGAAAACTTTATTATTCGATTATTAAAAATCTGATTTTTATAAATTTTAATTTTAGATTTATTATTAATGGTTTAAAGTGAGTTTTAAGTATTAAATTAGTGATTTTTGAGGTTTTAAAGTATAGATTTGTGAGTATTATATTAAAGATCGTTAAAGGTTGGAACTTTAATATAATTAAAGTATTTTAAAATGAGTTTTGAGAATTTTTAAAATAAATTATATTGTTGTGAATTAATTAGTATATTAATTCATTGTTGCATTGTTATTTTGATAGGCGGAGAATTTACTTTAGGCGACTTCTAGATTTCTAAAGTGGCCTCTCACTTTGTCTGCACAAGGTACGTACATGTCCTTATGTGTTAGATTAGTATCATGTCCTAAGGATTAAGATTATTCATAGTATCATGTATAGGGAACCCTTTTATGGTTCATACATAGCTATTGAATTGGAATTACGTGTTGTTGAGCATGTTAATTGATTTTATGATTTATTACATGATTGAATGGATGTTTGTTTCAAGCATGTCATTATGGGAATGTTTATATTTTAATCCATCGTGTGATATAGATTAATATTATTTAATTATTGGATTATGGATTTTGGTATTGTTTCCCTTAGTGGATATTTTATTACTCTCAAAGGCCGGAGACTTTATGAGTAGGTTGGACTAGTATTGGATATGGTTATTTTACTACTTTGCAAAGACCGAGGGCTTTGTAGGGTATATATATTTATTGGACTTTCGATTGTTGATTTAAGTCAACAAATAAATTTGAGGATTAATTCTTGGTCAATTGGAATCGTTTGATCACTTATTTAATCCTAAGATAAAAGAGGAATATTTATTGTATTCATGTTATGTGTTGGTTGTCTGTTTAGAGTCCAACATCGAATAACATATTAATACTTAAAGTGAAAGTGAATGGCAATAGCTTTAGACATGTTCACTTCTGAAGTTCTGGACTAGTATGAGTTGGAGTACATGGTGGTAGCCCATGGCTTTTCTTGGGGTCAGATTTATCACCGTACCCTATTTTATTTCTAAATGTTCCTCGATATCGTTGGTCAAGGGGTTATGGAGTCGCGCCCGTAACTCGGTCTTTCATTTTGAAGACTGATTTTTGGTTGGACAACTCGATCCATTGTCTATTCAATTTATTAAATATTTATCATGTTGTATGTCTTGTAGTCAAGTCTTAATTTAAGAGTTGAGGTCTTATAGTATTTTATTGATCATGTTTGGTTGTTCATTAGTATCATGATTAAGTTTCGTGTTTTACTTTATTTATGTATGTACTCAACCTTGTTGATTACGTGCTTTTCTGTGTGTCGATCATGGCTGTGCCTATTGATCCTGTGATGACCCTTTATTGGCGAGCAGTTTTCAATTGAGTATTTGCCTACAGGTTTGAAGGCATGATGCATCATCTCAATATTCATTTGGGACTTGGGAGCGTTGTTGGGAGATCATTTTATTATCTTTTGTCTCCTAACCTTTACGTTATTTTAATCAAGTTGTTTATGAATTATTTATTTTAAATGTTTTGTTTTAGTTTGAATTACTTTCGAGATTTGAAGTTTAAGTTTGACAATTATATTATTTAAATATTTAATAAAGTATATTTTAATGTTTTCCGCTGCAATACTTTGAGTAAGCCAATACGTTTTCACACGGGCGATAATGCCTTGATGATTCTCTATTTTGTTTGGAAAATATATGTTTTATAAAGAGAGAATTGTCGGGGTGTTACAATTGGTGGCCATCGACTTAAACTGAGAAGCAACGAATGCTTCAAGGCAAATCTACCATGACAAGCAAAGGCACCTCAGCCACCCACTTTGCAGCAACTTCATGACGACGTAGATCGAACTGAGAAGGATGAGCAGTGTCTTTTATGCAACCTCTTGGAGTAGAACGAGTTTAACTCGTATCCATGGAGACCATGGTGGATGGCGTGCGATGGTCAAATAGAGACGAAAAAAAGGCGGTGTAAATCACTGATTCCGTTCCTTCTAAGTTTTCCATTCCATGGGTCGGTGTAAAAGAAAGCAAAGAGGGAGGAGTCATGAGATAAGCAGGGGGAAGTGGGCGGTGAGAGGAGGCTTGGGTAGAAATCTTTAGGCAGTTATTTCTAAAGAGAAGGGAGAGCCCTTCTCTCTAGAAATCTTAGCAGGCATATGTTATTTATGGCTTATGGATAAGCATTACTTAGATAAGGATTTTCTATGAATAAGTGGCGGCTAACAATGGAAAATAACTAAAAAAGTTTATCATTCAAGACTTGAACCCGCCACATGTGTCACTCTCGCTAGGCAGTTATTTCTAAAGAGAAGGGAGAACCCTTCTCTCTAGAAATCTTAGCAGGCATATGTAATCTATGGCTTACGGATAAGCATTACTTACATAAGGATTTGTTATGAATAAGTGGTGGCTAACAATGGAAAACAACTAAAAAGTATTATCATTCAAGACTTGAACCTGCAACACGTGTCACTCTCCCTTTTGTTAAATAATATATTATCTACGTTATTCTCATAAAATAGTGCAAATTGTCCATGAGAAGCTTTGAGCTCGCGACCTTGAGTATGGAGATAAATATTTTAATTATTGCTCTACTAAACTATTATTACTTCTTTTATTAATACTAATAAATAATAATGACGTGTTTTCAATGAAAATCAATAATTAAGTTACAATATTTTATTGCATTTTGTTAATGAAACTACTAATTTATAACTTTTGAGTAACATTTCTCTACACCATATTTTAGTTGTTTTAAAGTACGAAAGTATATAAATACCAAAGCGTTACATGGGCTAAATACTAGTATAGCATTGAAAGGCGGGCTGGTAGATCGAACATGAATCTCGCGGCATACCTCCTCCCCCAATAACAGATATCCAGCTATTTTATTAAAATAGTTCATATCTATATCTAGAAATCAAAGACTAAATGCATTTCAATATGTTTGATTATGAAAGCTAATATAATAAGTTAACTAATCAATTTTGTACCAGATAACAAAATTATTGTAACTGATGCATGTCAACATAAAATATAATATAGAAAACATAGACTTAATACTACCTTCATTTCAAAAAGAATGTTACATTTGCATAGTAAACAATAAAACATTGTTTACAAAATTTACTTTTACCGTTGTTTGTGAGTTATATGTAAGGAAAAATATGGGATCTTGTTAGATTCGTCTTGATATTTATTAATTAAAATCTACTTTTTATTATTTTTATAAATACACAATTAGATATATTACCCCTCAAAACTTTGCATTGACCTGCGTGAAAACAAGAAGTGTAACAATTTATATGAAACGGGGGGAGCATAAAATTATTGTGATTTGAATATACGATCTGTAACAGAAAACTATTTTATGTTAAGATTTTAAACAAGACAAAGAAAGTTCATATTAATGATTTCACGCTACAATTTTTGTCATACATCATGCATACAGTGAGTATGGTGATACAGATTAAGCTATTTTTTTTGCTCATTACTTATTTAAAGAGTAAAATTCACACATTAAGAAGAGTTTCAAATAAACAAATGAAAAAAGAAATAACATTTGGTGCATGTGTATCATAATATCATGCACATGGATAACTCAAGCCTACTGCATAAGAAATACAGTAATTCCACAAGTTCTCGACGCTAACATTTTCATAAGATTATCTTGATTGGGTGTAACTTTTTAAAAAAATTGGTTTATCTGATTGGTAAAGCTATCATAAATCATTTATGTCACTGTGAAGAGTTAGAGTTTGTCGACTCTTGTAGGTAAAGGATGATATCTATTGATGGTGAAGGAAATTAAGTAATCAGTAATTTGACTTGTTAAGTTATTAATTACATGAAGAATTCCTCCAATGATGAGAGGATAAGGATGCTAATCCACCAATGACTTGTTAAATTATGATAAATCAAGTTTGACCATTAAACCAACCATTAAAATTTTAACACTTTAATTGGGATGATGTACTAAGTGGTAGTACGTAACAGAAGATAAATTGAACAATACGAAGGTGCATATAGGTGATTGTAGATGAGATTAGATGTTGATAGTGTAAAGATGGAGAGATTGTTACTCTCCTTTTGGGTATAGGGTAGTGTAGGTCTCTTCTCTCTCTTTTCCCTCCAATCATCTACATCATCTCATCTACCATCACCACTATACACTTTTACTTTCTTCATTTTTTCCAATTATCCCCTAAATACATTACTCTAAACTTCATAAGCAAATAAGCCACATAAGAAATCAAACAACCTCGCAGTCCATTTATGCTCTCAAATATAAAATAAGTAGCAAATGTATTATATTATCTGAATTATAAGATTAACAAAATTAATGTATATGAGAGTAAAAAAGAACCTTAAATTGAATCTCTCAAACCATATATTACTTGTCCCATATATCGACATGTTAAATTTTAGAAAATATGAAAATGGCTTACCCATGAATGAGGTGGATAGTTTGTATCACATATAAGACCAATGGTGGTTTCATTCTAAAAACCAATTAACAATAAATGAAATAACTCAATTTCACAAAGTGGCTATGAACATCCAATATAGAACTACTCATGTGCGTACAACAAACATGGGGCTCAACATTCCTCTTCACATATGAATGTCCTCAAAATTAAAGCGTGCTGAAAAGGTACGTCGTTGGAATAATCCTCATTGGAAATGAACATCCAATAGATGCCCCTTATCCAGTTGATAAATGCCAATTATGAAAGACCCCACAACTTGGACTATGATACCATTGTAGTTGAACTTAAGAGAATATAATTATGAGCTTAGGCTACCCAAGAAAGAGAAGGAGAGCTTGAACCACTTACAAGCCTAATGATAGTTCCATCTCGAAACCAATTGTAAGTTGATGAAGTAACTACTCAATTCTGATCTATAAAGTGGCTATCTCCAATAAGCTACTTACATATGCACAAGGAACAAGGGGTTCAACACGAAACTCATCTTCTTCATTGCCATATAAATATTTACGCTCTAACTTACCATTAGACATAAGTCGTGTTGTTTTAAACTTTTTATTTTTTGGTTAAATAGAACAATGTATCAAAAAACTATAGACAAGAACATTGTTTTTATAGGTTTGTTTAAAATACCGGTATCTTTTACAATTACTTTGTTTTAAAAAACTACTAACTTTTATACAAGGGCCTTTTTTTAACAAAAGTTATTAAAGAGTGGTCTAATTTTAGCATATAATTAGACCCATTAAGCCCACATTTTATTGACAAGTTTATTTTATTTCGTTATAACACAACATTATTTCTAAACATCTCGCAACAACCTAGTCGTCCATTCTATTCTCCTGTCGTTGTATCCCTTCTATTCTAGAAGTACAACAGACAATTTTGATAAATAACTGAGCACACTTATTATGGATTAAACTAGTCACTAAATAAATTAAACTAGTCGTTGAATGATATTAGAGCATTTCCTCACATTTTATGGGCCTAGTGCGAAACAAGAAATTAAGACTCTTTTAACTTTAATAATTGTATAATTACAGGTTTCGATTTCTATCCTCTAATAGAGTATACCAATAATACAGCTTTACAATATAAAATCGAATTTACACCCCATTTTTAAATCTCTATAAAAAAGGAAGTAACACAAGTCAATGAAAATTTCAATAGCTAGTACCATACAGTAATATAAAAATATAAATGTTGTGGTTACTGAATGTTTTAAACTGGTCACAAAATATATTAAACTGGTCATGCAACAGATTTAAATAGTCATTACATTCAGAAAGTCAGTTCAATCTATTTTTAATATTAGGCACGCTAATGCCTAATTTTAATTTAAAAGAGAACGGTTTCTCACAACACCAACTATTGTTTGGAAACACTTCATGTTTTTTTCGAAAAACTAGCTTATATCACCTAAAGATCTAGAAAGAGAATCAAAGACATTTACTAGTGAGTTGACTTGGATTTCTATCCTTGACTTGGTGTATGCAACTCACAAAATTCTGTAAAAGGGTAATTGCACTAAACCCTAAATTAAGATTCGACAGAGAAATTTAACTCAAAGCCCAATTTTTTAATGGTCCACTTCTCACATGTTTAGTACTACTACAAAATTCTTTAATAATAATAGGATAAAAGGCTCCAATGTTGATGTTTGAGATAAATTAAAGGATTCTGGTTGAAGTGAAAAACAAACGAGGAAAGTCATGAGGGAAAAGACATGGAACCATGAGGGGGGAAGAACGGAAATAATCATGTGAATATGTGACTGATGACATATGCGATTCATCTGGAAATAAATATTGAAGAAATAGACTCGAGTTGGACTTATTAAACTCCATGTTCACTCCACCTCTTTCGTATTCGGATTTTTCACTCTTATTTAGATTCAGATTTTATTCATGGATCTGGATCTTTTTTCCCTTCAAATTGTTTCAAACTCACGTCGAATTCAGACTAAATCATCAATTAAAATTACTAAAATATGAAAGTAGTATATAATTATAATGTTTTACTTGATTTTTTATAGTCTTATTTAATTACTATAATAAAATATACTTTTAATTAATGAATTTATGATATTATGATAATACATAATTTTTATTATATACAGATTCCAATTTGACTGTGCAAAGTCCAAGTTCAACAAGATTTTGTTTGGAATTTTATGTTTCGGATTCGAATCGGACTTTTTTTTCTTCTAACAATCGAGCTTGACTCAAGGATAGGACTGAATTGTCATCTCAAATTGAAAATCTAAGTCGACCTTATCAGAAAATAACTTTAAAACCCTTTTACAATATTTTAAGTGATATAGTGAAATATTGTGTTTGTATGATGCTGGCTAAATATGAGATAAACACGTAGGATAATCTGATCACCAACCAACTTATGCCTTTAGGAAGCAAATTTGCTTTATATTCCCTTTTCAGGCTAGAATATGTTCTGATTAACTGATGAAAGTTGATGGCCTTTAATTAAGCTGTCTATACAAATAATATCTAGCTAATTAGCACAACCTTTGCTTTTTGCCAACCAAAAAAAATAAAAAAGCATAATAATAGAAGATATAATTTCTGTGGGTGCATGTCTTTTTCTTTTAATTAGCTAGGGTGCACTGATTAGACAAAGGTTAAGTATATTCCATGAGCAAAGCCAAGAGGTAATACAAGTTGACAACCAAGAAGGCTACCTCTCACAAATGGCTTTTCCCCTTTGCTGACTATATATAGGTGGGTCCATCTCACTATCATCACTAAGGAATCATTATCCTAAAACCACACAAATTAAATGTACTTTAATCACATTCCTTTCTTAGGAAAAGGTACAAAACAACTTTATCATATTTCGCATCATTTCTTGCTTAATATAGTAAATTGATTTTCAATAAATGAAATGCACTAATATATTATCCTCAATTTCTACCCTCTCCCTTTCACCTCCTCTTGTGGAGGAAGCTTTTTTTGACAGCTTAGAAGTGATAATCTTTGATTTTTTCTTTACATTTTACAGGTGTTAGTTTGTGACAAGACACAAATACGTATGTTATACGTTTTTTTTTTAGGTTGGTAAGATGAAGTGTTCAACTAAATCACAATCTCTCACTGGTCAATCCCTTAGTGGCACAGCCACACACGCAAGGCTCTTAAGATTAAGGAGATGTAAGGAGAATCTTCACCCTCAAAGTGTCTCGAATAATGAGATTTGATCCAATGAGCTTTTAAGATTGAGATACAAATCAATATTATTAAACAGACATCCTCAATAATACGTATGATATATGCTAGTGGCTACATCATATTTATAAATAGGTATGTACATGGACTTTGTATACAATTACCATTCATTTTGTTTCTATAAATGTTAATCTAGTTAACAAGTGCAATTTGACTCGATAAAGTGCGGATTTACCTAGTTTATCACATAGATTATCATCCAAAGAGAAAGTAATAGAAAAAGGAATATAAGTAGAAAAGACTTCATAAGTTGGTGTTGGTGATGAAAAGTCAAAGAGCTAAGGATCGGGCATGGTACGATCACCAATAAGTATTACTCAAAGAGCATCACTACTAACAAAAAAAATTATCCAACCATCTAAATTTACGTTTTTTACATTATAATCTCTTAATAGGATAGTGGTGGTGTAAGACATTAGCGAAAGCAAAATACTTACAACAACACGAGAATCAACGAAACAAAAATAGAGAGGTGAACTTTGAGAGTTAAAAGGCAAACACTTTGTACTTCCAATTTCACTCATCTAACAAGTATGGCAAAAACCTCTCTACACGATTTATGTTAATTTCTCTGAGCAATTACTTTTAGCAATTCCTAAGTGGACTTATTTCTCAACAAAGATTATTTTTCTATATTCTACAAATTTGGGCTTCTTCACCCTTTTTATATAAAGTTTATGAAAGTCTTTTTCCTAGTAGAACACTAATACTAATAAAATAATTGTTTAGAAATAATATATTATCACTTAAAAAACAATGTTATTCTAGATTTTGAAAACAAATAATATGTTATCCTACTCTAACCTATAACAAGGAAACAAGATCTATACGTAAAATCGGAAAATCAAAACAACTGTTAGCCAGACACATAAGTTTCGGTTGTGGGACGCGACAAGTTCCTTGCCTTGTTTCGCAATTTCTTTTTCTTTGATCTTTTTCTTCATGTTCTTTTATTTGTACGAGAACCGCAACGCGAGTCCTACTCACCGATTCACCGTGTTGGACTCGTTGAGCTTACTCATAATGAATTGTCCAAGCCCGAGGTTTCATAAGGCAACATTGTACAAAAAATGAGCTATGAGACATGGTAAGCTTTATGGATTGGCAGATGGGAAAAAAAAGGAAGTCATTGGATTTTCTCCTAGTAGGCATGATCTATATCCAAGCATTCATAGGCTTGACTATACTAGGAGAAAACTTTTTCCTATTGGTCCTACTCTATAGGCGATAAAGGTATGTAAGCCGGGGTGAAGATGGGTAGGATACTTAAATCGATATCAATTATCGATACGTATAAGCGATCCAGCAAGTTTGGATATCCAATTATCCAAATTTCGGATATGTGAAAATTTTGATTGGATAAGGGTTCCGTTATACTACAATTTTTATACAACAATTTTTAAAAATTAGAATGAACCTTTCCAAAGCCGTGCAATTTAAGACCAACTTTAAATGGATTTCTGACAGAGTTCAGTCCATAGAAAATACGTTTTCTGGATTCGTCATTTATCCATCCGCTGGCCCTTATAGTGAAGCTACAAAAGAACGAACTTAATCAACCAATGCAATTTCCATGTCATTGAGATGGCCCATTACCAATTGGGAAGCAGAGTGGCCCATTATTTGTTGTTTGATTGCGTTTAATCCCTGTGGACAACGCAGGCTTGAGATGGGCTACCAAATCATATAGGGTTCTGATTTTATAATGTGATTTTTCGAATTATTTTCTAATCTATATGAAGTCTCTAAAAGCGTAAGCAAGTATTATCATCCGCCACATGTCTACGTGAAGACTCGAACCCGTGACCTTGAGTATGTAATTAGGAGTTTCAACCACTACTCCAACATGTTATTAGTGTTTTTTCTATCAAAATTAATAATGATGTAGGAATAGAAATCAAGAGTTAAGTTGTAAACTTTTTAAATGCATAATGTAAATGAGATGAATTTTCTTTTATTTGATAATTTTTCACACCACATAAGATCAATTATTTTAACTACTATCATGAAATTTAATATACAAAAATTCTGGAGCATCGCCGGGGCTAAATACTAGTATATATATTAAAACGCATAAGTAAGGATTGCAGCTTGCCACGTGTCACTCCATGTCAGCGTCACTATTGTACGTGATAATTTGCAATATACAAAATGCAAGTAATGAACACGAGACCTATTAGTTGTAATGTCATAGGCTCTACCACCAAGTCACGTCCCTTTTTGTTGTCATCTTGTAATTAAGAGTTCCTTTTATCTTGATTAAACTTTGGGAAAAAGTAAAGAGACCTCATTCATTATAATTTTTCATGTGCCTTTTAATTTGTTTATTTGATTATTAAATTTATAACATCAAAATTTTGATATTAAAAAAAAATCTATGAGAAATATTATTCTAATTCAATTATAAAAATAAACTCCGGCCATTGTCGGGGATCACATACTAGTTTATCTTTAAAATACTCCAGAAACTAATCCATGCATGTGTTAATGGACAATTATAATATTTATCCTACACACAGATATAAAATGAACATCCTACATCCAATATTATTATTTTTTCTGCTCAACGAGAATTCTACAGTGAATGTCGAATAGCGACTACACCACTAAAATTATATTGTGATTAAAAGTATATGTGTTTAAAAAAGCAATTAGAGTTAATTTAGCGATATTTTCTATTCATCTTCCTCTTCTTGGTTAATGATACAAACTAACTCCTCTCTTCTATAAATTTGCAGTTAGCCCCGGGAACACCCAATGGCCAACACGACCACCGTCGTCGTGCAATCTTTCTTCCTTCTTATTGCCGACAACCCTGCAAATACCAAACACCGACCCCGCGAACATCATCTATCTTCGTAGTCGTCATTGGTGTGTTGAAACCACGAAAGGCCTAACCATCTTTCTTTTTGTTTTCTGTCGAATTTCGCCAGCCTTCACTGAAAGATTTACTGTAATTGGTGTAACCATCTTTCTTGCAAGTCTTAAATTAGACTCATTTGCAGCCATTTATTAGATCAAAAAAACTTTCTTCTTCTATTTTCTTCTCTTCTCGGTATTTTAATGGTGTTGGGGTTTTAGACTCATTTCTGATTTGTTGTTTATAATTTTATGTGAACAATTTTGATTGATTTGTTATTTATGGTAGCGGGTGTGTAAAAGGCAAAACAGAGAAGGGGGCATTATAGGGAGAAAGAAGCATAGGGAAGCACACTAAACGATCAATCTTTTTTTCTGCGATAATGCGGGTCTGTGATAATTTGGCTCTGCCATGAAGGAAATGAGGAAGATGATGGTGTTTTTGGTATGTTTTTATGTAACAGAATTTGTAAAATTTAAAGATAAATAAATATATTAAATTATTTAATTTAATGGTGTTTATCGGCATGCGACATCCACTATAGACTCGTTGACTGCTCAATTGTCAAATGATCAAAATTTACATAAAATTAGAATTTCAAATGACTAAATGAGCAAAAATATAGAATTACAACTATGAAGGAGATATGTAAATATTGAATAATTCTATTTTTTATATTATAAATATGTTTATATATATAGTAATATATTGATAAATGCTAGATATTGAGATGTTTGGGGGTGATATTTTGGGTGGAAAGAGATTTTCTTTATGTATTTAAAATTATTTTTTAATATTTAAAATTATTTTTTAATTGATTTTAGTTATTGAATATACAAAAAAAGAGTTAAGGCTACTATGTAGACATTTCATTAGTTTTGGCTACCACAGGTAAATATGAAAAATACGGTGGTACCATAAAGAATATCCCTTTTTAATATTGAGATGTTTGATAAGTTCTTTTGTGTGTTTAAATCGCCATTTTTGTCTTTTTCATGTGGCTAGACAATAAATAGATGTTTGGGAGATCGTCATATGTTGATTTGATGAACTTGTTGGTCTTACGCGTTTTAGAGTAGCTAAAAGGCTGGCTTTTATCCAACATAGAGTAGCTTCTACCAACTTTTTGGGTTGATTTTGCTTCCATTTCACACAAAAACAAACTATCCTAACAACTAATTTTACTAAAACTTTAATAGAAAGTCAATAATAAAATAATCGGTCTAACCAATCGACATAAATTGTAATACTCCAATGATTGCTTTAAAGGATTTAGTTGTATTACCCATACCAACAAGGTGCATCTTCTTTTCAGGGAGCTCATATTGCTAAGATATTATCAGTTAAGCGTGCTTGGCTGGGAGTAGTCTTGTCATGGGTGACCTCCCGGGAAATTTCTCGGAGTGCGCATGAGGGAGGGCAAAATGAGCCGAAAGGATTTGTGTTAGTTTGTGGCTCTAGTTATTGGTCCGAGATGCTTATTTGGTGACCACTCTCGGCCCATAGGGGTTGGGGTGTTACATAAACAGCCAACGACCAATTGTCAATCATTCTCATCACCTACGAAAGCTACTAAGGGGTGTTTGTTTAGACGAATTAAAAGGGGATTGGGATATCAAATCCCCATAGGTAGTAATCTCAGTTTATTTAACGGGATATATATTTTAGAAGGGATTGAAAATGTGATTAAAAACTCTTAATCCCTTAGGGGTTGGGGTGTTATATAAACAGCCAACGACCAATTGTCAAACATTCCCATTACCTACGAAAGCTACTAAGGGGTGTTTGTTTAGACGAATTAAAAGGGGATCGGGATTTCAAATCCCTATAGGTAGTAATCTCAGTTTATTTAGCGGGATATATATTTTAGATGGGATTGAAAATCTAATTAAAAAACCCTTAATTCCACCAAAATAGAAGAATAGTTATTAGATATAGGTTTAAATTTTTGTAAGAAAAATGACCCATTTACCCTTAATGAAAAGTAAGAAAGTGGTGAGTTAGTAAGGGACTGCATGGAAAATAATCATTTAATCCCAACTTATTTGTATCTCATACTAACAAGAGACAAACTCTATTTTATTCTTATCCTATTTACCAATTATCACCTCCATCCCACCCTCTAATTTTCAAACTCCTATTCCCTCATATCAAATGGCCCGTAAGGGTAATGGAAGAGAAAGAGATGAGATATTATCGATGTTGGTACTTAGACAGAAATCCTGTGGAACTGAGGAAGTCGTGTGTCCGTTTCAGACATGACATGTTTTCATGTTTAGAATACGACACATACATTTTTATGGACAGAATATCACTATCATCATTTCTTTTCGTTTTTGCATCCGTTTCCGTTCTATGTAGAACCAGTCCCGGCCCTGAGGCGGGGCGGGCGGGCTGGCGATCGCCCAGGGCCCAAGAAGTAAGGTCATTTCATATTCGTCAGTATCATAAAGCCATCAATACCTTTGTTTGCTCTTTATAAACAAACTTGATTTGGAGCCCAATGGCAAGTATTTCCGTGCAATTGCAACCTAAGAGTTCAGAGGTCAGGGGTTTGACTCCCACTACTCACCACAAGTCCCTATTATCTTTCTTTTTTTTATTCTTCCCCCATTCTTTCTTAATTCAAAAATACCCTTGTCCTATATCTTTTTTTTTCTTAATTAATCATGTGTAAAGGAATTTTGATGAATCATGTTAGATTATTATAATTAATTAATTCATGTAATATTATTTTATGTTAATATCATTTCATATAGAAATGATATATTAGTATCATTAAAGTACCATTTGTTTAGACCATGAGAATAATTATCATTTCCTATTTTGATCAATAAAATTTATTTATATATTACTTAATTAATATTTTTCTTTTACTATTATGTCATCCCTAGTGTTTCAATTTTCTAAAATGTTATAGGAATCTAGCTCGTAAATTTTTTTAAAAATATATATTGACTTTATAAAGGCCCTTGTTGTTTGCCTACAGGCCTCCAAAACGTTATAAACGGCTATATACCCTATATTTGTATGATGAGTTAGGAGCCCATTTCTTAATTTTGCTCCGGGCCCTCAAATGGTCAGGAACGGCCCTGTGTAGAACATTGAGTCGAGTAACAAGTGACCAGCTAAACAAGAATTCAATTAGCCTAACTATCGGAAATTTAGATGCAACGCAAATCGACAAGTCATATACTACGTCTACGATACGAGTCGGGTTTGTTTGTTTCTGAAAATATCTAAGGAGGACCAAGCAGGTTACGTTTCACCACGTAATATTTAAGTGGAGAAAATGAGAGGCTGGATTATGATAATGACAAGTCTGCGTTGGCAATTTCCAGTTGTAAACCACTATTTGTAGAGAAGGCGCAAAGTGGTAAAATGGCCCATGCAATGGCATCAGCATGGGGACACCAAATCCAAGAAGGCACTTGGTTGCTGGAATTATGGGCATCTTCATTCTTCATCCTGTGCTGCTCTTACCTGGAACCAGCTTGCAGCCTAGCTTGATGTGCCACTATTGCTCCAATTGGAAAGCTGATTATTAGCTACAATTTTCATCCCACCAAAAGCCTAATCCGATATTAATAAATACTTCCTCTGTTCTTTAATAAGTGACACACTTGTATAGTGTTTACTATTCACAGTTTAGCCTCTAATTAGATTTGGTGATTTACATTTTAGGAAAAACATAGTCATGTGGGATCTTGTAAGATTCGTCTCATTGTGTAATTTTTTTATCAACTTGTTATAATTTTTACTTATTGATAATTATAGATATTAATGTTTAAAATAATACATTGGCAAGCGTGCAAACATGAAGTATGTCACTTATTAAGGAACAGAGGTAGTAAATATAACATAGCTTGTTTTATAAGAGATTAAAATTAAAATTAGGCTACGGTCCAAACTCAAAAAGAGAACGAACTCTATTTCAAAAAATAATGAGTAGTTTAATCAATTTCGTAACCTTTTTAATTCATTTTGTGACCTATTTAATGATAAAGATATGACTAAATCCTAACAACTTCTATCCTCTGTATCTTTGATGATTATCTGCTTGTACTTAATTAATTAATAGATACTTGTATACTTTTTTTTGGTAAGGAGAAGTGGCCCGGACCCCGCTCGGGTCCTATTGGACCAGGCACTTGAGAGAAGGGGGGAAGGGTAAGGGAAATCCCTACCATCAAAGTGCCCCTAGTGGGGATGAACCCCCAACCTTGAGGTTGGAAGGGTACAATCATTTCCACTGGACCAAGTACTACTTGGTAGATACTTGTATACTTATCTTTAGTTGTATACTTATCTTTTACATAGTTTTTTTTGGTAAGGAGAAGTGGCCTGGACCCCGCTCGGGTCCTATTGGGCCAGGCACTTGAGAGTAGGGGAGGGGTAAGGGAAAGCCCCTACCCTCAAAGTGCTCCTAGTGGGCATTGAACCCCAACCTTGAGGTTGGAAAGGTACAATCCTTTCCACTAGACCAAGTACTACTTGGTATATTTTACCTAGTTACTTAGATTGTATCTAGGCTAAGTAGTTATCCTGTATCTCTTTAAATATGCTCTTTAATCATTAATGAAATCATCTTTTCAACACATTTATTCTTAATATGGTATCACAGAGCTTTTGATCCCCCCTCCCAACCTCACGCCATCTTCCTCATCTCACTGCTCTTGTTTCTTTCTTTGTCCTTTCCTTCTCCACGCCACCATGTCTTCCTCCACTCAAGCTCTCATACCCAACGCTACTAATCCCTCTCAGCCTTTCACTCTCATCAATTTCTCCAATGTTATTAAACTCACCCCCACCAATTATCTCTTTTGGAAGATACAACTCCAAGCCCTACTCATTGGCCACGATCTTCTCTCTTTCGTTGATGGCACCACTCCTGCCCCAAATTCCACCATCCTTGTCGATGGTGTCGCTTCTCCAAACCCAGCCCACGCCTCGTGGGTGCGCAAAGATCAGCTACTCCTTGGTGCACTCCTTGGTACCCTCTCCCCTCCTCTTGCGTCTCTTGTCTCCCTTGCTACTACCTCTTACAGTTTTTGGACGACTCTCGCTCAAACCTATGCAAAACCAAGTTGTGGCCATCTCAAACAATTAATACACCAATTCAAAACAATCTCAGAAGGTAACTCTACCATCACCACCTATATGAACTCCCTCAAAGCTATCTCCGATCAACTCGCCTCTCTTGGCAAACCTATCGAACATGAGGACTTTATTGATCAAATTCTCCTTGGCCTTGACAAAAATTATACTTCCGTCGCCGACGCGGTTAATGGTCGCGACACACCCATCTCTTATGAAGAGCTCCATGAAAAACTCATTAACAAAGAAGCGCATCTTGCGTCCCTCTCACCCTCCTCCAATTTTCCCGCTACTGCTCTTGCCGCCACTACTCATCATCGTGCTTGGTTCACTCGCTCAACCCCCTCTTATTCCGCTGCCCTCCTTCCTACTCGATCACCTTCTTCCGCTGCTCACTCTCATCCTCGCCAACCACGACCCTTCTTAGGAAAATGCCAGTGGTGTCGTGAACAAGGCCACATCGTTAGTCAATGTCCTCTCTTTTTACAAAAATATCCTAATGCTACTGATAGGATTTAGTCGTGTCACCTAATCAAAAATAAACCTAAGTCCTCTAACAATAGTAGTCAAGAGAAGTAGGGTCGAATCCACAGAGAGACGGAGTTCTAAGTTAATATTCAGCTAAAAAACTACTTCAGACAAAAATCAGATAGAAATCAGCTGAACTAATAATTAACTACTAGAAAGCAATATAAAGATTGGAATTTAACTATGAATTAAAGGTCTAGGGAATTAGTTCGGTCCACCATGCTTATACCAATCAAAAGATCAAACAACTATCAGAACCTAGGTCGAGAATCGATAGATTAGAACACGTGTCAAGCTATGGTTAAGTCTCAACGTCCATAATTCAACATATGCAGCATGTTCACAAACATAATCAGAATTACGGGTGTGTACTAGGCCTCTAAAAGTAAGACGGATCTGTGCAAACGATTATTAACCTCAAGTAATCAAAGAAACTGCGCAATAACGTTAATTACTCAATAAGAACAAATCACCCCATAACCTATCTCATCAAACCCTAGAAACTAATAGCAATTGAAATAATCATGGTATAAACATGGCTTCCCTCACTAAATCCCTAGAAATTGAACTACTCACTCATAATTGAGTCAACGATAAACAATCTAATATGAAACCCTAATAATTGCATCATGAATGAATAAATAATTAAGCTAAGCAATTAAGAATAATAAAAGAGATTAAAGTAGAGAAGAATACCAATTGACAGAAGGCAATAACTTTTATTGAAATCGAATCCGAGGTTCAATCACCTTTAATCTAATCTAAAGTGTTTAAACTCAATAAAACTAAGCTAAGAACTATGAAATTAAAACTAGAGAAAAAGATGTCTCTAAAAATATGAGGAATAGCTATATATAATAGCCCCAAAATCTAATTAAAAAATGAATAGAAAAGATAGAATTTCGGGAAAAAGAGTTGTCCGTGCTCCAGGCCCGATCGGGTCAATTCCCGCCCGATCGGGTGGCTAAACTGCAATTCTGCATCAACTTGCGAAGGCCGTATCTCTCAAAATAGACGTCCGATTGGGGCCTGTGACCTATCATTGGAAAGCTCTTGAAGTCTAGAATCCAACCCAATTGGAATTTATTGATTATCAATTTTATATCAAAAGTTATAATGAAAATAGTGAAGCACAAAGTGGCGTAATATAATCAAACTTTGCTCGAAATCATAGCAATCAAACATCAAATCATAGCCTCAAGATCACAAAAGCCCAGCTATCCAGAAAACAAAGTCAGAACACTTTCAAATAGAGCACAACAAGGGGCACAGGGAGGCAACTAAACAAGTCATGGAACCATATTTTTTTGATTTTTTCAGAATTTTTCGAAAGCAGTAAATCTATCCTAGAAAGCAGTAAAAGAGATAGGGAATACAAACAGAACTCCTCCCCCAAGCTGAACTTGGCAGTGTCCTCAATGCCAAAAGGTGATAAGGACTATGCTAAGAGGAAAAACAATGTCAGTACCCTCACTCTCGCTCACAAAAAGGAAGAAAAATAAAAAGAAAAGGAAAAGGGAAAGAAAAATACGAGTTGCCTCTCGCACAGCGCTGGTTTATAAAGGTCCCGCACGACCATAATCCTCCATCTCATTGGATGAGTCCAATGCCTTGAGTAACTTATCAAATGCACCTGCAAACATGTCATTGAGCACTAGATATGGCTTGATGACAAGCGCATCTATCTTCACATAAATAATATCAGAGAAAATAAATGATTTGTGAAGATAAGTAAAATCAAAATAAAAGGGAGAAAAGAAGGACAATGAACAACTTCCCTTTGGTGACGTAGGCTGTGAGGATCTCAAGGAGAGAATAGGAGCAACCGCAACTGTGAGAAAATATGGGGCATGGCGAATAGGGAGAGAAGGGACAAGATCAAGTCTATGTGAAGATGGAATATAGGGACAGGGAATAATAGGCTCAACCGTGACGGTTTTACTTACAATTTCACCATCCTCAATAATGGGCTCGTCAACACAAGGGCTCTCAACCAATAGTTCCTCTTCTATCAAAACATTCATTACATCCACACTCCCCTCAGTCTGATCATGCTTTTCAATATCAGGAGTCAGAGTCTTATCATTCACCTCTAATATGGAATTCTCGACACAATCATCATCACAATCATTATCATCATAAATCGCCCGTTGACCATCAAGTTGCATAGCAAGCGATTTTTCATAATTTGAGACATGTGTGATGTAACACATCAAGTCTTGATTAGATTTTTCAATTCGTTGTGTGAGGTAACACATCAAGTCTTGATTAGATTTTTCAATTCGTTCACCACAAGACTCAATCATCTGCTTAGGTAAATCTAGACTCTCTGAAGATTCAGATTGTGAATAATTATGGACTCCATGTGGGTCAGAATAAGTACAATCAGTTGCATAGGACTCGTTAGGGAAATGGTTAATATCATGGGAATTCATGCACAAATTATTTGGATATTGACAATAAGAATATGCATCAGACACATAACTATTGTAATACCCATTATCAAAATTATATTGCTCTTGTAAATTAGAATACCCATTATTAGAGTCTTGCCCTGATAATTGGAGTATCCATTATTATTGTCATAATGCCCTTGAAAATTAGGGTAACCTTCCCCATACGAATTATAAGCCGGCCACTCCATATAAACTCATGAGTAAGAGAGAGAGAAAGAAAGAATTTACAAAAATAAGAAATATAAAAGAAAAAAAAAATATAAAAAAAAAAACAAAAAAAAAAACGTACCTCAATTAGAACAATGAAGTTCCAATGAGGCACAGAGAAGTAGACCAAATAACCAAACAAAAACTTAGAAAACTAGCCGTCTCCCCGGCAACGGCGCCAAAATTTGATAGGATTTAGTCGTGTCACCTAATCAAAAATAAACCTAGTCCTCTAACAATAGTAGTCAAGGGAAGTAGGGTCGAATCCACAGAGAGACGGAGTTCTAAGTTAATATTCAGCTAAAAAGCTACTTCAGACAAAAATCAGATAGAAATCAGCTGAACTAATAATTAACTACTAGAAAGCAATATAAAGATTGGAATTTAACTATGAATTAAAGGTCTAGGGAATTAGTTCGGTCCACCATGCTTATACCAATCAAAGGATCAAACAACTATCAGAACCTAGGTCGAGAATCGATAGATTAGAACACGTGTCAAGCTATGGTTAAGTCTCAACGTCCATAATTCAACATATGCAGCATGTTCACAAACATAATCAGAATTACGGGTGTGTACTAGGCCTCTAAAAGTAAGACGGATCTGTGCAAACGATTATTAACCTCAAGTAATCAAAGAAACTGCGCAATAACGTTAATTACTCAATAAGAAAAAATCACCCCATAACCTATCTCATCAAACCCTAGAAACTAATAGCAATTCAAATAATCATGGTATAAACATGGCTTCCCTCACTAAATCCCTAGAAATTGAACTACTCACTCATAATTGAGTCAACGATAAACAATCTAATATGAAACCCTAATAATTGCATCATGAATGAATAAATAATTAAGCTAAGCAATTAAGAATAATAAAAGAGATTAAAGTAGAGAAGAATACCAATTGACAGAAGGCAATAACTTTTATTGAAATCGAATCCGAGGTTCAATCACCTTTAATCTAATCTAAAGTGTTTAAACTCAATAAAACTAAGCTAAGAACTATGGAATTAAAACTAGAGAAAAAGATGTCTCTAAAAATATGAGGAATAGCTATATATATTAGCCCCAAAATCTAATTAAAAAATGAATAGAAAAGATAGAATTTCGGGAAAAAGAGCTGTCCGTGCTCCAGGCCCGATCGGGTCAATTCCCGCCCGATCGGGTGGCTAAACTGCAATTCTGCATCAACTTGCGAAGGCCGTATCTCTCAAAATAGACGTCCGATTGGGGCCTGTGACCTATCATTGGAAAGCTCTTGAAGTCTAGAATCCAACCCAATTGGAATTTATTGATTATCAATTTTATATCAAAAGTTATAATGAAAATAGTGAAGGTGTGTCAGTTTTGGCACTTCTTTCACTAATTCTTTGCTTCATTCCAACTCAAAATTGTCCCAAACGGATGCATTGTGATCCTTGTGCAAGCTACCTTCATCTTCAATGATTAATAGGCTACATCCTTGGTACTCATGATCACTTTGTATCAAAATATCCTGAAAATCATCGAAACACACAAACGGGGAGTAGTAGAGCACAACTTATGTAATTCATGTCATTATGCACCTAAATGCTCAAAAAGGAGTTCTAAATGCAATCTAAATGCATCTAAAAACTATATATAAATGTGATACATCAGCTACTCCTCCCACTCCCTCTTACCCTCGCTCATCTCACAAACAACCCAACAAGGCACAAGCCCACACGACTCTTGTTGACTCTCACGCCACATGTCCTTCGTGGCTTCTTGATAGTGGTGCATCGCATCACGTTACTAATGATCTAAGTAACTTAGCACTTCACAATCCCTATGATGGTACTGAAGAACTCATCATTGGCGATGGTAACGGTTTATCCATAGCCAATATTGGCTCTCTCACACTTTCTCACTCTTCTACTCCTCTTCATCTTAATAATGTCTTACATGTCCCCTCCATATCTCGTAATATCATATCTATTTCTAAATGCATTGACAATAATGTTACAATTTAATTCTCATCTTCTTCTTTTTGTGTGAAGGATCTCAAAACGGGGGCGTCTATATTCCGGGAGCCGACTAATTCGGGTGTCTATGAGCTCGACGTGTCCACCCCAATCTTCTATTCAAGCGCACAATCCACCTCTCTCCATTGGCATCATCCTCTTGGCCATCCTACTTCAAAAATAATCAAGCTTCTTAGCTCTCATTTAGGATTTAAAATTTCTAGCTCTTGTTCTTTATATTGTAATTCATGCGCGATTAATAAAAGTCACAAACTACCGTTTTCTCTCTCTTCTATTACTTCTTATGCTCCCCTACAATATGTATTCACTGACTTATGGACATCCCCCCCTACATTCGTTTGATTTTTACAAATACTACATCATATTTGTTGATCATTATACGAAATATATTTGGTTCTATCCTCTCAAACATAAATCCGACACTAAACATGTTTTCACTCGCTACAAATCGCTTGTTGAAACATTCTTTCAACTCCCACTCATTACCCTCTATTCTGATAATGGTGGTGAGTATGATACCCTCAAAGATCTTCTCGCCATTGATGGCGTCTCACGTCTCACCACTCCTCCTCACACGCCCGAACACAATAGTTATTTGGAGCGGCGTCATCGACACATAGTCGAAACCGGCCGATCTCTTCTTTCTCATGCCAATCTTCCTCTCAAATTTTGGTCTCTTGCCTTCTCCACCGCGGTCTATCTAATAAACCGCCTCCCTACCCCTACCCTTCAAAACTCATCTCCCTTTCTTACTCTATTCTGTCGTGAGCCTAACTATCAAAAACTTCGTAGCTTTGGTTGCCTTTGCTACCCATGGCTACGACCATACGCCAAGCATAAACTCTCCCCCAAATCTATCCCTTGTATTTTTGGCTATTCGGCCACTCAAAGTGCCTACCATTGTCTTGATCCAACCTCCAATAAAATCTACACCTCTCGTCATGTTAGTTTTGTCGAACATGACTTCCACTACCAACGTCTCGTATCCAACCCACCCCCCAAAGCCCACCAACTCATGCGGACGTTTGGTGCCCTATTCCACTCCCTCTTCTCACGGCTTCCACTCCAAACTCACCAGCCACGTCTACCCGCGGGCGCAGGCAGAACCCGTGGGTGAGCAGTCCCTTCATCGCCCAGCACCTGCTGCACTGCGGGCACAGGACATCTCTGAGTCCTTCATCACCTCCTGTAACACCGCATAATTTCACTAGAAATTTCGCGTGTTAATTATTTATTTATTACGTTATATTTATTTATATCCTTGATTTATTCATATATTCTTTATTTATATATAAAATTCTATTAAGTGTTGTTGTGTATAATTCTATATGTTTATTATTGAAAACTAAATTTATATAACTTATTATTATTTTACATAAATATTGGATGTTTATATTTAATTGTTGTGTTTAAGTGATTGTGATTATTGTGGTGTGGTTATTTGAGTTTTATATTTTTATAGAGGTAGTATTATTATTTATATTTTAGTAGTGTTAGTACTTAGTCTTTATTTTTAGTTTGAGCCTTATTATTTTATTTTTGGGCCAAACTATTAGAAGGCTCCATTTACCGCTTAAGTGGGTCAATCCACTTGTTGTGTGGGATTTGGGTGGCCGGCCATGGGGGAGAATTGGAGGGGGATTTTTGTTTTAAATTTTGAAGCTAGCATCTTTTATTTTTGGTAGCTAATCCCTTCCTCCAATGAGAGCCAATCACGCCTTATTCTCTCACTCTATTTTAGCCATTATTTCTTCTTACTCCTCTTATCATTATTGTTGTCCTAAACTTAATAAATCAGCAATTAAATACTCTCTAATTACCCCCCTTTCACACGCCTATTGCAAAAAAAAGGGGGAAAGGTTTTCCCACTTGTTCTTCATAATTTCCTACTTCCTAGTGACTTTAAATTCATATTCAAGGTTAATTCAAGACTCACGTTCGGATTTATTTCTCTTCTTGGTATTTCTCTCAAGGGGGCGTTTTTCTAGCCATTTTGTTAATCTTATTTTCGGTTTTGAATATACTCTACGGGTAGATCGTGATAACTAACATCCCTTCTAGTACTTTAGTATTTAATTAATTATTTAATTATGTTTGAATCATGTTAGGATGTATTTTAGTTACTAGAACTATGATGTTAATGTAATCATTTTTAGAATTCGTGTTAGGGTTACTTTTATTGTTTTAATATATATTTTAGAGTACTTAAAACCGTTAATTATGAAGTTAGTATTGTTAGTATTGATTAGTATCATGTTAGGGTTGTTACTCTTTATTTATTTCATTGATTAGTATGTTTAATTCATGTTTTTATTAATTACTAATGCTGAAATTATTTTAGTTTATTGGATTTATCGATTTTAAATTTTGGTTGAAGTGTGAATGATGATGGATTTATTGTAGTGACTTGGAATATGATTTAGCATGAATTTAGATGTTCTATTGGCTTTTTTATTATTTTTAATATTGCTGGAATTTATGTTCATGAAGTAAATTAATTCTTTTGAGTAGTTTTTAACTCCTAAGTATGCCCTAATTTTTAAAGCATGATGTATATGCTTTTAGGGTTGTTCTTTAATGTTTTTAAATGAATTATCATGAGTGTCATGATGCTGGAATTTTAGTTGAGTTAATTGGAATTTATTATTTATATTTTAGCATGTTAATAAGTTGAGTTCCATGATGTTAAAGGCTTGTAATTCTTTTGTTCCTTTAATTCTTTGGACTATTAATTCAAGCATGTCCTTTTAATTCTATTAAAGTTATATTTTATTTTTCCATGAATCATATGAGCATGTTTAATGTGAATTTATTTGGGCACGTAAAGTACCAAAACGGACGAAGAGGGGACACTGGCGGCTCGCGACCCGGGAGCAGCGTCGCGCCTCGCAAAGGCCGATCGCGGCCCGCGACCCAGTGATGCCTCCCCCTTTTTCCTTCTTGGCCTACTGTTTCGTGTTGTTGGGTATATAGCAACACTGTTGAAGTTATTTTTAATTATTATATTTATGCAGTTTTGTCGTATTTAATTATGAAAGTATGTTTGATTGTTAAATCTTGAAAAGTTGTGTTAATGCATGTTATTGTGAAACCGTTTTGAGTACTTTGTTAAATTTTGAGTTACGACGTCGTTATGCTCGGGGGAGAATAATACTGCCCTTAGCAGTACTTCGCCAAAAATTATGTAAGGGGAAGATTTATAATTTAATTTATAATCGACTTTGTACCCAAACTCAGATAACGACTTTGATGGATTTACGTTTTGGAAATTAGAATTTGAAGAAGTTTTAATTTATATTTTGAAATATTGGCTTTTGAAGAGCATTTAATTTAGTTATTTTATTTATTTTGAAGAACTGTGAATTTCATGGTTATTTGATGATTTGAAGTATATTTGATGATTTGAAGAATATTTGAAGAATAATTTGACGGTTTGTTGAGCGTTCAAATTTGAAGAACTTTATTAGTTTTTAATTGTTTTACTTTGAGTTGGGTAGTCTAAATGATTATTTTATCCTAAGGATACTGAACATGCACTCCGAGAGGTGAAGGGGCACTGAGCAGGGTGCTACCCTACATTGGAGAAACTTAGGATATGTTGTCGTCCGAGAGGTCGGGAGATACTTTGCGTATTGTCTCGCATCGGGGCCTTCGGGGGTTTGGCCATTCTTAGACACAGACGGTAGGGAACGTAACCCATAGGCCGTCTGGAGGTTGCGATCTGACATACTCTTAGGAAGTGGGCTGCGGGTCACTAGCGTTCATCTCACTCATTTATTTATTTATTTATTTATTTCACTTACTAGTTTTGAAGTCTCTTTCCTCTTTGACGATCTATTTATGGAATTACTTCCCTTTTTCTGTCCTGTATAGTGTTGATGTATATTATTGTTGTTAACTTGTCTTATTATTTCCTACTTCGTATGTGGTATTTTTTTCTAATGCTTTGTATGATTATTGTGTATGCCTGGCATTATTCTTCATATTTTAAATTGTTAATTGAATCCTGATTGGACTGGGAGATCTGTTAGTTACTCCCCACTAATTGTGGATTTTTGTTGTATATCTTTGCAGATGTGGAAGTTTAGGATCGTTACCGTCTGGACTGGGACAGTGAGACATGGTCCTGTGAGGAAGGATATGGTTAGGGATGTCAATGGGGCGGGGCGGGGCGGATGTTGGCATTCCTATCCCCATCTCCGCCTAAAAAACTCATCCCCATCCCCGCCCCATCACCCATGGCGGGGGAAAATCTTGTCCCCATCCCCGCCCCAACGGGGACAAGATAAAATCTATCCCCGCTCCATCCCCGCGCGAATCCCCGCACCCGCCCCAACCTATTAGGTTAACGGAGAAGGAAAACAAAAGTTCAAAAGTAATTTTGGATTTTAGCCTTTGGAAAATAAAAATATCAAATGAAAACAGCAAACAACTAATAACATTTAGGATTTTAGACCTTTGGAGAATACTAATGGCGGGGCTCAGATGGGGCGGGCGGGGATGGGGCGGATCGGGTGGGGATGGGGCGGGGGCGGGTATGGACTAACATCCACCCCCGCCCCCCATGGCGGGGATGGTTTTCATCCCCATCCCCGCCCTATCCCCCGCGAAACTTTCCCCCATCCCCACCTAACTGGGGCGGGGAGGGTCTCCACAAAACCCGCCCCACTGACATCCCTACATATGGTCCTAGTAGTTGTAGATGAGCACTATGATAGGAAGATTAAGACCACTTTTCTAGTGGGTCTTAAGTAGTTTTATTATGGATGTTCATATCTTTTAGAGTTTATTTTAGTTAGATTATGGTTTGATGTTTTACTTGGGACTTTTAGTATGTTTATGGAATGAGGGTATGGGACCCCATCTCCTTGTTTATTTTTGAGGATATTATTGACTTGGGATTTTTATTCTATTTCATTGTTTAGAATAAGATTTCCGTCCCAGTGGTATTTTCGCTGCCACTGATCTTTTATTTAATAGATTTTTCTTTTATTTTATATTATCTTTATTTTTATTACTGTTAAAGGACGGGATGTTACACCTTCTCATCACCCCCCTCACATTCCTCACCTACCCCAACCCCTCCTCTTCCTCCCTTTCCACCCCTACCACCACAACAACCCCACTCACGGCCTGCCCCTTCTAGACACCCTCCTCGTACTATTATCACTCATCAACTTGCTAAAGCCGCAACACCCCCTCACTCCACCCCCTCACTCCACACCCTCCTTCCCCTACACGCTCTATTGTCACTCGCTTATCCAACAACATACGCAAGCCTATTGATAAACTCAATCTTCATGCTCATCTTCATGATGCCAACATCGAACCCAAAACCGTGGCTCAGGCACTCAAACATCCGCTCTGGCGTGCTGCCATGGATGATGAGTTCCAAGCTCTTCTAAAAAAATCCACTTTGACTCTAGTTCCCCCCTCTCCTTCTTAAAACATAATTGGGTGTAAATGGGTGTTTCGCATCAAAAGAAACCCCGATGGCACCATCCATCGCTACAAGGCACGTCTAGTTTCCAAGGGCTTTCACCAACGGTCGGGTCTCGACTACCAAGAAACCTTTAGCCCTGTAGTCAAAACCCGTGACTGTTCGTCTTATTCTCTCTCTTGCCGTCACACGTAACTTGCCATTACGTCAACTTGACGTCAACAACGCCTTTCTTCAAGGCACCTTATCCGAGGAGGTCTACATGGCTCAACCTCCGGGCTTTTCCGACTCCTCTCTTCCCACTCATGTATGCAAACTTTCTAAAGCCATCTATGGCCTAAAACAAGCTCCTCGAGCGTGGTACCGTGAACTCCGTGCCTTTCTCCTCCAATCCGGGTTTCACAACTCCATTGCCGACTCTTCTCTCTTCATTCTAAAATCCTCCACCTCCAACACCTATCTCCTTGTCTATGTCGATGACATAATTGTTACAAGCAACAATAATGCTCATCTCGATTCATTCATCACTCTTCTCTCTTCTTGCTTCTCTCTCAATGACTTAGGCTCACTTACCTACTTTCTTGGCGTTGAGGTTCTACCCCATCCCCAAGGACTACTCCTTACCCAACAAAAATATAATACTGACTTATTGTGTAAAGCTCAAATGCAGGATGCAAAGACAATCGCTACACCAATGGCGACACACCCTCCCCTTACCCTCGTTGGCACCTGTCTTGCTGACCCAACTACCTATTGGGCTCTAGTAAGCAGCCTCCGATATCTCAGTCTTACTCGACCAGATGTTGCCTACGCCGTCAATAAACTCTCACAATATATGCATGAGCCTACGGACGATCACTGGCAAGCACTCAAGCGACTTCTACGCTACTTAAGTGGCACCATTGACAAAGGTCTTATTATCTAAAAACACTCACCAATGCACATACACTCCTTCTCTGACTCGGATTAGGCTCGTGATCGTGATGACTATATCTCTACTACAGGTTATCTCGTTTACTTTGGCAAAAATCTGCTTTCATGGTGTTCGCGTAAGCAACACACACGTGCACGCTCATCCACTGAGGCCGAATACCGTGTCGTTGCAGCCACCACTGCTGAAGTCCTTTTTCTTTACAATATCTGCTCGGAACTTGGAATTACCTTCACTCAAACTCCAGTTGTTAACTGTAACAATGCGGGTGCAACTTATGTTGCGGCAAATCCTGTCTTTCATTCGAAAATGAAAAACCTGGGGCTCGATTGTCACTTTGTCCGGGAAAATGTTCAAAATGGCAAGTTACGAGTCTCTTACATCTCCAACTCTGACCAACTTGCTGATGTTATAACCAAACCGCTCGCACGTGCTCCATTGGATTCATTGGTTGCCAGAATCGGTCTCTCGCAACGGCCAACCGATTTGCGGGGGCGTGATAAAGATATGACTAAATCCTAACAACTTATATCCTCTGTATCTTTGATTATTATCTTCTTGTATTTAATTAATTAATAGATACTTGTATACTTATCTTTAGTTGTATACTTATCTTTAGTTGTATACTTATCTTTTACCTCGTTAGTTAGCTGTATCTAGGCTAAGTAGTTATCTTGTATCTCTTTAAATGTGCTCTTTAATCATTAATGAAATCATCTTTTCAACACATTTATTCTTAATATTTAATCCATTTAATAATCACAATATTTAATTCATTCAGTGACTAATTTAATCCAAATAGTGACTAGTTTATTTCATTCGGTAAGTTTGATGTTTTGTAGTTCGAGACTCAAAGTAAAATTAAAGATAGGAGAACAAAATGAATGACTAGGTTGGTGCAAAATATCTAATATTGAGTTGAGAGTTAAATGGAATGAGCTTGTTGAAAGAATGTGGGGCTTAGGTTGATCAATCTTAAGTTAATATTAGACAACCTCTTTTGATAATTGTGTAAATAAAATTAGTAAAGGATAATTCTAGTGTCAGTTCTACTTATAATAGAGTCAATCCCTCTGTTTTTTTATAGGAATGTTTGATTTTTCGCATGAACCATGGAAAAAGTGCAAAAGTTAGAGAGAACGATGGTGAAAGTAAGGAAAAAATGTAAAAGTTAGACAGAACGATGGTATAAGTAAGGAAAAGTGAAAAAGATTATAAGAAAAAGAGAAAAAGAAAGAGACAATTGTAATAATTATGTGGACTAAACCTACCATTTATGGAAAAAGGTGGAAGTGTCCAATTTATATAAAAAACACCCCTAAATATCAAAATGTCTCTATTAAAAAAACAAAAGCAAAATTTCATAATCATCCCAACTATCAGTTGGATCTTCCAATGTCGTTCACAAATGAATTGCAACATGGTTCGCATGATACTTTTTAATGTTTTTTTTTTCCTTTTTTCTTAATTATCTCTTTTACCACCCTACCCACCCAGGCCAAGCCAACTACCCGCTTGTTCATCATTCCTTGTTACTTGGTCAACATAACCCCATTTTCGAAAATGACGTTTTTAGAGAATATAAACTTTTCTAACCACCCTTAAAAGATAAAAACAATCAAACGAGTATTGTCATGTCAGTTTTACTCCCATAAAAGAAAATTTTTGACCTCAAAAACAAAGAATTTCTTTTTCAAAAACGAATATTGCAAATCACCATCTAGGACACAAATCACAAGAAAACGGTCAAAACTAGTACAAATATGTCGAAATTATGGCACTCATCCTGACACATGTGAAAAAATGTTTTGACTTTAAAATCAACGTTATTTAGAAAGGGTGTAACTAAACATAGCTCGTATTTACTAGAGCATAGCCCGTATTTTTGAGTGAAATGTCTAACTTACCCTTACTAACCCCTCTCCTTCTCCTTCCATTCATCACTCTCTAACCTTCTTCCCCTCTCACTAACACCTCTCCTCCTTCCATCCTCCCCTCTCACTAACCATGCCTCCAAGAACCAAGAGGGCCAAGATCCGGCAGCCGCCACCGCCGCCACCGCCACCACCACAAACTTCGTCTTCAATGGAGGCGCCATCACCGCCACATCGCCAAGTAAGTTTTTTTTTTTGAATTTTTATAAAGAACTCCTTAAAACCGCCCAAATTTTTTTAAAAAAGCCGAAAACATGGAACCGGAAACTGGGTCCGGTTCCGTGTTTTCGTGTAAAAACTTAAATTTTTTTTAAAAAATGTTGTTTGATGTTAAAAAGAGTTGTTTAATTAGAATTTTTTAAAAAAAAATCAAGAAAATTAGCGTTTTGGGTGTTTAGGAGCGTATTTTTGGGCGATTTTCCGGAAAAACGCGGAACCGGACCCAGATTTCGGTTCCATATTTTTCCAGAAAACTGTTTTTTTTTTTGAATTTTTGACGACACGGAACCAGAATCTTGGTCCGGTTCCGTGTTTTTGTGCAAAATAGGTTGGAGGTTTGCGTTTTTTTGAATATTAATGTTAAAAAAAAATTTAATAAATTTAAAATCTGAAAAATGACGGAACCGGATGGAGATCCGGTTTCCGCCATGGTGGAGAGGGCCTGCCTTCTCGTTTCCACCATGGCGGAAACCGGATCTCCATCCGGTTCCGTCATTTTTCAACGAATTTTTTTTTCCCGAAAAATATCTATTTATTTACAAAATTCATTTTAATTAGTTATTAAAAAAAATTTATTTAAAATTTTATTATTTGTTATTGTTTAGTTGAGTTTATTTTAAAAATATATTATATATATTAATAATATGAAAAAAAAATTTTAAATAAAGGATATAATTGTTAATATTGCTTATAATTAGTGAATATAAATAATAATACTAATTAAAATTTATTTAAAATTAATAATATTAAATTAGTAATAATAATTAGTTTATACTTTTCCATACGTAATCTCTTTATATAGTGTCAATATTCGTTAATAATAATAATAATTACTTTAGAATTTGTAACTTGTTTGCATTTGTTAATAATTAGTTTATAATGATTAGTTGAGAAAATGTCTTAATAATTAGTTTAATAATTTGTTTACACCATATGTTTATAATAATTAGTTTATAATAAATAATAATAATTAGTTCATGATTATTTATTAGTTTGAAATGAAATATATAATATCATTGTTAATTAGTAATCTCTTTAAATAGTGTTAATATATATATTAACATAATAGTTAGTCTAGAATTTGTAATGTGTTCGCATTTATTAATAACTTGTCGCCCCCACAAAGTTTGGCGACCCTTGCCTCAACATCCCTGTTGATGTGCCATCTACATAATAAGTGATGAGAGTTAGGAAAGATAGACTCAACAGCATTCATAAGTCCCAATTCCCGATCAGTAACAATAGCCGCCGGTGTGTATTGAACACCAAGTACTAACTTGAATTTCTCCAAAATCCAAGTATAGCTAACCGTGGTCTCATTTTCTATCATAGCCCAACCAATTACGAAGTTGTGGTTGCAAGGGGTCATGCCAATCAACTCAACAAGTGCCATATTGTACTTGTTAGTTTTGTATGTTGCATCAATTACAACAACATGAGGAAAAATACGTAACAAGTTTGCGACTTTGGATGCACCATAAACACATGAGTAGCTGCGCTTGTCGATTCATCACCCAATACCCAATGACTGTACTTCTCCTCCTTCGCCATATGTAGAAACTGATTCATGACGCTTCTCCCTTCCGCATTATCCTCCCTAATTGAAGATCTGTAGTTGTATATGTGTCTGATAGTTTGATGATCATCTGGAAAGTTCTTCGTTACAGCAACCATGATGTTCGCCGGCTTTACTTGAGCGGCTGTCATCTCCCGAACAAGTTTCCTAGCACCAACACTGAGACCGCTTAATGAACGGTGACCCTCGGGGTAGACGATGAACTCATGGTTGTGCATACCACTATGTCCCGCTCTAACAACAACCTGCCATCCACACCCATCTTTAAGTTGCTTGATCTTCAAATTAAAGGGACAATGGCAAAATTTGGTCTTCGTATTTTTGCGTTGTGCGGTTTCTAGATTTCGCTTTGATCCTGCATAGGGGACACCACGTGTACAACGCATTTGGACATTCACATAGCCATCCTTCAACGGTTTATGAGAAGCAATTACTAATATGAAGCCTATGCTCAATGCAACTTCCTTACACCACTCTGTCGCCTCACTAAGCTCATTAAACACAAAGTCATTGTGAAAACGACCACTATAATCAATGCCATCACCACCATAATCTGGTTCGGGAACCTACAAATTCATATAATTTACAGGCGTTGTTAACTTTTCAATTATTAAACATCATTATTTTTAATTAATTAATAATCAAAATATTATATTATAAATTTAATATTTAACATTTATTTTAAATAATAACAATATTTTAAATAATAACAATATTTTAAATAATAACATTTATTCATTATTTAAAATCGAATATCGCTAATGGAAAAATGTGGAAATCACGGAACCGGACCGGTTTTCCGGTACCGGGAACCGAAAACTGGGTCCGGTTCCGTGATTTTCACATTTTTCACGGAACCGACCCCAGTTTTCGGTTCCCAGTACCGAAAAACGAGGCCGTTTCCGTAATTTTCAAAATTTTTACGGAACCGGACCGGTTTTCCGGTTCGGTACCGAAAACTCATCCGATTCCGTAATTTTCAATTTTTTGGAATTATTTTCAACATAATTACGGAACCGTGTGAGTTTTTCGGTACCGGGGACCGAGAAGCTCATCCGGTTCCGAATTTTTCAAAATTTAAAAAAAAGTTCACTCACCGGTTGTGGAGGCGGCGGTGTCCACTCCTCGTCGGCCATCGTATTCCAAAAATTCCGGCCAATGTGGTGGTTGTGGTGGTGGTTGTTGTTGTGGTGGTGGTGGTGGTGGTGGTGGGCTTAGGTGGTAAAAGGGAGAATAAGTTAGTGAGTTTAAAATGTTAGTTGATGTTAAAAGGGAGGGGTAGTATAGATTTTTAACTGCGTTTTCATACGAATACGGGCTGTGAACTGGTAAATACGGGCTGTGAATAGCCGCACACTTTAGAAAACATACTCCACCAGCCATACCTACAGCCAAAATCACTAGAAAATGTCAAAATGAGTACAGATATGTTAATTATTACGTTGCACATCCTAAAAAATATGAAACAGTAAGTTGACTTCAAAAACCACGTCATTTGAGAAAGAGAACTCCAACAATCACCCTTTATGGCTTGAAGGGCATCACAAATCACAAAAAAAAAAACAATTGAACTAAATAGCAATTTGTTAATTTTTATGACACGCATTTCAAGGCATATAGAAAAATATGTTTTAACCTTAAAAACAACGTTATTCAGCAAGCAACCTCGCCTACAATTTTTAAATTACAAAAATCACGAGAACACAGTCGAAATGAGTACAAATACGTCAATTTTCACATTGTCTGTGTTTCTATATGTGAATAAGGTGAGAGATAGATTAAGGAAAAAGTAGAAAAATAAAAATGTAGACAAATTGGACATTGAAAGCTCGATATATCATCACATTACCGTTGAAAGGTTTATTCAGGGTGCACTATATATGTGCATTTTGAGAAGACACTCACTTAAAACTATATCTTGAGCGTCATTCATATTTAGTGTCGCCTTCAACAAGGAATTACTAATTGCAGCAACAACAGTGTCTCACTCATTAAGTAAAAAAGACAACAAAATTAAAACTTTTACCTCATCCTCAAAGGTAATATTCACATAAACTACTTTTAAACATATTAAGATCATTAATAAATGCCGCTACATAACTACCATCAGTCATATCAATTTCATATAAACGGCGCATGGAATTTTATTTATTGTAGAGGGCTTCTTGTGCATATTTGACAAAGTTTAATTAACTCGTCGTTGTTTTCATGTCCTTGACATTAAAAGCAACACATTTTGCCAATGTCACTCGAGCAACATTTAGTGCCTCTTCTTAGTCACGTATGAACATTTGACCAACTACAAGAGGGAAGGTGAATTGTATTGTGGAAATTTTAAACCATTTTTTTCTGGAATAATTAAAACTTTGTAATAAACAAAAGAGAGAATTAACATAAAGTGAAATTAGTTTTTCGTTTTCATCTACGCTCTGACCTTTTTTAAAAGCATTTTCTTATCTAACGCCTTCTACTCACTTGTAACTCCCTTCTCTCGCCATCTTCCCTATTCCTGTAGCTCGCCTCGATTCTCTTACCGTCAACGCAAACCCACTGCTCCTGCAACTCGACCATTATTCAAATGTCTGTCAAAATTGATTTCGATTAATATATCCGGTCAAAAAATTGATTTATTCTGATATTCCATTTGAAATATATTTTAGTTCAAATCAAATTTCAGGATGTGATGTTTCTATTCCCTGAATGGGTCCATAAACTTATTAGGGATTGTTTGGTTCAAAATGTTGAAATGGTATGGATTGAAATCTCATACCAGGGTGGTATGGAATAAAAATCCCATACCAAGCTTAAACTTTTTGGTTCAATATTGGAATGGATTCTATATCCATTTTCAACTGTTTGGTTCAATGTTGGAATGGATTCTATATTCATTTCAATTGTTTGGTTCATTGTTAGAATAGATTCTAACTGTTTATTTATTTCATTATTTTATATTTTATTAATTATAATCATTTTTTCCCCAAAAAGAATTAAAATCATTCATTTTAAGATGACCAGAAAGGATTTTAATAAAACTGATTTTTTAAGGATTTTTTGTCAGAAACAAGTTTTTATAACCAAAGCTTTGTCAAGAACAAACTTTTAAAATTTTCCTGGCAAAATACAATCTAAATTTTTTTTTTGTCAAAAACAATTTTTTTCCATTTTCGGGGGTTGATTATGGGATCCCACTACATTTTAATGTAGATGATATAGCATGTTTTGAGGTTGTTGATTGAATTAGGGTGCAGTGAGATACCACAATCAACCCCCGAAAATGGAAAAGGATTGTTTCTCGCAAAAAGGACAACATTGTAGATTGTATTTTGCCAGAAAAATTTTAAAAGCTTGTTCTTGACAAAGTTGAGGTTATAAAAAGTTTGTTTCTGACAAATTTTTTATTTTTAATTACAAATATCGATTTTAAAATGAAAAAAAGAAACAAAAATCAAAGCCTACCCCCTACCAAATATCACCGCCACAGAAGCATTTCCAGATCTCAGTGAGCAGCTTCGACATTTAGGGGGAAAAAACCAAACACAACATTATAGGCACAAGATAATGCCAGAAATTTGACCCAAATCATCCCCAACAGCATAAAGTACAAGTAGTTCATTCGCCCATATTAGATGATACACTTCCTATTTTCGTCCGTTCCACTCCCATATTAAATGATACACTTCTATAAATGGCATGACCCTACAATAGAAGTATAATTTTTATTATGAATAGGTCCCACCTACCCAACTCAACCCTTTTACATTACCATACCATGTACTTCATGAGAAAGTTTGTTTGAGGGGATAATAGAGGAGGGATAGGGATAAAGAGGAGAGTATTTGAGAAATCATGTGTTTGTTTATAGGGATAGAGATTATGGAACGGATGGGGATAAGGACAAAATTAGCTCTTATCCCTCAAAGATACTTCCTCCATCCCATATTACTTGATACACTTTTAAAAATAGCATGGTCCGACACTAAAAATATAATTTATTTCTTTTGCAATACATCCATGGCCTACATTTGTCCCACATTGTACTTTATGGACTTAAATAATACTCCACCAACAACTAACTACTCACAATAAAATAAACAAATCAAATGACACTCCTAAAACTCTCTGTGCCAGTCAAACTGTATCAAGTAATATGGGATGGAGGGAGTAATATCTTAAGGGGGTGGTATAAGGAGGGATAAGATTATAGGTTAAAAAGACGACTTTGCCATTAATGGAAGGGAGAAATAAAGAGAGAGAAAGAAAGTAAATAAGGGTGTTTTAGTAAGTTTATTGTTGTAACGCCCCGAAAATGGGGGTCCTTAATGAAACACCATTAGTCTTAATTAACTCATAATTGAATAACATTTAGCGGAAGCAAATCCTTAAATCTGTGGGTCATGGCCCACTAATATGTTTCAATTAAATCCTTTAAATAACACCTTTAATAAAACTAAATCAAACCATTTTTAATAAGTATAATCATTAAATAAAACTAAATTATTGGTAAATAATCATAATTAATAATAATAATAAATCTTAATAAATAATAAAATAAGTTTTAAAAGTTCAGGATATTACAATTGTTTATTCTAATTTTATCCAAACCCATTCCAAACAAGGGAAAACACATATTTTATCCTTATTCCTACTATGTCCTATCAATTCCTTATTCCAACCCCTCCTCTAATCTCTATCTCTATCCTCATGTCATACGAAACATCCCGTATATACTTAAACAAATATCAACAACCAATTACTCACAATAAAAAAGAAGAAGTCAAATAACACTCCTAAAACTTTGTATCAGTCAAACTGTATCATCTAATATGGGACGTAGAGAATATATCCAAAAGGAATTCTGTATTCATAGGCGAGAACAGATCATTCATAAACCAACCAGAGAAGATGACCCAAAATCGAAAAAAAAGAGATTTAATCCAAAAAGTCGAACCCTGAAGTTAGCGGAGAATATGATCGGAGTGCTGACCGGCGATGGCGACAATGATATACTACCACGGCTGTTTAGTGTTCACCAACTCTCCTCTCTTATGTTCTAGGGTTTGATACTTGGTTGGAATGGAATGAGAATCTTAGGAAAGGGGTAGAATTCCAAGGGGTTGGGGTGAAATTAGAAACCTTTTAATATCGGATTCCATGGGGAAAAACTCAATCAAACATTGGGGTGGATTCTAAATTTCTAATCCATTTCATACCATTCCAAGATTTCCAACCCCTTGAACCGAACATCCCCTTAATAATAATACTAATTATAATAATGATAGTCATTATATATAATTGAATAGCAAAAGTCAAGAGTGGAAAAATATGACAAGTCCAATGCTTCAATTCCCCGTCAAATCTTGTGGCTTCCTGAATTAGGTGGTGGAAAACTTCAAATGTAAATAGAGTACTAGCTTCTTAGTGGATTCTTACCTGTCAAACAAGTCTTTCAAATTCCAACATTAATTACAATTTAAACCTGTTTCAAAGTCTTCTCTATATGACCTAGTCGTTCATCATACCATACCATACCATACCATACATTTAAATTTTCAAAAATAATCCAAAATTCAAATATAAAAAAATACATATACCCACCTATAAAATGCAGCATAACCAACTCAGAAAGACCAACTTTCCATTACAAAATCACAAACAACAGCACCAAAAAACACACAAAGTTGGGAAAGAATGCAATACAAATCTCGGTTATCATCAAAGCCACCATCTCCTTCAGGAGTTCAGATGAGAATCAGGAGAAGAGAGATCACTCCTGCTGCAACTAAGACAGGATCAGTAGGACCCACATCAGCAAAAACAACAAGTTCATCTTCAAGAGGGTTGGAATTGTTATTCTTTGGTACTCAAGATTATACATATGGTGATAAGTTAAGGTTACAACAAATGATGAAAGAACTGTTGATTAAAAGAGCCTTATCTCCACCGCCACGGCGACTTACGTTGCGGTGGAGAAACTTTCAGGCCACCCCTAGTCGTCTTTCAATGATGTCCACTGCGTAGAATTAAACTGATATATGCCTGTAATTCTTTCTTTTGATTATAGTTAGGAAACAAATTTTTTTGGTGTATGTATATATGTTGTACGGACTTCAGAGATCAAAAAGATTGGATTTTTAGAAGTAGTTGGAATTTTAGAAGGTTTATTGATTTGCTCATGATATAAATGTATAGATTGGATGAGGAATTAAAGAGATCAAATTAATTTCTGGCTTTTCATTCAGTTCAGAGTTGATTTAAGTTTATGGTTGATCATATTTGGTGTATAAGGAGCCACAAAAGCGAGGTTAGAATCGATCCAAAATCTCCTGGAACTGGTCACTCTCGTTTCTGGTTGATTATATATTGTGCATAAGGAGTCACGAGAGTGGGATGAGAAGCGGATCAAAATCTCTTGGAATCAGGAGAGTTGCTCTAACCAACTAAGTTATCCCTTGCTCTCGAATCTGGGTTGGTTATTGATAGACTTTATTATCAAGACATATGAACTCTGGCTTGATTTAACTTGTGAAAATTGTATTTTCAAAGATTTTAAGCTTGGAAGTTGTTGGGTGATCAAACCAATTGTAAATTACTACTGACTATATTGCTATTGCTAGGAAGGTTCTCTGTCAATAGTTTCCGTTAGTGGGGTCACTTCATGGGGATTTCCTCCATTAATGGGTATTATTATAGAACTGAAGCCTCTTAATTGTTTCTCTTTCAACAACCTTCATTCATTCTCTTTATTCTCTAATTCAATTTCCTACTTCTCACCTCTTAGTTTCTCCCTCTTACTCAATGTTTCTTTTTGTCTCTCATTCTCACTGCCACCTAAATGCTTTGCCTCAATCTTTTCTTGTGCTGCAATTACTCTAGGTTTTCTCTATTTTGGTGGGATGCCACATTGCCACAGTTACCTTTGGTAGCCGATGCAAAAGGCCTCTAGTAAAGGTGAGTTTATCCGTTACACTCCCTCCCGTATCAGTGATTCTGTCGTATCAACTTTCCACTAACTTTTACCTAATATATAGACTCACACAAGACTCGTTCCAAAATGTTGAACTTTATTCCACATACTGGGGGTGTTTGGCAATTGGCTGGTGGCTGTTGGCTGGTGGTTTTATATGCTGGCTGGTTTGACAGGCTGTTTTTAGTGGCTTGTTTAACCGGTTGTATAATTATTGGCTGTTAAAAAAAGTATTTGGTAAAATTGGCTGTTATTGCTGGCTGTATAGTACAAAATGGAAGCAAAAGCCAAAAGCCAACCAACCATAAAAGCTGGTAATAGCAGCTTTTGGCTTTTGGCTGAAAAGCCGGCTTTTCAGCCACTGCAAAAGCCAGTTACCAAACACTTTTTTTGGCTGTTTGACCAGAAATAAAAGCCAAAAGCCAGAAACCAATAAAAAAGCCAGCTAAAAGCCGTTTGCCAAACACCCCCACTCTCTTCCAAACTTTTTGACAAAAGTTTAACATTATCATATTTAATGTTCAATTCACTAAATTAAAATTAGAGACAAGTAGCAAGAGGCCATTGGTTCACTTTGTTTGAATAGTCTGGAAGACAATTTTGTTTTCTAAGACTGCATACAAAACTCTACAAGTCATGAATCTACTTTATTGGTATTCACCTACGATTTACGAATCTCCAAGTCTTGTTCCTGAGACTCACGCTAAAAACTGGCGATGAACACACCCTAAGATGAATTAAACATGTTTCAAATAATTTGAACCAAAAGTTTCGAAGGGTAAGATTATCGATCACTTTCCTTATACTTTACCTATTTTCACTAATTTTAACTAAATGTTTAGATATTGTACTTCATCCATCAAACTCACTCCACACTACTAAATAAAAAATTTACTTCAACATTTCAAATAAAAACGAAATAAAACATGAAAGTGTCATTCAATTATTGGATTAAGGAGCATCTTTTGTTGTTACTCGAGCCTAAGCAAGGGTTTTTGAAGTCAAAAACCCACTTAAGAAACTTTGCCGACATTGTTGCAAAATATTTGTAAAGTTGCATAAATTAAGAAATTCCGAGTCGTATCTATCGCACTGGAATCTTGCATTTCCACGAACTCCCTTTGGCTTGTTACCAACTTCAAAATTCTCGATTTTAGGAAAGCCAAAAAACGTGAACGCCTTCCTTGTAATCTAAAGGATTGGCAGTACTATGGAACCGGCGGATCAACTCTTCATTGTCTCACCCTAGGCCTTCAATTTCAACCAAGAAGCACAGGTTCCCACAACTCTGACACCAAAAGAGCAGCAAGACGCGGTTTGGAAAGCGTGCTAAAAACGTTGCTTCTCTCGGCCTCCGCTGGTTTTTCGAAACCGATATCTCGCTTTCAGAATTCGCCTATGAATTCCCAGATGAACATTTGTGCAAGACCAATACCGATTCGTGCACATCGATGCCAGTACATGAATCTTAAGACAAGACTCTCTCAATTACCCCCTATTGTAGTCTAATTTATGATCAACTAGTCATTTGCATTTTACACGAACCATGCTAAAAATAAAGGGAACGACTTTTTTTACAATCTCTAATTTTTTTCAACTATTTTTACAATCAACTATATCTTTGAAAGTTATAATAGTATCTATAAGCTCATGCCATACACGGGTCGGCTATAATATTTTCAATGTTCTCTACTATTTATACTAAGAGGTGAGAGTAACACTAAGACCAACCATTTTTCTAAATCCGCCACTGAGGTAAATGTAATAAAAGGCTAAATCTAACAAATAAGAAAACTTCGAAACTCTAATTTGTTAGAGTGAGAAGTGATTAGTATCTAAAATTTAAAATACAGTAATACCAAAAATACTCTCATCACTAAAATTGCACTTCATGAACTTGCTCTGATGTAACCTAAAAGCATAGATTAGAGTGACAAAAAAATTAACCATGGTCAGTGGAAGACTCAAAATATGAAGTGACATACATTTGGAACAAAGGAAATAGAATTAAACAAAAAGTAAACGATAATGGTATAACTGCGACCCCATTGAACTTGCTCAAACACGGGAGAGTAGATCAGGTTATGAAGAGGTCATGCAAAACATTTATGAGGCGAGGCGAGGCGAGGCTACAAAGTACAAACTATTCTCAATGTAAAATTTCATTATTCCACAAACATGTAATCAAAATTTCACATATTTTAACATACAGATCCATTGGTACTAATATTTTACTTGTACATGTATGATCAAGATAAAAACTAGTACAATAATTTCACCTCAAAATGAAAAAAAAAACGTGTAAATTATTCATCAGATAATCTAGAGCTGATTTTTTCTGTTTAATTACTTACAGAAGCTTAGATATCGCTAGTACTCCTTCATCTCCTTTTGTACATCTTACGTAAAAGCGACATCCGATATGACTATAATTATTCTTTACAGCCAGATTTGGCAAGTATCAGTTGGATCACAAATGGTAGGATAAATTTCAAAAAATGCAGTTCCCTAAGATGTTTCATCTTCCTCAGTCCTGAAAATGATAGCCAGAAGACTTAGAATCTAAGATTGACTTTAAGATTTTTGCGAAAATTAATTCATGTAAACTCAATAATATTATACCTCTGAAGGACTTGAGCTTGTGGATTCTGTAGATGCCTCTGATAGTCTTGCTTCTGATTTCTCATTTGAATACCTAACAATAATGAAAGCCAAACAAAATGTCAGCGTCAAGCAGAAATCCTACCATAATACAGAGTGTTTGCTCACGAGGAAACATTATCTCAGCAAAGTGGTGTTCTCATTTTCCGATTTGGATTTTGAAGGGTAGAAAATAATTTTCCCAAACATGGAAATCATAACAGAAATGACATATTTTCTCCCTATTCCTTACCTTCCTCTTTCTCTACATCGTCAATTATCTCACCTCCATTTTCATGTTCCTTTTCTTTCTAGCTTTTCTAGTAAGGAACGCGAACCCAATAAAAGATATCTAAGGATGTAAATTATTTGAACTGAACTAACTGGGTCTTTTCTGATTGGACTTGATCAACCTTAATTAGACCTAAACCTTGCATTTCTAAGTTTAAGAGATTACAACCTAAATAGGTTCTTTAAGAAAGCGTTTTCGGGGATAATCATTTCCATCAAACTGTTTTCTTCCGGCCAATCATAGCCGTAAGACAAGAATCACGTAGAGATACCACTTCCAACCGAGTGCGGATCATCTATCCCATATAGTGTCCCATTTGGTGTCCCATTTTCTATTATTTGATCCCATAACTTGAATAAAATAATTTTTTAATTTCTTTTGTACATGCTCCCTATAATAAAGCCTCCTCATCACACCTCAATTTGAGGTCCAGATATGAGCTGAGGTTTATATGTGGGCTGAGAGAGATCCTCTTATTGCTCCACCTCATAAAGTTTGTGCTTATGTTACTCTGACACCCTCATTTGCCTCAAAAATGAGTGCGATATATTTTCATGTCTGACACGACACGACACTTAGGTACTTCCTTTTTAACTAAAAAATTAGACTTTTCCACAAAATTACCGAGTCGGATACTTGGACACTCGTACCCGAGTAGACACTTAATCGTGTGTCACATAGGTTTGTGCTATCTATTAAGACAAAGACCATAGCCACAAAGCAAAAAGGAATTCATCTTAAACCCAATTATCAACCCCTATAAACTTTACCAGATAACCTGGATATAAAACAAGATTCCAACCTACGTCCTAAGTATCATTCCCTACAAGCTTCAGTAGCTAATGGAATACAGGAACTGAGCTGGGGGGAGCATCGAAAAAAGAAAACAAACCATGCTTTCCAAGTAGAGATACAGTGAAAGTTTTAAGGCAAGTAGCTGATAACTTACGTTGACAGTATTGTCACCCATATCAGCTCCACACAATCAACCCACAGCAATCGTTGTTCAACAGGAATGACACCATAAGTCACAAGGTGTGCAAAAGGCCAAAGCTTCCATCCTGCCTGCAAGGCAATACCAGTACATCATTTATTAGTTATAAAAGAAAATAGAAAAGTTCAAAAGATTTTTAAAAGCATCAAAACCAGTTCCAGAATTCCCAAGCATATTTTGAAAGCAAAAGTAAAGACCTGTAAATCCAAAGGTTTAGGTTTGAACAACAGAATCCCAAACCCCCATTGGCTTCCCAATAGGGAAATGAGTAGCTAATAATCAAGATCCGTACCCAATTCAAGTAGACCATCTACACTGTAAAAGTATGGCAACTTAGTGTGCTTTTGACCGTCTTTTTTTTCTGGCAACGGTCAAAGATAATTATATGAATAGTAAGAAGCCCTGGCGAATGACCATAGATCAATCTGAGGGTAAACTTACAGACCCTACAGCAGTCTTTTGACTGTCATTATGTCTGAAAATGCTCCTCGACTTAGTACTTAGTAGCTTAAACTTCTTACCTACCTATCACCATATAATGCTGCTCAACTTTTCACTACAAGAGGGCTTCAGAAAACCTTCTGAAATACAATAGGGCTTTGGAACTGCAATGAAACTTTAATGTTGCTATTTTCGGTTCATTAAGAAGAAAAAGGGTGTTTGTTTAGATAAAAGTAGGACTGGGGAAGAGTAATTGGTGTGAACTTTCAATAAATGATCGCACAACATCGGAGGGGAATGCAGAACTGCACAAAGCTCCTCAGAACAATTAGACAACCCTTTCTGTAATGTTTAATATTGACCAACCTTGTACTTCAACGCATGTCTATAACATATGCTCAGAACTCAAATTTTAAATAGGAGGAAAAGCTCCAGGCACTTACGGTGAGCAGAGGCCAAAATGTTGCTTTCAGTTCCTTGAATATGCTAGCCGGTGATTCCAATCGCATGAGCCCCAAAACTACAAAATAAATGCTATTCCATATTGCTGACCAAACAGTCTGATCAAAGGCAACTTTTAAGGGAACTACCCACCAGCCTTGGAAAGGGAATAGAGCCTGCGACAGACAAATTAGTTAAGAGCACAACCATAAGAGGCAACAAAGAAAACTTCATTTAATATACTAGAACAGTAAACGGCAAGTCCAGAAAATAATACCTCACACAATTCATAATAGAAATGGGAAAGAGAGCCATGTAAAGCGAATCCAGCAAGTCCAGATCTCACCGTGCGGGTACGATCAAAGTCAAAAAGAGGTTTCCCTTCATAGCACTGTAAATTAAAAGAAGAAATCAACAGACAATTCTCAGCCACCTAAGAATGATCATTAAGGCATTAACCACTAACTAATAGAACTAACCTGTGCTATCCAATCCCCCAATGAGTACACCACTCCACTAATCACCATTTTTGCGAATACAGGATTGGTTTTAAGGATTTCTTCATATGCACTCCAGTTGTGCTGGGGAGCATATCTTAATATTTCATAAACTGTCCACCCCTGAAAGCAAGAAATGAATAAGTAACGAGCCAGAGATTTCTATAGATTTCTCTCTGAATATGATCAAATAAATAGCTACAGACATTATTCGATGTCAAAAAAATTGTTTAGGAAAACTCAAATGCAACCTTGCCGGTTAGCCATAATGCATGACAGGTTCAAATGGAACCAAGTTACAGGATATACACAAGTACTACAACCCTTGCAACATCATGAGAAGCATATAGATACACCTTACAAATCAAGAGTGGATCATCCAAAAGGGGAAGGACGTTGGAGCAATTAAGAATTAACCATCTCATATTGGAAAGCACTGATAGGAAGCTTAAAAGAGTGGACCGAGTCATGTTGAAAGTCAGCAGGCCAGAAACTCAGTTCTCGATATCTATTTTCTATTAGCCTTAAGCTCAAAAGAGAATAACTAATTGAAACTGCCTCTCTTCTAACAAGTCTTCACACAAATAGGGAAGGGAGCAAAAGGCCAAAGGCATCAAATGTCACCATATTGGTGACCAAAGTTTGGTCACCAGCCCATCTCCCAATCTCAAGTTTTACCAAGATCCAAAATTAAATTTAAAACCAACCGTATTGCTTGGTGAGCTCATAGACAATATACATGAGCACTTAGCAGAAGTACAGCACTACATATAAGAAAAATTCTTTCCGTATGATACAATATCTCATATACTGACAGTCTGACAGCCTAAATGACTAACATTAAGGTTAAAATGACAAAAATAATAGTAAAATACAAGAGCAGGAAGCTGATCAGTAATTTCTAAGCATCACAGAACAATGGTAAATGATTACAAACAATGGTAAAACACAATCGAATGAAGCTGAAACCTAGGCATTATACAAAATCGAAAAGCTCACAACTTCAACTAGTAATAACATGATGTTAGCTAAAACCTAAGCATCATACAAAATCGAAAAGCTCACAACTTCAACGAGTAATAATATGATGTTAGCTAAAACCTAAGCATCATACAAAATCAAAAAGCTCACAACTTCAACTAGTAATATTATGATGTCTTTGGCCCTCAAGGCTCAAGCAAAATCCATTGAGAACAACAAAATTTTCGACCTACATGAATGGCAAAGCTTCAAAATAACAAACCAACTTATTAAAAGAAAACATGTATAGAGCTTTAGTAAGCTGAAAACATCAACAAGCACACACAATAACTAATCATATTGGGCCTATTCCCCTTAGCTTAGTTCAGTTAAACCGTACCCAATATTTTTACTCTCACATTTCACTATCGTGCAGTTCAGTTGAGCTATTTTCAGCCGAAGAGAACAGACCGACAACATAGAATTCACAAACAAAGCCACCAAATGACATCAATAAGCAGCTAAATCAATCAAGAACACACAAGAAAAATAAAAAAGACATAGAATTTAAATATATAGGGACACACTCACATGCCAATAATCATGATCAATAGTGAGCAACTTAGTCAAAGCAAAAGAACCAGCAGCAAGAACAATAGAAGCATTAATAGCTCTATCAATCACTTTATCCATACCACCATTTCCACCACCATTATCACCACCACCACCACCACTAACACCACTAGAAACACCCTCTAAAGACAAATGCCCATCAAATCCACCAACCACAGCACCACCACCAACCACCTCTCTCTCTTGTACCACACTCATAACTCCTTCAGGTCGTTGGTCATTAACATCTAAACTCTTAACCGGCAAAACGTCGATCTCTTTGCCGGAGACGGCGGAAGTCACGACGGAGAGACGGCGGAATGTGGTGGAAAGGGTTAGATGGGTAGGTGGTTTGGTGGGTTTAGTGGGTTTGGTGAGAGGAGGAAGAGATTGTGGAGATATTGGGCGTATGGAAGCCATTGATGATGGAGAAGGGAGGAAAGAGAGGAAGATGAATGAATAGTGATTATTATGATTTATGAGGAGGAAGTGACCAATCAGACAGACGTGTTTTCTTCCGAATTAGGAATTTTTTTTGAGGAGAGGGGAATGTGTTTGAATTTAATAACCCGGGGATTCTTGCGTATTCTCTCGAATCGTCGTCTTGTTTTTTTCAACGGCTAAGCAGTGGTATCCACCAAATAATTGTGAATTTGTGATCCACATGTTTTGTCAATTGTTTCATACTTCCTCAGTTTTTAAAATAAATGACCCATTTTCTTAATATGAAAATGTCAGTAATACAGTGATACCAAGTTCAAAGTAGAACGTTTTAAATGATAAAATTACATAATTACCTTTAATCAATCATATTCAATTGTTTGTTTAGTTAAAGTATCATTTCTCTTTTTAATTGTGGTCCCCAACTTTCTCTCTAACCTCCTTGATTTTTCCCCCATTTTCTTTATATTCCACTTATTTAGAAACGGATGAAGTATTTTTACTAGAAGTCTAGAATAGAGTCTCTTTTCAGCATTTTTTTTTTAAAAAATGCCTATTGAAATACCTCTTTTATTAATTATAACAATCGTCTTTTTTCTTGTGAATTACTGCCATAAAAACTAATCTTTAAGTAACTTGTGTCATTTTCACTAATTATACTACTAATCCTTAGTTTTGACCGGTTAAATCATGTTTAACATTTTTATAAATCTTTTTTATTCAATTTTACAATATTTTAAAAATATATATGTTTGATATATTACATGGTAATGAGCACGTATTTCAAAATGACTTTTAATGGCGTTTTTCGGACTGAAGACAACGTTTTTTTCAAAAAACGGATATCGCCGTGCATCCTTTGATAGCCACGAATTTCGAGAATTCCTACGAGACGAGTATCAACAAGCCTGATTTGGCATGATATAGTATCAAATACCCATGATGCAAAAGTAGCTAGGTTAATTTCTATAACATAGATATTTGAGAAGAAGCTCTAGGCTTCTTATCCTCCATATTCCTTTCTAGGAAATTCTCTTGATTGAGTTTTTCTTTTTCAAGAAAATCGCGCAAAATAAATGCAGAGTTATGGTTGTAATTATAAGACATTACTATAACAAAATAGCAAATAAAGATTAAATTAATATGTTTATCAACTATAATTATTTAAACAATTTTAAACAACCATTAATACTTTATCCAAAATATAAACCTCATATCGAATAAAGAAATAACCAAGATCCTCTCCTACTATAATTAAACGGACTTTGGCCCTACCTTTAATATATAGTGATTGAGGTAAGTAAACCACTTTTACTAATTATAACAATTTATAATTCTTGGTAGATAGGTTAACAACTCTTTGTTTATAGCCAATGTCTTAGCTTCAAAACCCAAAACTGTCTTGATAGTTTTGTTGAGTTAAACCAAATATTAATGTGTAAGTTTCGGAAACCTACCCTATGATCCCAAGATAGTGAGCAACACCTTGATTTGACAGTACGTATTACTCATATTCTAAAGCTTTATAAGTGTTGTTTGGAAAAGCCATTAGCTTAATATTACCTTTGGGGACTTAAGTTTGTTATGTTGGTTGCTTCAAAAAGTGAACACATCGCATAAATAACCACACATAAACTTAACCGAGCATTGAAATAAAATTAAACGAAAGAGCAATCAAATACTACATCCGTTCCTTAATAAGTGGAACAGAGAGAAGAGGGGTTAAGAAAGGTGAAAGATGGGGACCACAATTAAGTAAAGAAGCGTAATTATATTAAAATAAGGAAAATTTGTCAGGAATAAGTCAACCTTTGCGTTGACCGCTTCTACCAAGTCAACCTTAATTTATTCCAATAACAAGTAAACCTTGTACATACATTTGCTTTTAACAAGTTCTTTTACCGGTAACCTAGTACTAACTTGTTAGTTAAGTGACTTGTCCACGTGTCTTGTTCCAATTAGTTGCAATTACTTAATTATTTTTAATTTTTTCTCGCTCTCTTGTTTTTCTTTCTCTCTCCACTTCCTTCCCTGACCACCACAGCACCACCCCCTCTTTCTCTTCTCTTGTCTTCCCACAACCACCACAGCACCACCTCCCTGCTCCCAAGCCATGGAAATGGCCCTATAAATAATTGAGCAATTGCCCAGTAAATCTCAAGCCAAATAGTGTTGGTTTCAATCAGCTCTTCCTTCTATCTCTTTCTCCCATGTTCCTCTGTTTCTTTTTCTTGATCACCGCCGGCCAAACACCACCAAATACTAACCTTCTGCTCTTCCCTCTTTCGCCATTTACACTGTATTGGGTTGGGTATTTCTCCACCATATTAACCTTCTGTTCTACCGACTCAAAGTCCGGCCACCACAGAAGCTTCTCCTCTGTTTCTTCTTCGTAGCTGCTCCCAAGCCCTAGAAACTGATTCCAAAATCATTTTTCATACCATATACTAAAGGTTTCTAATTTATTAAGTTGGTTATTTTATGATTACTTAAGATTTCTTCACTTCCCTTAATCTATGTTAGCATGACATTTTGGAGCAGTGGCAGAGAAATCTTTTTATGCTATCACATATTTTCTTGAAAAAGGGGCGTGCTTGCATTCTGTCTCTTCAAAGTCATGATCTATGTTAATGAATTGCTGACTCCTAAGTCCTAAATAAAGTCTTCTTAGTTTAGATCTTGCAAATTGCAAGTGATGAAAGATGATGCCACTGAGTCTACTAGGAAGAGCACTTCCCATCAGCATCTGGGCTGTGCTATCTTGTCGCCAAAACTCTTCTTTTGGACTGCCATTCTTTAGCTATCTTAATCACCAAGCTTCTATGGGATTTATACTGAAACTGGGTAGTCCTGATATTTTAAATCTTAAGTTCCTAACCAGCTGCAACTCTGAAAATTGACATTTTGATGCTACTTCGTTTTTTGATGTCATTTCATCTACGCCGTAGCTCACAGAAAAATATCTGTTAGAGAAGTGATGAAGATTGGAGGAGTGAGCTGAGTTCTGAGGAAGTTGAGAGGTAGTAGAGTTTGACAGTGTCGTCTCCGGCGGAACAGGCAGCGCCTATGCCAGAGACGCTGATGGATTTGATCAGAGAGAGGTGGGCCGCGTAGGAAGTTGACACGGTGCCAATGAGGTTGGTGGTGTTGGGTGTGGGTGAGATTATTTAAATGTTTAAATTTTTTTTTTCAATATAAAATTTAAAGTTTAAAATGTTCAATAAAAGAGTGACATGTGTCACTTTAACCTGTTAAACAGGTTATTAAGAGGTAACAGCCGGTAAAAACTTGTTAAAAGAAAATGTATGTACAAGGTTTACTTGTTATTGGAATAAATTAAGGTTGACTTGTTAGAAGCGGTCAACGCAAAGGTTGACTTATTCATGACAAATTTTCCTTAAAATAACAAACATAAGTAAACCTTCATTAAAAAAATAACAATCAGCCACCAGGACAACCCCACAACCACCATAAACCACTCTACAGCCACCCACACCACCCCACAACCACTTTACAACCACTAAAAGCCACTGAAACCAACCCCACAGCCACTGTAAACCACTCTACAGCCACCCACACCACCCCAAACCACTGAAAACCAACCCCACAACCACTTTACAACCACTAAAAGCCACTGAAACCAACCCCACAACCACCATAAACCACTCTACAGCCACCCGCACCATCCCAAAACCACGGAAAACCATCAAAATCAACCCCACGGCCACAGTAAACTGCTTTACATCCACCCACACCACCCCAAACCACATAAATCAACTTGACATCCACCACAAACCACCCAAACCCAATGCTGAACACCGTGAAGCCATCGAAAAACCAGTCATCTCCTTCCCTATGTGGATCTACTTGAAACCTAGGGTTACCATTCTTCGATCTAGGGTTTCCATTCCCGTTTCTTTTGACAATGAAGACGAAGAGAGGGGCTTGAAAGGAACGAGGTCGAAAAGAAGATCTGAAATGGAGGTTGGAGGAGTGGAGATTCCGAAGGAGGTCAAAGAGAGAGATTGAAGAGTGGTAGGCTAGGTTGACGGTGGTGGTCGGTGCAGCTGGGAGTGGGAGCAGAGCAAGGGTGTTGGGTTGGTCGGAGAAAATCAATGTTAGGTTGGTTGGAAAAGTGGAGGTTGGGTGCATTTGGGTGGCGTGGGTGAGTGGTGACCGGTGGTTGGGTTTAAATGAGGAGCTAGAAGGTTGGAGGAGGGAGTGGGTGGGAGGCTACTAGTGGGTTGATTAAAAGTGGATTAGATTAAGTTATGAAAACATGAAGCAATTAGATTTATTTAATTTGATTAAGGATAATTATGTAATTTTATCTCTTTAAATTTTCCGTTTTAAGAAGTGTGTCACTTATTGTGACATTTCCCGAATAGGAAAGTGTGTCATTTATTAAGGAACGGAGAAATTATAAACTTAATCGTGATCCTAACATGGCCCCTAATAATCTTAGAATATCTAATCTTCATGAATCCTCCCTTGAGACTTTCTAGAATCTCCATACTTGATTCTCCTTGGAACTCTAATCTTGATCATCAATCATTTAAGCTATTCTAAGCACATAATTTAAATTACAAAAATACAAATAATGCGCATATAGTATTTTAATTGCAAAAATACATAACGATACGCAGATCATATTTTCTATTCCAAATCACAATCATGCAAACATATTATAATATACATTCAAGAAAAAAAATATAATATCGTCATATTATAAAATCCATCCACGCAAAATTATAATATCAATCATATGATATAATTCATCGACATAAGAAATACAATATCAACACATTATATAGATCTATTTATTTACTCCATTAACACTTAATGAGTAAATAATAAAACCTTTCTATAGTAATTATAAAACTTAACAACATTAAGTTAGAACATTATTTAGTAAACATTAATCAAATTAATAGTTTTTCCTAAAATTAGTCAACTTAACAAATTTAAGAAAGACTAATGAAAGAACCTTTTTATTATTTTAATTCAATTAAAATTTAAACATGAAATTAATCGATATTAACAATTAATTTGCACTATTGGATTATATAAATAAAAATAAAATCTTATATATATATACATAAAACAATCCGTCCTAAAAAAACAGCAGGCCCGAAGACCCAGCCCAGCTAAGGACAGGGCCGGTGAAACAAGTTATGATTTCCAAGACCTGGGCCAGAAAATCGGGCCGATCGGGTCAAAACGTCGTCGCGAAAACTGCCGGAGACTGAATGTTTGCTGAAAACGCCGCCATTCTCGCCGGAAACCGCCCACAAAACCAGTTTTCGAGACCAATCTGGGCAAAAGTCGCAAAATCGAGCATGATAGGTTCGAAATTCAGGAAAAAAAATCAAAGCTTTATATATCAAAGTGAGTGAATCGAATAATTCTAACAATTTTGGCATGCTAAATCATCATGTAACATCCATTCAAACAATTTTGGGGCGAAAGTTAGGGTTTTAAATTGTTTCAAACAAAGCTCTTTGATTTCGAAACGAAAACAACCAGTAAATACATGACTTTGCAATTCAAATCCTTAGAAAACAAAGCCCTAATTTTATTTCACAAAATCTGTGATCGAATTGTTGAATTTTGAAGCCAAAAATTCAACCAAAACTAATGCGAACTAAACCAAAAATTACCCTTTTCCTTTCTCAATTTTACAAAACTAATAAATACAAATTTGATACATCTATATACATCAAATTAAACCATAAATTAGAATTTTTAATGCAATTTTAGTAGAAAATCAGCTTTTGGAGAAAAAAAAATATAGCATGTTCGGTGCATTTTCAGCCAAAAAAATACGTACAGTTTTTGGATTCCAAATGACCTTGCATGTTCTACCACAGAAGAGACGACAGAAAAAAGTCATGAAAATGAGAACCCAGTAAGTTAAAAGCAAGTTCACATGCATGTAACAACAGTAATACTATTTAACACTGACAAAACCCAAACTTGTTCATCAACCCCAAGACAAAAAACCCACCTAATCTGTAACGTCAAACAAATTCACACAGTCCATGCATCCAATGAGCAGATAAGTAAATTTATTTTTTCATGCAATATTTTCAATTTTTATATCACAATCTGAAGTTGCATTCCTCTCTATAAATACCCTTCATGTTGTACCACAAACTCACATCAAACCCAACTTTTTATTTCTGTTTCTCCATCCAAAAATGATTAGAAACAACCATACTTTCCTTTTTGTTATATTTTTGGGTTTAATTGGGGCTTATTATGGTAACATTAAGGTAGGAAAGGGGCAATGTACTGGAGATTTGCAAGGGCTAATAACCCAATGTTCAGTATATGTTCAAAAAGCAGGTCCAATGATGGATCCATCTCAAACATGTTGTAATGTATTAAAACAAATAGATGTAGCATGTATGTGTAAGCATATTACACCACAAGCTGAGCAGTTCGTTAGCATGCCGAAAGCTATGCATTGTCTTCAGTCATGTGGCAAGCCCTTGGCTCATGGCTCCAAATGTGGAAGTAAGGCCGCTCTAACATGCATTCTACTACTTATACTTTGCATGTTTTTTCTAACATTACGCGTGCTATGATTTTTGCGCTTTGGTTAACTCGTACTTCCTTTGTCTTTTAAGACGTCCAACACTTTGACTTTCACATTTTGCAACACAAAATTTTGATGCTTATCGATATGTATGTAGCCGGTGTAGGCAACAATATGAACAAGTCACTGATTGATTTTTTGGCTTGCTTTGCTAGGTTATACAATTCCATGATCAAGGAATGAGAACGACTTGCGATTGACGGTGGTGTGACGTTGCATGATTCAAATCTATTGTTGTAACATTATTTAGAGCTTGTTATGGTTGATTCAATTAGTTTGTTTGTATTTCGGATTGTCACCTTAGGTTATTGAGAGCTTGCTATAGTTGATTTAACGAGTTTGTTTGTGTTTCGGATGTTCACCTTAGGTTCTTGTAGGTGTTTTGGGTTTTTACCCTAGTTGGTTTACTAAGTTGTTGGTGTATGTTATGTTTGTTGCTTTTGGTGTATTAGCTTTTCATTTATTGGACTATTTGCATCTTCAACTTCAACATCCTTCCAAAATTACATAGTACTTAGGGCCATAGTCCATAAGTGGATTACAAAAGGCTAACAACTTGTTTGTTTAGGAAACAAGTTCTAACCTTTGTCCCAAATTTGTTTGAGAGAATTTGTAAACTTCGTTGGAATAGGGATAAACTTAAGTTATGTCATCAAAATTATACCTAAGGGGTAGTAAAAGGGATGGGAATAAGGATAAGAGATAAAAAAAAGACAAGCATACCCTACTCTTGTCAAAAAGAGAAGGAGAAAATTTATAAGTATATTTAAGTAACTTCTATATTTATCCCTAATCTTATATCAATTCATATCAAACATGTAATAACTCTTATTTTATCCCTATTCTAACTTTTATCCATATCTTTATCGCTATCTCTATCCATATCCTTATTCCCAGATATATCAAACGCCCCTGAGAGACTAAGGGGGCGTTTGGTTAGAAGAGGGGAAACGGAAAGGAATCAAGAAAGGGTTAGGTAAGGAAAGGAATACATGTTGGAGTTTGTGAGAAGAGTAATACAAAAACTCTTGAGTTGCTTCAAAAGAATATGAAGAGTTGGGGATCTCTTATAGGAAGAATAAGAGGTGAGTGGTGAGTTTATTAATAGTTATGTTCTTAGTATCTATTGAGTTGGTGACTTGGTAGGCTTTTGTGGTTGGGCTCTTGATTGGGCTAGTCCACACGCGCGCGCGCCGCCGCCGCCCGCCCGGACCGGGCCATGGGCTTTGGGAAATAACTTAACTTAACTAAATTTTTACTGGAAAAATCTGTCATCCTTATATGACTGTTATGGAATCAGTCAATTCCTGAATCCACTCCTTATTGACTGCTTCCACTAGCCGTTAGTGGGCAGTTTCCTTTGCCCATTAATTACCGTTTTTCAACACGGTTTTAGGGGTCAGTTTTCCCTTCTTCGATCACTATATATACCCCCTTCCTGGCACAGTTTTTGACACAAAAAATTATCCTCTCATACTTCTCTCTGTTAATCTCTCTCAAACACTGGGCAATATTAAGAGCGTTCTCAAACTGTCTCTCTGTACTTCACCGGCGAGACAGTGTTGTGTTAACCCTGGAGGTTGGTTTGCCACGAGTCCGTGTGTTCGTAGCGGGGCAATTTCAACTTTAGGGCAGTGATCATATCACGGCACAACAATTTCACAGATAAGTTTAGTAATCTACCAGTCATACTTCTTACAATACAAACCCCTCCCATCCCCCTTGGTGTTTGGTTAGGTTATGGGGGAAAGGGTTTCAAAGCTAGCTCTTCCCTCTCATCTCTTTACCACACTGGTAGGACCAGCAGTACCTTCAAGTTCTCCTTGATTCTCGTCGCTGGTTTCAGTACTGCTTGGTGCTCTGCTCGCCGGTGGTGCTCTGCTGCTCGCCGGGATTTGTTCTCCTCCAAAGGCGGTGGGGAAGAAGTCGTCGGCCTTAACTTTTTCGTAGGTTTAAGCTGGTGACGTTTTGGTAGATGATGTTTTCGTGTGGAAGAAGAGTGGTGGTGGCGGAATCGGCGGTGGGGAAGGGGGTTGTCTAGGTAGATGACGTTTTGGTGGGGAAGAGGAGTGGTGGTGGCGGAATCTAGATCTGTGGGGAAGGGGGTTGTCTGGGTAGATGATGTTTTGGTGGGGAAGAGGAGTGGTGGTGGGGGAATCGGCGGTGGGGAAGGGGAGTGGTGGTGGCGGAATCGACGGTGGGGAAGGGGAGTTGTGGTGGCGGAATCGGCGGTGGGGAAGGGGAGTGATGATGGCGGTGAGGAAGGTTGTGGTGGTGATTGGGAGGTATGTGTTGTTTGGGAGGTGGTGGTGGCTGTGATGAAGGTTGTGGTGGTGATTGGGAGGTATGTGTTGTTTGGGAGGTGGTGGTGGCTGTGATGAAGGTTGTGGTGGTGATAGGGGTGCAGTGAAGGACAATTGTAGTGATGATGGGATGGTCAAATATAGTCAATGGTGCTCTTGTTGTAGAGGAAAATGGGGGAATTCAAAACCCTTGGGGGGGTGGGGAATCAATATAGTGGGATTAGAGGGTAAGTGAAACTGAATTTGGGGTAAAGGGAATGGAAAAAAACATCAACCAAATAACATGTAAGGGTAACAAGAGTTTCTATTCCCTTCCCTTTCTTGTTCCCCCCCTATCCAAATTCCAAACGCCCCTAAGAGTATGACAATTTTCAAAAGATTGTACCATTCTTATTAATCTCGTGAATCCATATAAATACACATGGACTATAGGACATGTTTATAACGAAGTTAGGGAAGCAAAACCTTGATCCACAATATTCTCTGGAGTCATGGGATTATTATACCAATATACTCTGAAGTCTAAACCACACGGTATATAGAATAAAGTTGGCGGAGAATACTTGTTATACAAAAACGTCAGCAGTGGAAGATTAATCTTTTTTCCTGAAATTGTAAACGCAGTTTACCTACAGTTATGTTTGTAGATTTCGCCTTGCCAAGTTTCCATAGAAAGAAGATAGATGATAATTTAGCCAAAAATAACTTAATGTTCTCACGTAGAAATATATAATAAACTCATATCATCTGAAATTAAATACTATTAAAGCTTACAAAATCGAAGGTAGTTCTAATCAAATAATATTGCAATACCCCTCAAAATGGGGTCTCGATTATCGAATGCCCGTCTTACAGAATTGAAATTAAAATTGCGTCGCTAAACAAAAAAAAATGAAGAGAAATAGGAACTTAGGCTCGAGCAATCGACCATGAGAGCACCTTCAACTTTCCGTCGGATGGAGTTCCTAAGTTCCTATTTCAGTTGTACATGTTAGAAGTTCTCTATCAAGGTGGAAGAAAGAATAGCATGCTGCAGTTCCACAAGGAATGCCATCACAGATTACAGTTTGAATCAGACGAGAGAGCACCTTCAACTTTCAGTCGGCAGTATGAGGCGATTTTGGCCTTCTACTAGTTTCACAGATCTAATGATATCGCCGGATTTTATCTGAGGAAGAATATCTCGCCCCGCCGTCGTGTAGCTACACCATGAATAAACCAGTGATGTAAAACACAATCACAAAAGAATGTTAAAAGAAGAAAAACGTTTCAGAGTGAATTTCAATATAGCTTCAAAGGCATACCCAAAAACAGAGAATTGCCCTTCGTCAAATGACAGTCCTCCTAAGCCAGCCTGAGAAGGTCAAAGAGTCACCACACATTTAATATTATTCATAAGCCACATCACCACTTACACCCTATCTAGTAGGTAGTACTAGATGGTGGTAATAGTAATGGTAATGGTAATTGTTATGATAATGAAATAATATGGAATTTGCAGGAAAACCCCCAACTCAGTACAAGGTAATGGAATATCATCCCCACATGTGATTTGCTTTACAGATTTCCATTCTCACTCAGTACCATCTCAAAAGTGGAAAGGATTTTATGAAGAAAAATAACAAAACTTTTGGGATGGATAAGCATCATCATGGCTATTGCCTGTCGACATAGTACCTAACATACAACATTGCATATGAATTTATTATCATTATCACCCACTAAGACCATCTATCAACATTGGTCGTTAGTGATTAGTAAATAATACGAACATATAAACCAATTAAGAGGACATACATATCCAAGGGAAATGGCCAAAAAGAATCCCCAAAAAGGCTAAACAGTATCTATTGTCCCCTAGTTTCTGAATATGCTGTCAGTCTGCCACCAAGAACATTAGGAATTTTATAGTTTCTCAGCCATGCCGGATTCAAAAGATGCTATCTTAGCCAAATAGAAGATGCTCTGCTAACAATTTGCTACTTTGTGGCTCGACTACTATGACAGACTGATCATATACCTAAACTTGAAAATGTTCCAAAAAAAAAAAAACTTGCGCAGAGATTATTGTAGCATACTGATATCCATTTTTCAGAGACAAAGCATCGCGAAATGGTGAGGTACTTAGCTTATAGACTTACATTTCGCTTGTCATACAGATAAAAGAAAAACTGATTCGGCGATGAGTATTCCTCAGAAACTTCACTGTGAGCCATAACAACTGCTCCATAAACAGATAAAGGAAGAACAGGCAGCTCACCATCCTGAGATGTGAAGAGTTTATAGATTGTAATTATGATATCAGCAGGCTTGGCAAGTTCTCAGAACTGAGAAGGGGTTGAAATTGAAAAGTACCTGTACACTTAGCATTGTCTTGTAGAGTGGCTCAAATTGTCCGGAGGGCATTAATTCCAAAGGAACACTGTAGCCAATGCTTGCATCAAGTTTGCTGTCAGAGAGAACAGCTTGGCTGGTGCAACTGACCTTTGTACCATCATATGCCCCATCAATTACCTGATAAGCTTATGTAAGTACTTAAACAAAACTTTATCAGTGCAGACAGATTATGTGTAAGAATGAAGAGATTTCGGCAACCTCGTAAGTCGTAATACAGAAACCACACTCAAACTTGCCACATGATCATTAAGAAATAACTAATAGTTCAATGACAACAATATTTCTTTGAATCCATGTGATCATCGTTGTATTTATTAGTTGCTCATTAGCAATACATATAGCATTTTTGAGGCATTAAAAGAACATAACAGATCACAAGTCACAACCATATTTAAACAAAACTATGCTTTATTTAGATTCCTTCATTTTGAATTCATAGCTATTCATGTTGGTTTTTGGTAGTTAATAAGAGTTGTTAATTCCATCTTTAAAAAATAGTTGAGGTTGCTTAGCTTGTTTATCAAATCAAGCATGCTTGAGCTCAAAATGTAAGCGAGCATTTGCTAGCCAGGTGCAATCCAGTCAATTGTTTGATGCGACAAGATCAAAAAAGAAATTTAAAAGCTTCTTCAAACTCTATACATGCTAGGACACCTAAATCCGTATCAAGCTTTAGACACGGTAAACTTGGCTCGACTCGGTTTGTTTGACGTCTTAGCAAAATCGCACTTTGGTGGTCTATATGTTTTTTATTGGTTCCATTGAAGGTACTTCCACCCATACAAAGTTAAGCCCTTCATTGGATCGTTGGCATGATCGACACAATTTAGGCAAATAGATTTGCAACAGTTTGTGGACAGAATCAATTTATCAAAAAATTAATGTTTTCCAAAAATAGATCCAAAACTTATAAAAATTGCTTTTAACAATTAAAAGCTAGAATAGCAACAGGGACTTCAGTCATTGAATTGATTGAGAACTATCACGAAAAAAGGACGAGAAACGTAAAAGGAGGGCGACTTAGACTTTGTCAGAAGTTAATCAACACAGGTAAATCCGTTTGGGTCTACGTACCCAAACAAAGCTTCCTTATAAACATTGAGTAACCAAATTGGGCATATTCAATATCGAGGTCACAAAAAGTGAAATATGCCTAGCCTTACTACCCAAAGTGGAAATTTCCTAAATGAAATCCAAGCTTCTCTAACTTTTCGGCTATCTGATTTCTCCTTTACAAAGTGAGATACATATGTGTCTGGACAACCTTTACGGTAGTAGTGCACTGAGAATACAGCCAACAAAAAAAGAACCTACTTCACTATGTAACAGGCACCACATGTGTGTAGCTCCAAGTGCGTATCTACAACCACAGCCTTTGTCCAAGCAAAACTTATTGTTAGGATCACTCTATTGCAATTAAAAATAGCCACAAGCTAACGCCTACCAAAATGTCCTGGTATGTTTGAAATTTTAAATGGGATCTCCATTCTTAGTCCCCTTTTCTGATTATTTTGGATAAAGGAAATATCAGCCATCACAAATATAAACGAAAAAAGCTCGGGCACCAAATATTCATGCCTCAAATTGGTGATTATGAATATTAATGCAAGCAATGTGCATAACAGCATTTAATTTGAAAAGAAAACGTTTTGTTCAAGTACCTTACCAATTTAGCGAAATTCCCAGCAGTCAATGGTGCAGAATATCCATCTATTACAACCTGATACATGTACCATTAGTAAGCTGGGCATGATAGCAACAAAAGAAAAAAGATACCAACAACTTAAGCTCAGTTGCATAGAAGTCTAATGTTAACAAACTGAAGTTTGAAATCCTTATGCACGTAATCGCATTCCTTTAGTAGCCAAGTGTGGCTGTTACAAGATGTGTGCATGGTGTAATCGCATTCCTTATGCACGTTTCACGAAGATTGTTACACCTCTTGTTTTCACGCATGCCAATGCAAGACTCTGAGTGTTAATATTTCTAGTTCTGTATTTGTAAAAATTATATAAAGTACATATTAAACAAATACATAATAAGACAAACAAGATCCCACATGAATATAATTTTCCTTACATATAAATGACAGATGACAGTGGAATTGAACTTTGTGAATAGTGTTTATTATGCGAATTAACATTCTTTGCAAAACGGATGTAGTACCATATAATTATAAACCTTTTCAAACAGAAGCACATGATCATAAAGAGGAACCAAGAGATAGATCTCTCAACGAAGAGCTCCTGAAATTTCAAGACTCCAACAAATGCTTAAAAAAAAGGGTCAAAGAATTCTAGCGCTTTACCAGATTAAGATAAAAGTCTAAAAGCATAGTAATCGACTGATCAACTGTCCAACAACTTTTATGCACACTCAAATCCAAAATCTAAAAATGGGCAGATAAAACAAGAACGTAGCCACATAATCGGATTGCACATTGGACTCTTATTGGTACCTGAATGGTGGCTGTATTTTTGGCTTCACCACCAGCTAGAGGAGAAAATGTTGAACCATCTCCTTTCTCAATAGTAAATTCAACTGTTCCTCTCCCATTTAACCTAAAGACCAAATGAATTCAAACACAATTGTAACACAGAAGAGAATAAGGATAAACCTACTTTGTGTCCATTTCTTCCCAAACTGAATATAATTTAGTTGTGAAAAAATGAGGTTATTAATTGTGAAGCAGAACTGTTATTCTTTCACTCAGCTGTAAAATAGCTCACAAAATGACAAATATACCTTGGATACTTCAGATACTGCTGCGGCAATAAAAAAGACAACCCTGGAGCCTGTTAAATTCAACACATGTTAAATTTGTGTCATGTAAACATGGTTGAATTTCCACCATATAAGCTTAGGAACTATTGCTAACAGACAAGATGATTCAGAAGAAGTAATTACTCAATCAATGGGAAAACATAAATAACATGATGAAAACTTGCTAACAAAAGGCTATGACATGTTTTAATAGATTCCATATTACGGAAAACAAAGACTGATACTTGACCCAGGCAGTAAGACAGGTCAACAGGTGACAGCATTAGCCTTTCTAACAAGATAGTTTTTTCGAGGCTTAGAGGCATGTATTCTTCAAACACTTAAGAAGGTCGTTAACCACGACAAATCTTATCATTGATGTGCATTGCTATTCCCAAGAAGAAAGAAAAAACAGAAGCCGGAGATTACTATATCATCTGAAATGAATCATAAGCTTAAATCTTGATGTCAAAGCTCAGGGAAAATTCTTAGACCTATGACCTGCTTACTATCCTGAATCTTGGATGACTTTTGTGAATGCAGTCCAGATGTGCAACAGTTTATTTGCAGCAGTGACCATTTTAGCCATATATTGTAATTGATCACTTTATTCCATTTTCCAATGGAGCCAAAGACTCACTATTCTTTGGTTTTGGAATATGATGGAGCAAAGCAAAATGGCTTTCTAAACTAGCTGCGCTTGTTATAATATGAAGTCACAGATGGTCAATGCATTTTCGACGCAATCTTCATTTTGGGTCATCCGGAAACAGTATTCAACACAAGGGTAAGGCTGCGTACATCCGACCCCCCCTTACCTCGCCTTATGGCAGGAGCATTTGAGACATTAGGGTAATGTTGTTGTTATTGTAATTGATCACTTATATGACATACATGGCATACTTATGCATCCGCTCACCGGTCATTCATAACAATTAAGCAAAAATATAAATGATATCATGAACCACTCAAATGCTATATATATCGGTCGTCCATCGTCTCATCATCAGTTGTCAAACCGTCTATTTTGTTGCTCTAGGCCTAACCTCCAACCTTGGTTTTGGAATGGATTCCCTCTCCGAGCGGAGCCGAGCAAACCCCCTCCCTCATATGCCATTTGGCCATCTTTTACAGGTTGCTACTTTCTATCTCTTAGCTTTACTACCTCTATCGGGGGAGCGGGGGATTCTCGATACCCGCAAACGGGCTAGTGTTATGCCACCAGTCCCACCATTTGGTGTATTCTTGTGTATAAAGAAAATCAAGCTTTGAGAGGAAGAACTCCGGAGGAGTTCGATCTACCTCTTGCTAAAGATACCGTGTAAAGTGGGGCAGTGGGGCTGCATGACCCCGTTACTCCTGTATAGCAGAATAGCTATCAGTACTCAAACATACCTGTAACAATTCCAATTCTGCAACAGTATCTAATGTAGATGCAAGCCCAACTGATACTCTATCAGGATCCTTATTTTTTATGTTTTCCAGAAGTGTTTGCAAGCCACCCTACAAGAAAAGGAAATGCATTAAGTCCAGTAAATTTAAATAGTCATGACATAAATTTAGATTACTTCTCCGCTAAATGCTCATAATTTATCACATTGATCAAGAGAAATAGGAAATACTCTGTTTGGGCACACACATATTTACATACATAATGCATAGATAATTTAATAGGGAGAGGTTCTAAGTAAGTGAGTATGCATACAACAAAAGTTCTTATTATTGATTCAGAGAAACATTTTCATCTAGTTTGAACTTCAGATTCATTTTTATTGTTGTAGATCCATTTTCAGGCTCTTGTTTGCAATTCAAGGTTCAACTTCTTTAGATGGAACATTTATTGCATGCAATTTAAGACATAAAGTCACTTTTTAAAGCTATAGTCATCGGACCCTCCCCCCTCTATAGGAAGGAACTGTCGAAAACCAAACTTCGGCTGCACACAGAAAACTAGAGTACGGTTAGCCGAAAAGGGATTCTTTTTAAACTAAAAAAAGTATACATGAAAAAGGGGTACAATTAAGTTTTAAGGTATACAACTTACAACTTAGAATGTAAAGGTGTACATGCTCATCTCAAAACAAGCAAAGCTATGTGATCAAAGTGCCTTTACTAATTAGCAAATCACAAGTGTAAGGTGCAAACTGCATATCACGATTATTACAAATAATTTTCCTAACAAAAACCGCGTATTTCATGCGACAAACCAAAGGAACACAAATCTTTCATCCAACAAAACACTAATTAATGGTTGGGAGTTTAAGTATTTACAATGTATCCCTTTTTCCCCAAGTGTATCCCGGATTTCAGATTTTAGCTTAACGTCGGTTTTCATAAGTGGGATGGGAGAGGGGGAAGGGAAAGGAAAGAGAGGAATGGGAATTTATCTGGGAGCTCAGGCAGAGAACAAGTATGCATGACTAAAAAGATTTTACAATGGAAAAAAAGAGCATCTGATTAGCTCCGAATCAGCATACATATAGAAGATGCATCGTATATGGCAACTAACTCTAGCAAGCACGTTAGGGGTCCAAAGAGAAAAAAAGAACCAACTTCCTGGAAATAAGAAGCAGCAAGCTTCTCACTAGCAGTGGGGAAAATGTCATCGACAAGTATGATGTACCTTCCCATCAACTAGAGATGCATAGAGAAGAGAGCCCCTTTCCTTCGACTCGGTAGGTATACTTGCCAAAATAGCTTCCTTTTCATCTAGTGCGATCTGTCATGAAAGGTAAATAAACCAAAACAATCAACAGCAATTTCACCTCTTTCACGAAGCTGGCACGCTTGAACGGTCAAGCAGGTATAATTGCAAAAATAATACCATAGGAGTATAAGTTTGATCTACAAGTGAAGATATGTAAGATTTGTTGCATTGAGGAGCTGAAACAAAAAAGTACAACACTCTATGAAGGAAACAAGATATACTAAGAGAGCAACATTAAGAATTGGAGATAAAAGTTCAAAACAGTTTCACATCATACAGAGTTTTGCATCTGCACCGGTAACTGTGCAATAGTGCCACTTTGAAGAGTATTTTCTTTAATACTTTTGACGTACAAGTAAAGGGGTCATAAACAATGCAAAAGGAAATCTAAGCAGCTTTAGATGTTGGTGAGTTTCACTTCTCCATGAACTTGTGTTAACTTGATGTCACATACTTCCGGTTTTGTTTTAGTTGACTCGTTTTGACTTTTGACACTATTTACATACTCAATTTGACTATCTTTTGTGAGATATGTTATCGTTTCATTGCATATTTTCAAAATATTGAGTTATTATTATTTTTGCTTTTTATATTTTCAAATAATAATGACTCAAGTTATGCATTGGCAACCGTGCTAAAAGAAATAGTCAACTAAAAGGAAATGAAGGAAGCATGTGAAAAGCGAGAGAAAAAACTAAATCCTCTTTAAATATGATAAGGGCATGAAGCTAAGAGTGTCATTTTGGGCTATATTGTCATCATTGCCTAGTGTTTTTTTCCATGGATGCTAACAAAAGGACTAATATATAATAATATAAGGTGGTGGCGCTTTATCATGGAAATTTTAGAGTTACTTTGGTAAAGAGATTTTCATAGTTGATTCTAATTCTGAACCCATCATCAACATTATATAACATATTCCAAAAAAAACAAAGAGAACCTCTACATAATTCTGCAAAGAACTGGGAAAGACCCCCTATTACTGCTACATACATTAGAAGAAGGAAGAGCAACTAAGAGAGAATACCCAACTGATTCTCAACTGATTAGTTTCCTTAACAGAATCAGTTAGCTTTTATTGTTTGTTCTTAATCCTTCTTGATAGTTAGTTACATAGTTAGTTGTAACTAATTGATTCTCTTCTTTCTTGGAGGGAATCATTTAGAGCTATAAATAGAGATGTAAGTGCATAGGAAAGGCAAGCAATAACTGAGTATTGAATACATAAAGTGGAGAGCCCCTCTTTCTCTCGAATTATAGAGGAGAGTTTGGTTGATTATCTTGTTTTTCATCCAAATTACTTACTATCTGTTACTTAATTCTTTAGTTCATAGCAAAGTGGTATCAGAGCGAGTACGTTACTGGGCAGAATGGTGAATGGATCAACAAACACACAACGAATCGAACAAATTGCGCAGCAACTCTTGGCGCTCAGAGAAGAATTCTAAGGCGATTGCTGTAGAGGTGGCGCGTGCAAACCAACCTTTACAGGAAGCTTTAGCCCAGATGGCGAATGCAATCACCAAGCTTACTGGTGAGTTTGAACAACATTCAGTAAGGATGGAGGGAAGAATCGACAGATCTAGGGTTAATCAAGAAGGGTTGATTACTCAGATTAGAGGTGATAATGAAAGAATTCAAAGAGAGTTGCGAGCAGAGCTCGAACTACTACGAAGAGAGCGAGAACCACCAAGAATGGCCGGAAACGACCAAGAACAAGAAGGAGAACGAAGGATCGTGGAAGGCGAAGGTGAGTTAAGAGTATTAACTCTAGAGAATGGGCGAAATTCCGGCGTATTTGAAACACCACCGGAGAACGGCGGTGGAGGGTGGCGATTTAAGAAAATAGACTTACCTCTTTTCGATGGGAACAATCCGAATGGCTGGATTATAAGAGCGGAACGATTCTTTCATTTTTACCGATTAAGCGAGGTTGACAAAGTGGAAGCGTCGGTGGTCGCCTTGGAGGGAGACGCCCTATTTTGGTACCAATGGGAGAATGGGAGGAGGCCAATCCGTCGTTGGGAAGAATTGAAGGGGATGTTACTGAGGAAGTTTAGGGTGACAGCCACTGGAAACTTGCATGAACAGTGGTTGGGGCACCACCAAACTGGTGGCGTTGATGAATACTCCAAGAGGTTTGTGGAGCTCTTAGCCCCTCTGTAGAATATACCTGAGTTGGCCAAGAGTCAATTTATTAATGGACTCTGTGAGCAGATCAGAGATGAGGTTAGAGTTTTGGGCCCATTGGACTTGGACCATGCTATGGACTTAGCTCACAAATTGGAGGTAAAGTTCAAAAACGCTGAACCAAAAAAGTGGCCAACTAAAAGTGGGCCTGTTTTTGGACTGGGCCGTACCTCTTATAACCCAACCTATTCAAACCCAAATTTCCAATCCATAAATTCCGCCTATACCAATACCCCTCAGTTTTCTCACCCAAACAGCTTCAACAACAGAACTTCTACCAACCCTACTCAATCAACTTCAATCTCCCTTCAATCCACGGCCTCAAATACCTTCAAAACCCAACCCAACCCATCTTTTAGACCCAAGGGAATGATAAGGAGACTTACAGAGGCTGAGATACAACAGAAAAGGGAGAGAGGCTTATGCTTCAAATGTGATGAGAAATGGAACTTTAATCATAAGTGTGGAGGCAAGGAGTTGAGTGTTCTTCTTACTATTGAAGGAGAAGAAGCTGAAGAGGATTATGAGCAAGAAGAAGAAAACCAAGAAATCCTACAACAACCAGAAATTTCCTTGAATTCTGTGATGGGTATTAGTAGTCTAAAGACACTTAAGCTCAAAGGTACCATTGAAGGAGAATCTGTGGTGATCACGGTTGACCCAGAAGCAACTCATAACTTCATTTCTACTTCATTAGTAGAGAAGATACACCTCCCTGTGTTCCCTTCAAACAGGTTTGAAGTGTCTTTAGGTAATGGGGAAACTGTACAAGTTACAGGAGAGTGCAAGGCAGTAAGAGTGGAGTTGCATGAGGCAGTGGTAATTGAAGATTTCCTACCCTTACCCCTAGGTAACTCTGATGTTATACTAGGCATACAGTGGCTTGAGAAATTGGGTACAATGAGCACAAACTAGAAGACACAGACCTTGAAGTTTCAGTTGAATGGTGAAAGCATCACCTTAAAAGGAGATCCTACTTTGAGTAAAACTGGAATTTCCTTGAAGGCTATGATGAAAACTATCAAAAAAGAGAAGGGAGGCTTGCTGGTTGAGCTTAATTTGCTGCAAGAAGAGCCAACACAAAAGCAAGAAGGGCCTCCTGAGTTTCTGCAACTGCTAAGGCAATATAAGCAGGTATTTCATATGCCCTCTGGTTTACCTCCATCTAGAAATCATGAGCATGCTATTAAGTTGAAACACGGTGAAAATCCAATTAGTGTCAGGCCATATAGGTATCCCCAATTTCAAAAAGATGAAATAGAAAAGCTGATAAAAGAAATGTTGCTTGCTGGTATCATTCAAATTTCATCTAGTGCCTATTCTAGCCAGTTTTACTAGTGAAAAAAAGGAAGGTTCTTGAGATTCTGTGTTGATTATAGAGCTTTGAACAAGACCACTGTCACAGACAAGTTTCCAATTCCCATTATTGAGGAGTTGTTGGATGAATTACATGGTGCAACCATGTTTTCCAAACTGGATCTCAAGTCTGGATATCATCAAATTAGGATGAAGAAGGATAACATCCCAAAAACAGCCTTTAGAACTCATGAAGGCCACTATGAGTTTCTAGTGATGCCTTTTGGGCTTACTAATGCCCCAGCAACCTTTCAAGCTCTTATGAATGAAGTATTCAAGCCCTGTTTGAGAAAATTTGTTTTAGTCTTTTTTGATGACATCTTGGTGTTTAGCAAAACAGCTGCTGAGCAGCTCAAACACCTTTACTGCAGCAACACCAATTGTATGCAAACCAAAAAAAGTGTGATCTATGGAAGCGAGAGGTAGCCTACTTGGGGCATGTTATTTCTGAAAAAGGGGTGGCAGTGGACCAAACCAAGATACAAGCTATCAAGCAATGGCCTATTCCTTCTAACCTAAGAGAATTGAGAGGTTTCTTAGGGTTGACTGGCTACTATAGAAAGTTCATCAAAAATTATGCAAGTATAGTACAACCCATGACTGAGCAGCTTAAAAAGGATAATTTTGGGTGGAATGAAGCTGCTACTCAAGCTTTTGAACAACTCAAGACAGCCTTGGCATCTGCTCCTGTGTTAGAAATGCCTAATTTCTCTTTACCATTTGTGCTTGAAGCTGATGCCAGTGGGTATGGTTTGGGTGTTGTGCTTGTGCTTATGCAATCAGGGCATCCTATAGCCTATTTCAGCAAAACCTTGGGGTAGAGAGCTCAAACTAAGTCAATCTATGAAAAAGAACTGATGGCAGTTGTGCTAGCAGTACAGAAATGGAAGCATTATCTCCTAGGAAGGCATTTTACCATACTCTCAGATCAGCAGAGTGTGAGGTATTTGATGGAGCAGAGGGAAGTTGGGACTCAATATCAAAGGTGGATGAGTAAACTTTTGGGGTTTGATTTTGAAATTCATTATAAACCAGGTCCTTCTAATAAGGTGGTTGATGCCTTATCTAGGGTTAACAGTTCTTGTGTTGAATACAATCAACTGTCTTCTTCTCATCTGGTTCCTTGGGAGCAAATTCAGCAGGCCATTCACTCAGATGAAGTACTCCAGCAGCTAACTAAGGCCATTGAAGAGGGCACTCTTTCTCCTAAAGGGTTTGAAGTATTTCAGGGGGTTTTGAAGTACAAGGGGAGGTTAGTTATTCCCAGTCAATCACCCCTCACTCAAAGTATCCTTCAGATGTATCATAGTTCACCTATGGGGGGACATTGTGGTGATTTCAAAAACTACCAAAGAATAGCTGCTGAATGGTTTTGGCATGGGATGAGAAAAGCCGTGACAAAACATGTGCAAGTTTGTGAGGTGTGCCAGTAGCAGAAACATCTCACTCTGAAACCAGCTGGGTTATTACAGCCTCTTCCCATTCCTTCTTTAGTTTGGGAGGAAGTAACTATGGACTTCATTGAGGGTTTACCAAGATCCTCTGGTGGTGGTGGACAGACTGACTAAATATAGTCACTTCCTGTTATTGAAGCATCCTTTCACAGCAAGTAGTGTGGCAGCCTTGTTTATCAAGGAAATCATCAGGCTCCATGGTTTTCCTAGCAGCATAGTCTCTGATAGAGACAGGTTTTATGAGCAAATTCTGGACTGAATTATTCAAGCTACAAGGCACTCAACTACAAAGAAGTACTGCTTACCATCCCCAATCAGATGGGCAAAGTGAAGTGGTTAATAAATGTGTAGAAAGCTACTTAAGGTGTTTCATTAATGGGCAGCCTAAGACTTGGGCTCAATGGATACCTTGGGCTGAGTACTGGTACAATACCACCTATCACTCCTCTACTAAGTGTACACCTTTCAAGGCCTTATATGGGAGGGAACCACCCCATTTATTGAGGTATGAACCTGGATCTACTTCAGCTATTGAAGATCAACTCATTGAGAGAGATGCTGTGTTAGATGAACTTAAGTTTTCAATTCTCAGAGTTCTATGAAGAAACAAGAAGATGAACATAGAAGGGATGTGCAATTTGAAGTAGGAGATAATGTGTATCTCAAACTCAGGCCTTACAGACAGAAATCATTAGCCAAAAGACCTTTTGAGAAGTTGGCAGCTAAATTTTATGGACCTTACCAGATTCTGCAGAAAATAGGCAAGGTGGCATACAAGCTAGCACTTCCTGCCACTGCTCAAATACATCCTGTGTTTCATGTCTCACAACTCAAAAGGGCCTCAGGCATTACTTCAGTGTCTCCTACCTTACCTACTGATCTGTCAGCAGAATTGGTGTTGCAAGTTTTTCCAGCAGAAGTTATTGGTGTGAGGCAAGTTCCTAATGGAGCATCTTCCACTACTGAGGTGCTTATTCAATGGCAGCACTTACCTATACAAGAGGCTTCTTGGGAGGAGTTTACTACCCTCAACTCTAAATTTCCCTCTTTCCACCTTGAGGACAAGGTGAAAGTTTGGGTGGGGGGTAATGCAAAGAACTGGGATAGACCCCTATCACTGCTACATACATTAGAAGAAGGAAGAGCAACTAAGAGAGAATACCCAACTGATTCTCAACTGATTAGTTTCCTTAACAGAATCAGTTAGCTTTTATTGTTTGTTCTTAATCCTTCTTGATAGTTAGTTACATAGTTAGTTGTAACTAACTGATTCTCTTCTTTCTTGGAGGGAATCATTTAAAGCTATAAATAGAGATGTAAGTGCATAGGAAAGGCAAGCAATAACTGAGTATTGAATACATAAAGTGGAGAGCCCCTCTTTCTCTCGAATTATAGAGGAGAGTTTGGTTGATTATCTTGTTTTTCGTCCAAATTACTTACTATCTGTTACTTAATTCTTTAGTTCATAGCAAATTCAAGCCTAATTTCTATAGTGAGGGAGCCAGTTGAAGTAGAAAACCAACACAATGCATGGAGAGCATCAATCCCGAGCACTCTTTAGTTTGATAAGTTTCCAGTGTGCGAATAAGTTGTTACTGTAGTAAATTGTGATGAAGTTGTTAGCCTCAGTTGGAGTTGGAGTTAGAGTTAGGCCAAAATGCGACACTATCCAATCAGTTATTTATAGTGGGTGAGCTAGCTCTGAAAATGATATCCTCAAATTCAAGCATGTGATGCTGATGCACAAAGTTGATGAGTCGGTATGATTTATTTCTCACAAGTCTCTTCTCCATCCATCTTTTCCCTACGAATCTTAATGAATTTAATCACTAAGTTTTTTCATTTTAACTACAATCATCTAAAAAAATTCTGAGTTGAGTTTACAAAATCAATTCCTCAAAGATTTATCTCTCAATCAGCATTCAGCAACTAATCACATCAGTCCAAACAGTAAAGAAACTCTAGCTCTGCATCATGTAATTACAGTTTAGTGCACACATAAGATATACTTTGAACATTGTGGCTGTCACGCACACGAAACATACCTTCAAAGCTTTCTTTACATTTCCCTCCATTGTTCCATATGGTTTTCTTTGAGGGATCCTAAGCAAGTATGAGATATCCTCCAGAGATTCCTGGTCAAGAGAGAAAATAAAAAGAAGACAAAGGTAGGAAAAAAACCAAAAAGAGTCAAATGGGAAGCGTTTAACTAGGAATAAGACCAACCTGTATTGATTTCATGTTTGAGTTTGCTGGGATGGCCCTTCTTAATGCAAGTTCCCCAGTTCTAGGAACTTTAGTATCTGGAGAATAAAGCACTGCCTTTGCGGGAGGAATAGAATAAGAATCCCAATCGATAAAAGGTAGCGGAGCTGAAAATTGTACAACGAGAAGAACTGCCGCCAAGGCTCTTTCGAGTCTTTTAAGCCCATGGTTGACCACAGACATGTGTGAGGTATATGGTATACCATGCTGATTTATTGATTCCTGCATAACTGAAGTTCCATTTATGAATTTGGTAACCGTGAAAAGATTTGGTCTTATTTTCTATTGGACTTTGCAGCTTCAGCTTATGAAAGATGTAAACACCAGAGATGTAGCAAAAGAAGTTACTTCTTTGTCCCAAAAATATCTTTTTTGTTTCAGATTACAATGGAAGACAACTTTCAAAAGGGGAGAAACATCTCGATATAAAAGCAGTAACTAAATAGAGCAGTATAGTTCCAACTGGCTGATAAGAGTAACATAGTACGGTTCAACAAGCAGTTCCAAGCATCAATAGGCTCTCATTTTACATCCAATGACGAGCCATGACACTAGAACTTAGATAAGACACAAAAAAGCATAAGAACTTAAGTTCTAGCTTTGTTGGATGTTTTTCCTTTCAGTCTACCAGATTTTGCAAAAACATTTGCAGTTACGTGAGTAACAGGTAATGAAAAGATATAACATGCCAATGGAGATAATAGAAAGGAATTGAGAACCCAACAGCCCTAGTGTCACGGTCCGAGTGTTTTGACCACGGGTCGTATGGCACGCCCTTGCCTTTTGTGCGCAAGTGCACTAGCCTTAATTCGGAATAAGGACACTTGAGGCACAAGCACTCGTTATCTAAAAGGGCACTCTTGCCTGACAGCGACGTGATGTACCTGTTTTGAGTTTGGGTGGGCGCTTTACAATAAGTGGCGGCATGAGCTCTAAGTTGGCCAAACAACAACACAATATTATAAAGCAGGCAACAACTGATAGGAGGTCTCATGGTTCATTCATTCACTCTTACCTCCTAAAGAGGTTTAAATGTGAGATAATACATATTTCTGGTGAACATTGGTTTTGCAGTAAGTCAATAATGAAACTTTCAACCTATACAAGAGTACTAAAACATAAACTAAAGTATTAGAAAACATAAACTAAGGAACATACAAGTAAAGGCAGGTTGGATGCCAACACCTGGCCCATTCATTGTGTAACTTACATTGTATGTTACTACAAGGCTTAGAGAAACCTAAGCTATCAAAGTCACAACTTTTGAGACTTGGATATGAATAAAAGATACCATATGTTCGGAAATAATAGAGAAGGGAGCAAGCCTCAGCAGAAGGCCAAAACGCCACATTAAATTTCCACACCAAAATCAATTGGCTAAGTAGGATTAACACACTTAAGTCATACACTAAGCCACCTTATCACAATTATCCAAGATTGCGTCTAAACTCTAGACTCACAAAAGTAGCTAACACGGCATTAAGGCACTTACAATACTCGAGATCGTTCGCTCAACATTTAGAAAGATCAATAGTTAGTAGCTATCATTAGGTACGAATGTACAATAAACGATAATAGGCAAAGGGACTCACACAATGTACTCTATGGAAAGTGAGAACAAAGGAGATGAGAGATTCACGGTTCTAGAGTTCAGACAACCAAAGAAGATTTTATTTTGATAAACTCCATTTTCCACAAGATAATCAATTAGAAATTCCACTTTGATGGAAAGGATTGATATTAACGGACCCAAGGGCACTGTTTGGTTGGTAGGAATACATTTTCTTAGAAAACTAGTTTTTCTATTTTCGTTTGTTTGATTTGTAAAGGGTTATTATAAAGGGTTATTGTAAAGGGTTAACAATAATTTAGCTAATGATTGAAAATAGTTTTCCATGGAGGTTCTATTTGTTTAGAAAAACCCACTATCTTTACTTTCTCCTTTGTTTGTTTTGTTAATGATTGAAAATAGTTTTCCAAGTGAGCCTTTTCTAATCAAAGTATGCCATAGTTTCCACCATACTCCTTACTTCTCCTTGTTCATTCCTTCCACCTTCTGCTCCTTTTTACTTCCATTTCCTTTTCCCCCTAGGTTTTCTATCATCAAACAAAGAAAAATGTGTTTTACAGACATGTTTTCCATTGAGAAATGGTTTAACTAAGAAATTTCTTTTCCATGAAAAGTGTTTTGCGTCAAAACAAACGGAGCAAGAGTGGAAAACGTTTTCTCCCTATTACTTACCTCCCTCTTTCCCTTTTCCCATTTATCCTCCCATTTTTCTGTACCTTTTCATAAAGGAACCAACCAAAAGGAAATTAATCTACAATTGAGTATAATGGAAAATCGTTTTACATGGAAAATGATTTTCTATCCAACCAAACGGAGCCTAAATCGTGTAAAACAAAATATTTCATCCAACATCAGATTATTCTCATACACTAAAATAAATGGCAATTCGGGATGATTACAGGAGTACCAATTAAAACCACCCACAACATGCAATTAAATGCTGGACACAAGTGACCACCATCAAATGAAAAGCAAAGGAGAACAAATTGATTGTGCATTGACAAATCAAAATTAAAACAGAAATTAAAAGAAAGAACGAACCTTTGAAGAACAATGGGCAGATACACGTCGAACAGTGGAATGCTGGGCTGTGTGAATTCCGGTGGACGGAGGGAAGAAGAAATGGCGGTGAATAAATTGGGACTTCATTGTATTTTGAGGAGATGTATGGAGGGAAATGGGAAAGAATAACTGAGACGCCATTGAAGAACTCATTACTGAGTAGTGAGTTGGGAAAGGTGGGGGAGGAGGGGATATGGCGAGCCACGTAATGAGCAATGGACCTCATCTACTAGAACGTTATCTCAATTCTCATAGTCATAATATTCTCTCATCCATATCAATTCAATTTTACTTCTTGTCTAAGCTAGGTCATCAATATGTTACACAATTACATTTTTAACGAAACATATTCTTGTTCTTTTTTTCTTTTTTTGGCGAGGGAAAATCAATGTATTAATTAAACTTGCAAATTACAAGATACCTTTCCTAGTTTTAGTTGTCAGGTCATGAGCCATGGCAACGTTAGCTCTACTAACTCTGGTACATTTAACATACGTACATCTACTAATGATAGCTAATAAATCCTTCATTAATAATTGCAGCTGACTCAGACAGGAGGACGGATGTTGTAGTGCTTTAAGAAGAACAGCACAATCCGTCTCGATAAGAATATTTTGGGAACATTGCATGGCTTCTTCCATTCCTATCAAAAGTGCCGCCTTTGCTTCTGCCTGCGCTGCTGATGATGCAAAAAAAAATTCTGCTCCTGCAATTGTAATAGCACAACTTTCACTCCACCAGCCAATCGCAACACCCCATTCACTTTTCTTTCTTTTCTTAGGGCTCTTCCAGGCTCCATCTATTTGTATTCTGATGCTAGGCCGACCATCTTCATTACCCTTTTCCCATGGATTCTCTTGCTTCAGTACCATTCCTCCCCCATTAGTGGTCGTGCTCGTATTTCCTTGTTTGTGGGTACCTTGATTTGCTACCCTCCATCTCTCCATGCATTCTCTTTGAAGATGTATAATCCGATTGGGGTCCACCTTTTCTCTCCCCATAACAACACTATTCCTATGGATCCAGATCGCCCATAAGGTTGTGGAGAACTGAACCATTTCTTCTTCACCTCTTTTTAGAAGATAGCACTAGAGATTCCTTATCCACTGAGTAAAGCTCAGAGAACCTCCTTGTTGAACTCGGATTCCTAGATTGCCCGCCGCCCAGATATGCTTTGCAATAATGCAGTCTCTGAACAGATGTGAGATTTGTTTCTTGGTGACATATCTGGCATGTTTCATCATCTGTTATGTGTCTCCTTTTTAGGTTGTTCTTCACCGCTAGTGCATTGTCCCTTAATTTCCAAAGGAAGATTTTCCATCTCGTAACAGGCTTGAGGTCCACATTCTCTTCCAGAAACCATTTGATTTTCCATGTTGTTTTGCTCCTTTAAGTGCAAGCCAGTACCCTGAGTAACCGTATATCCCCCATTTGGAGTCAGAGCCCATATGATTTTATCCTCCATTTGTACTGCAAGGATATGTGTTGACAAAACTTCTTCAACCTGCTCTTTAACCACCCATCTGCGAACTAGCCTAGCATTTCAACTCTTTTCTGGGGTTATAAATTCTTCCACCAGAGTGGGGGTTACCTCCTGCCGACTTGCAATATCTCTCCTTCTGATTTTTAGATTTCTAACCCATTTATGCTCCCATATGTTAATCCTGTTACCTTTCCCAAGTTGGTGTCTGATTCCACTTGCCAGTTCCTTTGTAGCTCGAAAGATACTTTTAAATGCATAGGAGGCCGTATTTGGAATCTTAGCTTCTTTATTCTCTGCCAGAGCCGTTATTGGGTCCATTTTTTATTTCCCTTTTATCATTTGAGCAAGCAATGAAATCGGGTTATTATGGATTCGCCAAACTTGTTTAACAAGAAGAGCTTTGTTGAACGCATTGATATTTCTCATGGTTAAGCCCCCTTCCCATTTATGAGTCTGCAGTAGTGATTGTTTACACCAGTAAATCGGCTTTCTGTCAGCACTGGACGCCCACCAAAACTTTAAACATGTGGAGGTCAACTTTTTTATAATTTTTTGAGGGAGTAGGTATACTGATAAGATATGAGTAGCTACCATTGCAAGAACTGAAATGATGAGGAGAAGCTTCCCTGCTGGCGACAGATTGTTGAATTTTCATGCTTGAATGATTTTCCTCACCTTATCCTCTAAATTGCTGAATTGCAATGTTGACCTGCCATCCACATCCATTGGGCACCCCAAATATTTCCCCAGATTCGGAAAGCTCTGCACTCCTAATGGACTTCTCATGATTTTTTTGAATTTTAGTGGAGTGTTGGGGCTAAACATGACATGTGATTTTTTATAATCCACCATTTCTCCTGAAGCTTGACAAAATTTTCCAATAATTTCTCTGATTTCCCAACAAGTTTGTGGGGATGCTTGGAAATATAGCAAGGCGTCATCTGTAAAAAAAGGTGAGAAATAGGGGGAGCTGTTCTTGCAATTTTAATAACTTTGATTTTTCCTTCCTTCTCTTTGCGTATGAGCTCTCTTGACAGAACTTCCATGCATAGAATAAACAGGTAAGGAGATAGTGGGTCGCCTTGCCTTAAACCTCCTTTGGGAATGATTTGTTCATTGGGCTCTCCATTGATGAGCACTTGATATGAGACTGTTATAACACACTGCATGATCCATCTTAACCAAATATGAGGAAATTGCATTCGCCGCAGTACCTCCTCAAGGAATCTCCAGCTGACTCTATCATATGCCTTGCTTAAGTCAAGCTTTAAAATTCCCTCAAAACCCTTGCCATTTTTCTTCTTTTTTACCTTATTCAAAATTTCATGCGCAATGAGACAATTGTCTGTCATCTGCTTTCCAGGAACAAAAACATTTTGATATGGGCTAACCAGCTCGTTAAGTATGGGCTTTAGTCTATTGACCAACATTTTCGAAATTATTTTATAGAAGGTATTACACAAACTAATCGTCCTGTAATGCTCCACCTCCTGAGGCTTATCCTTTTTGGGGATAAGAGCTATAAAAGTTTTGTTCAGTCTTCGTGGCATTGGCCCACTTGCGAAAAAAGCTGTTACCCCATTAATGATATCCTCTTTGATAGTCAACCAATGCTTCTGGAAACACACTGAGGGAATGCCATCAAGACCTGGAGATTTGAGAGGTTTAGCCGCGAACACCGCCTCTTTGATTTACTGTTCTGTAAAGTCCCTCTGGAGATGCTGAAGGTGAACCTGAGATAGGACTGGGAGTTCCAATTGTGGGTCTATCTCTAGTGTTTCCTCGTGGGGGTCAGCATTCGATTTAAATAAGGTTGTAAAATATCTGACAAACTCCACTTGGATGTCGCTGTCATTTGTTACCCACTGGCCTTCACTTGTTTGTATTGCGCGGATCTCATTTTTGACCTTCCTTGATTTGACGCTTTTGTAGAAGAATGACGTATTGTGATCTCCCAGGAGGTCCCATCTAGACTTTGATCTTTGTTTCCAGTACATGTATTGAATGTCGAGCTTTTCATTTTCTGTCTCTCTCCTGATTTTTTCTGACACTGCATCTTCTGTTGGCACAATGTTTTCCTGGGCATCATTAAGTTCTGCAATCATGTCTTCCCATCTGATTCCATGCTTTTTCTTAAAATTGAGACACCAATTCCTCGTTTCCAACAGGATATTGCGTAGTCTAACTTGGATTTTAAACAAATATGTACCTCGAAATGGCTTTATCCATTCTCGTGCAACCATCTCTTTGATCTCTTCATGGTCAAGACACCATGCTTCCATTTTATATGGTCTTTATTGCTTGCTTTGGTCCCCCTTTACTTGTAGTAAACTAGGGCTATGGTCGGAGATCATGATTGGGAGATTTAACACCTGAGCTTCTGGAAATTGCAATCTCCATTGGTCATTACAGAAAGCTTTGTCAATAGTATCGTAAATGACCTCGTTGCCAGTTCTGTTGTTCGTCCAAGTGTATTTCACTCCCTTTGAGGGTAGTTGCATGAGTCCATTTTGTATGAGCTAGTTTTGGAAAATTGTAGCTCCTAATACGTAAGTTGATCCTCCAAGTTTTTGATCCGCAGTTTGTACTTGGTTAAAATCTCCAATTAGTGTTGTTGGTCCTTTGTTATTACTCATGAGCTCCTCTATTTCTTCACATATTTTGTTCTTTTCATGATAATAAGGGGAGCCATACACAAATACCATATTATATATCACACAAGGGTCATAAGAGACCTTAAAAGCTATTACATTTTTAGTAGTCGAGATAACCGAAACATTGACCCTACTGGTCCACCCTAAATACAACCCACCACATTTGTTAATAGCATCACACCCTACCGATCCCTGGAACCCTATTTTGTTGAAAATTGGTTTCAAGGCTACTACATCACACTTCGTCTCTGACAGAAATAAAAAATCTACATTAGCATAGGAGGCCAAGTATTTTACAAAGTGCACTGTCGGGGAGGCCTGTCTAGTGTCTACTAAGACCCCGACAATTCCAACTAAGAACACTCATTTTCCACCGGAAGGCTGTGGGCCAGCCGCGCCAAATAGCATGCAGATTTTTTCCATTAATGAGAACCCTTCATTTTGTTTCTTAGGTACTTCCATAGCTCCACCTTTGTCATCACCCTCTTCCTCCTCATCAAAGAACATCTCATCCTCATCACTTAGGCCATACTTGTATGCTCCCCGTCCACGATATTTCGCCTGTCTTTTCTTTCTTTTGGTTGGGCCACCCTCAGGTACTACATCTTCATCATCCTCACGAATTGGGTCGTCATTGAGGTCTGGAATTTTTTTACCTTTCTTCGAAAAGCAACATCATGGCAGGGGTTGTTTCCTTTTTTAATCATCATACGGCTCATCCTTGCCATTCTAGCTCTCTCTTTCCTCAATATTTTGTTCTTCTCAATGTTAACCAGTAACTTGTCCAACCATTCTTCATGCTTTTTCTCTTGTTTTGGTGATAGTTCAGATAGAGCCGAGTGGAAAGATACTTCCGAGTCCGGCGAGTTTGGTGGAACTGGTGAGTATGGTATCTCGGGTGGTGAAGGTGGGAGTTTGTAGCTAACATGTGCATCCATTTCTTTGGTGTTCTCTTGGTTGTCGGGTATTTTATGAGGAGATAGGCTTAGCTCTTGTCGTTCAGTTGTGCATGGAGGGTTTTCTTTTTGTGAGAGTGTCATGTTTTGGTTTTGTTTTGGTGACGTGATCCATGGTGCATTGATAATTTCCGCCAACTCCTCGTAGTTCAGAGAACCAAATTGGATGAAAGGGTCTAAAAGAGGGGCTTGAGGGATTGAGAGTCTTGGGTAGTCTCTTATGTTAAGCGCATGCACTACTGAGTTGACAAAAGTTTCTTCATCTTCACGGAAAAAGGAGTCAAGGTATTGAAAGTCATCCATTTTTGGGATATGGCTAAAGTTGCTTAGAATGGGTTTTCCTGATTGTGTGGGGGATAAAGTGATTATTCCTGAGCACTTGAGAGAATATTGTGAGAGTGAAGTGAGGTGGTGGGGATGAAGTGCAGGTGCATGGGTATAAATAGCAACATAAGATTTTAGATTAGTAGTAGTTGGCATTGGGGAAACATCCATAAATGGCAAGTTTGCTCTTTGCCTAAAATCCCTGCTATTAAACCTTATTAAATTAAAAAGATTGGCGGCTGGGTATGAGCTTTGTTTTGTGTCAGGTGTGTTTAAAAATAGCACATTAGGATTATTGTTCCTTGACTGGGTAAAGATGGTAGATGCATTAAGAGAGAAATGGTGAAGTGGCATTGAGTTAGGGGCTAAAACTGGTAAGTGCAAAGTCTGCAAGTTTCTCCTTTTACTTGGCATTAAAAGTTTGACATGATTGGCAACTAAAGGAGAGTTCATTTTTGCTTCAGAAGGTGTGAATAGAAATTCCCTTGTGGATAATGAGTCAGCGGGAAAATTACTCGGCGTGGCAGCTAAAATGGAGCATGGAGGAGTAAGGGTCAGATTATTAATGAAATTTATTACCTGGCTTGGATTTGTGTTGACCCCATCCGCTCCTTCCCTTGCATTGGACTAGGTAGTTGGCGTCTTAAATGCCAAAGAAATTGCATCTGCAACTTGTTCCACCGTACAATATGCTGTTCCAACTCGTCGCCGGCGATGCCTCGACGCTTCCAAGTCCGAGTTACTTGAGTCCCAAGAATTTCTCTTTCTCTTCCTCCATGAGTTATAATTGCTATCTTGCTGGGCACTTTGTTGGTGTTGATCTTCAGTTCCCGGTCCATCCGAGTCGCCTGAGTCATCGGAATTGTTTGACTCTTGGCTTTTTGATTTAGCGTCACTGGGCTCTTCGTCATCGTCCTCGTTCCCCTCTACTGTATCCTACTATACACTAGGGCCCGAGTTTTCCCTTGTTGAGTGGAGATTTATAAGATCTACCCTTATCGTACGATTTCTTTCCACTCTTTTGAGACCAATAAGCTTGTTAGTAAACAGAGGTTGTGGTCTTTGGCTAATTCTAATGTTAAAATTGTATCGATAGAGATCTTTCATGACCCTAGCAAACTGAGCTTTTGCTTGATCTGGGGAGATGAGGCATTTGATCTGTTTGTGCCCAATCCTACCACAGTTTGTACAGAAATTGAATACTCCCTCATAACGGAAATCAACCCATTTCGTTTCCTCGCCTCCTAGCTCAAGAAAGAACCCCGGGACTAGAGGATTTTCCATATCAATCTTCATCTTCGCTCTATGATATCCTTTTGGTCCTTCAGCACTCGACTCTTCATCAAAATAATATATTTGGCCTATTTTTTCCAATCCTCGTGCTGCAATATTTGGCTTGTTATAAATTAGAGGCAGGCCTTCCACACGCACCCATATGGTTACCTTAGAAAAATCCAGTGATCTATACGATGCCTTCGGGAACCAATTAGTGAACACCATCAGGGCTCCTTCATAACATGCCGAGCCAAGAGCAATTAGGTTATCTCTATCCCGGACATGAGAACAATAAAAGAAGTACAACTTCCCCACTTTTTAACCTGTATAATGTCCCTAGACGTCCATCTTAGAAATACCCAATTCTGTATGAGCTCCTCATTGAAGTTTCGTTGATCTTGGAATTTTCCAATAACCACCGTATTGTATAGATTATACGAAGGGGCCATGTCTCCGTCTCTTAAGAAAACTTTTTCTCCCATTCTTCGTAGTTCGCCTTCAATATTTAATACTACATCTATACCAAAAAGGAGTGTAAAAGAGAGTTGGTTGGGGTTAAAAACAAGTTTTGGGTTGTGGAGATTTGAAATTGGAAGGTTGTGTGCTGTTTCTGTTTTGGGATTATTTTGGTGAGGTTGAGCTATGTTTTAGCAATGGGGATTCATCTCTTTTTAGAGAGAGATGCTCTCTTGTTTTAGAGAGAGAAGCTCGGTAATAAATTCTTGTTAGCATGAAGTTAAGAAAATTGTTTATTTATAAGGTACCACAAGATTCATTGCCTGATGTATTTATCGGTAGTAAGAAAGTGACAAATTTACGTATATCATCGGAGAATATTCCTCCACATATTGAAATTTCCGTAGATAATAAAACAATTGAAAAAGAGTCTATGGCAAGATGAAAGCGTGGAAGGCCATCTGGTTCAAAAGATTCGAAACCAAGGAAGACCAAATGGCGAGATGCAATAGAAAATGAAAAATGATTGTTCCTTCAATTGAGAATCATAAAATTTAAAATTGAGAAAAAGATAAAGAGGGGTGAAGATGTTCCAATAACGAGGAACACGAAAGTATCGACTACAATGAAATTTTGATTAATTATGCTTGTAAAAATAAATAGCGCAATCAAAAAATATTGTCATGAATGAAATCTTATGATTCTCAATTGAAAGAACAATCATTTGTCACATTTTGGGTATGTATTCACTTGTGGAGGTACAACAATATCTCCTACATCAATGAAGTAGGTTTTAACTACCACATCATTAAATCATGTTGAATTGATCGCTCTTTATTATGAAGCGACGAGAATATGTTTGGCTCAGATCAATGATTAGCTATATCAAAGAAGAATGCGGGATGAATTCAGTTAAAATTAGTCGAACGTTGATTTATGAAGATAATACTGATTGCACCAACCAAGAACTAGTAAAGGATATATCAAATAAGATATAACTGAACATTTATCACTCAAACTATTCTTCATACATGATCTACAGAAGGAAGGAAAGATAGACATCCAACAAACTGAGTCCCGTGATTTAATTGCGGATATGTTTATCAAGTCCCTTCGTTCGAAGAAATTTGAACAATTGATTCACAAGAACGAAATGTATCACCTTCGTGACCTCAATTAGATTCATAGGTGCATCATAGTTTTTACATGCATTGTACTCTTTTTCCTTTCGAGCAGGTTTTTCTTGCCAATGTTTTTGATGAAGCAGTATATTTAAGCATATAAAGAAAGAAAGTTGTACGAATCATCATTTAGAAAAGATGGGCATTCAAGGGGAGTGTCATAAATTGTCAAAAATGTAACCACATAAAGGGAATGCCATGCTTTCAACTTTACCTATGTGAGCATTTATTACCATAGATCATTGTCAACAATTGAATATTACATCTTTGTGCATAAATAATGAGGTAAAAAACTAAATTAAATTCACAAAGTTAAAAACTCTCTTTAACATTTGCTCTCTTCTCCTCAATATTTTACTCTCTTATGTTCTCCCTCTTTCACAACATTATTTAAATTTGTGATCCAAATATAGATCATTTATTAGGATATGTAAAAAACATGAAAACAGTATTAACAAATCATAGAGTAGTAAAAATTGTCAAAAAATACACTAGTGGAAAAAATGGTTGTTGCTGCTCCCTGTTAGCTGCGGGCTATATGAACAGCCCGCAGCTCAATTATAGTCACTGCGGGCCTCTGAGGGAGCCCGTAGCTAAATTGAATTTTGATGCGGGCTTTATAGAGAGCTCGCAGCTAACTTGGGCAGAAATTGATTTAGCTACGGGCCTTTGTTAACACCCGCAGCTAAGTTGGACAAATAAATTTTTTTAAAATCATTAATTCCTCTAAGTGTACCGTTTCTCTTTGCCCCCGCCAAATCCCTAAATTAGTCACTGTTCCATTCGTCACTGTTCCATTCCTCTAAGAGCGAATCTCAGGCGCTACGACACCCTCAGGCCACCTTCTCAGGCGATCTCTTCTCAGGCGACCCTCTCAGGTGTCCTCTTCCAGGCGAAGCTCGCTGCAATTTTCTTCCGTTTGTCAGGCCAAGTTGTAACCCCAAATCTCAGGCCAGGTTGGGTAGCAAATTAAGTTGGATTTTCCATTTTCTTGCTTAACTTCATGGGTTTCTTTTGAATTCTGTGAATATGGAATTTTGAGCAAATTATTGATCTAATTTGTTAAATTTTGGCTACCCAATAATTTATTTTGCTGAAAAGACTCCATTATTACCTCAATTCTAGCTCTCACTGTTCCATTCCTTCCGTTTCTCAAACGACCTTCTCAGGCTTCTCACTCGACCGTATCAGGTTTCTTCATTTTCTATCTTTTTTTTTTTTAATATGTTTTAGGTCGAACCATTTGCAGTTGCTTGGATTCGATATCGACTTCCTGTAATTATTGGTTGAAAAACAGCCAATTGATGGCAAAGCAAAGCATAATAGTGAGAGTTTTTTGAGTGTTGAGGAGGATATCTGCAAACACTTTGGCCAAAATTATAACTTTCCTAATTTGGGGGAAGTATATGTTGCTGGAGCTACTGACGCACAAGGATTCTGGGATTTTTGTTTCTTAATCGTTTGCGAATATTTTTGGTATAATTTTCTGGTTTTACTTATACTGATGAAGGGCACAGGATTCCTATTTATATACAATTTAGGTCGAAAATTTGTTTGATTGAACATTGACTTAATGCTCAATTATCTGGTAAAATTGCATAAGAAACAAGGGTCCAAATCTATTTGTAATGATTGGGAACTAGTGTTGCATTGTTTAGTTTGTATGTTTGTTGCATTATCAATCATAAGCCTAGATACCCGTTCAAGACTTACTCACTAGGAGTAAGTCTTGAATAGTCCCCGATTTTGGGACTGTTCTTGGACATTTAATCTCACTTAGGATGTGAATGTATGCCTTCTGATAGGCTAAAGTCGTATCACCTATTCAAAGATAATTCATACAGTCCTCTAACAATGGTAGTCAATGGAAGCAGATCGAATCCGCAGGGAGACAAAGTTTCTATGTTAATATTCAACCAACTAACTACTTCAGATGAAATCAGAGAAGATTAACTGAACTAATAATTAAACTAAGGAAAACGAGAATTAAACTGAGGATTTAACTATGGAATAAAAGTCTAGGGTATTAGTTCGGTCCACCATGCTTATACCAATCAAATAGGATTAACAACTATCAAAACCTAAGTCAAGAGTCGAGAGATTAGAGCATGTGCTGAGCTATGGTTAAGTCATAATGCTCATAGTTCAACATACGCCGCTTGTTCACTAACGTAATCAGAACTACTAATGTGTCCTAGGCCTCTAGTCGTAAGACGAGTCTGTACAAACAATTATTAACTACAAGTAATCAATGAAATTGGCCACTGACATTAATCACTAATCAAGAAAAAACCACACCACAATCATTTTAATCAAGCCCTAGAAATCGATAGAAATCTAAACAACAATCATGGTATAAACATGGCTTCCCTATCTAACATCCTAGAAAGGGATCTACTCAGACATGATCAAATTAACACTAACAAAACTAATAAGAAACCCTAATAATTTCATCATGAACTAATTGAATAATCAACAACTAAACTAGAACAATTAAGAAATAATGACAAAGCAATAAGAGAGAAGATTACCAATTTGACAAAAAGCAATAACTTTAATTGAATTGAACCAAGGTTTGATCTCCTCTACAATGAAAACTAATGGAAACTCACTCTAAAAGCTCTCTAAGTGTTTAAGATAATAAAAGGTACATGTAAAAATAACCTAAAAAGTATTTATAGTCTTGTAAGAAAGCAATAAGATAGGACGGAAAAGGCGCAAAATTGCATCCTCCGTGTCTTCCACCCGATCGGGCACAGGATCGCCCGATCGAGCCTGGGAACAATATTCCAGCACTAATAAAAACTCATCCACCCGATGTGATCGGGTGACAACCACCCGATCGGGGCCACAACATTTGCACCCGATCGGGCAAGGCTGCCCGATGTCATCGGCAGAGGAGACATCAGGCAAAGCTTCGGCTCCAACAGGTCCAAAAACCAGTAAAATCTCTAAGTAAAAGTCCACCCGATGTGATCGGGCACTGCTGCCCGATCGGGCGGGAAATCTGAACTTTTTGGTGTAGAAGATCGAACCCGATCGGCGATGGTTGCCCGACCCAATCGGGCAGAGCCCTTTTCTGGCAGCTTTATACTTGGCTTCAAACGCCAAGTTTCTTTAACAATTCTTCTTCAAAGGAGCTCGAAAACAATCTCGAGACTTCCTACATGCCTCATAACTTCTCCGCTACAGTGTGGTGGTCAAAATGCCAAGTGAATGGGAAGTTTTTCTCTAAAACCTGCAAAATGTTATAAAACAGACAAACCACAACTATATCGAAATAGTTAGCATAAATGGCTCCTAAGAGCGTCAATACCGCACAATTTACCTTGTAAATGAAGGGGAAAACTCTATATGAAATCATTATATCACCTTATTTTCGATTCTTAGGATAATTTCTGTTTGCCATTTCCTTAATATGTTCTCCGGGTACATATGTAGTTAAGCAATTTGCTACATCGTGCTACTTGGAGAACTGTAGGGAAATGCTGCCGAAATTTCCTTAAAATCGAAGAGTTGGTGTACATTCAATAGTGAGATTAGATGTCCAAGGATAGGTTAGGATGGAGTGATAAGGACCTTCTTGGAGCATGCATTGATTCTATTGAGTGGTCTATCATGTGTATTTGTTAGGTGTCTAATTCCGCCTTTCCTGACTTTTTAGAATGGATCCTCAACGTCGTTGGATGTATGGCGAACGCAACACAATTGACTTCTTTAATGGGGTAGAAGAGTTTCGCATAGTGGCTTTAGAACACCAAAGGAGTAAGGGAGTTGGCACAATTTTATGTCCATGCCGTGATTGTAATAATCTAAGGAAGTGGGACGATAATGGGATTATAGAGCTAGGATCATTTGTTTCGGCGAGGGTTTATTCAGATGTATGAAGTTTGGTATTGGCATGGTGAGAACATAATTCCAATGAATGCAAAGCCAAATACCAATGCCAATGACGAGGCAAATGATGGTGGTGTCAATTATGAGGAAGATGATGATAACAATAATGAAGTTTCCATGATTTCTGGTAATGGTGAGGAAGCTACTGGTGAGGAGTGTGAAGATAGTGATGCTGAGTTAGCCGGCGAAGATGATATGAATGAGATGATGGGGGCTTACAAGAACAACTTAGTGACACTCCTAAGCGATTTAAGAGAGTTGAAAAGGCCGCTACGACACCCCTATACCCTGGACTGAAGATGAAATGGACTGAAGCCACTCATTATCCCTGAAAACATACCTATCCAAAAGCTATAACCAAAAGACTCAAACTCATCAACCGACTCAGGTAAGTCAAACACTTATGAAAATGCGCCTCAAAACCAAAAGACTCAAACTCATCAACCGACTTAATTATTAGAAGGCTGCCCAGATTTAGAAAGCTTCATCATCTAATAAGTTTTTAATTAGATGTTCGTCTTACCTGCTTGTGATTATAATAACTTATTAATATTAATTATTTTATCTATGTTTAGGGCAAGAATCCATGTAAACTTTGTGTTAGAGACACCTACAATGGAAATTTAGTTGTGGTTGGAGATGGTACGGTATATCCATCTTCTGAGGTTATACATACTCGGACTATGAAATTCGATAGCCATTGGAAGGTGTCCTTAGATTATGCCTACCCAGAGCACAGGGTCGTTTCCCTCCCAGAAAAGTCGGATGATGGTGAAACCACTAAGGTGGGTGATGCGGAAGGTCACTTCCTGCAATGGCCGAAGGATTTAGTATTGTTTGAAGAGAATGAGGTAATTAACTAAGATCTTAATACATGAATATATCGGTCATCTATACAAAATGTTTAATCTTATGATGAAAATTTAATGTTTTACCTTGTAGGGTCATTACAATGAATTGGAGCATCCTAGTCAATTGGAGGTAAATGAACCATCTTCAAGCAAAGGGAAAAGCATCCCACGATCAATTGTAGGCAGTTGTGATGGAGCACCCCGAGTCAACTCCTTTCTCCCACTGGATCAGAAAACACTTCAACAACTTAGTGAAGAGTGTCAGTTGCTGCATCTCTTACTTAGTACTGCACCAGACGATAAGTATGAATCCATTAGATTTCGAATACAGCCCCCCTTTTCTACTACGAGAATGATGGTGTGTCGAGGGTCACTAGGGAGGACATTGAGGAGTTTCTAAAAGCGGTTTGTATCAATGTGTCATGCATCCATGTTTATCAAATGTGAGTTCTACACGGATATATACTTAATAGTCAAATAGTTACGATATAGTAGCTTGACATACATAACTCACCACTTGCCTTCTACTCATTTTCCTAACATCTATATATATATTAAAAGGCGTAAACACAGGTTGCAATCCGCCACGTGTCACTCTCCATTCTTTACAACCTAATTTTATCAACGTTTCTCTCATAAAAAATACAAATTGTCCATGAGAAGCTTCGAATCTGCGACCTCGAGTGTGGAATATAAATGCTCTAACCATTGTGCTACTATATTTATTTTGCTTCCTGTCACGTAATGGATAACGGCCGTTACTTTCCGTTACAGAACGTCAATTTGTCGCTATTTTCAGACAAAGGCAGAGAAAGGTGAGGAAAGTGAAGAAAACAACAAAAATGGCAGAGATTCTCTATAAAAGAATAGATTCATCATAAAAGGAAGATAAGAAAATCATGAGCATCACAGAAAATGAAATCAAACCAAGCACAAGCAAACAAAATCGTTTTTATAAAAACCCTAGATTGGCAAGAAATATAACACACACGAAAAAAAACTCAGATTTAAGAACTAAGTAAGTAAGAGAAGGTTCGACAATTTTCCACTTCAAATTGCCCAGAATTACTTTTCGAAAATTCAAGGTATGTAGTTCATAATTTTAAATCATAAAAACATACCTTTTAATTGCTTTCTTCCATATATGTGTGTTTGGGTGCTTGATATTGAGTTGTATTACCCTAATCTTGTTTTCGTTGCTTGATAATTGAGCTTTATAAGAAAAAAAATTTTGACACTGGTTCGTGTGACATACTGACATGAGAGGGAGGATGAAGAGTTGAAGAGGATGAGACTCATGAGAGAGAAATGAAGAAAGCAGAGCCAGAATGAATGAAACTATGAAAGTGAAGTTGAGAAATGTTCCTTTTTTGAGTTGTCACGTGGGGGGGGGGTGTTAGTCATTAGGAGGTTAGTGATATTTTTGACTAATGGAAGTATTTGATTAAAATGAGTCACTTTAATTTTTGTTAATTTTTTTTGTGAATCATTAATTTGATTTAATTTTTATTAGTGGTCAAATTGTAATATGTAATATGTACATTTTTATAAAAGGTTAGTTGATTTATTAGTATAGTTGTATTTATATATGTGTTGAATGAAGTCATAATTTTGTAGTAAATATTGATTAAACTATTTAAAATAAAATATTTTATTTTATCTGCAAGTATTTTATTGTTTAGACCATTTAATAAATCTAATACTTGTTATGCTAATAACTTGTTTTGGTTAGATGAGAAGCATGGTTGAATAATTTTTTTATATATTTTTAAAAAAACATGTGTATAAAATTTATTACCTTTAGTTGTATATAGATGGAAAAAGTTGTAGCAATTAACTTTGTATAATATTTAATTCATGTAAAATTATCTTAAAATATGCTTATGACTTGATATAATACATCCTATTAACTATGTATTAAATTTGTAAAAGAAAAAAACTGACCACTTGTATAATAACTTGGTATTAACTAAAGATATAACATGCATAATATATTATTAAAAATGTATGTATTGAAAAGTTCAAAATAATAAATACATTTAAAATCCAAAATATTAAGGAAAAATTGAATTTTCCCACCTTTTTAAATCACGAATTTCAAAACTCCCACCTTTGTTGTTTTTTTTAAAACTCCCACCTTAAAACTACCAAACGTTTTAAAACTCCCACCTGTTAACGGAAACAGTCACCCGTAAACTTTCACCTTCAAAGTCACGATTCTCTCTCTCTCCTCTACTCTCTCTTTCTCTCTCTTCTACTTCACCTTCAAAACATAAGTAAACATCAAAATTTTATTGCTAATTTCCCTCCATCTACATATGAGAAGCATCTCCATCATCATCAACTTCTCCGAACATGGTAATCCCTCAATCAAACAACAAAGAATAAAAATTTATGCACAATTAGGGTTTTAATTACCTAAACAGACCTCTAATTGCTAAATTAGGGTTTCAAACTAACTCAATTGAAAAGTACTTAAAGAGACCATAAGAAACCCTAAATCTGTAAACAACAAAAATCTCAGCAAATATTAAAAATTACTTCAATAAATTGTAGTAAATCCTCCGAAATGTGATGCGCAATCTCCTACTTGCAAATACCCTAAATTCAATTGCAATTTTCCCCTTAATTTCTCACTTTAATGCATTATTGACTGAAGATAAGCCCCAATTCGAGACCTTGAACGAGATATGAACAAACTTAGACAAAAGTGGGCCCCACAAAACAGATTATTTGACGGATTTCGTTAACAGGTGGGAGTTTTAAAATTTTTGGTAGTTTTGAGGTGGGAGTTTAAAAAAAAAAAAACAAAGGTGGGAGTTTTGAAATTCGTGATTTAAAAAGGTGGGAAAGTTCAATTTATCCAAATATTAATAAAAGAAATGTATAAAATTGATTTTTAGTTTTCCAGGTTCAATTGCAAAATGCCACGATCAAAATCAGAAGATAGAGATGTTGGTTGTGATTTTGTACAAAAGTTAATGAAGATGGAAGAACATTAAAATGTAATTTTTGCGGAAAAATAATAAAAGGGGGGATTACACGACTAAAAGAACACTTGGCTCATAAAAGGGAAAATGTTGCTCTATGTGATAGAGTTTCGGCGATTGTACAACAAGAAATGAATGCCTTATTGCAAGAATACAAGAAGGATAAAAAGGATAAAGAGAGTAGAACATTCGAGGTTGAGGATGAGATAATGAGAAGTATTTATAGAAACGACGATGACGAAGATGATCCTGAAATGGAAATAGGAAGGCGTCATAGTAGAATGCAATAACAATTTGAACAAGATCGTGAGATGAACAGAGTGAGAAGTGGTAGTTACTACGATGGTGGTGGTAGTAGTCGACCACCTCACATGTTTCGATCATCTACGGTCAGAGAAGTCGGTTATAGAGGCAATAGAGATGGAAGAGGGGGCACATTCGAAGGAGTATCAACTCCCTCAAGTCGTTTAAGAGCGGTGGAAATTGATTTGGAAAAGGATGAAAAGAGAAAAAAACAATCGAAGTTGAGTACGAGCTGGCTGAAAAAGCAGTAAAAAAAAGGTTTTAAGAGCATTTGGTAATTGGATTATTGATACCAACCAACCCTTTTCAGTGGTTAATTCTGCATATACAAACCCCTTGATGAAAGCTATACGTTAAGCAGGTGATCATGTTAAGGCTCCAAGCACATATGAGCTTGCATAGGTATGGCTCCCAGAGGAATGTAGGCTAATGAAGGACTTCATAGCTTCTTTCTCTAACATATGTGATGAGAGGGGAGTCACTATAATGTGTGATGGATGGACTGGTCCAACAAGAATGCACATTCTTAACTTCCTCATTTATTCAAACCGTGGCACGGTGCTTCATAAATCTGTTGATGCTACGGATGTCCGTTCAAGAACTGCAGACTACTACTTTGGCTTGATGAAAAAAGTAGTAGAAGAGGTGGGAGTAAACCAAGTTGTACAGGTGGTGACGGACAACGAGGCTGCTATGAAGGCTGGTGGTAAGAAATTAATGGAAGTCTTCCCAAACCTGTATTGGACAGCATGTTCAACTCATTGCATAGATCTTATATTGGAGGACATCGCAAAAAAGACCTCCATTAAGGATGTGTTAACCCAAGCCAAGATGATATCTAGTTTCATGTACAACTCGACTTGGGTTGTCAATTACATGAAGAAGTTTACAAATGGCGGGAGATATTACGGCCTGGGATTACTCGATTTGCTACACATTTTGTGTCATTGGAGAGCATTGTTTACCATAAGACTGCTCTTCGGGATATGTATGAGTCCGAAGAATGGTTAAGCTCTAGATGGGGACAATCAACTGATGCAAATGTCATAAAAGTACGTGAGCTTCTGCTTGCAAACACGGAATTGGTTGTTAAGTTTTGGAATAAATGCGATGACATTTTGAAAATCATGGAGCCACTACTGAAAGTTCTAAGGCTTGTTGATGGTGATGAAAAGCCAACAATGGGTTTCATTTATGAAGCCATGGAACGAGCTAAGTTGGCTATCCAGAAGGATCATAGGTACTATAAAGTTTACTGGAAGATCATTGATGAAAGATGGAACTTTCAATTACATCATGATCTTCATGCGGCGGGTAAGTCAACGTTCTTTAGTACACGAATATGTTAATAATGTATAAACTTCCAAACTTATCTTGTTTTATAATGTGAAGGTTATTTTTTCAATCCTCAATTTTGTTATTTCAATGACAATTGATAGAGATGACGAGGTAAATTCGGGGTGCATGAAGAGGGTCATTCAGAAGTTAGAGCCGAACATGGAAAAGGCAATTAAAGCTCTCAATCAGGTAATTGCATTGTCTTACCTTTTGTTGTTAGCACATCACAATCTAAAGAATATTAAACTACTATATTTATATATGCAGCTATACATCTACAAGGACAAGTTAGAGGGTTTTGGTAATGGTACGACGCAAGAGGATGTAATGCGCATGACCAGGTAGTTTCCCTTTTCTGATGTATATGGAAGATATTTATATATCATTTAATAGTAAATATTAATATAGTGCTAACAATTTGTATTAATGTAGTGGAATGGTGGTTGAGTTTTGGAGAATGTGTTCCTGAGCTCCGACGGATTGTCGTTCGAGTGTTGAGTCAAACAACGTCTGCCTCAAATTGTGAAAGAAATTGGAGCATGTGGAGCCTCGTTCATACCAAGGCAAGGAATAGATTGCAATATAAGAGGCTACATATGATTGTCTATCTCCGTTACAACTTGAGGTTCAAAATACGACATGCAACAAGAGTGAGCAATAAGGAAATTGCTTAAAGTTTCAACCCCATTAACTTGGATTATATTTTTGAAGATAATCCATTGAATGTATGGGTTGAAGAGAGAGAGCAACCCATTTTTGAGGGAGATGATTTGGATTGGTTAAACTTTGATGAAGCTATTGATAATCGAATAACTATTGAGGTTGATGATCCTAACACTGAATTTGGTGCATCTCCTCCATTTCGATATAGTGTGAATGTGAACCAGTCTAACACTCAAGGTACATCAGCATTAAGTCCTCCTAGTGATGACGATGGTGGAGATGGATATGAGGACACTATTTTGCACGAAGGTCGTTCACTGGAACAATCGTATGGCCAGAGTCAACAACATTATGGTTACCAACATGAGCATGATACGACTATTGGTCATCGGGAACCTACTCAGACATTTGTGAGGCGCCAACGACCTGGTAAGGAACTAATGACTCGTCAATAATCCGAAAGACGAGACCGCAATTTGGAACTAGGTATGATTCATTCTAGTGGTTCAAGCAATAGTGTTAGCTATGATAATTCCCAACAAATATTTCCGGCACCAAATTGGGGAAATTGGAGAGAAGGGGCACAAATCCAGCAACCAACGTATCCATATCCATACTATGAATCAAATCATCAAGAGCCTCAACAAACTTGGGCAGATGCATGGAATTGGAACATGCCTAATTACTCTCAAGGTGGGGAGGAGCTTCATCATCGCGATCATGTCCAAATTATCAATCACGGTACTATCAACTATGGACCTGTGACATATGACCACTCAACTAATTACGGAATGGATAATGCGGGGTCATAGATTTTTGGTGAACCAACAAGAAATGACGAAAACAATGAAGAACCCCATCGTCATTCATTTTGGTGGTGAATTTTGTAAGATTTGAATGTAATATAATTTTTTTTTGCATTGGAATTTTTTTTATTTGAATTAAATGCTTTAAGGTTTATGAAATTTTAAATTTTTTATTCAACTACAATATAGAGGTAATATATTAGCAAAATATTATATAATCATTTCTAATAAATACACATAATAACATATGCATTAAACTTCACTTTAAAATTGAAATTAAAATCAAACTATAATACTAATCTATATCCAAGTTATTATCCATACCCACTTACAATTAAACCCCACAAATAATGGCTTATGCAAGTAATGCAACTCACCAATTCACCATTTGCCGCCCAACTCACCAAGGCAATAGTTTATTTCATTTTTTTGGCTTATGCAACTTAACTTAATTTCATTTGTGGCGCCAAACTCCACCAATTACCAAATTAAAGCCCACTTCACTTCACACAATTTGTTTGCTTTGCCGCCAACTACTTCACATATTTCATGGCAGTTTTCAACTTCACATATTGCCTCCCTCTTCTCTCCATAATTTCATGGCAGTTTGCAGACACTCCACTTCATCTTCTCTATTCAACCACAAAAGCAAATGATTTAGATGATTTTTAATACCTCAAGGTACCATACCAACACCATTTTTTCAACTTTTTTTTCTCCAATTTGAATATGATTAATTATGCTTGTATTTATGAAGTTCTAAACTTGTTCTTAGTTTTAGTTTTACTTCAATTAGATTCAATTTAATTTCAATTTACACCAAATAAATTAAATATAGTGTAAATACATTAGTTTTACCCTAACATGCTATAATAATACTACTTAAACTGTTATAATGCAAAAACAAGCTTGAAATCTAGCTTATGTGAATTTTCCTAAAAAATTCACACTGTGACAACCGCGATTCGTTACATTAGCCCCGTTACAACCCGTTCCCGCGACCGTTTCTGCGAACGCGTCCGTTACCGCATTTTTTTTCCTGTTTCTTGCTGAGAAGAATAAGAAAGAGAAACAATGCAAGTTTATTTTGGCGCCGTATCATGAAGAGTAAGAACTACTAATCGTTGATTATGTTATCCTAGTAGTTTATACTTATTCTTATAAACCTTGACGATTTGATTTGAAATTGTAAGGAACCACTGGATGCTACTAGTAATTGAACTTCAAGCTGGTCAAGTATTCATATTTAACTCCAACAAGAAACCTAATGATAATCCACAAATGCTAAAGGTTTTAGCATTCATTAATTTGTAAGTATTTAGCTTCTTTTACCTATCGTTATGAATCTTACATAAATTACTATCTAATGATTTTTTTTGGTGATTACGTAGGGCATATCAAATCTACAAGGCCAATGATGGTAAGCATCCTAAGACAAGAGAAAGGGAACCTCGTTGTGTTTCAATGGAGGTAATTAAATGTATTCACTTTATCATTATTATTTTACAATTAACTACTACGTATTATATCACTTCAAAGGATTTTGTAAATAAATATTTACTTTATCATTATTATTATAACTTATTTGTAATTCATTTTTGTAATGGATTGAACTTAGTGTCCTCAACAAACCGGTGGATTGGAATGTGGGTATTATGTCATGAAGTACATGTTGGAGATTGTTACCCTGTACAGCGATTGCAAATGCTTGAAAAAGGTTAGTATGTTCTGAAATAGTGTTAGATTGTCGGATTTGGATTATTGCATTGAAGCATTTGAGCTTAGCTGTATGGAGACGTTGAGAGTGGATGAATTTGGATTGTTTATTTTGTTGAAACAGGTTTATAAATTGGACACGAGTCCTAAAGTAAAATTTAGGCAGTCCATATTTTAAACGAAACTCTGCCGAATTTTCTGTAGTATTTTAGTAATATATGATCGTATATAGTGTTTTACGATCACGTCAACTGATTTTGCTTACTTTTATTGAATCTTACAAACTTATATTGCATTTTTCAGGAATATTTTGGAACGCTCGATGCTTATACGGATGGAGAAATTAATGTGGTTCGAGAGCAATGGACGAAGTTCTTTGGAACTAGGTATCTATCGGCTTAGTTTAGTTATCTAAGTATGTTAGTTATTAGCTAGTTGATTGAACTTTATTTCAATTATGTATAAGTATTAGTATATCTAATGGATACTAGTTGCTATTTGAAGTAATATAACTTGATAATATTGTAAGTCGGTATTTGAATATATGATGTATTAAAATAACTCGAGAATGCGAGCTTGAAGTAATACATGCTACTGTGGTTGAATTGTATGTTGGTGTGGTTAAACTGTATGCTGCTGCTGCTGGTGGTTCATTATATGCTGTTGCTGCTCCTGGTTGATTAGATGCTGCTGCTGCTGGTTGAATAGGTATGGCTGCAATGGATTTTTTTTAAAAAAAATTATACAACTTAGCTGCAGGCTTCACCCAATGGCCTGCAACTAAAGTTGATAAAAGCTACAACTTCAATCGATTGTAGCTTCAGGCTATGGGATGGAGCCTGCAGCTATTGCCACTTGTTGTTGTGGGCTTGAGCTTGCGGCCCGCAGCTAAACTTTCCTTTTAGCTGCGTCTTTGTACGCAACTATTGTTTATCCACAATAGCTGCGCCTTCAATAGCTACGACCCTTGTAAGCAGCTACAAGCCCCTTTAAGGCCCGCAGAAACAAGTGTTTTTTCCACTAGTGATACCAAGGTTTTGCAAAGTTAAGTTTAAATACCAAGTAGTTCTATTTTGTGTTGGTTTCCATATAAACTAACATGAGACATCAAAAACTTCTATTTGTAGGCCCTAAAATTAGCCTTTTCCTCCACTTTTGTCACCAAAATTGTCCTAATCAGTTAATCTCACCCAAAATGATAGTAGTCTTATTTGGTCTATACTTTAACAGAAGGAGAAAGGGAAGGCGAAAGAAGGGAGAAACAGGAGGAGAGAGCAGATGAGTGAACAGAGCAGAGGGAAATTGAAGGAGTGGGATGGCGAGGCAGCTTCGTCGGCTCATGCGCATCAATGATGGCGGGGATAGAACAATAAGACAAGAGAGAAGGAGGAAGAGAACGCTGCACAAGAGGGATCGAAGAGGGAAAAGTGTGAGCAAGGAGGAAGATAGTGAGCAGGGCAACACGGGATGGAGTGACAGTCATAATGGCACCCCAGCCAGAATCCTAGCGAGCCAAGGATGAGGCAAATGGGAGATTGAAAGGTTAAAGGCTAACCCTCAAATTTTCCTATTCAATTTGGACGGGAAACATAAAGGTTACTATTGTTTTTGATGGGATTAATTGATTAGGGGGTAATTATAATTTTTACCAAAATTGGAGGGACATGCTAATTGTAGGGCCCATAAACAAAAGTTTTGGATGTCTTGTCTTAGTTGGTATGGAAACCAACACAAAATGAACTACTTGATATTTAGATTTAATGCAACCTTTTGGCCATTCGCAAATGATAATGCAACCTAACGATTATTCTGGAATAATGCAACTTTATACCCCATTTATTTTAAATGGGGTAAAATCGGATTTAACCTAAAGAAGAGGTTAGCTGAGACACGTGGTGCTTAGTTATTCGTTATCATAAATATTTTTTGGTAAAAAAAAATAAACAAAAAGATTTGAAAAAAAACAAACCCTTCTCCTCCCTTCCCGACAGCCATGAACCCACCGGCACGCCCCACCCCCTTCCTCCCTTCCCCAGCCACGAAACCACCACCTCCGTCACCGCCGACGAGCCCAACCCCTCCAAGCACGCACCTCCCTATGGCCGGCAAACCACCACACATTCCCCCTTTCGCACCTCCCCGTTCGCGCAAACCACCACGCCACCCTCCTACCTTCCCAACGAACACCAGTGCAACATTGGTCGTGGTTGGCGTCAGGAGTGTCGTCGGTGGTCTGGTATTGTTGGAGGCGGTTTTGGTCCGCCGCAGGTGGTGGCTTTGTGGTTTTTGGCTGCGAAATACACTCAGGAAGAGGGGATGAGTGTTGTTGGAGGCAGTTTTGGGCCGCACGTGGTTGGCTTTGTGGTTACCGGCGAGGGGGGTCGAAATCCGGCGAGGGCGGTTGGATTTCCGGCGAGGGGGTGGGGATAGGGGCTGGGTTTAGTTTAGGTTTTTTTAAGTTTTTTTTTTAATTTTATTATTTAGAATTTAAAGTTTTAAATAAAAGTTATCTATGGTTCAGGTCACCGGTTATTTGTCTTATTTAAAAAAATGGGGTATTAAGGTTGCATTATTCAAGAATAATCTTTAGGTTGCATTATTAACTGCGAATGGCCAAAAGGTTGCATTATTCTAGGCAATTTTTCCATTTAATTTTGCAAAACGTTGGTAGTTACTTTCAAAATGACCTATAAATTTGGTATTTCCTGACCAATTTTTTTCTTAAATAATGCTTAAAGTATATTAAATTTCTTGTATGCATTGTTTTCAATATTATTTACCATCATACCGTCCACGTAGGATTGGGCATGAACAATTTTTTTTTAGCTTCAGCCACAAATCATTACTCCAAGAACTCCAAGTAGCGATTTTAGGACCGAGTAGCGATTTTGCCTGCTAGATTTTTGTTAATTAAGTTTCGAGTCACCGTAACTGTGGAGGGGATGGCGTAGCGGTTTAGATTAGTAAATCGCTTCTCCAAGTAGTGGTTTTACTTTGTAAATCGCTACTCCAAGTAGCGATTTGATGTTTTTTTTCTGCGAAAATAAACGAATATGATACCGAGCGTACGTGGACGATATCATGGTAAATAAGTTTAAAACCAACGCAGACAGATAATTAAAAAAGCTTTAAGCATTCCTGAAATTTTTTCCAAATAATTAATTAATTAATTAATCGACGATCCAACAAATTTTTTTTGGTAAGTTGATCCAATGTTTTGGATCAACCTAATTGCCGCATTTAGGCTCCGTTTGGTATGGTGTAAAACGTTTTTGGATGAAAATGGTTTTCCATGGAAAACCTTTTACATTGGGTAAAATTTATTTTTACGAAGGTTTTCCGTTGTTTGGTTGCATGTAAAATGATTTTCCATTTTAAGCATTTTTCATTGTTTGGTTGAACTGAAAATCAATTACTTCAATTGTGAGGGAAAATGTTTTCCTTCCACTTGTGATGGAAAATGTTTTGCTCCCAATTTTAAGGGAAAATGTTTTCAATAAGGTGAAAAATGATTTTCCACCCCAAGTTTTGCATTTTAATGTTTTACTTCAAACCAAATAACATAAAATGGGAAAACAGTTTTCAACGAAAACCTTTTACGCCCTATCAAAGGGACCCTTATAGAGGATCATGGTAAAAAAAAACAGAATCCTCTGTCGCCCATATTTTACAATTTAGAGGTTAGGGGGCAATTTTCACTTGAAAGTATCATCACTAATTCACCACTACACTAGGCATTTCTGGAAGGAGAAGGTATAGAAGGGAGGAAGAACAACGACAGTGCAGCAGAAGTCGATGCTTTGCTCCATTGCTTATGCACTGAATTTCACATCATCCCATTTTCTGAATAAATCTATCGATCATTGCATGGTTTGTTCTTCAGATCAACAACTATGGCCAATTACTTATCCCAATTCCAAGCTATCAAAAACACTTGCGATCACCTCGTTCTTGCCGGTATTCTCTCTCCTCCTATATAGATATTCGCATTTTGATTTCATTTTACTTGATTCGCTACTTGATTGGTTTAATTGATCCAATGTATCCTCTTTGCGCCTTGATTTACACTGATGATGATCCACATTATTCTCTGTTTTTTTGAGGTTTGAGATTAGATACCTAACACAATGCAGTATCTAGTGTAAGACATTTATTTGGGATAATTTTGAAGTGTTACCCTAAAATTAGAGCTGCTTTTATCATGCCCCTATCAAAACTGTATGCAATTAGGTGTGTTTTTGCACTAATGAAACCAGGTTTTGTCTTGGCAACGTACTGTAGTATGCTAATTCAATTGCATGATCCACGCGGTAGTAGTCTGAGAGTAAGAAGTGCTCGACCGATCTTACTAACCGGAATTATTCAAGTTGGATTACTGTAGCCGAAGTTGGTATACAAGACATTTGCTTAAGTTGCTGTTGACTTTTTCTTAGCTAGTATAGCATTCATCATACACCAGAGCATGGTACACCCAAGGCTATGTTTTTGCTCGTTGCTTATTTGGACGTATATTGTTTGCTCATTTGGACGTCTCCAAATGAGCAATGAGCATGGTACACCTGGCTGTATAATAAAAGTTGTAATGTTTTCATTTCAAGTTTGTTGATGAAACTACACATTTTTGTTGGAATGGTGGATCTTAGTGAAACATGTAGGTGTCTTTGTTTAAATTCATAGTACCATTAGTTGTAAGAAGTAAGAGTCATTATGACAAGGCACAACTTTCTAAGGGTCCGTTTGTTTTAATGGAAAACAATTTTCATTGAAAATCACTTTTCAAGGAAAACAATATCCAATAGAAAATATGATTTTAGAAAAAGTTTTCCTTTGTTTGTTTGAATAGAGGAAAACTTAGGGAGAAAAGCTAAATGAAGCAAAAGAGAAGGAAAGATGAGAAGGAGAGAATCAAGAGGAGTAAGAAGTGGAGAGGAAAATGTGGCATACCTTGTTTACAAAATGAAAATGGTTTTCCTCTTCTAAGCGCATTTTCCACCTTTAGGAAAATTGTTTTCCACCCCTTGCCAAAACAAACAAAGGAAAATGAAAAATGGAGGAAAACATTTTCCAAGAAAATGGTTTTCCACCAAAAAAAACGGAGCCTAAAGTTGAAGCTTGAGGTGCAATGGAGGCGTTGTACATCAAGCACGCAACACAGGAGTTTCACAGTTTGAATTGCTGATGAATTATTTTCACTTCACTTTTGTGGAAAAAATGTTTTCTACTTACATCATGGCAGAGTATCTTCCTAAGAAGAGGAGCAAGAAAAATGTGTGTGTGTGTGTGGGGGGGGGGGGGGGAGGGAGTGAATAGTGAAATTTTCTTCATGTGTGCCTCTTGGTGCATCTCATTGTCTCCATTGTGCAGCTTGGGTTGACGGGATGAGGCCAACACCTTTAAATGCCTTGTGCTTTGGCGTGGCCTCGGTTTGCTTCTTGATAATACTTCTATCTCCTTTTCTTATTGTATAGCTTTTGTCTTAAAAAATAGAGATCTGTTGTCCTCATGATTTGCATTTAGTAATAGGAGATAGGACTCTTTTGATAATGGTGTTATGTGCTTATCTTTTACGGAAAAAGAGAATTGTTGTGATTGAAACAAATTATCAAACTACAAGGCTCTAAGCGCTAAACTTTTGAAGTCTATTTCGAAGGAGATTGAAGAGTGTGCTTTCGTTTTAAGATATCCTTTTTTTTTAATTAATTTTTTAAAAAAATGAATTAGGCTGTATTCAGCTTTGAAAGCTAAAGCTTGACCATCAATTTATATCAATCCACTATAGGAAAAAAAATGTAAAATGACAATCTTACGAAAATACTTTAGATAAACTTTGAAATGTTATTCTCACATTTTAACCAAAATAATGTCAGAAAATTTATGGTTCAAATTAGCAAACTTTCATCACTAAGAAAAACTATAGCTAGCAAAAATTTACCATTCAGGGAACAGGTGTCCTATTATTTTCCAAGAGAGTTAGTAATACCATGTCAAGGGCTGTATCTAGATTCTGGAAGACATTACTTGCTGCCAATGTTAGAGCCTTACTAGGGGGAAGGGCGGGTGGGGGGAATAGGCAAGGCACGGTGCTGATAGAGTTCTAAAGAAGATTTGAAGGCCTTTCGTTTACTCAAGGAGTTTGTTTGGAGTTACTAAACTAATGGGGAGCTCATAGCCTCATACGGCTAACCTTAATTGTTGTGTATTTCTCTTCCCTCTGTCACATGACTCACATTGTGTATTATGCTATATTGATATAAATTGTTGCTTGGAGGCAATGTCAATCTTGTTTCTTGCTCTGCCTACAAAAGCTGCAGCCTGCAGCTTCTGTGCCCTCTTTAACTAGCTGCTTTGGTTGGCTCTCTTTAAAGGTTTTCACGGAATACATAGAATCTTTGAGCTTCCGTCTTGTGCTATTCCCTAACATTGTACCCTCAACAAGCCAAAAAGAAGAGAGAGAGAGCTAGAGAGGGTTTTGGTTAGTGATTGATCTTATAAAATTTCTGGGAAAATGGCAAGGTACTCAAATTTGTGCCCTATAGGGATCTGCCCTTTGTTATCTTTGCTTTTATTTTATGTTTGTTAGTAGTTATGTGTATCCTTGCTGTTTGTGTTCTTATGTCTTTTTAGTCATTTTTGCATATGTTATTTGTCAATTCTTTGCTGATGCACAAATGAATATTTCCCAGTTGAAGATGTGAGTGATTTGTGGCCCAATGTCAAGCCCTTGTTTGAAGAGCGTCTGCCATTCAAGAGAGCTTGTTTGAATAACAAGACTCGTAATTCTGTGTTTCTGGAGAAACTGCCAGCTGAATATATTTTGACCACAGATGCAAGACTGCGTAGCCGCTTCCCTCAGGAACAGTCACTATTTTGGTTCCGGGAGCCATATGCCACTGTGGTTCTTGTTACATGTGAGGTATGAAATTTAATATTCTAACTTTCCACGTTTCTTCTGCCTTCTTCAATGCCACATAGGCACATATACTAATATTTGTCATGCATGTTTTTTGAGGATTCTGTCTGCGTAGTTTGTCATTGTGTGCTAAGCACCCTTTAAAGTCCCTCTTTCATGGATCTTGTGTCTGTTCTGAAACTGATACATACTTCATGAAGTTAAAAGTTTTCCATTTTGGATGTACTTAAAGTACTGTTAATGAATGGGTTTAAAGCCTTCTGCAGTCTTATTGGTCATTCACTTAATGCTGCTGGAGCATGGTGCAAAAATACGGCTGTGTCGGAACAGTTTACCCGAGTTGGAACAGTTTTCAATTTTGGCGAACCGAATCGACCAGTTCAACAAGATGGAATTGAAAAGACCGATATTTTGACCGTTTCGGCCGTATCACCCGTGACAACAAGGGTTCGTCCGTTTTTTGCGCTACAAAACGTCCATTTGCCAGTTTTTTTCAAGGACTCCTTATTTTTATTTTATAATGGCACCGGTCTACCTCCGACAATGTCTCAAAGACGAGAAACGAAAGAGAAGAAGAGGCACCACCGACCACTAAACCCTATATATAACTCCACTAAGATCTTAGAGTAATTGAAGCTAAAAGAACAAAAAAAACTCTAAAACTAAATTCCTCTCGCGACAACCGCAACGCTGTCCACAACCAACGTATCCGTTCCGCTACCCCGAAACCGCGATTGTTCCCGTTTCCGGAACCGAATCCGTATTTTCGAATCATGTGTTGGAGTGATTAGTGAGGCAGATATTGTTTCCTTTATCTGTTTCATTTAGTGGCTTTAAATTCTAAGCGTTCACATCCCGGTTATAATTGTCACACCATTATCTCTCTGACTACGACCTTATTCTTTTGGCCTACAAAGAAAAGAATGGATCTAAAATTAACTGAAATGCAACTCGTGATTAGCATGAGTGAACTGAACTGAAGTAAAAGAACACGGGCCTACCTTGTTGAGCTTTTATAATATTGTGGCATATAAATCATGGAATTGTATTATTGTTGAAAGTCGTTTTTCTCTATAATGTTATACTACCTCCGTTTTTTTAATTGTGACTTTTTGCTATTTAGGTTTTTTTATAATTAAGACACTTCTACCTTTTTCCATAAATGGTAGGTTGGCATACCTAATTATTACACTTCTCTCCCACTTTTTCTCCACTTTTCTCTAACTTTTTCACTTTTTCCTTACTTTTACCATCCTTCTCTCTTACTTTTGCACTTTTTCCTTGGTTTGCGCGTAAAAGTAAACGTCCCATTAAAAAACGGAGGGAGTAGAAATTTATTAGTAATATATTTCTCTCCCATTTGTGAAGGTGAGCTACTCCCTCCGTCCCAAGAAATTTCCCATTTCTCTCCAAGTGGTTGTCCTAAATAAACTCCCTATATCTCCAAGTGCTAGAGTTCCTCAATAAAATCACAAGTTTTTATACATGGGTCCACACTTAATTGTTTATCATTAAAAAATTACAAAGGATCCGCCACCACCAACTTCCTTAAATTGTGTGCATAGGAGAAACGAAAAGTTTATTATGGGATGCGGGGTGTATGTTTTAACAAAATTGAGTAACTCTTTATAGTATTTGAATTTTTTTTTTTAAATTTTAATAAAGCTCCCTTCAGTTTCTTAAGTTTTACCCACTTTCCGTTTATATATGCTTTTAATATTTACCTATTTTACTTCATTCCTGATATGACAAACTTTTTTTTTCTCTTCTATCCTCCAATACTCCCATAATGTGGGACCCATTTCTTCTATTTGCCCTCAAAAAGTATTCGAAAGACACATGGGGTGGTCCCTTTTTCCTCTTCTCCTTGGTTAGTGGAGTTATAGTTAGTGGGTAGAACTAAAGAAGGTGAAGGGATGGTATTTTGTGTGAACCTACAATTTTACATTTCAATTCATGAGATATTTTCGAGACTAACATTTGAAATCACACATCTTTTTATTACATGTTTTTCTTTTTGTTCGCTCTCTTTACGTTAGTCGTATCCATTTCTTTTGTTTTTTCTATTTTAATATATCTTTGTTTGACAATTTTTTTTGCTTAATTGTTTATGCCAAAATAAATATTAGTTTCTACAATTATTGTACTAAAACAACATTTTTTAATTTTCTTATGTGATGAGTTGGTTATTAGTAGTGTAGTCATGCCATTTGTCCTTTTTTGTCTCATTTTAACTTTCAAATTTGATAAAAGCCAACTGATCAGTCACGAAGCATATCAATTCTATCAATTGATTTGCTCTAAGAGGAATATTACAAGGCTGAGCATAACTTTTGGGGATTATAAAATTATGGAAGGAACAATAACAAGTTACAAGAGATTTGTTCGAGAAAAACCTTCCTAAGCTAAATTAGGAACTAAAAACCTCGACCCGGAGGGATTCAACTTAACTTTTCAATATAATATGACAACACCTACAGCCTATTACCTCCGAGAGCCAACACTTAGTTCCTCTACAAACTCTTGTTATTTTCCCAACAACAATTCCATTAGGTCGGAAGTGTTGTTCCTTTCTTGATTTCACTCATTAGTCATTAGTCTTCTTCCTTTTTCTCTTGCTTCATTCTAAGACTTACACTCTTCATGTTTTCAAAATGAAACCCTTATATGTTGATTTTTGGTCCCTTTCAATGATTCCCTTAACCCCTTCCATACTCCCAAAGTCCTCTACTCCCATTCTCCACCCCCCCCCCCCAGGTTTCACTTACCCTTGCTCTCCTCTACTCCCTATGATCATATTAACCGATCATTGACCGCCGTTTAACACCACAACTCACTGACGTCCACTCCACCTCCACCAAGAAAACCACCACAATGACCCCGCCACCGCCTAATCCACCACTAAACCTACCACCACCCCTGAAAACCTACTACCACCAGCTACCACCATCAAAATGCAGCCCACCCTCTCTCAAAAACGAACACTAACCAGATTTCCACCCACACCTCATCAACCTCAGCCTGACTTCCATCTTACGCCCTACAACAACAACGTAACCCAGCCCGATTTCCACCCCCACCCCCACATAAGCCCTTCCCCAGCCGATTTTCCACTACCACCACCCTCCCAAAAACCCTTCCCCAGCCTCGATTTCCACCACCACCCGCGCTAAGCTAAAACCCTTCCCGAGCCTAGATTTCCACCACCCCTGCAAAAACCCTTCTCCGGCCCCGGTTTCCACCACCACCCCCGCCAAAAACCCTTCCCCAACCCTCATGTCGAACAATACTCCCCCGCAAACCCCACCCCACGGGAACCGTACCCTTCCATAGTCCTAAAAATTTGAGCCCCACCTCACCAGAAAACCTTTACCCAGCTCATTTCCAGCAAAGCTCCACCACAACCTAAACTGGTCATGAAAATGAACCTTTAGTCTCGATCTCCGAACCACCCCCATCGCAAACCCTATATCCATGTGAGAAAATCAAACCCCAACCCACCGGGAGTAGAAGAGAGAAGGAGAGAGACGGGCTAAAAGAAGTGAATGAGAGAGTATCGCTGACGGTTACGACAGCCTTTTGTCGGCGGTGGTGGCTGGGAAGAGCAGTGGCAGACAGTGTTGTATCGGAAGTGGCAGAGAGTGGTTGTACCTTGAAAGGGAAGGAGAAGATGAGGAAAGAAATAAACAACAACCAAACACCTTATAACATCAAAGGGTTTCGAACTCCTTTCCCCTCTACCCCTTTCATGATTTCATGATTTTTACCCCGTAGTAACCGAACGCCCCCTTAATGGAACAATGCACTCATATGGTAAAGAAACAATTGGACTTGTAACCTAATACAAGCGGAACTAAATATATTATCTTTGTATATTGATTCCAACTAAGAGACATAATTTCAATAGATGTGTAGTGACCAATTTATATAAACAAGTTACATAGGATATTCCTCCGAACCACTAGCGATAACTCACCTAGATTAGACATCCATTATGCTTGAGAAATAGGACCCCACTAAAGGAACACAACCCATTACTCCCAAATCTTAAATGTGTGGGAATGTGTACGTGGGGATGTGGCAGAACAACAAAATGTGCAATTAAATAAAACGTGGATTGCCTTGAGTTATTTCAATAAATCAAATCAAAATAAGTTTCCTACACTGAAGCACACGTTTTTTGATAACATTGAAGACTCATCACTTTCTCAGATTCGTTTTTCAATGATTTGTTCCTTATTGTTGTTTCTTAACTCGTGGTGTTCCTCTCAATGAGCAACTGACTCTTAAGTTTCTCAAAAGTAGATTTAATCTACTACTGGTGGAGAAGATGCAATCAATTATTTATTTATCTCTATTTAATTTATCGACTCCTAAACTAACTAATCTTTATATTGCTAAAAAGGCTCTAAAAGATAAGCATGAAAGATATTTACTTCAAACAAAATTTTATCTAAAGAATACTCCTAAACTTACTCAACAATTAAATATTTTGTAATCTCAGCCTTGTTAAAGTAGGTAAATGTTTATTAGGCAGTTATAGTTAAACTGTAGCTTCATCAATTCCTATTTTATGCAACCTCCTTTAAGATTTTATAACCTCTACTCAATGAGCAAAAGTCTTTGTTCCTATTCCTTGACTAAAGGAACAATGCTAAGAGGTGATATTAGGAGAAGGGGCTCTTTAGACACTAGCTTTATTAGTTGTTACTAGCCTTATATGCACACAATGTGTGCAAAAATTATATCATAGTAGTTTTGGTATTTTGAATCAGTTTTTTTTTATGTTATTTATTTATTGAGGTTGGGTGAGTGGGTGAGTGGGTAGTTATTTTTTGTGATGTAGTGGGATTGTGGAATGATTATAGGTGGTTTATTTATGCAATTATTTTCATTGATTTTTTAATTTATTTTTTATGATAAATTATTTTTTTTCTGTAAATTATTAATTAAATAACAAAGGGTAAATTAGGCAATACATTAAATTTGGTGTCCCACCCCTCTTCCCTTACAGTATAGAGATTAGTAGCTTGAAGAATAAGTTTGGGAGTTTGTTACAGATGATAGCATCTTGAAATTAATGAAAAATTAACCGATTCATTTTGGGAGAGAAACAAGCCTCTCGAAAGCTTGTTTTCTTTTACGTTTTCTGCATTTTCAGTTTATTAACATCAAATCAACATCTTCATCCTTCATTCTTCACATTTCATCTATTAAATTCTGTCCAAGTTGGGCTAGTTCTTAGCAAACGACTCCAATTCCTTACCATTTTTTTGATCTTTGTTCCATACATATAAACCTAATTACATGCTAATGATGTAACCAAGCTTGTTTCCCTTGGAGTTTCAAGCTTTGTTACATATCACTCCTTTTCTCTTGGAATTTCCACTTGAAACTTCATTGATTATCTTCTTAAACACTATTATTACATAGATGGACCTTGCACACATTAAACTTATAAACTCCGTTAGCTAAGTAATCTAGTTGGTCATCAGTCACCACCAAAAACCATACATTAAACTTATAAATCCCGTTAGCTAAGTAATCGATTTTATTGAACCTTAAGGATTAAAATTAGAATTAGTTGGATGGTTAAGAAAATGAAAAGATCTTCATAATTTATTCCACGTTAAACCAGAATAAGTCAAATAAAGGCTTATACCTTGACTCTGATTATCCAAATTTGATTACTAATACCTATAGATACTTCGAATGGTATAAGGACAAAGTTTTTTTCCGCCAGTGGTTGTAGGGTTGCCTACTCTTCTCTTTTTCCATTCGATACTTGCTTCTTTTACATCGACATAACCTGCAATTCGATTTACCTTCTCTTGTATGAGTTTCATTGCTTTTTTGAAATTATACCAGATTCTGAGTTGCCTGACAGTAGGGGGTCGCATAATTTAATTCTCTGTACATTTATTCTTCCTTTACATTATTTAAATTGGCTTGGTTCCAAGATGTGGAATCTTTTTAGCATGCTAGGATTTGGTCACTCTCTAGACCTAAGCTTCTACTTCGAATCTGGAGAAATATTGATTGCTTCTTGAAATGAGAATCAAGGATGGATGTGAGCATGTGACACAACTGCAACAAAGCAATTGCTTCGTGTTCAACAAGACATGCATCTATGAGAACTATGTCATTAGCTAAAATTTTTGTAGTGCCTTGTAGAGTTCTGCATGACTGAGGTGATAATGTGATATTGTATCTGCTTCCTCCATCTGTATCCTAGTTCTTATCCAACGTGCTGCTATCTCTACTATCGCATGCATCTGTAAGGGAAGTTTTGGAGTAAGGTCATTTTTCCTCTGGCATCTGTGTGGCTGATCCATTGGCTTGTTCTGTTTGGACGCTATGTTGAGGATATGGATCCAATAGGGGTGTACATCCAAGTCTGAGATTTTTGGGTAGCCAAATTTCAGCTTACAGACTCCTGCTTATACCAATCCATCAATCATAAAATTCTTTCATTATTATTCTAAATCTGACTCACTTCCTTGTGACTGGGCTTCTTGTGATCATGGACAGGTTGTCCTGCCGCCGTTTTAAATTCTCTGTTAATTTTAGCAATGTTTCTTTTATAAAAATTGGTCTTCTTTTCCAGCTTATGTATATTTGGTGCGGAAGTATTTGTATAGAATTTTAGAAGTTTTGTAAAGTCCCTGTTTTAAATATTAAGGCGCTTGATTATGAGTGGTTTACATGCATGATCCATGTATTTAAGTGCGTAGTAACTTCTCCCTTGTTTAGCCTTGCTCTTACAATTCAGTTTTTAGTTTTTCTTGACTTCTTGTTTACTCGCCCAATTCTTTTATCTGCAGGATCTTGATGAGTTTAAATCCATCCTCAAACCTCGAGTGAAGTTGATTGTTCAAAATGATGAGAAGGAGTGGTTCATTGTGTTTGTAAATAGAGCTCACCCCAGCAATGATCAAGCTACCAAGATGGCAAAAAGGGTGTATGCGAAGGTGGAAGTAGAATTTAGCTCAAAGAAAAGAGAAAGGTAGAAATTATCAGCAGCAATAAATTAATTTACGTCATTCTTTGCGATTGTGTGAGCTAAAGAGAGAAAGATAATTTGCTCTATGTTAGTTTGATGGCTTGGGATTTTTGTCCTTAACCCTCTTTTTGTAAATGGGTGATGTCCCCTTGATTTCTTCTATCTAGGTCTTGTTAATTTTTAAAAAATAAACAATATGGTGCCAGTTGTCCACTCTGATTAGCTTGACTGTTGACCAACTAACAAATAAATATGAGATTCAGAGATACTTGTTTGCGGTGGAAGTGTATAAAGAATTTTACTTTGTTGATTTTAGGATATATGTGGTGTATAATTTTTTTTGGCTGCCGCAGTGTGAGCTCTTTTTAGGATTACCGGTAGACTCTCACAAGTCACAACTGTTGATCATGGCTACGTATAGTAGCAGATGTTTCCTTATGCGAGAGGCTCACCACTTATTTGCTGAGTGGATCTTATAGCCACCCTTTTTAACATAAGTAAAACTGCAATTTAGAACTGTATATGGTGGCATGACCTGTGATATGATAAACCACCAGACTAAACAAGCTGCATGCTTAGTGCTTACTATTTTCTATTTGAATGTCTTGGTGTAATATTTTCTCCTGAGTACTATTACCAATGATTATCAGCCAAGGCTCTGACGACAGATCAATTAGTTTTTTTGTTTTGGATTTTGGTCGTGCTGTGGTTGTGCGTCAGTGCGTCTATTCTTAGTCGTCATTGATGTTACCAGCAGCCTTAGATTTCAGACAATGATCTGGAAGGCGACATATTCAAGGCTCCATGTCACAACTCTTTCTAGGAAAGATAACTTTTCTACGTCCGCCGAGTATGCTTTTATGCATTGTACTTTTGGCCTATATAATAATGTGGATTTAATTTTAACCGAGTGTAACCTAATTCAAGGTTCAAAAATGAGTACGGGAAACCAGTTTACTGCCTAATTATGTTAAATTTGCCCAAAAACATATCACTTGCATGTAAAAGTTCACCTTTATCGGATTGCAAGGTTTAAGTGAATTAGGCAACACTGGTTAACCTAGAAAGGTACAGGTGTGGCATCATTTGAATGATACGCTTCACACCAAGATGACCTCTACTAGAGCAGCAAGTGATGAAAATAGGAAAGAGAAACGTCCTTCATTTTTCTGACAGGAAGTTTGCTGATTTTTTTCTCTTGCTTGATGCTAAAATCGTGTTATCTCTCAGGTGTTGCAAACTAGAAATACATGGACCAGAAGCAAATTTTTGGGAAGACTTCGAATCTAAGATCATGGAGTGTATTCGCAACACATTGGATAGGCGGGTTCAATTTTATGAGGAAGAGATCCGAAAGCTGAGCGAGCAGCGATTCATGCCCATCTGGAACTTTTGTAACTTCTTTATATTAAAGGTTCGAAAGTTCTATGGATTCTATCTTCACTGTATGTGCTAGAAGTGGTTATTGAAGGATGGTTTAACTAGCTAGAATTTTGGGTTGTTGCTGAAACCTATTGTTTATTGTGGCCCCTCATTTTAGTTATTTCTAGAGACAGAGTAGATGTGCTAGTCTCTGGATTTGTTTCATGCTTGCAATATGCATTCTGTCATGGATTTACTTATATTTGTTTCAAATTAATTGAAAACTGTTTTTGCTGCTGTAGTACTTGCGTGTATCTAGAACAATATATTCTGATATTAATCCTAAGCTTAATCATCTCCTATAATTGGTGCTCATAATCCTTTTTTTATTTTCCTTTTTGACCTGAAATCGTGTTTCTTCACTCTAGGAAAGCTTGGCTTTTATGTTTGAGATGGCTCATCTTCATGAAGATTCATTACGCGAGTATGATGAACTGGAACTTTGTTATTTGGAAACAGGTAATTATTTTGTATGGCTAATTCATGTGGCTGGTTGCGTCCATGAAGTAGACATTCTTTCGGTTGTTAAAAATTCATCATATTTGCCCGCTTAATTAGACCGGGGATTATAGGTATTTGAACTTTGAACTATACACTTCTTGACTTTGAGAGTACATCTTACAGCTTCATGATATATGATACACATTGAGCAGTTCATATAATTATAATCTCATACAATTTCTTATGAAAATCGCAAGTTTGGGCAAAAAGCCAAGCATGCGCCTAATTTGACCCCCTTTTAACTCTTTTTTTCATAGCCTCCAACCTCATCGCTTTCTCTTTGCTCATTTCTCTCTTCTTTCTCTTCCCTCTCTTGATGACTTCTGTCTCTCTCTCTCTCTCAATGGTTCCTCCTTTTACTCATGGCAGATCGTTGAGAAGAGGAGGTTTGGTAGAAGTAGAACCCTTTATTTGGTTAAGGAAATTTTGAATTGCAGGAAGAAGTTTCTTGGAGTGGTTTTTGTAGAGGGTTACGCATGTCGGATTCCAGACTCTAGTGACAGGGTTGTGGGCAACGAAATATGATCAGAATTTTAGGTTGTATTCAGCAAGGTGATGGGCAGAGATTTTGGCTGGTGCTAGTGACAGTTGCAGTGAGTCATTGTATCAGATTGCTGGTGGATTTTGAAGAGTAGAGAAGTTTAGAGATAGAAGAATCAGAAAAAAGAAGAAAGAAGTAAATGGTGAAACAATAGGTTAACAATATTGATAAACTCCAAAAAGGGTACACCACGATATTCAGCTTTGGAGAGGCTTATTCTCTCGTATTATTACACAATCGACAAACAGTTTTCTGAATGCTTTTTTCGTCTTCCATGATCTCCTATCTATTACAATTATCAGATAGATTCCTTTCTCGCTCTATGATGTACTTTTTTTGTATCTATAACTAACTTGCATGTGACATACTTTCTTCATTCTGGTAATTGATCTCTCTGATCATCATGACTTTGTTGTCCTTGTTGCTCTTTCTCCTTGTGTAAGTGAAACAAATGGGAGGTTCGTGAGGATGCAGCACAGTTGTGAAGCCAGTTTTAAGGGTGTTGCAGTTTAGAAGGGATGAGCAGTTGATTAGGAATCGAGGATAACTTCTTTCACTAACCCTAGATCTTCTAATCTGAAAAGGAATACAGATGGTTCGTCTTCAGTGATGGAGGCTCTAATGATATGCAAGCAGGTATTATGTAATAATCAATGGGAAGCTTGATGCTACTTCCTGCTGAGTGAGCGTGACGACTCTTAGTGATATGTATGTTTCTATAGTGATTGCTTTTCGAGAAGCTTCAGCTATATCTCAGAGGTGCATTCAGTGGATTTGGAGGATGCCCAATTAGTTGAGGAAGACTCTGTCCTTGGTTGTGTTGGATGGTGGCTCGGGTAATGGCCAAGTTCAGGAGGACAATATTTCATTCCTATTGGGAGTGGTATCTTATCATGACAGTGGGTGGGCTTGGTACGCTTAGAAGTCTGAATAATGGTGATAGAGAATGATACGTCCTTGGAAATATGGGTTTGGACGTCTAACTATCCTTAATTATCCTGTGAGAGAAAATTAGAAAGTTGTGAGTTTTGGAAAATTGGAATATTGAGTAAGAACTTAAGAAGTACTGAATCAGTTATTTATGTTGATGTTGGTTTAACAGAGTTTTATCAAGTGTTTGTTTTCTACTTTGTTTCGAGTGGGAGGATGCGCCTGTCTTAGATTGTGCTTTCTTTATTACTAAGCGCTCTTTTCCTTATTGAGAATTCAACCAACTACTGAACTACATCCTAACAAAAACATTTTACGAAACTCATAAATGCAATTTCTTTCTAAATAAACGTTTCTTATTAAATAGAGTGTGCTAGTGGCTATGACTTGCGTTTTGAATTGCACAGAGTAGGCAATGTTATATGAATAGGATAAGTGGGTCAAAATCTTGACTACTTGCATGGGCAAGGGCAATGCTATGTGAATGGGATACGTGATTTAAGAAGTTGGCTGCTTTGACTTTATTTTTTCCTTAGCCTGGTGTCCTAAGTGCTTGTTGCATGGCTTTAAGCCTTTAAGTGAGGTTATTTCCGTCATCTACAATTGGGTAATTGACCTTACATGGTTACATTTCAAAACATGGATGTTGATTGCTTGTGTAAATTTGATGGTTTTGTCATTCCTTGAGAAATTTGTCATTATAAAATCCTTGAGAAATTCTATATTCTTGAAGTTGATTGTAGTTCCAATGGGATGATAAGTAAAGAGAGTTTGTAGTCAGCTATGTGTTGCCAGTATGCCACCGTTCTTATACAATATATTCTTCTTGACTTCAGGATGTTTCCAATATGAAGGATTGAAGTCAAGTCTTACAATCAACATTAGATACGAGTATTCAGTTTGGTCTTTACATTAGACATGTCATCAACCATAAGCATAAGGATTTAGGACACTTTTCACAAACACCAATACCATTAAACTTCTATGTAGTGGACCAAAAAGGCCATAATGATGATGGATTTAAGAGTTTGATTTTCCCTTTTCCTTTTTCATTCCGTCCATAGGAACCAGAAAGCCCTATTAGTCTAATAATTCCTCCGTTCTTTTTAGTTGCAACATAGAGGGAAATGGGATACCCGGTTTTTTAGGAGACCCATAAAAAACCCATGTGATAGGAGAGAGATGTGGTAGGGGAGAGAGCGAGATGGAATATGTATCCATGTGATGAAGAGAGTGAAAGAGAGGCAAGTGTTGCCTATATTTTTAAACATCAATAAGAGGCAAGTGTTGCAACCAAAAAAAGTGGAGGAAGTATGGTGGCCAATGGGTTTTCAAATCAATATATCCCAACTTATAAAAAGCGGTGACATATTCGTTGATATGATCGATTCAAAGGAGGTATGCCAATACAAGGTTACAGAAAGGAGATCTGACAATACAATGTTGCAACAAGTGGATAGGACTAATATAAAAATCACGCTGCTGGGAATCTTAGCTTCGCCAATGCAATATGCTTTCGAGAAATGTAACCTTTATGCAATTGCCATCCTTACCTAATTTCATGTTCCAATAGGCGTCCATACTTATGGCTGTTATTTCTTTTCGTATATTAGTTTTATTTTGTTGATAACCATCATTATTATCGTGCACTGATTCTTCTTTTCTTATTATTAGTATTTGATCATCATCATGACATTATTAATTAATTGTCATTATCATTAGTAAATTTGTTGGTTGTTTTTAGTAATATCATTTTATCATTGTTATTACTATATTGATTATCTAACTATGTATGAAATGACTAAACATTTAGGGGACGTTTGGTTCCCATGAATCAAGAAAGGGGTGGAAGGGAAAAAGGAAAGTATTACGCTTTGATATAGAATGTTGTTTGGTTAGTATTTCGTCATTCCACCTCTCACTTCTGCTCCACCATATTCTCCCTTTTGCTGCACTGCTGCTGCCCCTCTCCGGGGTCTAAAATTTGACCATCTAAAGCCATGATTTAATGATAAGAGATAATACTTTCCCATTGTTCTTGATTTTTTTCCTTCGGATCTTAGGAGTGTGGGTTTGGTGAGTGTTGGTGAATTTTTGTGGTGGTGGTGTTTTCGGGTGGGTGGGATGGGTTTTGGGTGGTGTGGTGGGTTTTCGCCTAGGGAGGGTGGTTTTGTGGTGGTGAGGATGGGCTTTTGGGTGTAGGGGCCGTGGCGATGGGTAGGTTTTTTTGGCGTGGTGAGTGTGGGTTTCTGGTGGTTAACTGGTTGTGGCAGTTGGTTGGTTGATGTTGTGGCAGTGGATGGTGTGAGGTGGGTGGTGGAGGTGGGGTGAGGTGGGCTGGTTGTTGCTGTGGCTGTGGGTAGTTGAGTTGGTCAGGGGAGTTTCACTTTACCCTTTTTGATAGTGGAAGAGGAGGGGGGGGAGCGAAGGGATTTGGGGGGAAGGGGAGGATAATCGGAATGACTAACCCCTCGACTAAACAACTCTAAAGGGGATCAAGGGAACACATTCCTTTTCTTTTTTATAACCCCTAATCCAAATGCCGCTTTAGGCTTGGAGAAATATTAAAACTTCTTTTCTTTGGGAATTTATAGCTGTTCTCGATGTGTTTGCTCTTGACAAATTTTAGGTTACCTAAATCGATAAATAGGAGTTGTGGATTTTCAAGGAACAAGAATAATTTTGGAAGATAAAAATTCAATGAAAAGTGAGAAATGTCTAGAAAAACTTGAAGCAAACATTTATTTGAGAAATCATGTGATAGTACAACAAGATGCACCTTTATTATAAAAGATTGGAAAACACAATTGTTGGTCTATTATTGAAGGGTTGAACAATTTTGTTGGTATGTACCTTTAATTTTATGAAGAATCTTATCATTTTTAGCTACTCCCAATATATCCAACATTAACTTTAACAAAATCAACCGGAACATTGTCTTTGGCAATAGTAGGCTAGAGGGGATCACTTCTAGGACTCTGATATTGTCTAATTATTTTTTAAGTTGACCTTCTGATAAAGAATTTTGTGTCATCAACTATTGTACATGCTCTTTTTTTTCTTATAAGGAATGGATCTTTATTCAAGAAAACCTTATTTATTCTTTAATTATTTTTGTAACCTAAGAATTAGGATGATTCTTTGTCTTGTTGACTTGCATCCTTGTTGATTGGCTAGAAGTTCAGTGATTTTAAGAGCTTTTTTTTTCCGGTGTTTTTCCGACAGAATGTCTACAGGATAATCTACATCATGCCTTAAATCTACACTTATACGTGTAGATTTCCCCTGTATGCATTCTTGGCCTTGTTAAAATGAATCTATACTTGTTTAGAAAAGAACAATACAATTCTTTTACCAAAACAATACGCTAAGCCTAACTTTATGCAGTAAATATGAGTGGAAAGAGGAAGGAGTTTGGCGGCATGGACCGAGGTGATGATCAAGCTGCACTGCTGAATCCTGGAGCTAAACCACTGGCACAAATTGTTCAAGATGATTCTTTCAGAGAGTTTGAGTTTCGTCAGTATCTGTTTGCATGTCAAGCAAAGGTATGAAACGGTCGATCTCACTTTGTCTAGCTAAATGGTCACTGTTAGTTTCCTTGCTGAAAATGGGACATTGTTACTTGAGCAGATGGGTGTGGCACATAGAAACTTCAATTTAGGCTGAAAAATGCAAAATTTTAGAAAATTGCTAGCCTGATACTTGGGAGCTGGGAGCCTGGGACACACATACACTGGCTGGATATTTGTAGCCAACTCTATGTTAGGGACTTACTACTTAGTTTCAGAACCCTTTGCTAGGCTTAGCTTTACACACTAAAGCAACAGCATGGTGTATGTGGGCTTTTTTGATATCTATTACCTGAAGATTTTTGAGGAATGTATGTTGTCTACTTCCCCTGCTACATATTGGTTGCAACATGGTTGGGGGGGGAAGCATAACTTCTGAGAAGGGGATAGGAGAGATGTATAGAGAAATTAAAAGAGGGACCATGTGATGAGGAGAGAGGTAGAAGGGACCCAACACTAGATAAAGTAATATTGCAACTAAATTGAAACTTCCTGGAAAGGGTAAGTATTGGAACTAAAACAAAATAGAGAAGTACTACCTTTAAAAAGCTGCAAAATTTATCTTGTTAGCTTAGAAGTCCCAAGGTTTAGAAGCTATACACAGTGCATTAAGTAGTAATACATACTGTGCTCAGCCTTTTGCCATTTGTTATTTTCAAGGCTCTTATGACCTTTAAACAATCAGTATCCCTCATGTTTCTGAAGTTTGCTCAATTCTTCCCTCACTTTTGAATTTCAATAGTCTTGCTTTAGAAAATCCTATATAAAAGACATCATTCTTGTCTTCAATTGTCACCCACTGAGGATTGTGACTGCAAATTGATTCAATTTGTCTTGTTTGTTTGGTATCACTTTGTGAGATTTTTGCTATCTCTGTTGGGTCACTTGGGTGCTTCAAATTGATGGGACCATGCAATGTTGTCAATTCTTTGGAATATTTAAGAGACCATTGAAGGATCTTTTTTTGTGAAAATAGTTTTTGCTTTCATTATGTCTTTAGTTGTCTTGCGCCACAAGAACAGAGATGGGAGTTGGGTGTCAGATTATGCCATTGCATGTACAAAGCAATTATCTCACTTTTGGTGCCACATAGAAGAGGATGGCTCTTTGGAGTTTTATATGTATCAATGCTCTGCAGGTGTTGTGGTTTGAGGGGAATGATAGAATTTTCAGAATAATGTTTTGGACCTCTCTTTGTGGTAGGGCCATGGAAACAAAACTCGGTTGTTACGTTACGTAACGGCCGTTATGTAACGGATTTTGAACTTGCCGCTTCCCGAAATGTCGTTACGTAACGCCACGATGAAATTCAGGTCCAGCTCGCCGCATTGTTTTTTAAGTAACGGTGACTCTCCATGTTAGAGCGGTTTTTTACCCGTTACATCCGTTATCATATCAAAATTGGTAAAAGAAGAGAAAGGGAAAATACGCATAGTAGCACATTAGGGACACACCAACGGAAGGTGAAAAACTTGCCATAGGCTTTCGAGTTAAATTATATATATGATTTAGTATCAATTTATATATATAATAGGATATGGATCTCATGTTTAAAGTAATTTTTTATTCACCATATGTGTAATCCACCCATATGTTGTTTGGTCAAATTAAGTTATAAGAGTACTTGTAAAATTTCACAAATGCCATTTTGAAGTTAAAATTCTAATTGTGTGAATTGTTTTTAAAAATTCTCGCCGCGTCAACCCTGATTTGTCTCTATTCGACCGTTACAAGCCGCTCCCACGTCATCGCGACCGTTACCGCGAACGCTACCGCATCCGCGATTTTCTTCCTTGGGTAGGGCTGCATAATTGTTGTCCCTTGGGCCTTTGAGCATCGGGGATTTCCCATGATTTTCTCTTTCTGTTATAAAATGTGGCTAGACCACATTTATGACACTGCCGCAACTACATAGCTGAGTGGTACATCCATATTACATGAATTGTGTTTAATATTCATTTCTTTTCATATAATTTGTTACAGAACCTTTCGATCTTTATCTTTTTCCCATTTTCCTCTCTCATTGTTATTCAGTTATTGATAGCTTATGGAGGTTTATGCTGACATTTGCAGCTTCTCTTCAAGTTAAGTCGTCCTTTTGAGGTAGCATCTAGGGGTTATTCATTTATCATAAGCTTCTCAAAGGCATTAGCACTCTATGAGGTAACAACTTTCTGCTAGATAATTGCTATAAAGCTTTCTCATTCAAGTCTTATTTTGCTCTGATATCTTTTACCTAAGTGTTTTGAATCATCCAGAGCATATTGCCATTTTGTTTGCGTGAAGTTTGGGTAATAAACGCCTGCTTGGCTTTGCTTGATGCCACTGCTGCGAACTACAAAGACGGACTGGTAGCCCCTGATGTTGAAAAGGAGTTCTATCGACTTCAGGGTGATCTCTTTTCCTTGTGCAGGGTTAAGGTAGGATTCTCTAAAGTCTTGTGGGCATGCTTACTCGCTAGTGAAATTATCAGGGCTGTGTTATGTGATATTTTTTTTCGAATTTTGGTTGTGTTAAATATTGTCGAATAGATAAAAAGGAACTATCTTATCACATGAACTATGTAAAATAAGTCGATATCACTTTTTTTTATTTATTTCTGTTAGCATAACATGTGCATAGATATGTGCCTGTGCGTCTGTCTGTATATCAACCTCCTTCCCACCTCCTCCTCTCCCTTATAAGTTATCTTCTCTATCTGATACGGGTATGCAACTGTGGCAGTTTATGAGGCTTGCTTACTTAATAGGATTTGGAACAGATATTGAAAGAAGTCCTGCAAATTGGTGAGTTGCTATTGATGAGGCGTTTAGAGATGCTTAAGCTTATTTGTGTGATATGTGCCCTCTAAATTATTCCTGTTGATTAACTTTATTCAGTTTCGGTTGGACAGTGCTTCTCTCAGCATGCTGCCGTGGCCCAAACCAGCAGTATGGCCCTTGGTTCCACCTGATGCTTCTTCGGAAGTTCTTGAAAAAGAAAAGGTAATAACTGTGTTACTAATTTGCTAGTTGCTACTATTGAAACTCAGTAATAAGGTGCACATATAATCCCTAAAGATTGGTTTAGTTGAGTGTTTTACAAATACTTAGATAAAAATCAAGGGTTTTTCTATTGAAAGTACCTTTAATAAATGTTTGATTTATACTTTTGAGATAATACAAGGCATTGAAACCATTAAAGGTGCCTTGAAAAAACTAACACTTGTTATGTAATAATAAAATTAGGTCACCTTTTATGGTTTCAGTGCTTCATATTATCTCAACAGTATAGATTAAACATTTATTATAGGTATATTCAATTTGTAAAATCAGCCCTAAGGGTTGATGTATGCAGAACCCAAAGATTTATTGTGGGTGAAATTACAAATTTCTTGGTATCTAAGGCAATCCTTTCAGCTTTTTGGGAATTTAAGTGTGTTATTGATGCTAAGAGAGAAATAATGTAGAACGAATTTGGAAAAAGTCATTGAAGATAGAATGTGGACATGCTTAGAGGGATAAGTTCATGTGAAAAAGGGGCCACTCTTCGAGGGTAGTAACAACGTGTGATTTTCTGTACTTCCCTATGGTTCAAGTATGGAATAGAGAGCTATTGTAATGAAAAAAAAGTTGTACGATAAAGGTTAGAATCAGTCCTTAACGAAGTATGATTAAACTGAATTCGAAACAGAAACTTGGAAGGTAGAAAGAACTCAAGGTAACCTCTGTAAACAACAAACTCAAGGGATGGTTGATGTTACTGAAGTAATTTTTAAGTTTCTCCATTTATTTCATTTCTTCATTGAGACTTCTAGCCAGCCTTACTACTCCCCTGTCAAACTAGATCTTATGTGCACAGTCAAACTTGTAGCGAGGAGGTTTTGTCACCTGAAAGAGGTAAAGGCCTTGGTATAGAATCCATTTCATGTTATGAATGAAGTTGTCTTGAAGGTGATGTTCTTTGTAAAGTTCTCATATTAGAAGTAAATGGAGTTTCATCTCAAAAATAGAAAGGGAAAGGTAGGTGTACTTGAAAGTTTCTCAGAGTTAAAGGTTTCTCTTTTACTGTTACTCCACATTGAAGAACTACAGTGTAATCACATAAAGTTCTTCGTATAAGCTCTTCATATCACCCAATATTCTTGCAAGGAAGGCTTCATAGAAGGATAAGGCCTTCACATGCACTACTTGTTTCGAAAGGCTAAATACTAATGATACACTGTTGATCTTCCTTGAGATGTGCATTTAATGACTAGAAAGTGTTCGTACAAGGAATCTCCCTTCCTCTCGTTTTCCTCGTTCTTTTATAGTTAGTTACTTTCTTATGTAACTATGTAAGATTTGTTTTGAGATTATGGTTTCGAGGAGGCTAGTTAGCAATCTGTGATGTTGCATTGTGCATGTGTCACGAAAGGCTATGAACCATGGTTTGAAAATACGGTTTCGGTTTCGGAAACGGGAACGGACGCGGTTCCGGGGTAACGGAATGGATATGTTAGTCGCAGACCGCGTTGTGGTTGTCGCGGCAGGATTTTAGTTCTAGACTCTTTTTTTTTTGGTCTTTTTGCTTCAATTACTCTTAGATCTTAGTGGAGTTATATACGGTTCAGTAGTGCGATGATGCCTCTTGTCTTTCTTTTCAAAAGTAAAGATAAGAAATCTCTAAAAAGATCTACAAAAAACTTGCAAAGTGACGTATTGTAGCGGGAAAAACTTGCGAAACCTTGTTGTCACTAGTGATACGGACGAAACGGCCATAATATCGGGCTTTTTAGATCCACCTTGTTGAACCGATCGAATTCGGTTTGCCAAAGTTGTAAACCATTCCAACTCGGGCGAACCGCTCCGACACGACAATATTTTTGCACCATGCTATGAACTCAATTTGGAGAATTGTGTGCTTCACTGCCTCATAGGTTTCTCCTTACGGGAGGAATGAGAATTTCCCCCTGATAGGTCCACAATTCATATCTCTGTGTAATAGAGTAGTCTAACTTGCTTCTCTTTGGTGTTACTATATGGAGGCGTATCTGGAACTCTTATTAATGAGATAAAGTGTGAATGAGATGCTATCCCTTGAGTCTCTTTTCTCATAGAACTCCTGGTTCTCTAACGATGTAACTCTTTTTTTGGCATTTATAATCTCTCAAAACTTCTTCTTCTTTCAATCCAAAACCACGTGTAATACCCAATGATCTTCTCAATCTGGTTGGGTTTCTAAAGAGGATTTTTTTAAAACTGTGCTAAGGTCTAGGGAAATGCATGCAGTTACTGAGAAAGGTGGAGAAGGGGTATGGGAGAGAGATTGAATGCACCCAAGTAACTAGAATGAACTTTTCAAAGAATAATACTCCCTCCGTAACGAATTACTTGCAACAATTTCCATTTTTGGTTGTAACATATTACTTGCAAAAATTCTTTACTTTTCCATTTTTGGCAAAAGTTTTTCCTAAAAATTACACAAATGGCATTACTAAATAAACTTAATCATAAATTATACATCTATAATTTCTTCATTATACATTAACCCAACAACCACAACTCCACCACCTTCAACCATCTCCCTCCACAACCACCGCATACCACCACTGCTCACCACTGTGCAATACCAATTGACGTCGCCGACCACAACCAACATAGCCAGACCACGTCGAAATTTACCACCAACCTCAAGGACTCCACCAATAGAGCCAAATCGGCCACCGACAGAACCACCACCACCAAACCAAATTGACCCTAGCCAACACCACGAAATCGACCCTAACACCACGAAATCGACCCTAACACCACGAAATCGACCATTTCGAACACCACGAAATCGACCATTTCGAACACCACCACTAAAACAAACGAAAACCGCCACCAAATCGACCACTAAACCAAACCAAAACCGCCACGAACAGCACCAGAAGAAACGACTTTAGATCGAAGGAGAGAGAGAAACCACCACGAAATTAACCTAAATCGAAGTCGTCGAGAGAGAAAGGAGATTCATTTTATTGTTGATTTCGAAATGGTGGTTGTGGGGATTTAGAAGTTGGAGGTTGCGGTGCGACTGATTTGGCGGTGGAAGTGTCTAGTGGTGGTTTTTGGATCGTGAAGAGGCGGTGGTGGTGGAGAAGAGAAACTCGTTGATATAGCGAAGAGGGAGCGGTGGTGTGTGGTGAGTCGAGGGTCGCCGCTGGTCGGACGAGGAGGGCATGGTGCTGGTGGTGCTGGTGGAGGCGGTTGTCTGGTTGCGGGGTGGTGGTTTGGAGGGGCTGCATTGGGGAGTGGTTGTGGTGGATGGTTTAATTAGTAACCCCTAAGCCCCCTTATATCCCTTAATTGTAATTAATGAAGTTTTGCCTAGAAAACTTCCCTAGTTCAATTGTTGCAAGTTTTAGGTTACGGAGGGAGTATATGATCTGTGGATTTTGAGTTCAATTTTTAATCATCAACTAGTATTTAGGCTCAGGTGAGGATGTGGGTTTATTTGTATTATACTTTAGTACTTGACAACTAAAATTTGCTGTAGAAAGATGTTAGTAAAAAGTTAAAAGATAGTTGTTTTATTCATAAATGCAATTAAAGTATTGTAACTTAATTACTGTTTTTCACTGATAACATATAAATATCATTATTAGTATTGATAAAGAAGTAACAATAATGTAGTGGCGCAATGGTTAAAACATTTATCTTCTACACTCGAGGTCGCGGGTTCAAAGCTTCTCAGCGGACAATTTACACTTTTTATGAGAATAATATAGATAAAATATTGTTGAAATGAAGGGAGAATGACACGTGGCGGATTGCTTACGCTTTTTATTATACTCCCTCTGTAATGAATTACTTGCAACAATTGGTATTATTTGTGAGAGGTAAAATTTCCATTGTTGCAAATAATTCGTTAGGGAGGGAGTATATATAGAGATACTCCTGTTATAGTGTTAATTGAGTCATTATTGTTGCTTACTGGTCAACAATGAGTATAAAAATAGCCAGATTGTATTTGAATTGCAGCAGAATTGTTCCATTAACGGTCACTTTTATGATCAATCTGCTTTGTTGACTTGTGGTTATTTTTTCAGAAAAATATTGGCTCTGTATAGGATTTTGCCTGTCGCTTTGTTTTGTTTTTTTGTTTTGAAGTAATTCTTTTTAAGTTGGCTTATAAATTCTATATATTATGAATCTCATTAAGTAAAAGTCTTGTTGTTTTGATGGGATTTATATGTCTAATGTATCTCCTTTTTAATAGAATGACGACTTTGTCTCTTCTAAGGAAATACCCTCCTGGAGAATTTTTGTGGTAGGGTCTGGGATAGAGCTGAAAAGAATATTGACTTTCTTTTTGTGTCCAGATGATTCTTCAAGCAGGCCCAACAGTGAAGCATTTTGGTATCCAGAGCAAAAATTTGCCTCTTGAGCCCTCAGTTCTTCTCCGTGAAGCTAATCGAAAAAGGGCTTCTCTATCTGTCGGAAATATGTGTGAAGTGTTAGATGGACAGGCTAATTTTAATGAAGGGTGGGTAAATGAATAAAGTTTAATTCTATGCGCCTTTACCCCATCAAAATGTTGGTATAACTTACACCAGTGTGATATGTTTTTTCTCTGCTAAAAAGTTTGCACTTTCCTGTTCTTCTGAAAAAGTATCTTAACATATCTACAGATTAGAAGTTGCAGTAAGTGCAAATTCTCCTAGCAAAGCACCTGCACCATCCATGTCACGTATTAATTCTACTCCAGGCAACATTGAAGGGTCTATTGATCGACCTATGCGGCTGGCAGAGATCCATGTTGCTGCACAGCATGCTTTGCGGCAAACAATTTCTAATCCCGACCTTCGAAAATCGCTATCATCTATTGAGGATTTTGAGGTACCGTAATGCATCTCTAATTGCATTTGTTGTTAAGGCTTATATCAGTTCGGTGACTGAAGTCTGAAGATGGAATTTACCGTGTTTTGTAGTGGTTCGTATTGAGTTTCTTTTTGTTATCATGTGCTGTCCTATATAAGGATAATCCAACATTTCAAGCGACACTTCAATAAATGTGTTACCATTGTAATGATGTTGAATGAGAGTTGGCTGAGGATAGTAAATTGCTGGGTCCTTGCATCAATAAATGTTTTAGCATTGAATATTGTTGAGTGATCGTTGGGTGAGAAATTGAGGATAGTTAATTGCTGGGTATCCGTGTCTATATTCTTGCGCTAGGAACTAATGTTAGCTTGAAAAATCAAAGCAAGTAACTATGCAAATTGAGGGAAGAAATGAAGTTTGATTGACTGATAATTGGAAAATCAGCAACAATAAAGGATATACAAGGTTTTGAGAGGCTCGTTTCTCTCCCTATGTAAAACCACTAAACTCTCCAATATTTTCAAGATACTTTGCCGGTTTTCTCTATTTATTGAGTTTAGCTTCTCTAACTAACTCCCTAACTTATTCTTCAAGCTACTAATGAAACTTACAAAGCTTAATGTCTAAAGAGCCCCTCCCCCCAATCTTAGTTAGCATTTCCGGCCTCCCAAACTTCCACCTTGTCCTCAAGGTGGATAGTAACTTAATCTTTTTGGCAGTGGCAACAATGATCAGCAATCCAGTTCATAAGACTGTCAAAGCATAGGTCACGCTTCATCATAAATTGCCCTTCTTTATGAGTGAGTCTTTTTGCGTGTTTCAGTGGCTTAGCAATGAGCAAAGATAGAACCATTCTGAGAATATTGTATGGTTGTGGACAGAAGGTGAGTTGGATGTCGGGTGGGTGTTTTGGAGTTGGAGGTGTATGGGCAGGTTGAATTAGAGGTAAGTTTATATTGCAAAAGGTAAGTGGTGGTGGGATTGCAAGATTGAGTTTGCTGGTGGGAGAAAAGAAAAAAGACATTGAGTTTAAAAGACCGGGTGGGGATAGTAGTACTGGGTTTTTAGTCAAGATACTTTGCCCTCTCTAATTTTATCTTATCTATTTTCACAATAGTTTTCGAGATACTTCGCCCTCTCCCTAGATGAAATCGCTAAACTCTAAAATTCTTTCAGGATACTTTGCCCTCTCTAGTTTCCTCTATATTGAGTTATCATCTATAACTAACTCCCTAACATATTCTTCAAGCTACTAATGACAACTAGTAAAGCTAATGCCTAAACAGCCCCTCCCCTAATTCCAACTCTTAGCACATTGACAAATTCTCAAGAAAATAGAATATGGTTGGCTGACTTAGCGGCCTTGTTTTTTTTACTGGATTAATTGCAATTAATTTTAGTTCAGTTCCATTAATTTCAATTCATTTCAGCTCCATCAAATTCAGTTATTTCAGTTTTCAGTTCATTTCAGCTCCATTAATTAATTCTGCTCTATTTAGTTCAAAAGAATAGAGCCTTAGTGGGTACTGTTTTGTCAGTCTTTTTTATAGCTATCTACAAGAACCTATATATTTTCCCTATTTTTAACTTTATATGGAAGAGGTTCCAGATTAAGTGAAAGCATTATTAAGGTGAATGCTAGTGAGGAACTGCTGTTTCGAAGGCCAAATAAGGTGCTGTTGCCTAATTTTTTATATTTTGTTTTGGTAGTAGTAAGACAGATAGTTACATGTTCTTAATTTGGAAACTACCAAATTATGTATGCCACAAGTTATTTCATTGGATAAGTGGGCTAATTAACTTAATACTTCTCATATTCTCTTTGCTGTTAATATTTTATCTTTTTGCAAAGCCAACCAGATGGACTCAGGCATTGAGATGTGTTCATGTTTTTAAGCTATGTCGGGCCAAACTTCAGAAGAGTGTGTTGATCCCAATTGTTCAGGTTCCCGAATTTAAGATCATTAGCTTTTGGCCGTTGAAGTGTAGAACAGAGTATTTCCCTTCTTATTGGGGGTCCCTCTTGCTGCTTTTTTCAAATACAATCTCCTTTTGGGTCTTTGGGATCCCGTCATAGAGAGATTCCAACAAAGGCTTGCCGCATGGAAATAAAAGCTTCTTTCAAGAGATGGTAGGCTAACCTTATTAAATAGCACCGTTATATCTCCATCCTGGCAAGTGTGGCTTCAAAGTTAGAAAAGCTTGAACAGGACTTCCTTTTCGCGAACAATGACCCGAATAAAAATTCCATCATTGTGGGAAGACATTTGCCAGCCCAAGCTTGCTAGAATCCTTGGCATTAGGCCTATCTGTTTGATGAATGATGCTATTAAAGGAAAATGGCTTTGAGGGTTGCAAATAAATGCTAGAAACTACCAAGCACAACTATGGCCTTGATGACTTAGGATCGTCTAGTAAGAAGATCTCTTCCTCCTGGTGTAGACATTTGAAAATCCATGTCCAGTGGGTTGCATATTTTCAAGTCCTTTGTTGGTTTGAAAGATAAGTAAGGTTCAAGAGTTTTGTCGTGGCATGATGTTCGGTATGGGGATCAACCTCTAAAATCTCAATTTGTAGATTTGTCCAGATTCACATTATCTAAATATGCCACCATTTTCGAGGTGTTAAGTTGGAATAGTAACCATTAGCATTGTGTGTTACCCTTCTGAGACTTCCTAACAACGGGGAAGAAGATTCACTTAAGGTTTTTTAAATGGCTATCTCTTTGATGAGGTCTATGTGGAGGGGAGCGATGAGATGATCTTGCATTATAGCAATAGAGCTCCTTTTGTGTCAAAAGCTTATGCTTTTTCCTTATCAAAAAATAAAAATAAGGTTCTATATGCAAGAAGATGAGGATCTGTATGAGGATAGAAGTATTCTTTTTTGGCAATTTTTTCTTGTAGCTCTTTTTGTTAATGCTTATGAATCATGATAAGAATTCTCTTGCCTACAAAAAAGAAAGAATCCTCTCGATCTTTTCCAGTCCTTGTCCCTTCTCTTTGGGAACACTAGACTTGGGATTTGAGCTAGTGCATTTGTATTTCTGCGGTTGTCGTACATATTGGAATTATTAGAATGAGACTCCTTTTTTCTCGTCATTTTTGAGGTGGTAATGTTCTCTGAATAGGGTGTTTGAGATTTTACGGAGGTGAAACTTCATTAGCTTTGGGAGGAATAAGGGGATGAAGGCTTTCTGGCAGTTTATATCCTTGGTCATCCTATTCATGCCATGGTTGTAGAAAACTTATTGGAATTATCTGAGCAAGTTTTCTGGTTCACAAGTCTTTTGCTTTTTAAGTTATGTTCTTTGCATTATTTTGGTCCTCTTCGGTTAGAGCTTTTTCAGGTTAGCCTTTGATTGCTGTATATGTTGTCAACTTGTCATGCACTTTTCATATACTTCCTCCCATGTTTCTTTATTCTGTCTATTGCTTCAAGTGGGTTAGGCACAGTTTATAAGAATTAACAAAACAGTAGTGGAGGAAGGGCACCACAACTAGTACTTCATACAGAAAGCAAGGAACTTTCCAAAAATAGATATGATGCAATTACTATGCAACTTCTATAAATGGGACATGTTGCAATAGAAAAAACTGAGGAAGTATCACTCTGCAGAGGATCTTCCATCCTTCTTTGATGGTGAAAGTTTCATTGTATCTTACTCTAAACAATTTTCCTTTGACTTGCTGTTAATCTAACTTGGTTACTATGGGGGGTGGCATACTCTCTCTTCTCGTGTTACTCAGACTCGAATACTTGCATCATGCATGATGTGTGCCCAAGTGTCTGACTTGGTTATTTTCTGGAACATTATCATGTTTTTGGTACAAATCTTAAAATGAAATGTCAAGTGTCCACATCCATGCCGGGTTGTCAAGATATGACACTGAGTGTTTGAGGTTAAATGAAGAGTTTGAGTTAACAGTGGTACACGTGTGCACCATCTCAAGCGTAAATCACACACTTAAGGTTGCCTTGATTCAGAGGAGTCATTAGAAGGGAATATTGTAAAGGGAAAATTAATTCAAGAGCATTTCTTTAGGGAAAACATTTATGTTACCTCCCCAAGTTTGGTACCGTCATTGGATAAAACTTTATTTCCCATCTGTCCCACAACCGATGGCCACTAAGGAACTTGCTTTAATTGGTCAACCTTTCTCTCACAGTACCTCTAGTAATTGGTATCTTTTGCATTTAAGGTGCTTTTCGTGTAAATCAATGCATTTTCTTTATTGGTTGAAGTCACTTAAATGTGGACGAAAGAAGTAATATTCCAGAAGAAATGCTGCAAGCTTTTTTCCTTCCCGCAGCTTTCATTATTGGTCTTTCTCTAAATACATTGTGCAAATTGTTCCAATCATTATACATGACAGCAAAAATACCTGGAACTAAGTAAGGGAGCTGCTGAAAATTACCATCTTTCCTGGTGGAGAAGACACGGGGTTGTCCTAGATGGTGAAATTGCTGCTGTGTGCCATAAACACAGAAAGTATGACCTTGCTGCAAATTCATACGAGAAGGTTTGTGCTCTTTATGCGGGTGAAGGTTGGCAAGACCTTTTGGCTGAAGTACTTCCAAACTTGGCTGAGTGTCAGAAGATGCTCAATGATGAAGCTGGTTATTTGCAATCCTGTGTAAGGCTACTGTCTCTCGATAAAAGCCTCTTCTCAACCAAAGAAAGACAAGCTTTTCAGGCAGAAGTAATTTGCCTTGCACACAGTGAAATGAAGCATCCTGTGCCACTTGACGTGTCATCTTTGATTACCTTTTCTGGGAACCCTGGTCGTCCATTGCAGCTATGTGATGGTGACCCTGGTACTCTGTTGGTGACTGTGTGGAGTGGCTTTCCAGATGACATAACCCTTGAGTCACTTAGTCTTACTCTCATGGAAACCCATAATGCTGATGAAGGTGCTAAGGTATGCTCGGTAAACTCTGATTAAAACAGCATTGTTTGTATAAATCTAGTGAATGATTTGTTTTCTTTTTTTTCGACTTTTCAGGCTACAAGTATCTCTGACATGACAATATTGAAGCCTGGAAAGAACACTATTACACTTACGCTACCACCACAAAAACCAGGTTCATATGTACTGGGGGTCCTTACTGGACAGATTGGGCACTTGAGGTTTAGGTCTCATAGTTTCTCCAAAGGGGCTCCTGCAGACAGTGACGATTTTATGAGCTATGAGAAGCCAACTAGACCGATCTTAAAGGTATGGACTTTCCCATAGATAGGCATATGAATCTCTGAATTTTTTGCTTCACATTCCTAGCGAGTAGCGTCTATTGGCTAATTACCTCAGATCTAGTCTTGGATATCTGATGAGTTTTTTTTATAAATATATCTAGGTGTTCAAACCCAGAGCTTTGGTTGACCTTACTCCCGCTGTCTCATCACCTCTGCTAATAAATGAAGTACAGTGGGTTGGGATCATTGTAAGACCAATTGATTATCCTCTCAAAGGGGGTATTTTACACATTGAGACTGGTCCAGGTTTAGAAGTTAATGGGTCACATTTCATTGAGATGGATAAATACACATCTGTACATAGAAGCGCAGCTGAGATGGAAGAGTCTGGTCCTGCAAAACAAAACTCTGCGTCTTCTCATATTACAGAAGTCACACAGTTAAGACTGCAGGATGGCAAGATCCAATTGCCTGATTGGGCAAGCGATTTAACTTCAGTCTTGTGGATTCCGGTTCGTGCAGTAAGTGATGGAATTACCAGAGGTATGCTGATGTTCAACTTACTGTGTCTAGAATCCCTGTACGTTTTGACCCCCCCCCCCCCCAACAACAAAAAAAAGTAGAGAAAATCCCTGATAATGAACTTTGATTTAGTGTGTGGAGCCAGACATTTGAGCAAAGTGTTTATATTTTACCAACTTCTGCTGTTTATGACTTCCATTCTCAATTACTTTTGTCCAGCGGCATCACAGAGGTTGAGCATTGTTGATATGATGAGGACAATGGCGCTAAAACTTGAATTTGGAATATCCCACAATCAGTCATTTGATAGGTACTGTCATACGTAGATGATATTGCATCTTTTTTGTGACGAGACTTGGCTAAGCTTAATGCATGTCAGTACTGCTATAAATGATATTGCATCTTTTTTGTCTGTAGGACTCTGGCTGTCCATTTTACCGATCCCTTTCATGTCAGTACGCGTGTCATTGACAAATGCAATGATGGTACTTTGCTTCTACAGGTATGTGCTGCTGATCCTGATCTATCATTATCAAACTATGACCCTATGCCCAACTTCAAATGCATGCCTCTGTTGAATTGCTGAACCTTGTGTCAAGAGTTGTAAAAAGGTAGTTGCTAAATGATGTTACTTTTAACTGTTGTAATGACAAGCTTCAAAGATAACTATATTCAAAAGAAATTATGAAAGCTTTTTATGAAGTGGACCTATACAAATGTTGTGCTATTACCATCGATTAGTTATTTCACTAAGCTTTACTTGCTATCTTTGGAAGGAAACAAAAGAAAGTTCCAATTTCAGGTGAATGTAATTGGGTTCCATAGGCCAATTGGCAAAATCAATACGTATAGAATATAAATTGAACTTGGTATATCACAGGTTTAAGAGTTAGCGCAGCTATGAATAGGATAACTGAACTAGTAAATATTCATCACAAGATCACATTGCCACTGCTATGGGGCAAAAGAAGAAAGATTGCTCTGGCTACAGATACAATTTTTCTATAAAGAACATGATGCCTGTCTAAACAGTCTCCCTGTATTTCATTAGGTACTACTTAATGGAATAAAAGAAGAAAAAGAGAGTTTGTTTTTCAACAGGGCATCATGATGCAAAATACTGAGTTCGAGGATATGAACTCATTCCTTTTTTTTTCATCAAATTTCTCTACTAACGATCCATTGTTAGGCATCCAATCCAACACCAATTTACTACATCATATCTTAGAAAATAGTCGTTCTGTGGTATAATCTTGTCAATGTTGACTATTTTATTTGTCATAATGTCATCGTAGAAATTGTAAAAATGATCTATTTTCCTGAAAGTCATATAAGTATTTCATAAATTTGTGCATGATGTTTTCACTTTGAATTAACAAGTGTTTAATCCCATCATATCCCAACAAAAAGTATAAAGAAGGTTGGCTGTGGCAGATCTGAGTTTGGGGAAAGGGTGGTGGAGTTAGTTGTTGATGCACTGGTGGTGTTAGAGGTGGCTTCCTTGAGTTTTTGTGTGGTGGAGCTGTGGAGGTGACAGCTATTATGTTAGGATATGGAGATCGCCTTAAGTTGGGTAGTCTTTGAATGCCACATTCATGTAATGGTACGAAAGGGGGGGGGGGGATGGGTGATTGCAATTAGCATAAAGGTTTTTCGGTGGTGGATAGTGTTAAAATGCCTCATTCATGTAATGGTAATGAGGGAGAGGGGGTGATTGAAAATAGCATAAAGGTTTTTGGGGTAATTACTAAAATTATTGTTGCTTCTACTTGCCATAGGAAGCTTAGAATGCCTTTAAATAACTCCTCAATCAATTAGTATTCTGAACTTCTAACACAATAAACTGTAAAATTGATTTGACAAATTTTGAGCTCGTCAGTCCAGTGCACAGCTCTAAGCCTTTAACTCTGCTGATTTGATTGCATTGGACATGTCAGCAAAACTAGAACTGGGAGCTTGCTAGGAGTATGTTTTCTTCAGCTTAAATTATTGTACTTCTAGGAGTATTTTTTTTTTAAAAAAAACTCTTAGCATTTTGAAATTAGTTAAACCCATCAAACTTGTCTAAACAAGCTTAATTCTCTGTAAGTTTGTAGAAGCTTATTATTGTTAAGATTTTAAGAAGACAAGGATTTCTACACAGGAGGTGGACTGTAATGAAAGGAAACTTCACGAACAGTGGTGTATTGATTTACAAGTCTATGAATATTCCATCTTTCTCAATGATCTTCATGTACATCTCAACACATCAAATAAAAGACCAATACCCCATATCCCAAATTAATATACGAAAATTGGACAATGTTGGAAGATACTATGTTCCATTTGTCCATATCTTGTTAACTTGTATTCGACTAATGATCTCTGAGGTTAGTTATTGCTTTTTCTTTAAGAGAGCCAGAGAAGGCGTCAATGCTGCAGACATTATGTTTTTGTAACAACTTTCGTTTAGTCTAGAACTTTAATACTTCCTCCGTTTCTTTTTATTGACTACACTTTTCATTCTAGATATTTTTAAATTAATGACTACACTTCTCCTTTATTCCCTTTTTAGTAACCTTTTCTCTCTATCTCTCTCTTACCACTTTTTCTTACACACTTTTACCCACACACCAAAGTTTTGCCTAGGAATCCGTGCTTAGTGAAGTGTAGTCAATAGAAAGAAACGGAGGAAGTAGTTTGTACTTATAGAATAAACTCATCTATAACCAATTGGACTACCATGGCTAGGACCACCATATGTCTTACGTACATATTTCTCACAAGGTTATTATTTCTCACCAAGAATAATATCTGCAATCTTCTACTTATACTAGCTAGATGACCGTCACGTTTTTAACACCTTATTCCTAAAATGCCCTGGGTTCAGGTAAGCATATCTTCCTTTAAATTGTCTCTAATACCACTTAGCAACAAAACCATATGATTGTCTCAAATTTCTGGTGTACATATATATACCATTTCAGAGGAGCTGTAAGCCAGTCGGTGTTGCCATAGCTGCGATTCGCGCTGATATTGGATGGGTCATGCCATGACACCGAAAAAAGGCATGTTGATTTGTTATTCTTGGTTCGGAAGACAATATATCTAAGTGGTTTATCCTTTTGACCAAGGGGCTCAGAAGAAGTTGTAGTGTGGTAGGCAGAAATGTGGGGCTGAACTTGTTTTGGTGTACGGTACTCTGATTATAGAAATAGTGATGAGAGATGACACCATAGAGATGTCCCTACTCTGTGAATTTGGTTGGGCCTAAATGACACTTTTCAGTTTCCATGGTCTTGCTGGATGAGTTTTTTCTTCTCAATTAAAGTCCCATAACATAGAACAATGATTTCTTCTTGTGAAATACTTGGCTTGTATACATGCCTTCACTGCTTTTGTTTATTTTGTTTTTTGAAAATGAAACTCCTTATGAGACACCGCCTATTTTTAGTCTTCAATAAATGAAAATACTGTTGTAGAAAACTCATTGGGCTAGCAATCACTTGTGATGACTCCTCGGGATTATAAATATTGGCGAGTAGAAGAAAGTACTGAGAGGTTGGGCAGCTATGCTACTCCGACTCTTCTAATTTCCTTACGTACTTGTGTCAGACGTGTGTCATTCATGAAACTTTAGTTTAAACCAACTACTTGACATTTGTCTATGAAATGGCCAAGTCCAATACCACCGTATCCGAGTGGACACTTGTTGCTGAGTTATTAGTAGGGTGGGATTCGGGAAATGGAATATATGACATCGGGCTATGTTCTTCAGATCCTTTGTTTTACTTCATGTATCCGTTTGTTTCTGGATACCTTGACATGGGTATGGTCATATCGACGCTTCATTTTAAGCCAAAATATGTTGAAATGTCTCACTAAATAGTCAAGTTTGGCACTTGGACACATACCCCTGTCTAACATGAGCAGCCTAAGTATGAGTAACATAGGCATCGAGCATTTTGCATAGCTTATCAAATTTTGTTAGTTACTTTGAAAAAGTATTAAGAAAGTTGTGTGTTGGGTGTCTTTCTTTAATTTACACTCCCAATGTCATAGGTGACTTATTTGCGTTTCAAAATTCATTGGTCACTTTAATTTTTTATATCTATCTTTAGTCAAAATAATTGACTAGTGGTGGGAAGTTTGCTTACCAAATGAAGGTGGAGGTTATATTTATATGCTCTTTTACTTTTTTTTTTTTTGGGGAAACATGGCAAGTTAACCCCATAAATTTGGGGTAACGTGCAATTAGCCCCCTTACATTTTAATTAGAGGAAAGAAGCCCATATTGTTTTCCGAATTGTGTAATTTCACTCCATCCCCCAATTTTGGGAAATTTGATAACCGAATAACCGATACATTGATAGGAAAAAGGTGGAAAAATTTATTTTGAAAAATATTTTTCGCATTCACCTAGAGTATGTATCAGTTTTCACTGTACTAATCCTTGGTATGAGAACATGAGTCCGATCTCTTTTTTGCTCACCTTCCACAATTGCCTCTCATCGGAGCTTCATTCAATTGTTTGTTTCTACGAGATTACGAGTTCCTCGACTTCGCAAGTAATGGTTCTTGCTCTTTGCCTAATTTTTCTTGCGTTTGCTCTAACTCCAAAATTTCACAAGTGCTTTAAAATTTTCTTGGGTTTGCCCTTATTTCTATATTACTGTTGCATTGTCATTGAGACGAGTGATGGGGAGCGAGATTAAGGGTAGATTTTAGTGAGAGCTTGCCTGGTAAAAGAACCAAATAAGACCAAACTTTAGGGAAGAAGAATTGGTCGATAAGTCTTGCGTTCTAATTAAAGGGGTTTATAAAGTAATTTGTTTATACAATCGTCAACTAACAAGTACCTTAGTCTAATTGCACTTTTCGAAAAACAAATGGGGCCTATTTGCCCCAATTAAAAGTTATGCGGTTTAATTCACATATTACAAGAGTAAAGGGGGCATTTTGTCACTTGACCGCTATTTGTTGATTCTCGAGCTTAAAATTGATGGTTAATTCCTTAAAAGTTGTTTTCATTTGAAGGGCTATTGCGTCCTGGTGCGACATTGCTGCAAGATCTGGATTTTTTGAATGTCAAGAAATTGGGTTCAGCTTCCGATATTTGATCTATTCATAATACCTACAACTTATATATGATGATGGTGCTCCTCTCATTTCATATTTCAAGGCATCAATGATCTTCGTGATCAAACTTCGAGTGCTAATTGCTTTGGGAATATGTTGACAACAGTTTATACTTGCAGATTAATATAAAATAGTTATTTTATCATAGAATTAAGAATCTTGTTATAAATAAAAATATGTATATATGTTGACAACAGTCCTTTATGATATATATGTAATATCGTTTTAGTTCAACTTGCTCTTATGATATAGCCTAATGTTATAGTTCTAGTGTTTTCGATTTATTTGTGATAAAGAATGTTCTACTTGGTGTTCTAGTTATTGGCCAGTAATGGCCTGATCTGACTTGTGTGATAGTAAGAACTGTTGTTAGACTATCATTGTTTTGTAGTGAATAGAAGAGAGCTTTCATATTCGCACTAGCTGTTCAATATGCATTATGCTGTGTCTAATATGTATAACTATGCATGTAGTTGACAAAGAGTAAGATTTTGTTTTTATCTATTAGGTTACTCTGCACTCACAAGTAAAGGCAACTTTGAGCATTCATGATGCTTGGCTGGATCTTCAAGAAGGATTTGTCCACACCAGTCCCAATAACGGGCGGCCAGCTTCCGCTTTCTTTCCTCTCACCGTTTCTCCTGCTTCAAAAGCTAGCATGCTATTCAGTATTTGCTTTGGTTCCATGAGTGACAGAGGTACTTTAAGGTTTTTGATATTGATAATAATGCATGACTTGTTTGTTATGGTACTGCTCATACTTGTATATCTTAGGATTGATGGGTTTGAGTTTGAAGTACACTGCGTCCTTGGCTTGTTCTCTTGTTAGGATGATTTGATGTGTTTATTTTGTCAAAAAGTCGGTGGAAGTGGTTACAGAACAAAGATCTGATTTTTGGCTTCCTTCTGATTAATCTAAGGGCAAAGGCTGTTGACAGATCCTGCACAAATAGACAAATGAAGTTGCTGCTTGAGCTCTACATACACAGGTGCACAGTTTCTCACATGGGGATAGAGGATGAAGGAAAGAAATGGCTGAAAGAGTTGTAACTGTACTTATGGCCAACATTTGTTTGCCTAAGTTTTTGTGCGGTGGATGGAGCCTAAGGAGCTATGTGTGTCAAAGAGCCTGAATCCACACTTTTAGGGGTTGTTAGGATTATCAAAGTTTAATGTATGTCTGCAATTAAAATTATGTCAAATGATGGGGTTAACCCCCGCATACAATGGGAGCCAGTATATTCAAACATGGTTTAGGATTATCCCATTACTTTGTAGTTGACTGCTGCACTTCAAGTATCATCGTTGATTATGAATCTAAGCACCCAATGGTTTGTGCAAGATCAGGCATTATGATATCTCATCTCATGTGCTTCACCTAATCATCTGCTAAACCATCTGTTTTTTTACCTCTTTTTTTTTGCAGGTGAAGCCGAGTCATCAAGCACAGAAAGTATACTAAATATCAGCTATAGAATGAGTGGAGATAGAACTGTGGGAGCTCACATGCCTGTTATTACTAAATCTTCTGTGACTGAGGGCGTGCAGCAGGATTTGATCTTTATGAGCGCACTTATTCTACAGCGACCTGTACTGGACCCATGCCTGGCTGTTGGCTTTCTACCGTTTATGTCAGATGGCCTTAGAGTTGGCCAGCTTGTTACTGTAAATTGGAGGATTGAGAGATTGAAGGATGCAGAGGACGACATGGTTCCTCAGAGCAATGTGAGTCATCAAGTGCTTGATTATATCGCTATAGTGACCTCGGTAATAGCGCTCTTGATTACATTCTCAAACTGTGTCTCATCCCTGATGTATAGCTGACCCACGTGTAAAAATTGTCACTGTTAAGAACTTAAGAGTATAATCTGAGCTTTTACCTTGTAGCCAAACTAGCCATTATTTTTCTTTCACAAACATCGGTTCACTAACTGGATGTTTTCTGTCTTGATTTACTAATTTCTAGTTTGATGCTTTTGTGATTACGGGGACATTTTTGCTTGGGGACCTAGCTAGTCCAGAGTTCTATCCCTTTATGCTTAGTAGCTTCTTTTTTTTTGTGTTGAGATCCTATATGTGTTTAAACATGTACAAAATCTCACATTACAGAAAGGAGATAAAATTACCATCTTATAAGTCTAGATAGTTACTCTTCCATTGCCAGTTACATTTTGAATAGAACCTCACTTGAACTTGCTAGACTCTTCCATTGCCAGTTAGATTTTGAATAGAACCTCACTTGAACTTGCTAGACTCTAGGGTCTCTATTTTCATGGGAGGAGCAGGCTCAGTTTCTTATCACCTCAAATCTAACTTGGTATCTTAGGCTATGTTGGCTTGTTCAATATTCTATGATGCTGTTGAATGATAGCTACGCTGTATTGGCTGGCTCCAATATATGAGGAATTTCCATGTGTGGGGTAAGTGTTGAGACCTTGAATGTTTATCCACTTTTGAGGTGTCCTACTTTACAGAGGCGCAGAGAACTTAACCATGTAGTAAGTGTACAGAGCTATTAATTGTGCCAATGGATTTTGTGTGTCATCTTGGATTTCTTGTGGTTTTTGCTCCATCATGATGCCTAGGCCCATTTTCAGTCTTGCTCAAATTTAAGTGGCTATGGCCTATGAATAGCTTATGACTGTTGGCTTGTCTTTTCCCCGTCGAATAGTTATGTACATTTACTCAATACTTGCTGTAAGAGCAAAGTTTCTCGAGCAAGAAAATTTTTGACTTCACTGAAACTCGTAGCAACTGGATTATGTCAAACATGTTGCTGGTCTTGTTTGCTTAATACATGGCTGTTGATAATTATCCTTGTCTCTTACAGGGAGAAGTACTATATGAAGTTGATGCAAATTCAGAAAACTGGATGATTGCTGGCAGAAAGCGTGGGCATGTTTCTCTCTCCACTAAGCAAGGTAATGGAAGCCTTTACTCTCAGGTTTGAAGTAAATGATCAATATAATTTTGATCATTTTGTTTCTTTTATAAGGAAGTGACATGAAATGAAATTATGCAGGCTCAAGAATTGTGATCTCAATCTTGTGTATACCCTTGGTGGCTGGTTATGTACGCCCCCCTCAACTTGGGTTACCAAATATTGAGGAGGCAAATATAAGTTGTAATCCGCCTGCACCACATTTGGTCTGTGTCTTCCCTCCTGTTTTAAGTTCCTCATACTGTATACCAGCGTAACTAATCAAAGATGATTTTGTAAAACAGACTGGTTTTTGTAGTTTAGTGTCGAAGAATGTACTACTAGTTTGTAATTCTTTTGTAGCTCTACTTGCCCATCAGGCACGATAAAGTTTCAGCATTCAGATTACCTAGTCTGTACAATCTGTAATTACCATTTACCACCACAATATAGAATGAGGGAATTTTTGTAACTTGTAATTTCTAGTTTTAGTCGGATTTTAAAAGCAGCAGTGTGTATAATACTGATCCTTTTCTTGCAGTTGAAATTTACGGTACTGACCCATCATCAAGTTAAGCTTTATATGGAGTATTCTGTTTTAAAGCCGATTTTCTCGGATGTTCATGTCCCCTTCCCCCTATCGTTTCCTTTCTGCGATATCTCCTCTGCTGATGAGTCTTCCTCCATTAGTACCTACGAAGTCATCGTGGCTGCTACTACTGCACAGCCCATCTCCACTTTAGTGGATTTGGACCTCCCTGGCTGCCCAAAAGTGAAGCTTTGTATCTTTATATCTTGCAAGCATGGTGGGACACAACCCCAAATAAAGAATTTGTAGAGTACAAAATAACATAAAAATAGACTCATTTCCAAACAAAAAAATTTCAATAAAGTGAAAACATAGCCAAAAGGATTCCAAGCCACCTCCTTGCCCTGTGACTTCTGTCAACCCACCAAAAATCCTTTCGGGATGTCCAAGAGTGAAAGGATTCGAACATGCCTTTAGGCCCTCCAAGATCATAACTCTTTAAATTTTCAGACATGGCCTCAATAAATCTTGTGCTATCATACCATCTCCTGGAAATTAGAATACTAAGTTTAAGACGAATCAAGCACCTATAGAAAACAGAGAGCCTTCTTAAAAATTAGCAATTAACGTAGAAGTATGTGAGCAGACAAAAATGGTACTTCCTCCGTTTTCCAATACTTGCAACAAATGAATTTTTTATCTCTCACAAATATTCCCCTTTGTTGCATGCATTAGAAAACGGAGGAAGTACTACTTTTCCAACCTGTTCCACCCGACTCTTTTGTATCAAAATGTTTGTTTTAAGATTTTGAGAATGAGTGATTGCCCTTCTCCAATCCTTACTGCCAATGCGCGAGTGAATAACTAATGTATTCCACTTATTAAGTTGAACAAGATTCTATGGTCATTATGTGACCCCTGGATGCCGAAGACATTCTTGGGGTAAGTGATTATGTAGTTCCTATGGGGTGAAGACAACATGAACTTTCCCTCCTTTTGGCATATTTCACCCAAAGGGTTGAAGGGAGTTAGTGCATTTCCCTAAGGGCCAACTTGATTTCCCAAGATCCAAATTCTAGGAGAGTCGCTGACTCCAACCACTCTCCATGTACAATACATTCTAGATCTAACCAGCTGACCATCCTACCTCCTCTATGTTCTTAAGAACTCATTTTTGTTTTATCTTAGTTAAGTCTTTTAGTGGCATGTTTTAGTTCTCTTCCTCAATACTTATAAAAAGTGAGTCACTGATCAGGTACAAGATATTAACATATCCCTCGCCCCCACAAAAGCCCCCATGTTGACTGACCAAAGCCTAAATCAGTCCCTTATTTGGATCCCTACACCTGAACACTAGGTCAAAAAATACAATTGGTTCTTTTAAGATGATTGTATAGAAACAAGTGTATCAGTCATTTTCAGGCACATCAGGGAGATGGATCGAAAGGCGGCATCGTGCAGTCATTTTTTCCCCAATTTCAAGTTCGATATTGGCGAAATTGTTGGCTACGAAGCTAACATTTCTTGACATTGGGCCAGTAATTTTTTATTTGATTTTTGGTGTCCCGTACTCTTCCTTTGTAGAAGAGACTAGCCTTAAATGCACGTCATGCGTGCGAAATCATATATAGTTTGCTTACCAAAAAGAGACTAGAAAAAACCGATAGTTTGTTTAAGTTGTTTCTTTTCAAAAATAATAACGGTTAATTATATAGAGAGAGTTATACCAATTAATTAGGAATTAAAAAAACTAATGTTGGTTTTTGATATCTCCTCCTCCTCCCTTATACTGTATAATAGAGACATAGGAGTTACAATTACTTTTACTCCATAATTATCTCTCTATATGATATCATATTTCTACAATTAATCAAACACAGAGACAATATTTTCTTAAAATATCTATCAAATATACTAATATATCTGAAAAATATACCTTTTTCTATCAGAATATCTCTAACACTATACTTGTTCACTTTGACCAAAGAATTTTAATATTGCATGTATTAAATAACGAGGAGGTATAGGGGGTAGGGGCACCATGTTGCTCTATTTACTTTTGTTACAGTACGACGTACGTGCATTACATGTTCTTATGTTCATCGATTTTGGATTGGTTACGAGGTTTTGAAGTTAGCATTCAATCAGGCACGTTGGTATAATTGAATTCTACATGCATTCTCCAAGACTGCAAGTTCTAATATTAAAAATGTTTAATGATAGAAACTCCAAATACCTTGAGATGCCCATAAGATTTATATATTAAGATAATATTCATACCTAAAGTCATTGTCGGTGATCTTTAATTCCAATACGTAGTTTTGTCACTCAGTTATTTGACACAGAATTTCATAGAAGTTCTACCACCATCAAAGGAGAGGAGCTCACTCGTAGCGAAAAAAAAGGAGAGGAGATGATAAAAAAGTAAAAGTACAACCCTCCTCTTAGAATACTTTGAACATATTTAGTATATGGTTTGATGAGATAAGTCATTGAGTAATATCAATTATTATTATATTAAAATACTTTCTTCGTAGCAAAAAAAATGCACCAAGTTATTTTGCACGTATTTTGAGGAATTTATTTTGTCTAATTTGCTCGTTTATACCATTAAATCTTTTCCTCAAAATGCTTACTTGTTGCAATCTTTTTGATACGGAGGAAGTATATATTTTGTTTCTTTTTGTTTGTTCTATTTTCGGTTTTGTCCATTCCTTTTTGTTTGTCCATTCCTTTTTGTTTGTCCTATTTTCTCGTCTTCTCTATCTGAGAAAATTATATTACCCATTGATAAGCACTTTATTGTGCTTAATTGTAGGTCATTTTTAGTGTCCTTTCATGTAGTTTAGAACATTTAAGCCTAGCATTGCATGGTTTTTGTCACCTTTGAGTTATATTGTCGCTTCATTATCTGTTTAGTTGTTTTTGGATGATTTCCAGGCTAACTAGCAGGTTTTTGAAGTCATATGATCATTAGAAGACTAGTTGTAGACTGTTGAACTTCACATAGACATAACATTTGATCTATAAATCGGATTAAGCTTACTCTAGCGAGAGGTGTTAGCTCGTTTCGATAGCTTTCCAACGACTGGTCATAAGCCCAATTCCGATAAGAGACGAGAGAGATATGATCGTTTGAAGTGGAACTGTCTGCTAACCATCAGGCCACCACGGCCGTGGCACATTCACCACGGTCGTGGCACATTCACCACGGTCGTGGGGACCTGTAGCAGGCAAGACAGATTGTTGAAGATTTGGGATTGATTCGACGAAGTCAGGTCACCACGGTCGTGGTGATTTTGCCACGACCGTGGCCACTAACTTTCATAAGATCAGTTCGTTTGGAGATTAGTTGCTGCCTAGAAAATTTTAAGGCGCCACGACCGTGGTCATTTCAACACGACCGTGGCGACCTGATTTCGGGTTTTGATCCCCTTTTTTTGTCTTAGTTTAATGAAGATTATAAATAGTTCAGCGTTTTTTGGTTGACTTTTTATCTCATACTTTAGACTCTAATTACTGAGTTAACTTCTCAAAACTCTCTCAAACTCTTAGTTTTCTCATTGTTCCAACTTGGAAGATCGAATCATTAATTCAATTCAAGTAATTTTCTTTCAATCTCTCTTCTCTTTATTTCTATTGCTTTATTAATCATGTTTAATTTATTTAGTCTCTTTTGCTTAGAATCCATGATTAGTGAGTAGTTCATTATCTAGGGTTTGGGCGAAAGTATGAATTAAGGGCTTAATGTAGATTGTTAATGCTTTTTATGATTCAATTTGATGTTTATGCATTGAATGTGGTGTTTTGACACCCTAGGATAGATCTTGATAACATTTATGCTAGGGCACTTAGGGTTTCTATTGTTCTTAATCTAACTCTAATCCCTTTTGTCATTCCCATGTTTCTACTTGATTTCTAGGCCAAGGGACTGGGTAGGAATTAAAGGGATCCTTTAATTAGGGGTTTTCCGATCTCATTGAATCTATTAATCAATTGACCAAAGACCATTGGAAAGAGGATTTGGTTGGTTGATTAATCGATTACTCTTGAGGACCATTCGAGAGAGGACTCAAGTAAATTAGAGGGAAACTTAACCTTGTATTGTCATCGTTGTGAATCGCTATAGTGTTTATTATCGTTGTCTAGCCCAAGTTCATATGAGTAGCCCGAACTCTAGTGTTTTCCTTATTATATTAATTCTCTTATTTGATTATTAGTTGGTATTCGATAGCTAGTTGTTAGTTGGTAGCTAATTCAATCTTACACCCCAAAAACCCTTCACTTGGGTAGTTTTGGACTTAGTAGACCTTAGTCAATCCCAATTTCCTTGTGGTTCGACCCTTGACTTGCCATTACTACGTTCATAATAGTTGCTCGTTAGGTTTATAAGTTTGGTTTGCTAAGCGGTTCTTAGTGCCTTAACGAAACACTAAAAACCTCTTATCAAAATGGCGTCGTTGCCGGGAAGATTGTGCTATTGATTGAAGTTTACTTGAGTTTAGTATTACTTAAGTGATTTTTCTTTTGTTTTCGACTGTGTTGTTATTTGCTAACCCTATGCTTAGCTTTGTTGTGTTACATGAGAAGGAGAGCTCACAATTCACCCATCTTACCTTTAGATCCGGAAATCAATCACACCTTGCGAAAGCTTTGGGGAGGTTTGGAACGGTTGACCTTGGGTTCTGCACCAGCTTCACCAATCTCAAGTTCGACAAGTGAAAGTGAATTAGACATGGGTGAGGAAAATGCACAGCTTTTCAGGGATTTCAGAAATCCGGGGTCCTATATTTTACAGGGTGGAATTCGACTCCCCACAACCACTACAAATTTCAGCATTCACCCTCAGTTCACACGGATGGTGAAAGCAGAGCAATTTTGTGGAGGGTCGGATGAGGATCCACTTTGCTATGATAACAACGAATGATTTCTCTCCAAACTACATCAAGATGCATCTCTTTCGGTCTTCTCTTTACGGAAATGCAAAGTCTTGGCTTAAGAGTTTGCCTGCTAACTCCCTCACTACATGGGAGCAAGTTACATTGGCTTTTCTGAAGAAGTATTTCCTAGAGTCGAAAACCGCAGATATTAGGAGGAAGATCTCCTCCTTTGAGCAAGAATGTGATGAGACACTTGCGGAGGCTTGGGAACGGTTTAGGGAATTGATTCGTTCGTGCCCTCACCATGAGTTCAATCAAAATCTACTCATGAGGTTCTTCTATGATGGTCTTGATCCTATGTCACGTGCTAACCTTGATGCTGCAGCGGGAGGTCAACTTTCTAAGATCCCGCAAGACCAATTAGAGTCCACCATAGAAGAAGTGATCAAGAACTACTCATGGGGTGGAAGAAGGAGAGGTGCTCAACCTAAGAAGGACGGCAAGTTTGAGTTGGACCCAATGGATCAAATTCAAGCGAAGATGGATCAACTTGACAAGAAGCTCTCAAAGATCACCCTTGCATCATCTAGTCCCTCACAAGTGAATGCTTTCTCTTATGACATATGTGGTGGTACAAACCATGATACCTCTTATTATGGAGGATCTCAGTCAGAGCGATGAATAGTAGAGAAGAGGGTTATCAAGGTAACCAAGGTTATAGGAGCAATCAACAAGGAGAGTGGAGACAACCTCAACAAGGCTATAACCAAGGCTTCAACGAACCTCAACAAGATTGGAATCCACCTCAACAAGGCTTTAATAAACCTCAACAAGGGTTCACTCAAAGCTACAATCAAGGTGGATCCTCCTCTCAAAGCTCTAATACTTACCAAGCCCCTCATCAAAGATACAACTTCCAAAAAGCCCCTCTAACCCCACCATTTCCTAAGCCAAATCCCGAACCTACTCCTTCATCAGACCCTACCTCCCAAATTCTCCAACAACTCCAAACCATCACCCAAGCCCTTGCTCTTCAAAGCCAAGCTCTTCAAAGTCATGACCAAAGGTTTCAAGAGTTACAAGCAAACACCAAAATGCTTGAAACCCAATTGGCTCAAGTGGCCGAGAAAAACTCCATCTAACCCCACAAATTAACTTCAAAGCCAACCCATTCCTAACCCCAACCTACGTCAATTCAAAGCTATCCATTTGAGGTCGAGAACAAATTATGAGGGCCCCAAGATGCCTAATGAGTGTGAAGAAAGTGAAGTTGAGATGGTTGAGAAGGACAATCAAGTTGAGGAAGATGAAAGGGAGGTTGATGTTGAGAAAGGAAGAGAAGATAAGGAAACTCATGAGCAAGTTGGTGACAAAGCTCCATTGTCAACACCTCCTCCACCTAAGACCTATGTGCCACCGGTCCCATATCCTCAAAGGTTGGTGGAGAGGAAGTTGAGCGACAAATTTATTAAGTTCCTCCAAGTTATGAAAGGCCTTCAAATACACATTCCATTCCTTGAGGCTATGTCTCAAATGCCAGCCTATGCCAAGTTCATGAAGGAGATCCTCTCCAACAAACGGAAGGTTGAAGACGAGGTTGTCAAATTGCCATACCAAGTAAGTGCTCTAGTGCAACGAGATATGCCTAAGAAGCAAAGAGACCCGGAAGCTTCACTTTGCCGGTGAAGATAGGTGACCTCGAATCTAAGGGTGCATTGGCCGATTTGGGTGCGAGTGTGAGTTTGATGCCTCTATTCATAACTAAGCGCCTAACTTCCCTCTTCTTCCTACAAGGAAGACTATTCAATTGGCGGATAGATCTTTGAGAGCGCCGCATGGTGAGTTGGAGGATGTTCCGATACAAGTTGGGCATGTCTTGGTGCCGTGTGATTTTATGGTGATGGATATGGAGGAAGATCCGGAGACTCCTCTCATTCTTAGAAGATAGGCTCTTAAGACGTTGGGCGCCATTATAAATTGCAGAAATGATACAATCACAATTGAGGTAGCCAATGAGAAGGTTGTGTTTGAGTTCTCTAAAACATTAAAGAGACCCATGATAGAGAGAGTTTGTCGGGTTGTTCATGTGGAGAGTGAAATGGAAGGTTTTGAGAGAGAAGCTCACACTGATGATGAGCCCTATGCTTCTATCACTGAAGCACCGAGTTTGAACATTGATGAGGTGAAGAAAATCTCTATGCTTGATGATAAAACTATCGTCAAGAAGACACATGAGGTGAAGTTGAAGGTCCTTGCCGTTTCCATTGATAAAGAGGAGAGTTCTAAGCCTCCTCCTAAGGTAGAGTTAAAACCCCTTCCCCCCTCTCTTAAGTATGTTTTCCTTGATGATGCATGTACTTATCCTGTTATTGTTAACTTGTCTCTTGATGACATCTCTATACCAGAATTGATTAAGATATTGCAAAAATATAAAGATGTCATTGGGAACTCGATTGATGACCTTAAGGGGATAAGCTCGACTCACGTGGTTCCCAACCCCCTCCCGACCATTGAGGCGGGATTTTCCCCCTCCCTTGCTATTGTTATCATTAGCCTTTTCACAGTGAGGACACTATGTGGTTTAGCTTTGTAATACCCCGAATTTCTAAAGTATATTATTAGCTTTAAAATGTATTAATTATGTTACAAATTATATTATTAGCGAAAAATACGTGTTAATTTAAATTTTTGAGTTTTATTTAAGTATTGAGTTTTATTACGATTCAATTTCAATTATTTAAAACACGCTAGTTAATTTTGATATAATATCATTTCCATTTAAATATGTTTATAGAAAAATTAGTTTTATTGAATAAATATGTTTATTAAAGGTGATTTAATTGAGTTTATGAAATATTTGATAAATGTGTTTATTAATATATTTATGATTAACTTTTGCTTATAGAATTTAATTATTTTCTTTTGAATTTTACTTGTAAAATTAGCCATCTTCTATCCATCTATCTAGTACATATTTGAGCCCAACTATTTAAGACTCAAGCCCAATCAAAAGACCATTAGCCATTTAATAGTTTAACCCAAACAAAAACAAAAAGGAAAAACCAAACAATAGAATGAGAAAAATCAGACATCTTCTTCCTCTCCTCTCCTATCACATGACTCTCCAACAATGGAGTCAAATTCAACCATCTTAATTGCTTTAGTCAGAATATCTTTGCAAAATCAAGCTAGAAACTGAGCAAATCAGAAGAATTCAGTCTATAGTCAAAAAGCAAATCTCAAAGTTCAACTCTCATATCTTCACCATTATTAAAACTTGACCAAGAATACAATTTCAGATTTAAATTGTCCTATAAATACCCAACTTCTCACACCAAATTGCTCAAGCAAACCTATATTCAAGGTTTGCTTCATGTACACTTCAATCTCTTCTTCCTCTTTTATTTTAAAGTTGAGTTTTCATTTTGAAAAAAAAATCAAACAAAACCAAACAAAAACAATAAGAAACCACCCATCAACCACCACTGACCGACCACTGATAGGTTTTTAGTCGTATCACCTAATCAAAGATAAACCTACAGTCCTCTAACTATGGTAGTCAAGGGAAGCAGGGTCGAATCTACAGGGAGACAAAGTTTCTAAATTAAAATTCAACCAATCAGCTACTTCAGATATCAAATCAGAGAAGAATTAACTGAACTAAAGATTAAACTAAGGAAAACTAATTAAACAGAGGAATTAACTATGGAATAAAAGTCTAGGGTATTAGGTCGGTCCACCATGCTTATACCAATCAAATAGGGTCAACTACTATCAAAACCTAAGTCAAGAGTCGGGGGATTAGAGCATGTGTTGAGCTATGATTAAGACTCAACGCTCATATTTCAACATACACCGCATGTTCACTAACGTAATTAGAACTACTGACGTGTCCTAGGCCTCTAGTCGTAAGACGGATCTGTGCAAACAACTATTAACCACAAGCAACCAATGAAATTGTACACTGACATTAATTACTCAATAAAGAACAAACCACATCACAATCACCCTAATCAAGCCCTAGAAATTGATAGAAATCTAAATCACAATCATGGTATAAACATGGCTTTCCTATCTAACACCCTAGAAAGAGAACTACTCACTCATAATCGAATTAACAACAACAAAACTAATATGAAACCCTAACAATTGCATCATGAATAATTAAATAAATAAACTAAGCAATTAAGAACAATAAAAGAGATTAGGGAAAAGAGGAATACCAATTGACAGAAAGCAGGAACTTTTATTGAAATCGAATAGGTTCAATCACCTTTAATCTAATCTAAAGTGTTTAAACTAAAATAAAGTTAAACTAAGAACTATGGAAAAACTGGAATAAAAAGATGTCTCTAAAATAATGAGGAAAAGGTATTTATAATACCCCTCAAAGTCTAATTAAAAACGGAAATAAAGATAAGATTTCCACGTCAACGAGTACGGGACCCGATCGGGCAAAGGGCCACCCGATCGGGTCCATAGTAAAAATGCCCAACCAATTTCTCTTCTTGATTTCCACGTAAAACAACAGTTTGGATGCAAAATTGGGCCCACCCGATCATCAGCCCGATCGGGTGATGGATCGGGCTGGTCATGAAATTCGCCCAGCTACAATACGCAGCACGCAGCATCATGTGAATACCTTGGGCCTCCCATTTATTTGTCCCCTTATCATGCAGCACCTTCAATTTCATTGGTGGACTTTACCATTTAGGGGGCGTTTGGTTCCCATAAAGGAAAGGGAATGGAATCAAGAAAGGGTTAGGAGGGGAAAGGAAAACAAAACCCTTAGATTAAAAAAGTTGTTTGGTTAGCTTTTATTTGTCTTCCACCTTTCTTCTTCACCACCATTGCACCTTCCATCTCCACCATCTCCCTTGTTTTCCGGCGACAACTCTCTCCCCACGCCCCTCTTTCCGTCCTAAACTTTAGATCCGCCGGGCCTAAACCCTCCCCCTGCGCCCCCTCTTTCAGTCTAAACCTCTAGATCTGCCGGGCCCAAACCCTCCCCCGCGCCCCTGTTTCAGTCCAAACCTCTAGATCCGCCGGTCCTAAACAGTCTCCCTGCTGCTCTCCATGCTCTTCTCTCTTCCACCTTTCGTTTAGTTTCTATGCACGTTTGCAGATCGGTTCGAGACTTCTTTTAGGGTGGATTCAAGTGGTTCAGTGCGCGCTTGGTAAGGTTGCGGTGGAGTTTGGGTGGGCTCGAATGTTCAGGGGTGGTTTCTGGCGCAACTAGTGTGATTTGTCGACGCAGGTAGGGTGATTTTACGTGGCTAGGGTGGGAATATGGGTGGTTTACAGGGGCTGTGTGGGTTTGTTGGGGGTGGTGGGAGCGCCGGGCGGTGGGATTGATGGTGAAATGGGTGGTTGTGGAGAGAGTGGGTGGTGTTATGGTGGTTGTGGTTATGGTTAAGGTTGGTCAATGGGGTTGTGGTGTAGAGGGATATGGGGTAATCCCAAACCTTGGGGGAGGGTGGGGAATCAAGAAAGGGGAAGTAAAACTGAAATGTGGGTAAAGAGAATGCAAAAATTCAACAATCAAACACCATGTAAAGGTAACAAAAGGATTTCATTCCCTTTCCCTTTGTGGAAGCCCCCTTTCCAAACGCCCCCTTATTGTCTCCTTATCACGCACCACAACAATTCTTTTGTGCAGCAACTCGCCAGGCTTTCCCGATGTGGATCGGGCCACATCTGCCCGATCGGGCCATAGCATTTTGGCCCAGCAATGATTTACGGTTGTGACGCAGCCAGCAGCAACGTTAGGCTCAATTTTTGAGTCCGCCGGATCACCCACCCTATCGGGCCTTGTTTGCTCGATCGGGTTGGTAGTAAGAATGCCGAAATAATTTTCTTAGTTTTTCCACCCGATGGGGTCGGGTGATGTCCGCCCGACCGGGTACGAAACTTCACCGCCCGATCAATAATACTTCGCCCGATCGGGCCATTTCTTGCCCGATCTGAGTACGGAAAACTCCTTTTTGACTCTTTGGCTCTCAATTCTTCATGTTTAGAGGTCTTGGGACCTCCTAAACTACCCATAAAGCTCGTGAGCCATCCTATGTGCCTCGTAACATCTCGTAAAGCCGTGGTTGCTTCCAAATGGCTCGGGAATAAGGAGAAAACTCCCTAAAACCTGCAATTCAACACTAAAACACAAAACCATAACTATATACGATAGTTAGCACAAAATAGCTCTCAAGAGCTCCAATGACGCACAAATTAACTTGTAAATAAGGGAGAAAAGTCTATATAAATACGTGATATCAAACTCCCCCAAGCTAAACCTTTGATTGTCCTCAAGCAAACAGAACATGAACATGGAATAGATTGCCTCACCCCATAGATAAAAATCAATCAAAGCTCAAAACATTTTCAAGACTACGAATCGTTCAAGCAGGCATAATTAAAGTTCGGCTAATCAAATCCATCCAACCACCAATCATCCAAGCAATTTATCAAAGTCAAGCATCCACAAGGCATACAAGTCCTGAAAAGGCACTCACAAGGGTGTCACTCCTCTCTATTTTGTGGCAGGCAAAGAATATGCCCGAACACTCACCAACCCGACCATAAATACCCTTCCCACTCACACTCTCATGTGTTTAAGAGGGTTGAATGACGCTCATCCTAGTCAAGTCGACTCAATTAGCAGAATACTCTTTAACTTTGACAAACTGACTTGAAATCCATCAAATGAACAATGCAGACACGAGCTCAAGAGGACTTTAGAGGGTTGTAATGGGGCTTAGGTAAGAGGTAGGGAATACTTTTGGGCAATGTGGTGGAAAAACCAAGAAAGGGGGAGCATGAATCATTCAAACAAGGCCTAAGATGGCCTACACAACTCCCAACAACACCATAAAACCACGTAAAGTAACCCAACTCTCATAAATCAATGAAGAACTCATAACAAACCCAATTTTCAAGCAATGAAGCGAATATTTCTTTAAGAACATACGTGAATGAAAGAACTTCGAATTCTTTTGAACTTTTATTTCATTTTTCTTTCATTTTTTCTGAACTTCATTCACGCAACTCTAAAATTGCTTTTTTCTTTTCTTTTCCTCGCTCTCAAGCCACAACAAATACACTTTTAAGTTCCTCAACAACCAAACTAAACCAAGAAACCAATCTCAAACTCAACCCATATAAAAGCTCCCCCAAGCTAGGCTTGGAATAATATCAAGTGAAGGCCTTGGGCTCATAATAGGGGTTTAAGTATCACGAAACAAGTCATTAGGCTCAACGGGGCTAAGGCGGGTAAAAGTATATCAAAAATCCACTCTGAAGCTCAAGAATAAGACAAAAGAACGCCTCTATCACAACATATGCTACAAGTCATCGAATGTCAGACAAGTACGAAGTCAAAGTCAAGATCAATCCACTAAAGAGGAACTAACACACAAGAATAGACTGGATAATAATATGAATCCAATAGGCTACAAAGAGGCCTCACAGTCTAACCAATTCAGGTATGCAGCACAAAGTGGTCTAATATAATCCAAAAATGCTCGAAATCATAGCAATCAAACATCAAATCATAGCCTCAAGATCACAAATGTCCAGCTATCCAGAAAACAAAGTCAAATCAATTTCAAATAGCACAATAAGGGGCACAGGGAGGCAACTAAACCAGTCATGGGAACCATATTTTTTGATTTCTTTTCAGAATTTTTCGAAAGCAGTAAATCTATCCTAGAAAGCAGTAAAAGAGATAGAGAATACAAACAGAACTCCTCCCCCAAGCTGAACTTGGCAGTGTCCTCAATGCCAAAAGGTGACAAGGACTATGCTAAGAGGAAAAACAGTGTTAGTACCCTCACTCTCGCTCACAAAAAGAAGAAAAAAAAATAAAAAGAAAAGGAAAAAGGGAAGGAAAGATACGAGTTGCCTCTCGCACAGCTCTGGTTTATAAAGGTCCCGCACGACCATATTACCTCAACCATCAGTCGGAAGAGGAACAGGGTTGTAGGAATAGTACCCTAACATGCCCATACACGATCTTATCCTATCATCATTGGAAGAGTCCAATGCCTTGAGTAACTTATCAAATGCGCCTGCAAACATGTCATTGAGCACTAGATATGGCTTGATGACAAGCGCATCTATCTTATCATAAATAATATCAGAGAAAATAAATGATTTGTGAAGATAAGTAAAATCATAATAAAAGGGAGAAAAGAAGGACAAAGAACAACTTCCCTTTGGTGGCGTAGGCTGTGAGGATCTCAAGGAGAGAATAGGAGCAACCGCAACTATGAGAAAATATGGGGCATGGCGAATAGGGAGAGAAGGGACAAGATCAAGTCTATGTGAAGATGGAGTATAGTTACAGGGAATAATAGGCTCAACCTTGACGGTTTTACTTACAATTTCACCATCCTCAATAATGGGCTCGTCAACACAAGGGCTCTCAACCAAGAGTTCCTCTTCTATCAAAACATTCATTACATCCACACTCCCCTCAGTCTGATCATGCTTTTCAATATCAGGAGTAAGAGTCTTATCATTCACCTCTAATATGGCATTCTCGACACAATCATCATCACAATCATTATCATCATAAATCACCCGTTGACCATCAAGTTGCATAGCAAGCGATTTTTCATAATTTGAGACATGTGTGAGGTAACACATCAAGTCTTGATTAGATTTTTCAATTCGTTGTGTGAGGTGACACATCAAGTCTTGATTATATTTTTCAATTCGTTCACCACAAGACTCAATCATCTGCTTAAGTAGATCTAGACTCTCTGAAGATTCAGATTGTGAATAATTATGGATTCCATGTGGGTCACAATAAGTATATTTAGTTGCATAGGACTCGTTAGGGAAATGATTAATATCATGGGAATTCATGCACAAATTATTTGGATATTGACAATAAGAGTATGCATCAGACACATAACTATTGTAATACCCATTATCAAAATTATATTGCTCTTGCAGATTAGAATACCCATTATTATAGTCTTGCCCCTGATAATTGGAGTATCCATTATTATTGTCATAATGCCCTTGAAAATTAGGGTAACCTTCCCCATACGAATTATAAGCCGGCCATTCCATATAAACTCATGAGTAAGAGAGAAAGACAGAAAGAATTTACAAAAATAAGCAAAGAAAAAAAAAAAGAGAGAAAAAAAATAACAAAATAAAAAAATAAAAAACGTACCTCAATAAGAACAATGAAGTTCCAATGAGGCACAGAGAAGTAGACCAAATAACCAAACAAAAACTTAGAAAACTAGCCGCCAAACTTTGATAGGTTTTTAGTCGTATCACCTAATCAAAGATAAACCTACAGTCCTCTAACTATGGTAGTCAAGGGAAGCAGGGTCGAATCCACAGGGAGACAAAGTTTCTAAATTAAAATTCAACCAATCAGCTACTTCAGATATCAAATCAGAGAAGAATTAACTGAACTAAAGATTAAACTAAGGAAAACTAATTAAACAGAGGAATTAACTATGGAATAAAAGTCTAGGGTATTAGGTCGGTCCACCATGCTTATACCAATCAAATAGGGTCAACTACTATCAAAACCTAAGTCAAGAGTCGGGGGATTAGAGCATGTGTTGAGCTATGATTAAGACTCAACGCTCATATTTCAACATACGCCGCATGTTCACTAACGTAATTAGAACTACTGACGTGTCCTAGGCCTCTAGTCGTAAGACGGATCTGTGCAAACAACTATTAACCACAAGCAACCAATGAAATTGTACACTGACATTAATTACTCAATAAAGAACAAACCACATCACAATCACCCTAATCAAGCCCTAGAAATTGATAGAAATCTAAATCACAATCATGGTATAAACATGGCTTTCCTATCTAACACCCTAGAAAGAGAACTACTCACTCATAATCGAATTAACAACAACAAAACTAATATGAAACCCTAACAATTGCATCATGAATAATTAAATAAATAAACTAAGCTATTAAGAACAATAAAAGAGATTAGGGTAAAGAGGAATACCAATTGACAGAAAGCATGAACTTTTATTGAAATCGAATAGGTTCAATCACCCTTAATCTAATCTAAAGTGTTTAAACTAAAATAAAGTTAAACTAAGAACTATGGAAAAACTGGAATAAAAAGATGTCTCTAAAATAATGAGGAAAAGGTATTTATAATACCCCTCAAATTCTAATTAAAAACGGAAATAAAGATAAGATTTCCACGTCAACGAGTACGGGACCCGATCGGGTCATAGTAAAAATGCCCAGCCAATTTCTCTTCTTGATTTCCACGTAAAACAATAGTTTGGATGAAAATTTGGGCCCACCCGATCATCAACCCGATCGGGTAATGGATCGGGCTGGTCATGAAATTCGCCCAGCTACAATACGCAGCACGCAGCATCATGTGAATACCTTGGGCCTACCATTTATTTGTCCCCTTATCATGCAGCACCTTCAATTTAATTGGTGGGCTTTACCATTTATTGTCTCCTTATCACGCCCCACAACAATTCTTTTGTGCAGCAACTCGCCAGGCTTGCCCGATGTGGATCGGGCCACATCTGCCCGATCGGGACGTAGCATTTTGGCCCAGCAATGATTTACGGTTGTGACGCAGCCAGCAGCAACGTTAGGCTCAATTTTTGAGTCCGCCCGATCACCCGCCCGATCGGACCTTGTTTGCCCGATCGGGTTGGTAGTAAGAATGCCGAAATAATTTTCTTAGTTTTTCCACCCGATGGGGTCGGGTGATGTCCGCCGGACCGGGTACGAAACTTCACCGCCCGATCAATAATACTTCGCCCGATCGGGCCATTTCTTGCCCGATCTGAGTACGGAAAACTCCTTTTTGACTCTTTGGCTCTCAATTCTTCACGTTTAGAGGTCTTGGGACCTCCTAAACTACCCATAAAGCTCGTGAGCCATCCTATGTGCCTCGTAACATCTCGTAAAGCCGTGGTTGCTTCCAAATGGCTCGGGAATAAGGAGAAAACTCCCTAAAACCTGCAATTCAACACTAAAACACAAAACCACAACTATATACGATAGTTAGCACAAAATAGCTCCCAAGAGCTCCAATGACGCACAAATTAGCTTGTAAATAAGGGAGAAAAGTCTATAAATACGTGATATCAACCACCGTGCCCGCCTAAACTCCGACCAGACCACCCACAAACACCAGCCCAATCTAGCAACCACCCTCGCGCCTCCACGCCAAACCCCACGACAGAGACCCACGCCGCCCCGCACACAGTATCCCCCTGCTGCACCCAAACCCCTCGCCCAGCCACGACCCAAACCAGACCCTGCAGCAGCCTGATAGGTTTTAGTCGTGTCACCTAATCAAAAATAAACCTACGGACCTCTAACTAGGTAGTCAGTGGAAGCAGGGTCGAATCCACAGGGAGACAGAGCTTCTAAATCAAAATTTAACCAATTCAGCTACTCCAGATGAAATCAGGAAGGAAATAATTAAACTAAAGAATAGACTACGGAAGACTGAATAAATCGAGGATTAAACTATGGAATAAAAGTCTAGGGTATTAGGTCGGTCCACCATGCTTATACCAATCAAATAGGGTCAACTACTATCAAAACCTAAGTCAAGAGTCGGGGGATTAGAGCCTATGTTGAGCTATGGTTAAGACTCAACGCTCATAGTTCAACATACGCCGCATGTTCACTAACGTAATCAGAACTACTGACGTGTCCTAGGCCTCTAGTCGTAAGACGGATCTGTGCAAACAACTATTAACCACAAGCAATCAATGAAATTATACACTGACATTAATTACTCAATAAGAACAAACCACATCACAATCACCCTAATCAAGCCCTAGAAATTGATAGAAATCTAAATCACAATCATGGTATAAACATAGCTTTCCTATCTAACACCCTAGAAAGAGAACTACTCACTCATAATTGAATTGACAACAATAAGACTAATATGAAACCCTAAGAATTGCATCATGAACAATTGAATAATTAAACTAAGCAATCAAAGTAATTAAAGAGATAAAGAGTAGAGAAGAGTACCAATTAACGGAAAGCAGGAACTTTTATTGAAATCGAAATAGGTTTGATCACCTCTACATTAATCTAAAGTGTTTGAATTAAACTAAGAGCAATGTAGAATAAAACTAGTCTAAAACCTAATGAAAGATGAATAAAAGATGAATGAAAGATAATGAGGAAAAGGTATTTATAATACCCCTCAAGTTCACTAAAAACGGAAACAAAAAGTGAAAAAGCGCGATTACAGCACCAGACCCGATCGGGCCCGAGCACAGTACCCGATCGGGTCCACATACAAATTCGCCCAACTTTACTTCTGGGCTCTGGCAGCAGCAGTGCAGCAATAAAGCGAGAAAACGGCCCACCCGATCGGGTCGGGCGGTAGTCACCCGATCGGCCCAGGCGACGAAATGTGTCAGCAAGTTCCTCTCGAAAGCAGCAGCAGAATGAGACCAAGCAGCACTCCACCCGATCGGGTCGGGCGGTGGTCACCCGATCGGGTCTGGGGACATGCTTCCTCGCCCGATGCGATCGGGCAATCCTCGCCCGATCGGGTCCGCAACTTTTATACCCGATCATAAATACTTCGCCCGATCGGGCTATTTCTGCCCGATCAATACGCGGAAAACTCCTTTTGACTCCTTTGCTCTCTAATCTTCACGTTTAGGGGTCTTGGGACTTCCTAAACTATCCATAAAGCTCGTGAGCCACCCTACGTGCCTCATAACATCTCGTAAAGCCGTGGTTGCTTCCAAATGGCTCGGGAATAAGGAGAAAACTCCATAAAACCTGCAATTCAATACTAAAACACGAAACCACAACTGCATACGAAAGTTAGCACAAAATAGCTCCCAAGAGCTCCAATGACGCACAAATTAGCTTGTAAATAAGGGAGAAAACTCTATATAAATACGTGATATCACAGCCCTCTCGCCGGAACATGACGCACCACCACGATGAGCACCGCAGCTCAGCCTCGCCGGCGAACCAAACCCTCCCCTACTTCCTTCTTCTCTACTCCCTTCATCAGTTCCTCTGATTCGTTTTTTTTTCTCCTGTTATTGCTCCTTTGAATTTCTCCTTAAGAGTTAAATGACCCATATAAAAGCCTTCTTTTAATATCATTTGGACCCAAAGCCCAAAAGTTACCTTACTCAAATTCTGATTTAGTTAGCCCATGCACTCTAATATCCATATTTCCTTATTGTTTATTTTTGTAAAAATGAAATAAAGGTTTTCATTATACTAACTATTTTTTTATTGATTGTGATACTAATTTTCATGCCTTAAAATGTTTCTTAAAGTTTCTGAAATATAATAAAAAGAATTATAAGGTTGATTTTATATATTTTCTTAAATTATTAACAAATATTAAGTTGAAGCAAACTCCTTTGAAATAATCGATAAATCTCTTTTAAGTTATTCAATTATTTATTATTTATTTTATAAAATAATAAGGGGGTGAATTAGGTAACTAATTTTAGATCTCATTTAATTGTAGAATCCGATTCCGTAGAAGAGGACGTGTTGATCTACTCATAGCTTAACTTTGGGCACTCGTCATGAGGTAATTACCAATGTTCATCCACAAGTAGCTCCCGTAGTATAAATAAAATGATTTAATCTTGAGATTATGTGAATTAATTATGTGATTATGTGTGGTTAACTATGGTTATGAATTATAAAGATGGACTATGAATTATGATTATGGGTTATGGATTGATAATTGTGAATTATAATTGCAGATTATGGTTATGAATCTTGGATTATAAATGATGAGTTATGGTTATGGTTATGGTTATTGTTATTGTTATCAATGTATTATTATTGTTATTATGGTTATTATTATTATTATATTTACTATTAATAATAATTATAATAATAATTATTATTATTATTATTATTATTACTATATTATTATTAAAGGATATATAAGTGAAGTTATTATTATTATTATTATTGTTGTTGTTGTTGTTGTTGTTGTTGTTGTTGTTGTTGTTGTTGTTGTTGTTGTTGTTGTTGTTGTTGTTGTTGTTGTTGTTGTTGTTGTTGTTGTTGTTGTTGTTGTTGTTTGTTGTTTGTTGTTGTTGTTGGTGGTGGTGTGGATTTTAGAAATGGAACCGAGCGATAATTGTGATTACAAAAGGAATGTTGAAACAATGTGTATGAATTAAAGTTATGACGTTGGATTGACCATTATTGTGATAGGTGGTTAACAGGACAAATCCTGGCCTATACACACATATTCTGTTATTGAGATAGGTGGATAACGGGACGAGTCCCGGCCTATACTCACTCATTCTGTTATTGTGGTAGGTAGATAACGGGACGAGTCCCGGCCTATACACACACTTTCTGTTATTGAGGTAGGTGGATAACGGGATGAGTCCCGACCTATACTCACACGTTCTGTTATCGTGATAGGTGGATAAGGGGACGAGTCCCGGCCTATACACATACATATCCTGTTTGTTCTTATAGTAAGTGGATAACGGGACTAGTCCCAGCTTACTAGCGTTATCTTCCCCCTACTTAAGTAATTGGATGACATTGAAATGTGAAGTTAGTGTTACTTACGTGCTTATTAAATTGACATACGTGTTATGATTTTCAACTCGACTTATATATTACTTTCAACTATTTTAAGTTAAGTATTTTTACGGGATGAAGTTGGAATTACTCAGTTTTTCTGATTTTTGGGAGCTTGTCTCTCTTGTCTTTTTCAATGTTTATTTGCAGGTGGGTGATCGAGGGGAATTATGAGAGATCAACTAGAAGTTTTCATCCACCTAGTTTAATATTTTGCTTCCGCTGGAACTCTGAAACCCGTAGTATTTAGTACTTAACAAACAAGTTTAATTTGGTTGTAAGGATTTTTAATTAAGTTTGGAATGAATATGTTTTAGTTACTTAGCCTTGCACTTAATTCCAAGGAGTTGAGTGCGGCGGTAATGCTCCATCCGAGTGGAACCCTCGTTGATTTCCCCTCAAACGAGTTTTATTAATATAAAAAGGGTTCGGTTCGGGCGGGGTGTTACAAGCTTGGGGGAGGATGTATATATTAGTTGCATATAGTTTGCATTAGTTGCATATTAGTGTCATGTTTAGGTTGCATTATAGTATTTAGTATCATCTTTAGGGTGCATGTAGATTTCTTTAGCCTTGCATGTGCATATAGAGTGCATTTAGGTCTGAATTCCGCCTTTGGTACGCATGTGTCTCTTCTTGAATGACCTGAAAACTAAAAAAGAAATGGGAAATGCTTTGATAGTCTCTAGTAGGCCAAGGAATTGTTGGGTTGTGGTACGATTGGTCTCCCTCTTGTGCGGCTCGACCGATGTTGGTAGCTATACCCTTTGTGAGAGTTTGTTTTTATAGCCTTATAGACTGACATCTTTTTAGTCTTATCTGCTTGTTGTTGGTGCTCTTCCTTGACGAATGTTCTCTAGAACTTGCATTGATTCTCCTTGAAATTGCATTGACTGGTTTGATTCTTGAATATGATTGAGGCGTTCGATATATATTTGAACTACATTGCCAAATGCCACCCACATTATCTTATCTCCTTTGTCTCCCTCGTGAGCCTGAGCCTGTTTTCTTGTTTAACCGCATCTTTAGCCTATTACCGATTTCCTAACCTAGGGGATTGTGAAGATAGATTGGTGAGTGGTATATCTTGTGATTCAGTGCTCATATAGTGATTTGAGTTGGTTGTATGATGTGTGTTTTGGTTGAATTCACGTTCTGTGTTGAGTTCACCTCTTCCGTACTTCTTGTTCATCTCCTATCTCTCTCCCTTATTAGTAAAATTTTTTTTAAAAAAAAAGAAAAAATAAATAAAGAAAAAAATGGGAACATCAAACATCCCAACAAAAATATTGTGTTTTGTTCTTAGTGCTTAATAAAGTGAGATTAGGAGATGCTATGGAGGAGGTATTACTGGTTGGTTGAGTTGTTATAATGAAGTTATATGGTTTCGGGTTAGCGTTTGTCTAGTTGGTGTTGATTTTGAAAGCTTCACTTTCCCCTATTGAGCACCAAATTCCCAAAGGTATCCACACCCTTACCTTTTAGCCTTCATTACAACCCCGATAAGACCTCATGATTCTTGAAAAGAACTTATGTCTCACGCGATGGAGAGTGAGAAGATATGCAAGCCTATGGTAGGATATAGTCAACGGAATTGAGCCTTGAGCGATCATTGTAACCATATAAACACACGAGAAAATTTGAGCACGACTAAAGTGAGAGCTACCGTCCATATGACTGAGCCAAGCTTGGGGGGAGAACTTGTGGTAAGATTGGTTGCTTTTCCTTGTGCTATAAACTTTGAGACTTGATAGTGTTTTACATTTATTGATGAAAAGGTTTGAAAGGTCTTTATTCTCTATCTTGGCATGCATATTATTGTGAGAATTCATTGAACTCTTGCCCTTGTTTTTGATTTGCATTGTTTAAGGACAAGCAATTGGACTAGTTTGGGAGAGTTTGAGAAGCACTTTATCGGCTTAATTGTAGGTTATTTTTAGTGTCCTTACATGTAGTTTAGAGCCTTTAAGCCTAGCATTGCATGGTTTTTGTCACCTTTAAGTTATATTGTCGCTTCATTATCTGTTTATTTATTTTTGGATGATTTCCAGGCTAACTAGCAGGTTTTTGAAGTCATATGATCATTGGAAGACTAGTTGTGGACTGTTGAACTTCAAATAGAAATAACGTTTGATCTATAAATCGGATTAAGCTGATTCCAGCGGGAGGTGTTATCTCGTTTCGATAGCTTTCCAACGACTGGTCATAAGCCCAATTCCGATCCGATAAGAGACGAGAGAGATATGATCGTTTGAAGTGGAGCTGTCCGCTAAGCATCAGGCCACCACGGCCGTGGCACATTCACCACGGTCGTGGGGACCAGTAGCAGGCAAGACAGACTGTTGAAGATTTGGGACTGACTCGAGGAAGTCAGGTCACCACGGCCGTGGTCAGTTCGTTTGGAGATTAGCTGCTGCCTAGACAATTTTATTTCACAACGACCGTGGCTACCTGATTTCGGGTTTTGACCCCATTTTTCCGTCTTAGTTTAATGAAGATATAAATAGTTTAGCGTTTTTGGTCGACTTTTTATCTCATACTTTAGACTCTAATTACTGAGTTAACTTCTCAAAACTCTCTCAAACTCTTAGTTTTCTCATTGTTCCAACTTTGAAGATCGAATCATTAATTCAATTCAAGTAATTTTCTTCAAATCTCTCTTCTCTTTATTTCTATTGCTTTATTAATCATGTTTAATTTATTTAATCTCTTTTGCTTAGAATCCATGATTAGTGAGTAGTTCATTATCTAGGGTTTGGGCGAAAGTATGAATTCAGGACTTAATGTAGATTGTTAATGCTTTTTATGATACAATTTGATGTTTATGGATTGAATGTGGTGTTTTGACATCCTAGGATAGATCTTGATCTCATTTATGCTAGGGCACTTAGGGTTTCTATTGTTCTTAATCGAACTCTAATCCCTTTTGTCATTCCCATGTTTCGACTTGATTTCTAGGGCAAGGGATTGGGTAGGAATTAAGGGGATTCTTTAATTAGGGGTTTTCCGATCTCATTGAATCTATTAATATATTGACCAAAGACCATTCGAAAGAGGATTTGGTTGGTTGATTAATCGATTACTCTTGAGGACCATTCGAGTGAGGACTCAAGTAAATTAGAGGGAAACTTAACCTTGTATTGTCATCGTTGTGAATCGCTATAGTATTTATTTTCGTTGTCTAGCCCAAGTTCATACGAGTAGCCCGAATTCTAGTGTTTTCCTTATTATATTAATTCTCTTATTTGATTATTAGTTGGTATTCGATAGCTAGTTGTTAGTTGGTAGCTAATTCAATCTTACACCCCAAAAACCCTTCACTTGGGTAGTTTTGGACTTAGTAGACCTTAGTCAATCCCAATTTCCTTGTGGTTCGACCCTTGACTTGCCATTACTACGTTCATAGTAGTTGCTCGTTAGGTTTATAAGTTTGGTTTGCTAAGCGGTTCTTAGTGCCTTAACGACACACTAAAAACCTCTTATCACTCATCTACCCCTACTTTATCACTTTTTGGTTCACATGTAATACCTTATAATTTTCTCTCACCTATTTTAATCACCACATTTACAATAAAATAAATGGACTCTTTAATTTTGTCCCCACCCATATGTATATGACAACATTTTCCTTGACATTTGGAGTTACAGTTTATGAGACAAATAAAAACAAACTGAGGGAGTAGATTTGATAGGAAAAAATAAGCTATCTATATTATTATTACAAAGTAGTTCAATTTTGATGAAAAGCAATGAGAAGCCAGGAATGCCCAAATCCTGCTCCCACATTACTTCCCACTAAAAGACATTAAAAATAATTCAAAATAAAAAAAAAGAAATTAAAAACTAAAAACCACCACCATTGCTTTACAAAAAAAAAATTAAAAATAAGGGGAAAAAAACTCACAAATTATCCAAAGAGGCTGCCTAATTTTAATGTTAAAATTAGGCAGCCCAGGCCCAATTATATAGACAAGGCCCAAAGCATTAAATCAGTCCAAAGAGGCTCTAACCCAGCATCAACTCAGCAGCTGTTGTGCCACATCCTCTTTCTTCCTTCCTCAAATTCAGTGTTTGAGTTTAACCCAGCAGCTCTCCTCTGCCACGTCCTTTTTCTTCCTCAAATTCACCAATTGCGGCACAATAACGGCGCTCCTCCAAGGTTTCCTCTGCCACACATCTTTCTTCCTCAAGTTCACCAATTTCAGCGCATAACGGTTTTCTCTCGCTCGTCATCAACCTGAAGTTGCAATATTATTAAGCATGTTTTTTCAATTGTGTTTATCTTCAAATCGGAATTTTGAATAACTCCATAAATACATTATATGAGTCTGACTCCATTAATTTTACTTCAACAATCTCCAGAGAGTTCAAAAAATACTCTTTTTTGTATGTAATTTGCTATTAATTTCAATTTTAGACTTTTATGTTTGTACATTATTCAATTCTTGTTACATCCATTTCTAATTCCTTTTTATGAATGTATTTTGTTCTTTCTTTTCGTAGATGAATTCAATGTATGAAGATTTTGAAGAATTTTTATTAGAGGATGCACAAAAGTTTGCTGAATTAGGTTCTTCTATGGGTGTGGAATCACCATTTGTTGCAAGGTTTGAAGAATTTTTGTTGGAGGCTGCACAAGATGAAGAATTGAATCCAGTAGAAAATTCATATCTTTCCATTGTTTCTGAGTCCAATGAATCAAGGTCCTTGGTTGTGCTTGGTAAGTTGTCTTTTTAAAGATTTTTACAGTGGTCCCTTTTTGGCTTATATTGGTGTCTTTATAGAATAAATTGGTCTCTTAATAAACTGTCATGATGTGGCAGGAGATGATGTTGCTGATGTGATTGATGTTAGTGGTAGTCTCCTTAGTGTGGAAAATAAATCAATTGAGGAGATGTATGAGTTGTATTGATTGCATTCCGGAGAGTTGGGATTTAGTATTAGGAAGCTAAGTACACATCTAGGGTTGGTATTTGTAAATCGTGTGTTAATATGACTAAGGAAATATATTTTGTTTGTTCATGCCATGGAAAACCAAATGGGAAAGATGATTTGGTTTCTGTTCCTGATGTTTCTATTGGTGATGATGGGATGGAGAGGAAGCATAAGCAGCGTAGGTTACTGTTACGAAGACAAATTATAATGCTATGATGAGAGTGAAGTTGAATGATTAAGGGGATGTATGAAGTGATAACTCATGTTCTTACACACAATCATGAGCTTACAAGGCCTGAGTGGCAACACTTCCATCGTTCGGGGAGGTCTATTGGGAAAGGGAAAGCGAAAGAGATTATGGTGATGACAGAGGCTTCAATGTGACCTGTTGTCCAATATCGTTATGAATGTGAGCAGTATGGTGGTCCGGAGGCCCTTGGGAACACTTCTCGTGACCACTTCAATTTCGTGAATAGGCTAAAGATGAAAGCAATTGAGGGTGGTGATGCACAGGCTGTTATAGATAGACTTAGCCAAAGGGCTGCTGAAGAAGCTGATTTTTTTTATAAGGTGAAGCTTGATAAGAGGTTTTTAGCGTGTCGTTAAGGCACTAAGAACCACTTAGCAAACACAATTTATAAACCTAACTAGCAACTACTAAGCACGTAGTAACGACAAGTCTAGGGTCGAACCACAAGGAAATTGGGATTGAGTTCAGTCCACTAAGTCCAAAACTACCTAAGCGAAGGGTTTTTTGGAGGTTTAAGATTGAGTAAGTAACCGACTAATTAACTAGCTAATGAATACCGACTAATAAACAAATAGGAGGATTAATATGATAAGGAAGACACTAGAGTTCGGGCTACTCGTACGAACATGGGCTAGACAACGATAATCGACGCTATGTTGATTCACAACGGAGTCAATACAAGGTTAAGTTCCCCTCTAATATACTTGAGTCCTCTCTCGAATGGTCCTTAAGAGTAATCGATTAATCAACCAACCAAATCCTCTTTCGAATGGTCTTTGGTCCGTTGATTAATAAATTCATTAAGTTCGGAAAACCCCTAATTAAAGGATCCCCTTAATTCCTACCCAATCCCTTGGTCTAGAAATCAAGTCGAAACATGAGAATGACAAAAGGGATTACAGTTCGATTAATAACAATAAAGACCCTAAGTGCCCTAGCATAAACGTGATCAAGATCTATCCTAGGGTGTCAAAACACCACATTCAATGCATAGACAAACAATTGAATCATAAAAAACATAGATAATCTACATTAAGCCCTTAATTCATACTTTCGCCCAAACCCTAGATAATGAACTACTCACTAACCATGGATTCTAAGCAATTAACATTCAATAAATTCAACATCATAAACTAAGCAATAAAATTAAAGGAAAGAGATAGAAGAGAAATTACTTGAATTAATTGATGAATTCGATCTTCAATAATGAAACAAAGGAGTAAACTAGTGTTTGAGAGAGGTTAGGGCTAAGAGAGAGTTCATTAGAAACTAAGTATGAAGTAAAGTAATGTCGAGTCTAAGTTAAAAAAAACTAATTAAAAGAGTCATTAAACTAAGACAGAGAAAACAGGTCAACTCCCGAAGTCAAGTCACCACGGTCGTGGTGAAATCACCACAGTCGTGGTACCGTGGTGAAATCACCACAGTCGTGGTGAAATCACCACGACCGTGGCCCCTGACTTTCATAGGATCAGTTTCCAATCTTCAACAGTCTGTTTTGCTCGCTACAGGTCCCCACGACCGTGGTGACCTGCTGGTCAGCGGACAGTTCAACTTCGAATGATTATATCTCTCTCGTCTCTTATCGGAATTGGGCTAATGACCAGTCGTTGGAAAGCTATTGAAACGAGCTAACACCGCCCACCGGAATCACCTCAATCCGATTTACAGATCAAACGTTATGTCCATTTGAAGTTCAACAGTCCATAACTAATCTTCCAATGATCATATATGACTTCAAAAACCTGTTAGTTAGTCTGAAAATCATTCAAAACAACTAAACGAGTAGTGAAGCAACCATTTAGCTCAAAGTAATCAAAACAATGCAATGCAAGACTAAAATGCTCTAAATCTATATGCATCGACACTAAAAATGCAGCATGGATAGGCACAATAAAGTACTTATCAAAGCTTGGCAACACAAGCAGATTATGTAACTTGTTTTGGCGGGATTTTATGATGAGGCTGAATTATGAGTTGTACGGGGATGTTAGTGTGTTTGACACCACCTACCGGACTAATAAATATAATTTAATATGTGGTGCTTTTGTAGGAATAATTAATCACTGGAAGAATGATTTGTTTTGTGTCCTATGAGACAATTGAGTCTTTTATCTGGCTTTTTGAGGTTTGTAAGAAATCGATGGGAGGTGTTTCTCCTGTAACTATGTTTACAGATCAAGATCAAGCCATAAACAACGCACTAGCACATGTAACTTTTTTGTATATTTACTTCCCTTTTGTTATTTTGGTCTCTATATGGATTTTTTTAGTATCTATTACTCTTATCCTAGTCTCTTTTTGGGGTTTAGAGGTTGTTGAATATATGGTGCCACTGTTAACACATGTCTTATTAGAGTGGTGTATTATATGTTTAAACTAGTCTTTATATGGGTTATGTTAGTCTCTATTAGTCTTATCCTGGTCTCCTTTTAAGGTTTATAGGTTGTTGAATATATTTTGCCACTGCCTGGTTAACATATGTTTGTTGTATCTATTTATGTTGGTCCCTTAATAGATTAAAATGGTGTCTTATATATTTAAACTAGTCTCTAATCAAACAGTTGTAACTGAAATGCCTTTTTCAGGTTTTTCCTAATACAAGGCACATACTATGTCAGCGGCATATCCAACAAAATGCATTGAGTCATTTTGGAACTCTGAAGAGTGATTCCACATTTATTGATGCTTTTAACAAGTGTCTTAGAGGTTGTTATGATAGTGGTGAGTTTGAGAGTTGTTGGGAAGATATGATTGTAAAATATGGGTTGCAAGCAGATACATGTTTTCAGCGTTATATGGCTTAAAGGATAAATGGTGCGCGACATTGAGCAAGGATTTCTTCTCGGCTGGAATTTGTCTTCACAACATAGTAAAAGTACCAACAATGCAATGGTATTTCAGTATTCCAAAACAACACGTTTGTTTGATATATATGGGATGTTCAACAACATTGTTCTACGTTGGAGGAGCATTGAAACCAACGATGAGTTTAAGGATTCTAAATCAGTCCCGAAATCGTATTTACCTATGGTTGACCTTCTTAAACATGCAAGTCAAGTTTATACATCTACTCTATTTAGGCATTTTGAACAAGAGTTTGGATTTTCTATGGGTACTATTTCTATGTTGATGAGTATGGAAGGTAGCACGTTAGTGTATAAAGTTTGGCCCGAGCAGTCCCCAACGACCACACCAAGTAGTGTTTGATTGTTTGAACAATCTTATCTCTTGTTCTTGTAGAGTTTTTGAGGAGGTTGGGTTGTTGTATTATCATTGCATTAGGGTGTTTCACTTGCATTCGGTTGTTAAGATACCGTCCACATATATTTTAAAGCGTTGGACAAAGTTCGCCAAAAAGAAGTTTGGGACCGATTGAAGCAAGAACGTATTGATATTTCATTGTTGAAGAAAGATTGCATCCCTTGGCGTTATCAAATGTATAGGGTCTACAATAATCTTATCATTAGATGTGATGATAACGAAGAGGCAAGGAAGATTGTGGAGAAGGGTTATATGCGTGATCTTGGTGTCGTGGAGGCTTTGTTTTCTAACCTTAATGTGGTTGATTTAGAATCTCATTCTGTAGATCCTTCTACAGGAAGTTCTTCTGCTGTTACAGTGCTTGATCCTCTAATGTTTCTTCTAATGTTTTCTAACCTCAATGTGGCCAAAATCAGGGATTGAGAAAAGTGAAAAGCGAGGCGGCGAATCTTCTAATGTTTCTAATGCAGCCAAGGAGTTTGGGTTTTACACTCCTCCTTCTATATTGTTGTAGTTTCTCATTTATTTATAGTGGTCACTTAATGTATTATAGTGGTTACAAAATGGCTTTTATTGGTCACTTATTAATCTTTTAAACTTTTTATGACCTATACTTGTAATTTGAGTGACATTTTGTTAGTCATAATGGTAATTAAGACATTTTGGTTTTTTCCAGTTATTTTTATAAGTTTTTCATCTAATTACTTTAATGGTAATTAATCAGATTATAGTAGGCGCCAAATGGATTAAAGTAGTCACTTATTGAAATATCTTGTATTGAATAAGCTTTACCATTTTCCATTGTTTTGTAATGGTCTTTGCAACATTAATTTGGTGATCAACATTAATAAGCTTTGATATTTGGCATATAATGGTCACTAATTGCTATATAGTGGTCACTTATTGGAATAGAATGGTCACTAATTGATATTTAATAGTCACTAGTCAACTTTACTTCAAAAAAAAACCCTAAAGTTTAGTACTAATTACATCAACATTGTTTTGCAAAATAACAAACCAATGGCAATTGTTTTGCTTCTCAAAATTACATCCACCCATATCCTGTCAAATCTAAGATTCTTAGCAAACACTTCCACTAACAATGTTTGTTAGATAGTCTCACTTTTTTTTGTAGGAGAAGCTTTCTTTGCAACACATGTTTTCTTTGTAGATGGTTTCTGCAACCTCATGAGAACTTCAGTGTGTATGTTTTGTGCTTGATTTCTTGTTGATCTTCTGCAAAATACTTGAGTAGGTGCTTGTTGAGTGACTTTTTGAGGTTGTGCTGCTGGAGGTTCTACTTGGGAGAGTCCAGGTATACCCAAGTCAAACGAGGGCATGTTCGCAACAGCTTTTTTGGTTGATTGTAGTAGCTTTTCAATGTCATCAAACTGTTTCAAAACTTCAGGGTTTTCTAACAGTTGAGTCAATGTGGGTGATCCATCTTGTGAATTTTCCGACTTGCTTGAAGTACTTTGTTTGAGTTCCTCTAACCGTCTTATGTGCATGTTGTAGCAAATCTCTAAGTCATGGCCCAACTTCAAACGAGCTTGATCAATAGGCTGTGCATAAAAGTTAGTCAAAATAAGAAAATAAATTGGTGAAATCAGATTATATAACTAATTCAATTTGAAACGGTAAACAAGGAATGAAAAAGAATAATCCTATTTCACACTCTGTCAAATTAATAAGGTAGTCTCTAGATGCAGTAAACTAATCCCTAAATGGACTAAGCAGATCATAAATATTAAATGAAACTTATTACACATTACAAAGTATGTCAATATGGCAGAGAATGGTTACTTTATACAACACTTTATAATGTCTAAATATAAAACAATGATAATCCTATTTCAAACAAAATTAGGAATTTGGAATCCAGAATGATTACCTTTTTTCATGCATCAAAAAAATAAAAGGGTGCAAAAACAAATAAAACAAGTACTAAAATAAATTTAATTATTGCCAAAAGAACACCAACCATTATCCATAATCTTGGACATATTCTCACATATTAATAATCCTCTTTCACAGTCTGTCAAATTAATGAGGTAGTCTCTAAATAACTAAAGTAGCCCCTAAATGGACAAAAGTAGTCCCTGAATGGACTTAAGTTGTCCCTAAATGGACTTAGCAAACCATAAATATTAATTGTAACTTGAAAAGAAAATTCTAACCATTTAATTCTGACTAGTTAATAAAAAAGCATGTCACTATAATTTTAAACACTTACATCTCGTGTAGTTGTTTCGATTTCTTGATCAGTCATCGTGCCTTTTGGAAGTTTTATAATTATCACCCTTTCTGCAGAATTTGTAATTATCATCGCTTGGTTTTGATCAACTGTTCTTGTCAATTGTGCTTCTTGATTTTCCACTTGATAAACATGTTGATTAATGTTCCTGCCAGGTTCGTCTTCAATCATGAGCTGATCTTTGCTGCTTACATGGTATGTCGTTATATCCCACTCCCCATACCAAATCTTCCTCCTAGGGTTTTCTTTGCTGCCACCTCTTCGAGCACACGTTCCCGCATTGTCTCATATTTCCAGTGCTTGATTAGAGGAAGCTCAGATGGTAGTTTACATCCTTTCCAACGCAAACGGTGAAGTATATCAGTTGCAGTATCAACAAACATCCACCTATACACTTGGTTTTTTTTCTTCTTCCAAGTTGTCACAACTTTCCTCAATTTCTCCAAGACATATTTGCACCAATTCATTTTGGGGATTTTTGTTGCATCCAATAGTGCTTTTATATATCCATATCAATATTGATATGCACATTTGGAGTGAGGAGTGATGATAATGCATACATAGCATAGAATCTCTGAAATTTCCCTCCTCCTTCAGGCAACTTTTCAATCTCTTCAGCAAGTTTCGATAACTTGATTTCAGTCTTCTCCGTACCACCCAGTTCTTCACGCCATTTTTGTTGTGCCCAAGCATCACAATTATCTCTCTTGGCAAGGGATTTTTGCACAACAACATCTCCTGTTTTTGATAAAAGAAAGATATTGTGGATATCATCTTCTATTAAGTTACAACCTCTAGTATCATCCACTGAAAACCAGTTGCTTTTGCCATTGTATTGCTTCACAAGCAAATCCACCATTCCTTGATAATAGGCAGTCATTTTAATGTGAAGCATCCCCCCAAATCCCATGTCTATCACATCCTTCATTTGGTCAGAACTCAGCTTTTCATTCAACTTAAACAAACCACTAGGAGAGCAATGTGTTGCAATAAGAACCTACTTAGCCCTATTAAAGAATTACAATAGTAGTTACTAATTAACATTAAACTTGTCAATAAACTAATGAAGAATTGCCTTAAAGTGTTCCCCAATAGACATAAACTAGAACAAATGAGAATTGATTTAAAATTGATACCAACACACTTAAATTAGCTAATTTAGTTGATTCCTTCCTTTACAATACTTTATAATTTCTAAACATAAAAACAATGATACTTAGAAAACAAAATGACCAATTTGGAATCTAGAATGGTTACTTGATTTAAAGTAGTTCTTGATTGACAAAAGTGGTCCCTAAATGAACTAAATCAGTTCCTAATTAACATTAAACTTGTCAATAAGCTAATGAAGAATTGCCTTAAAGTGGTCCCCAATAGACATAAACTAGAACAAATGATAATTGATTTAAAATTGATACCAATACACAAAATTACCAATTTGGAATCTAGAATGGTTACTTGATTTAAAGTAGTCCCTTGCTTGACAAAAGTGGTCCCTAAATGAACTAAATCAGTTCCTAAAATGATATATGTAATTCACACAAGTTAGAGGTTTAAAATGATATGTGTAATCAAAATTGTCCATCAAAAAGATACAAACAAAATCAAAACTCAAGCTTCTATAAAGAAAAAATAATATAAGAATGTAGTTGCACTTCTTACCTAGGTTTACGACATTTCTCCGTCGTTTGTTTGTTTGGTTGTGTTTGTGTTTGAGCTTTTTTCCCTTTTTTTGCAGTGTTTGTTTGTCTTTTTCAGTTTCTTTTTTTTTCCTTTTTTGTATCTTGACTGGAGGCTTACGAACTCGCTTTCTCTTTTTTGTCATTTTTGGGTTTTTTTCTTCCTGATCTTTTTCAGATTCTTCATCCTCAGATTGTTGTGGAGATGGTTAAAGTGGTCTTTGAGGAGATGCTTGAGGAGATTGTTGTGGAGATTTTTGTGGAGTTGTCTTTGCAGTTTCCTGTCGAGTTCGTTTTGGAATTGGTGCAATATTTTTTTCCTTTGTGTATTTGTTTGCTCCCTTTGTGCCTTTGGTTTTGCTAATTCTACCGCTCTTCTTTGCATCGTAGTTTTTTTCTCTGCATTTCAATGATTGTTTGTGCAATTGTTTTGTATGCTTTAGGTTTTTGTTTCTATTGATCTTCTTCTCCTATCACAGATGGGGAGAATAGTTGTAATAAAGATAATGACAAATACAATTTAACAAAAAAAAAACAATATGTACTATTATAAATTGGCTTACATTGTAATCTTTTTGAATTATACTTGTTACAAATGAGAAAAACAGGTCTATATTACATGTAAAAATATATATTTAAGTGGCTATTAGTGGCTATTTTGCTACTTTCAGAAATTGGCTTATACTTGTATCTGGTTGAATCATAGTGGTTACAAAATGAGAAAAACAGGTATCTAATACAGCTAAAAATATGTACTTAAGTGGCCATTAGTCATTAGATTTGAACTGTAAAAAAATTGGCTTATACTGGTATCTGATTGAATTATAGTGGTTACAAAATGAGAAAAACATGTCACTAATTTGAGAACTATGGTTCATGTCACTAAATAAAGTGTACCTGTACCTGTATGTTCTTGTTCAGAATCATTCTTCCTTTTCTTTAACATCTTTGTTCTTGCCATTGAAAATCTATACTATAGCTTGCAAAATCACCTATGCATTCACATTAAACATCATATCAACACTAATCTCCTTGATTATCAACCAATTCAAAGCTTATATGTGCAACCGATCCAAAGCTTATATGTGCAAATAACCTATAAATTCACATTAAACATCACATTTACAGGATACTTATCTCATATTTGCAAAAGCAACAAAACAGGCAAACTAACTAATCTTTTTTTTTGGATCTACCAGTTTCATGAATCCACAACATTACATTTAAACATTAAATTAGTTACTAATGAAGCTAAATAGCAAATTTATCACAACAAAACTAGTCTCTAATTATCAAGAACAACAATATCTTTTCTACATCACAATAGCTCATTCAAAACCAAAATTACTCATTCTAGTATACCAAAATCAGTTACAATAGCTGAAATGTGTAATTTTCTAACAATTTTAAGTAATTTTCTAACATTCAGTTACAATAGTTGAAACTAAGCTTGAAATTAACATATTCGAATCCCTAACTTAACACATGCATGTATATTGATGAAGGAATGACCTAAGAACTCAAATTTTCACGAAAAATCAGTTCGATTATGCATAAAACAACCTTCAAACTCAAAATTAACTTACATTTGCAGTTTTTAAGAGTGAACTTCTTCAAAAATTGACTTAGAATGTCGCTTTTTGCGTGTTGTTGGTTGAGCTTGAGTGTCTGACAATTTCAAAACAGAGAGAAGAGTGGAGAGAGGAGAGAGAAATAAGAGTTTTGAATGTGGCGGTTTAAATGAGAGTGGAGAGAGAGAGAGAGAGAAATGGCAGGAGTTTAATGTGGCGCGTGGTATGCTGCATTTTTGTATCGGACTGATTAGCTATTGAGCCTATTGGGCTTGCCTAATTGTAACTTAAAATTAGGCGGTCTCTCGCAAGATGATCTGAAAAAACAACTGTGCGTCTAAATATTAGTAACCGCTATATATAAAAAAAAAACAATAAAGATTAAGAAACAAACAAACCCCGCCAACTGCCAATAATCCCACCCTCCGGAAAAAAAAAATGTTTGTTAGTGATTTTTTTATCCCGTAGTTGGTAGTTTCTTGATGAAAAGCAAATGATATGGTCAACGAAGATTATAGTCAATTGCATTTATGATACAAATGAATGCATTAAAATGTGATTAAAAACATCAAACAAAACATAATTGAAAAAACGAATTTACACAAAATAAGCAAAAAGATGAGGGAAAGATACCTGAACATGATAGAAACAGCTACTTCAAATCTCCTCCATCAGATGCCTCCCTGCCTTTGAGAGAAATCAAATATGCTGCATATTTTATTAATGCTATTGCAATTTGTAAGGTGCATATAATTTTGAACAAATTTTGTTAAACTCACTAGGAAAGAGAAAAATTACTATCAATGCTATTGTAATTTGTAAGGTGCCATAAAAGTGCATATATAATAGTATTTGGATATATTAAGCTTAAATCCTACTTCCATATTACATCCCATCAAAAGTCATTAAAAAATAAATTGAATTATAAAAAAAATTGAAAACAAAAAAAAACCAGCACCTTAAGAAACTGAAAAACAGAAGGAAAAAAAAAGAAAAGAGAAAGAAAACCAACACCTACAAATGATAAAATATAATTGCTATAAAAAAACAAAAAGAAAATAAATAGCATAAAATGAAAAAATAAAAACAAAACAAAAAAAACACCAAACTTACAAAAAGCATATCTAATTGAAAACAGAAGAATAGGAAAGAAGTAGAAACACCACCTACAAAAAAAAAGTAACTACTATAAAAAAAAAACATAAGTAAAAAGAAAACAAGAAAAAAAAACATAAAACAAAAACAAAACAATAAACTACCAAACATACAAAATCGTAACTACCAAGTGCCAAGTCTGCTAATACATTATCTTCCCATCTTTCCATTTTTAAACAAATACTTCCTCCGTTTCTTTATAAATGCTACATAGAGAAAGTACACACATACCAAGGAGGTAGAGAGAGAAAGAAATGGACCACATCTTTATGCAAAGTAATTAGACACATTAAGTTGCCATATTTAGAAATGTAGCATTTATTTTGCACTTGCTATAAAAGGAAAATGTAGCACTTATAAAGAAACGGAGGAAGTATTATATAACGTTCAAAGTTGGTTATTTACACTTCCAAATACCAACACCATAAGTTCTTCTTTTGGTTATTTATCTTTCTTTTTGTTTTGTTTAAACCTTAAACATAAAATTAATTTAATTTGTTTTGTCATACTTTTGTTATGGAGTCTAATCCAATCCTTTTCACTTTGTTTTAGATTTATCAGGCTATTACTTATCAGTTTATGTCAACTCGAGTAACTAGATGATATGAAGGCAAGATTGAATCGCTCCCAAGAAAGGTATGTGATGACATCAATTGTGTTGCATTTAAAAAAAAGTTTTTCGTCGCATTGACATAAAATAATAGGAAAATTCCCAATGGTGGCCCTTAAGTCTTAGAAATTCTCAGTGGTGGAAATTTCTATAAAACTTTCCCATTGGTATCCCTACGTTACAAATTATTCTCAAATATAGCCTTAATGAAGAATATTTCGTTAATAATAAAGCATATTCCGTTAGTTAACCATTAAGACGGTCACTCGCACGTAAAAAAAGGTCTTTTGGGTCTTTTTTTTTTGCCAATTTGAACGTTAAGGGCTAAAACTAACCCCCTAAACTTAACTTTAAGAATCAATTTTGAGGGTATACGATGCACCCGAGTGTATAGAAAACTGTATACTTTTACATATAAGATTTATATGTTAATTCGGTAAATTATTGGTTAAAATCTAAAACTAGTTACCTTTTTATGCTTCTAAATTCACATGGGTTTAGATACTTTAAATATATAAATGAATATGATAAGAAAATTAAAATATAAATCAAATTTGTTTTCAAGGATAAAGACACTTGGTATTTTTTACTTAATTTATTTTATATATAATAACTCTTATATTTCTCATTAAATTAACAGTAAACTTGGCTATGAAAACAAACAAAACAAAGATTTTTGGTTATCCTTTTTTTTCTCAAACCGATTCAATGTAGTTTATACATTGACCTTTCGAAACATATCGGCGAGTTCTTTAAAATTTTCAAACCCTTTTTTCTTAAAACATCCTAAAAGATATCGACAACAAAATCGACATACGAGTATACATATTTTGATATTAGTACATTGATAATAGCCTAGAAACATCACATTTACATACTAATTCAAGTATTTAGATCACATATTATAAGAGAATTGGCTCTGAAACAAATAATTTCAAAATCCGCCACTGGTTTGGGGTATGAAAATTTTAGTAGGAAATTTGGCTGTTTTTGAGCTGTGTAACCATGGAAAGATATAATTTTATGAGTTGATATGCATATGTGATAATGTACTAAACTTATTGGTTCTTTTACTTCACTTTCAAAGATGACAAAGATTTTATGCAAAGGAGGTTAGATGCTTGGCACAAGGTTCTGAAGAGTTTATTTTTCCATCTTATATATAATATATATATATAAAGTTTTAGTATTATGACTGCTAAAATTTTATTAAATAGTTTCTTCGTCACCAGTGGTGATGTTCATGAGGACTTTTAAGCAAACAATGTGTGCATTTGTTTGTCAATCGTCAGAAAGCTCCAAGGAGTATCTTCAATATAATGTAACTATGTCAATGCATTTCACAATATCTATATTATCGTTTTATAACAAGACGGGAAATCCTAAATTATTTGCTTTGTTATATGTACTAAATTTTATGTGTTAGAAGATGTATCAATCTTATACAAGACATATCAAAGTTCTTTGATGCTTCTTTACTGTTATTTGCTTACTTGGTGTTCGTGGTTTAACGCCTATTGGTTTTTGTTATTCATTATCTATATTTTGCTAATTGCTTTGTAAAATTTAAAAGACATTAACAGAAGTAAATTATCACTAGTCAAAATGTGAGAAAATTTCCATGTTTTGGAAATCACATTTAAGATGTCTAACTCTACTCTGATGAATTGAAGGGTTCTTCTAAATCTTTACTAACAATTGAAGGCAATGACATGCTCCAGCATTTTTGCGGCTTTATTATGACTTATAGGTAGTTGTCCTATTCCATTTCTCTTAAAAGAAAGAGAAATTAAGAAATTAAATATTTTTTCAAAGAAAGTATGTTTTGACATGTGATGGATCACCGGATGAGAGATAAGTAATATCTATAGGTGGAAATCGGGTCGTTTGGGTCGAGTCTGGGCCGAGTCAATTTTGGTCGGGTCAATTTCGGATCAGCTTGATTTCGGGTTAATTTCAGGTCGGGTCTACTATTCGGGTATTTCATTTTGGGTCGATTCGGGTTTCGGGTATGTCGGGTCGGGTTTCGGGTATGTCACTTTCGATTTCGGGTATGTCAATTTTAGGGTCGGGTCGAGTCAATTTTCGGGTCGTTGCCCCATGCCCCCAACAATGATACAAAGTTCTTGACCGCTGATCAATGAATTGATCGTTTCATTGATCATATTAGACTTCAGGGGAGAATTGTTATTAGAGCACCACCTTTATATTGGCTTTACTTGAAATTATGTCGAGGATTTACTTGAAATTAAAAAATTATGAATAAATATTATTCGGGTCGGGCCAATCTCGGGTCGGGTCTTTTTTCGGGTCAGTATATTTCGGGTCGAGTATGGGTTGGGTGGGACATTTCGGGTCTCGGGTCAAGTTCGGGTCTCGGGTCGGGTAATTCGGGTCGGGTTGTTCGGGTTAGGTCAGCTTTGCCAGGTCCAGTAATATCTATCTATTATACTAGTTTATAACTCGAGCAATGTCCGGGAGACGTCTTATTATTTTAATATTGTTTTTTCAAGTAACTCGAATTACTTAAAAGTGATAAACTAAATAGAACTCAAATGTGAATAACAACTATATGTCCAACTCGGGGGATTTCAATTTTATAATTAATAGGAGTACTTTTTGCCATTACAACAAATAGGTAAAATATAATATTAATTTTTATGATTTCAGCCAATTCGATTCTTAACTATACTTTTACTCCCACGTTTCATTATTCAATTCACTTTAGCTAAGTTTAGTTCAGCTCAGTTTCAGTTCAATTCAATTTAGTTCAGTTCAGTTCAGTTCAAGTTAGTTCCATTCAATTTATTTTTGCCGAATAAAACATGACCTAAATAGGTAAAGTATAAGATTTTTTGCAACTATAGAAAAATACATTATAAGTGGATTTTGATTCAAATTACTTTTCGAGATGAATCCAATGATTCTGAGATTTAAAATGAAATTCATGGTTAATTTTATAATTTGATATTAGTATTAGGTTTTGATAAGAAAGGTAAGTTGTTTATTTAAGATAAGGAAAATTGAAATAATGCCTATTATCTTGTATGACTACCTATTTGATTTTTTTTAAAAAAAACTAATGTTATTAATTGATGAATGACCAAAAAGATTTTTTTCTTGTTTTTGAGATGATATTATCCTTTATGACTACCTGTCTTATTTTTAAAAAATTATTTAATTAATTAATGAGTCACCTAGTCGGCACGTTGTTGGCCTCCTTTCGTACGGTTTTATTATCTAGTATTTTCATATATTGAAAGTGTTATATAGGATTGTCATGTCACAATCTATATTCAATTTTATATTTTCAAATCAATATATAAACCAATATATATATACACGGGTTTTTTTTTGAGCATTGGGAGCGCCATTTAAGATTGCAATGTACAAAATATATTTAGTTTTATATTTTCAAAATTTTATAAAAGATAATTAGAGTTTTGGACAAATATAAGATTTAGATTGCATTTCAATAAGCTACAAGAATATTATAATGAATAAACTAATCCTAACTTAGGTTCCTCCGTTTTTTTTAATATGCATAATTTACCATTTTGGGAATTTTTTTTAATATTCACCTTTCTACCTTTTCCCATAAATGGAAGGTGGCCCACCTAATTATTACACTTCTCTCCTACTTTTTCTATCCTTTTCTCTACCTTTTTCACTTTTTCCTTACTTTTACTAACCTTCTCTCTTACTTTTGCACTTTTTCTTTGATCCGCGCGCAAAAGCAAACATACATATTAATAATCGGAAGTAGTACAACTCAAAAAAATTATAATTTTCATAGCTTTGGACTCAACTCAAAATATACTTTAAAATAAGACTATTTTTGATATACTATGTAGGGATAATCATTATTTATAATACACCCGAGTTGTTAACCTTATTTCATTATTAATTAACTTAAATTATTAACTTAGATTATTAACTTAAATTTAATCTTTTTATTTTAATATATACTGAACTGAAATTAACTAAACTGAATGTAATTTAATATTATTATATAACAAAAGAACCGGGCCTAAGCTACCCAATTCTCTAAGAAATCAAAGTCTCCTTCTCCATCTTCAATTCATGGCTTTTCTTACCCTTCACCGTTTTAGAACTACAAGCAAACCAATAAACACCAAAACTATTGGACCTTATACTTCTCCACCTCACCATAACCCTGCTGTTACTTAGCTACTGCTGTAATCTAGCCCCTTGCCACATCAGCTCAGTTTGTTATGAGTTTGTTTTCCTCCCTTGTATAAGATATATTCAGTTATGAGTTGTTGTATAAATAGGATAATAACTCATTTCATCAGTCTGTAATATTCATTTTCACAAGTAAATAAAATGTTCTACTTCTCTCTCCTGCTCTCAATTTGTTTCTGCAACTTCTCTCACTAAAATGCTCTATATTTCAATCCTCATCATGCTATCAGAGCTAGAATCAAAGAAGATTCTGGTAACTCGCAAATTCCGCAACATCTGAAGATAAAGCTATTCTGTTGTTCTGAAGAAAATCGACGGCGAATTTTTCAGGTGTAATCATTTCTTACCTTGAATTTGCTCATCAAAATTCTTATAGCTTATTCTTTGTGCTGAAATTTCTGGAATTATTTAATCTAGAAATTTAATTGATTTTGAATCGATTCTCATTATCTGAAATTGGTGGTTGTTGTTCATATTTCTGAAATTGGTGATAAGTGAGAAATTTCCAGATTTGTGAATACGCTAGAGTGATTCAATTCCTCTTTCTTTTTGTTGCTTTCTGAAATTTCTAATTGAGCATCCAAAATGTCTAAATCTGATCAAATGCCTGAATCTGAACAAATAACTCTTCCTCCAAACCAAAATCCTACCAGTATCTACTACATACATCCCTCTGATTAAAACCTTGCACAAATTGTATCTGTTAAGTTCAATGGTGAAGGTTTTAATGACTAGAAAAGATCAATGATAATCACTCTTTCTGCTAAAAATAAATTGAAGTTCATTGATGGAAGTTTTAAGATACATGCTGCAGATTCCTCTGATTACAGTGCTAATGCTGTGTAATGATCTTGTAATATCATGGTTGTTAGCTAATCTCAATCATACAATCAAAAAAAGCGTCTTTTGCTGTAGTACTGCTAGAGAAATTTGGAATGACTTGGAAGAAAGGTTTGGTTATTCTTCAATGGCACAAGTCTATTTTATTGACCAAAAGCTTTCTGAAGTTTCTCAAAGGGAATCAATCTGTCTCATAATTTTATACTCAGATTAAGACACTTTAGGATGAGTTACATGATGCCAGTCCTACACCTTATTGTACCTGTAATAAGTGTACATGTAAACTTACTAAGAGGATTCATACAAGAGATCAGGAACATAAGTTGATACATTTCATGATGAAGCTTAATGATACTTTCTCGACAATTAGAGGAAATTTACTCATGACACAACCTTTACCTAAAGTGGCTGAAGCTTATAGACTATTTGTTCAAGAGGAAAGGCATAAGGAAGTTGCACAACTTACTGATAATATAGACTCATTGGCATTTCTCGCTAACAACAATAAAGGTTATAAGCATCCGAATAATTTTCAAAGAAATTTCAATCACAATGATGGCTCTTCTCAGAGAAATGGTTTTCAACACACTGCTAGTGGGAATAAACGACCTGGTTCCAATTATTACTGCACCAATTGCAAAATTCCAGAGCATACAATTGAAGATGTTTCAAAATTCATGGATTTCCTCCTGGTTTAAAAAATTACAAAGATAAGAAAGTAGTTGCTGCTGCTTCCAATCAAAGCCTTGATTATCCAGTTCCTTCAAAAGCTAACATTGAGTCTATCACTCCTACTCAATACAATCAGTTGATGTCCTTACTCAATACTCAGCATCCGGCTTCTGCACACATATCTCCACTTGCCAATCAGAGTGGAACACCTAGGCATGCAATGATGACAGGTACTTATTGTTTGCTTCTTCTTTAACAGGCAATTGGTTACTTGATAGTGGAGCGTCAGACCATATTTGCTCCGATTTACAATGATTTCATGATTACAAACCTGTGTTCCATAACTATCCCCGATGGAAGACAAATACCTAGTAAACACATAGGCTCAGTTGTCCTCACCAAATACATTACTCTTCATAATATACTACATGTCTCTGATTTCCACATTAATTTGATTTCCATTCATAAACTCTGCAAAGATTCAAATTTTCATATTTCATTCACTCATAATACATGCTTTGTTCAGGATCTTTCTCAGACAGATCTCTCAATGCCTCTTGGTAGATTGCAAGCTGGCCTCTACTCATACAAGTTGTAATCAATTTGTTACCATTGTAGACGATTTTACAAGGTTTACTTGGGTTCATTTGTTGAAATATAAATCAGATGTTGTTCATATCTTGGAAAATTTTTTCACTTATGTTCATACACAATTTGCCTCTAATTTTCTTTGTGTGAGGTCTGATAATGCCAAGAAACTCGGGGAAGGTGATATAAAACAAATTTATCACAAAAGGGGAATTATTCATCAAACAAGCTGTAGTGATACTCCTCGGCAAAATGGTGTTGTTGAGCGCAAGTACAGACATTTATTAGAGACTGCACGAGCCCTTTCTTTTCATTCTAAAGTTCCAACACAATTATGGGGCGATTGTGTCATTTGTGCAGCCTACTTAATTAACCGAATGCCACTCAAATCTTTGGCTTTCACTACATCTTATGAGAAACTATTTGGTTCATCTCCTTCCCTTGACCATCTTAAAGCTTTTGGGTCTTTGTGCTATGTATCCACATATAGAGTTAACATAAATTTGACCCAAGAGCTACTGCTGGTGTTTTATTGGGTTATTCAGTGACACAAAAAGGCTATAAGGTGCTTAATCTCACTACCAATAAGGTGGTCGTTTCTAGAGACCTTGTGTTTCATGAAAGGCATCTTCCATTTCATATGTCATCCACACATCACTCCTCATCTTCGAATAATATTTTTGTTCCCTCTACTACGTATGGTTTATTTGATGACTCTCCTACTTCTCCTACTACTAATGTCCCCTTCACAGATATTCATACATCCAACAATTCTTCACTTCCTTCCTCCACAATTATTTCTTCTTCTCCTCATACTTCTCCACCTCCTTCTCCTATCCCCAATCACACTTCTCCTGACTCCTATCATGTCATTGATCTTAGTGATCATAACCCTCCACCACTTATTCCTAGAGTTTCTACAAGACCACACAAACGCCCTTCTTACCTTGATGATTACTACTGTAACTCCACCATCTCATCTCCTCATTGGTGTAATCTGATTTCGTAATCTACTTATCCCGACAGTTTCAAAGCCTTTCTTTCTACCCCTTCCTTTAATATTCACGAACCTTCCTATTACACAGAGGCTGCATCTAAACCAGAGTGGATTGAGGCAATGAACAAAGAAATACAAGTGCTCGAATGGTATTTGGGAACTTGTCCCCCTTCCACCAGGGACGAAACCCATAGGCAGCAAATGGGTATATAAAGTCAAACTACATGCTGATGGTTCATTAGAAAGATGCAAAGCCCGATTGGTGGCCAAAGGTTTCAATCAGCGATATGGTTTTGATTATGAGGAGACGTTCTCACCTGTTGTTAAAATGCCAACTATCCGTTGTTTAATTGCTTCAGCTGATTCTAAGCAATGGCCTCTATTTCAACTTTATGTTAACAACGCTTTTCTCCATGGGGATCTCCTAGAAGAAGTTATATGAAAGTTCCTGCTAGCATACCTAATCCTGAACAAAAAGTTTGTAAACTCAAAAAATCTCTCTATGGCCTTAAACAAGCTTCACGACAATGGTTTGCCAAGCTTGTGGGAGACCTAAATACTCAAGGTTTTATGCAATCTAAAAATGACTACAGCTTGTTCATTAAACATTCTGGCTCCGACATTACATTGGTTGTCGTCTATGTTGATGATATAGTTTTAACCGGCTCCAATCTTGCTTCCATCAATGCTCTCAAAGAACATCTTCACACAACCTTTAGCATAAAAGATCTCGGCCTTCTTCATTACTTTTTGGGTATAAAAGTAGGGTATATTCCTGAAGGTATTGTTCTTAGTCAAAGAAAGTTTACTAAAGATCTGTTGTCTGCTTGTGAGTTTGATCTATCCAAACGGGTTGTTACACCCTTGCCTATTAATGTCAAGCTTCAATCTACAGAAGGGGATCTACTGCCCAACCCTGAGTTGTACAGATCCTTGGTTGGCAAATTAAATTATTAACCAACACTAGCCCTGACCTGACCTTGCATTTGCGGTTCAGTCTCTTAGCTAGTATATGCATATATAGCCTCCGATCTTCTCACCTTGCAGCTTTAATTCACACTCTTAGATTTGTTTACGATACTATGCATTTTGTTAAGAGGTAGTGAGTCTTTAAAGCTCCAAGCCTTTTCCGATTCTGATTGGGCAGCTTGCTTAGATTCCCGAAGGTCCATCACTGGATACATCCTTCTCCTTGGAAATTCCCCTATTTCATGGAAATTTAAGAAACAAGGCATTGTGAGTAAATCATCATCTGAGGCTGAATACCGTGCTATGGCTTCTGCTGCTTCTGAAGTAGCTTGGACAGTTCGTCTGTTGGAAGAATTAGGGGTGTCAAATTTGCAGCCTGTTACTCTTTTCTGTGACAACCAAAGTGCATTGCATATAGCCAAGAACCCCGTTTTCGATGAGAGGACCAAGAACATTGAGATAGATTGTCATTTCACTTGTGATAAAGTGCTTGAAGGTCGCTTACAACTCTCTTATTTACCTATTAAGTCACAACTTGCTGATGTCTTCACCAAATCCATGCCTTCTCCACACTTTAATCAGCTTCTTTCCAAGTTGGGACTGATTGTTGCTTCTCTCCAATCACCCTCCAACTTGAGGGGGGTATTTGACCTTATACTTCTCCACCTCACCACAACCCTACTGTTACTTAGCTGTTGCTGCAATTTAGCCCCTTGCCGCATCAGCTCACTTTGTTATGAGTTTGTTTTCCTCTCTTGTATATGATATATTCAGTTATGAGTTGTTGTATAAATAGGATAATAACTCATTTCATTAGTCTATAATATTCATTTTCACAAGTAAATAAAATGTTCTACTTCTCTCTCCTGCTCTCAATTTGTTTCTGCAACTTCTCTCACTAAAATGCTCTAGATTTCAATCCTCATCAAAAACCCATCTTAAAACGTCACCTGAATTCTTCTGAAAAACACGCTAACCACCCACAGCAGCCGGAAACCGCCTTCAACCGCCACTTCCCATTTGTTTAATGCATTGTTATCCCTGTTTTCTCTCCTTCGCAGCACCACTACATCACCGCCGCACCACCGCCACACCACCTCCATGTGTCCACATCTAACCACCACAACCCCCACGCCTCAGCCACTTGCACCACCGTCATCCTGCATTCCTGCTTTCCCCTAGCCTTCCTCTCATTTGGTTTGGTCTGTCATTTTGAGTTCCTGACTTCCTGTCAATTGGTTTCGAAAGTCAATGTTTCCTCTATTTGACTTTCACTTACCTATCAGTCAGTTATACTATATTCTAGCAAATCCATTAAGGGCCTATTTGGTTCGCTAATTTCAGGTATCTGATATGGGTTTCGAATGGACTAAACACATATCAGTTGTTTTGTTATAGAGAATTTATGATTTTAAAGTCCATACCTCAAACCCATGAGGTATAGAGTTTAGAAACTCAAGTAGAGAGATGGGTATGGTTCATATACTGACTCACTGATGGTCGTACACGTGTCAAGTTGTTTATTGTTTACTGGGGCAATGGCCCATTCCTGGTGTAGGGCACGACCCGGGGCACATGGCCCTTGCGTAGTGGCGCATATACAACTGGGAGATGTCCTAGAGCTGACTGATAGCAACTTGTATAAAATTGATAAAAGGAATTAAGGATTGTAATAATCACCTGATACTATGTTTTTATAAAGGTTTGAATTATTCTCTCTCCCTATTTGCAAATAAAATAAGTTGGAATGAACTTATATTGCTAGAGTAGTATGTTATCGGGGCTCTCGACTCATCCGTTTTTGTATTTATGCTTTAGGTACAACCGGGGAAGACAGAAAACAAATAGAGGCGAGGATCTCAGTATTGTGAGCTTTAGTAGTTACCACATATGTTCTTTTTGTAACTTATAGAAACTATTAAAATATTAGATATTGTTAATTAAGATAATAAAAGGTGTTATATATAATTTATCATTCAAATGATTTAACGATACAGATTAAAATCTGATTGTGCCTTGTATTTTACTAACGGAAGATACTGCAGTAATGCCTCGACCTAAAAGGGGTTTTCACTGCTATTAGTACTCTAATCAGGGATTTAGAGGTCGGGGTTACATTACTGGATAACCTATTTTGCGGGTAGTTGAAAATGAACTCGTGAGTCTTGGTTCAACCCAAAAAGATAAAATAATTACGAACTAGAGGATAAAATATTTAAAAACATTAAGTATCTAAAAATATAAAGATTAACAAAGGTCTCGTGAATATGAAAGTAAGAAATATCACAGTGTTTTTATTCATTAACTGTTATGTGAAACACAAGTAAGAACAAATAATTAGAAGAACAATAGAGAGGTTTAACGTGGTTACTAACAATGTATTGGCTACGTCCACAAGACAAAGGAGAACCAATTTTTATTATCTTGAGAAGAGATAGTACAAAATTATTGATTGACTATGGGGCAGAGGTTAATATAGAGTTTTTATAATACCCTTGTAATTAACATATATGAGCCTAAATCTGAACCCAACAAAGAGATAGTTTACTAAACAGCATACACGAAATACTTAGGTAGACTGATATGCTCGGTAAATTCTTGCGTCAGATAATTCAAGACATATTCCAACATTAGTATTATGTTTGCATATTATTTTGGTTACTAAGAAAGAATTTTCTATAGCGGACAGGCCCTACATTGGTCCATCCAGCCGAATAATTGGGCGTTAATAAGAGGTTTTTCGTGTGTTGTTAAGGCACTAAGAACCGCTTAGCAAACACAATTTATAAACCTAACGAGCAACTACTAAGAACGTAGTAACGGCAAGTCAAGGGACGAACCACAAGAAAATTGGGATTGACTAAAGTCCACTAAGTCCAAAACTACCTAAGTGAAGGGTTTTGGGGGGGTTTAAGATTGAATAGATTACCAACTAATTACTAGCTAATGAATACTGACTAATAAGATAATGAATACCGACTAAGAATTAAATAGGAGAATTAATATGATAGAGAAAACACTAGAGCTTGGGTTACTCGCATGAACTCGGGAAAGATACGACACAAATGCAACTACGAGGCTATTGAGAATAACGTGCAAGGTTAAGTTTCCCTCTAAAGTCCTTGAGTCCTCTCTCGAATGGTCCTCAAGGGTAATCAATTAATCAATCGACTAAATCCTCTCTCGAATGGTATTTAGCCAATTGATTAATGGATTCAATTTGATTGGAAAACCCCTAAATAGGTACCTCTTAATTTCTACCCAATCTCTTGGTCTAGAAATTAAGTTGATTCATGGGAATGACTAGACAACAACAATCAATTAAGAGTAATTGAAATCTAAGCCCTAGCATAAACTTGATCAAGGTCTACCCTAAGGTGTCAAAACACCAAGAACAATGCATATTAGACATGAATAAAGCAATTACAAGAACATCTACATTAAGCCCCTAATTCATGCTTTCACCCAAACCCTAGATTAGGAATTACTCACTAACCATGGATTCTAAGCAATTAAGATTCAATAAATTAAACATCATAAACAAAGTAATAAAATTAAAGGAAAGAGATTGAAGAGAAATTACTTGAATTAATTAACGAATTCAATCTTCAAAGATGAAACAATGGAGTAAACTAGTGTTTAGAGAGAGTTTAGGGCTAAGAGAGAGTAATTAGAAACTAGAGTATGAGATAATCCCGAGTCTCAGCTCCCAAAACTAATTAAAAGAGTCATTAAAGTAAGACGGACAAAACGGGTCAAAGCCCGAAAGCAGGTCGACACGGTCGTGTCAAAAACGGCACGACCGTGTAGACCTGTTACACAAGATTCTTAGCGTTTCTTCAAAGTTACTGCTTCCGTGGAAATAAATCGACACGATCGTGTCAAAGTGGATACGGTCGTGTCAAATTGGACACGGTCGTGTAGACCTGAACTTCTCAAATTAGTGGGCAAGCAGAACAGGACTGACTTCGTGGAAACAGACCAACACGGTCGTGTTGAAAGCAACACGGTCGTGTAGACCTGCTAGTCAGCGGACAGCTCAACTTCAAACGATCATATCTCTCTCGTCTCTTATCGGAATTGGGCTTATGACCAGTCGTTGGAAAGCTATCGAAATGAGCTAACACCTCCCACTGGAATCACCTTAATCCGATTTACGGATCAAACGTTATGTCCATTTAAAGTTCAACAGTCCACAACTAATCTTCCAATGATCATATATGACTTCAAAAACCTGTTAGTTAGTCTGAAAATCATCCAAAACAACTAAACGAGTAGTGAAGCAACCATTTAGCTCAAAGTAATCAAAACCATGCAATGCAAGACTAAAATGCTCTAAATCTATATGCATCGACACTAAAAATGCAGCATGGATAAGCACAATAAAGTATTTATCAGGCGTACACTTGTGAGTAGGGGGGAGGATAAGGGGAATTTCTACCCTCAAATTGCCCATAGTGGAATTAAACTCTAACCTCAAGCTTGGAAGACTAAGTCCTTTCCATCTCTCCTTTGCATATGTAATCATGTAGAAGAAGTAATATACTCCCTCCATAACGCATTACTTGCAACGATTTGACATAAAATATGAGTAGAAAATGTCTAATCGTTGCAAGTAATCTGTTACGGAGGGAGTACATATGCTCCCTTTATTCAATAAGAGTTCGCATACTTTTGTTACATTTTTTAGTTGGTAAGGAGAATGCTCTTGCCAGTAGAGGGAGTTCTGTCACATGGGATAAGGAGAGTCTCAAATCTCTAGACCAATTTTTGATTCTTGTTACTTTTATTACATATCCACAAGTAAAGGTATATACTTTTCATTTTGATGTGCTATATTTTGATATTTATATATTCGCAATCTAACAAATTAGGGTTTCATACTCTCTCTTCCTCAATTATTGCATCATATTATATCCTTCATATTCATATATATATATATATATATATATATATATTAAAGAGCGTAACAAGAGTTGATATCCGTCACGTGTCACTATCCCGCTTTTAATAGCATTTTATCCAACATCATTCTCATATTTAAAAAATTGTCCAATGTGAAGATTCGAACCCCCACCCTCAAGTCTGGAACGAAGAGCTCCAACCACTATGCCACCATATTATTATTGATGCTTCTATCAAAAATAATGATGATACATCATTGAAAACCAAGGCTTAAGTTGTCTAATGGGAAAAGTAATGATGATTTTTTATATTTATATATTTAACATGCTAAATTACATTAGTTATCTCTAACTAAAAATCCCGTGCATCGCCGGGGACTATACTAGCTTATATTTAAGTAACATGTGATAATTAAAGAACAACTTATACTCAAAATTTAACATCTTTTATGGATAAATTATAATAAAACGAAGAAAAATATTATAAATTCTTATACTTCATCCATGAATGGCATGGACTTATAACTAATTGTATTATTGTAAAACAGATTAAAAAGAAAAATGTGAAAGTAACTGCTAGCACGAACATAGTACATCACTAAAGCCAATCTGCTCCAAATATACCACCTTTTGGAAAACCACTACTACTACCATCACGTTCATCAGAGACTGAAAAGTTCATTCTGCATAGTAATAAGTAAAGTGCCAAAACTACTTCCTTAGTTTGTAAGTTATTGTTCCATTATCTTTTTTTTTCAAGGTCTCTATGCCATTAATCCCAAATACACCATGAGGAATGTTAAATTGGTTATATTCTTTTTAGCTTATTATGTAAATTTATATTAACTTATTAGACTGTAATTGATTTTATTAGACCTTATCAACTTTGTTAGAAAATGACTGATTACAATGACTGAACAAAGACTAAATTCAAGGCTGTGTCGCGGTAGAAGACCACTGACTTGAAAGCAATTACGGCCCGACTATGGTGGTAATCGCAACTGGCCGAAAAGCTCCCCAAGGTTAACACAGCGACCTTTCTAAGTCACCACTAACAGAGAAAGATCTTAGAGACAGATTATGCACGTACCCAGTGTTTCGAAGAGAGAAAGAAGAAGAGAAGAGAAGTGAATTTCGGATGCCAAACTGAGGTAGCAGTGGACTGATTTTATAGTAAAAGAATCAGGCCAAATAAGGAAGGTAATAAACAGAGGGAGGAAATCAAGGGCGACAATAAAGGCCATTAACACTATAACGTTTAAAAACGTTTCAGTGTTACTTGTTACCGTTACACACAATTGGGCTCGGGTCCAAAAAGATAAGCTCCAGCTCAGCTCTTCCCAGAACCCAGGCCCAGGCCCAGCCCAGCCCGGTCCGGTCCGGGTGGGCGGCGCGCGCGTGTGTGTGTGATAGCAAGCCCAAACCCAAGATTGATCTCCAACCACAAAAGCCAACCAAGTACTCAACTCAATAAACATGAAGAGGAAGGGAGTTAATAAACAAAGGCAAGCTCCCTTCCATAGGAGATGTGGGATGTTTGGGAAAAACACAAGTAGGCTTTGCAAGCCTTAACTCCAACAATCCCCCACAAAGGCTCTGAAAAGCAAAAGAAATTCCTGGGTAAGGAAAGGGAGGTACTTAAGCATCAATATCTTTCGATTTGAATTGATACATAGTGGAGTGAGGCAACAACTTACTTTCTAGTGAGTGAATTTCTCTTGAACTCACCAGAGTTCTGTTGAGACCCCCACAACACATACCTACCTTAAGAACGTGCAGTCTCCGCGATACAACACAAGCGCTTTATAGCCATGCGCACACCTTGGGTCTCATAAGTGCTCTAGAAAGACAGCCCAGTCTTTCATAGAAGGCGGCTTAACCTCCATACTTACGTAGGTAGTCCATTAAGTGTTCCTCAATAACACCACCCCGAGGGATATGGAACTATTAAGAGCAAAAGCTCAACCTCACAATATAAATCCATAAAGTGCGTCTCAATAGCACCACCAAACAGGCTATGGATTTAGAAAGCACTACCAACACGCCATAGGGATGAGAAATGTAGTGCAAGTTAAGATCCTATGGCTTCGTTTGACCACAAACGGGTATCCACCATAAACTCTCAACTAATGGGCCTAAGCCCCATCCCCCTCGACGACTCTAGGACAACTCTCCTAGATAATCCCTTAGTAAAGGGATCAGCAAGATTTCTTTCGGACCTGACATAGTCCAAAGAAATCACCCCATTTTTCAGGAGTTGTTTCACGACTCCATGTCTGATCCGTATGTGTCTTTTCTTACCATTGTAGACACTGTTCTTAGCAACGCCAATGGCTGCTTGAGAATCACAGTGAAGGGAGACAGGAGCACCCTGCCCTCCCCATAATGGAATATCAGACAAAAGGTTTCTCAACCACTCAGCTTCTTGCCCTGCCAACTCGAGTGCAATAAACTCAGACTCCATGGTTGAGCGTGCTATACAAGTCTGTTTCGAAGACTTCCACGAAATAGCACCACCACCAAGAGTAAACACGTAACCACTAGTTGAACTAATCTCATCATTACCTGAAACCCAGTTTGCATCACAAAATCCTTCAAGTACAGCAGGAAATTTAGAATAGTGCAAACATAGATCAACTGTTCCTTTCAGGTATCTAAGAAGACGATGAAGAGCATTCCAATGTTCATTACTAGGGTTATGAGTATACCGACTCAGTCGACTCACTGCATAAGCTATGTCAGGTCGAGTACAGTTCATGAGGTACATCAAACTACCTATGATTTTCGCATATTCACTTTGAGAAACACTTTCTCCTAAATTCTTAGTCAAATGAATACTAGGGTCATAGGGTGTACTCACTGGAGCAACAACAAAGGAGTTAAATTTCTTAAGCACCTTTTCCACATAATGAGACTGACTAAGGGAGATGCGACCGGAGGTTTTCTTAAGTCTTACTCCTAAAATCACATCAGCTTCTCCCAAATCCTTCATCTCAAACTTCGATGCCAAGAAAAGTTTAGTATCATTGACCACCTTTAAATTGTTACCAAAGATCAACATGTCATCCACATAAAGACATATGATTACACAATCTGATCCTATTAGCTTTGAGTAAACGCAAGAGTCAGAGTTGTTGACAATGAAGCCATTTGACACAATAGTACTGTCAAATTTTTCATACCACTGTTTTGGTGCTTGTTTGAGACCATATAAGGACTTCCTCAACTTACACACTTTATCTTCTTGACCTTGCACCACGAAACCCTCAGGTTGAGACATATAAATCTCCTCCTCTAAGTCACCATTCAAGAAAGCAGTCTTAACATCCATCTGATGTATGACTAAGTCATGAATAGCAGCAAGAGCTAACAGGGTCCTAATGGTGGCTATCTTAGTCACAGGAGAATAAGTGTCAAAGTAATCTAGTCCTTTCCTTTGAGTGAAGCCCCTAATCACAAGTCTGGCTTTAAACCTCTCAATGGTCCCATCAGGTCTCAACTTATTTTTAAAGATCCATTTGCTATCTATGGTCTTTGATCCCTTAGGTAAGTAAGTTAACTCCTAAGTGGAGTTAGACACTATGGAATCTAACTCGCTCTTAATGGCCTCTTTCCAAAAACTAGCATCCACAGATCTCATTGCTTCCTCAAAAGTATTAGGGTCCTCTTCTATCATGAAAGCATAGACCAATTCATCACTCAACAAGTCAATACAAGAGCTCTCAGACAGAAAAGCAGTGACAAAATCAGAACCAAAGTCTTTTGCTACTCTAGGTCTTTTACTTCTCCTAGGTTCATCTGTAGCACCAGAACTACTAATATGCAAATCAACTGAAGTACTACTTAAAGTCAAGTCAGCAGTAACATCACTAGTAGGTAAGGGAACGTCGTGCGTAGAACAAGTAGGTAAAACAACCGTAGGAGAAGAACATGAAGGCATGGAAGCAACATCACCCTTTTTCAAGGGAAAAACATGTTCAAAGAACTCAGCGTCTCTGTACTCACAAATAGACCTATCACTCAAAGTCATGAACCTATAGGCAGCATGAGCATAACCAATAAATACTGCATCAAAGGTCTTGGGTCCAATGTTTAACCTTTTATAGTCAGGTAGCCCAACTTTAGCTAGACACCCCCACACTCTCAAGAAGCTCAAGTTTGGAGTAAACCCCTTCCATAATTCATAGGGAGTCTTATCTAACCTTTTGTGAGGTACTCTGTTAAGAACATGACAGGCTGAAAGGACTGCTTCCCCCCACATTTCATCAGGCAACCCAGAACTTACAAGCATAGCATTCATCATGTTTTTCAAAGACCTATTTTTCCGTTCAGCTATACCATTCTGTTGGGGTACATAAGGTGCACTAAGTTCATGAATAATACCCAATTTCTCACAATGGTCATTCAAAGAGAAGTTTTCAAACTCTCTACCTCTGTCAGATCTAACCCTCTTGATTTTCCTATCAAGTTGGTTTTCTACTTCGGCCTTATATTTGATGAAAGCTTCCCCTGCCTCACTTTTGGCTTTGAGAAGGTAAATCTTAGTGTACCTCGAAAAATCATCAACAAATGAAATATACCAGAATTTTCCTCCTCTACTTCTAGTGTTCTGGAAGTCAGCTAAGTCCGTATGAATCAACTCTAGAAGTTGTGTGGTCCTTTGAGTCACAGTTTTGCAAGGTTTCTTAGTGAATTTTGCTTCAACACAAACTGGACACTTAGAAAACTCAGTAGTCGACAGATTAGGAATTAAAGCTAAAGTCCTTAGTCTCTTAATGGAAGCAACATTCACATGCCCTAATCTACCATGCCACAAATTTAAAGACTCAGCAATATAAGCAGAACCAGAAACAGTTTTATTAAAAACAGTAGAAATGGAAGAAGCAACATTCAGAATAAATAAACCTCCACTTAAATACCCCTTCCCAACAAATTCCCCACCACGAGTCATTACAACTTTGTCAGCCTCAAAAACAATTTTCAAACCAGCTTTGTTTAACAAGGCACCAGACACTAAGTTGCGACGCATAGTAGGAACATATAACACATTTGAAAGGGAGAGGGTTTTTCCAGAGGTAAGTTTAAGAGTGACCTTTCCTCGTCCAAGTACTCCAGCAGTTGCAGCATTGCCCATGTAGACACACTCGCCTTCAGAAGCATCCTGAAAATCATGGAGCAGCTCCTTGTTTGCACAGAAATGTCTTGAAGCCCCAGTGTCCAGAATCCAATCAGTACGGTTCTCGATCAGATTTGCTTCAACAACCACAGCAGCGACAATGTCGTTTGATTCAGCAAGGTTGGCCTGAGGTCCTTGTTTTTGCACAGAACCTTGGCGTTGAGGGCATTGGTAAGCCTTATGATCTGGCTTGCCACAGACATAACAGAGGACAGACTTCTTTTGAATCTTGCTATCCGGTTTGTTAAATTTGCCTTGCTTCTTTCCCTTGTTATTACCCTTTTTCCCTTTACCCTTAAACTTATCAGAGCCTGATGGAGCAGCAGATTCCACCAGGTTAGCTTTAGTGGTATTAACAGAAACTGAATCTAGATTGTCCTTAAGGCGATTTGCCTCTTCAATCCTCATATGACTAATTAATTCCTGAAGAGACAGGAATTCTTTTCTGTGTTTCAGATTATTTCTAAAATCTCTCCAAGAAGGGGGAAATTTTTCTAGTAAAACATTAGCTTGAAATACTTCACATATTTTCATGTCCTCATTAAGAACATCAGCACAGAGATTTTCGAACTCATGAACTTGATCCATAACTGGCTTATCATCAACCATACGGAAAGCCAGCCACTTGCCAACAACATATTTCTGTTTTCCAGCATCATCAGCCCCATATTTTTTCTCAAGGGCCTCCCAAATCAGTTTTGAACTTTTATGAACCATAAACAAATCATACAGATTATTGATCATCAGATTAAGGAGGTGGAAACGGACATTTTTATTATCTTTTACATATTTTTCAATTTCGTCCTCTTTCTTCTTAATTTCAGTAGCAGAAGGAGAAGAGGATGAGTCACCTGTAGTAGTAAGCGCAGTGGGACAGTCCTTGAAAAGGACGTAGTCAATGTCCAATTGCTCAAAGAACATCAGCAGTTTCGAAGACCAACGTTTGTAGTTGTTTCCGTCAAGAGATTCGAGTTTGGACAGATGAGACACGGATTTGCTTGAAAAATCAGCCATTGCAAATTAAATTAATTGCTTTCAAATTGTTAGAAAATGACTGATTACAATGACTGAACAAAGACTAAATTCAAGGCTGTGTCGCGGTAGAAGACCACTGACTTGAAAGCAATTACGGCCCGACTATGGTGGTAATCGCAACTGGCCGGAAAGCTCCCCAAGGTTAACACAGCGACCTTTCTAAGTCACCACTAACAGAGAAAGATCTTAGAGACAGATTATGCACGTACCCAGTGTTTAGAAGAGAGAAAGAAGAAGAGAAGAGAAGTGAATTTCGGATGCCAAACTGAGGTAGCAGTGGACTGATTTTATAGTAAAAGAATCAGGCCAAATAAGGAAGGTAATAAACAGAGGGAGGAAATCAAGGGCGACAATAAAGGCCATTAACACTGTAACGTTTAAAAACGTTTCAGTGTTACTTGTTACCGTTACACACAATTGGGCTCGGGTCCAAAAAGATAAGCTCCAGCTCATCCAAGAACCCAGATCCCAGATCCCAGGCCCAGATCCAGCCCAGCCCGGTCCGGTCCGGTCCGGGCGGGCGGCGCGCGCGTGTGTGTGTGATAGCAAGCCCAAACCCAAGCTTGATCTCCAACCACAAAAGCCAACCAAGTACTCAACTCAATAAACATGAAGAGGAAGGGAGTTAATAAACAAAGGCAAGCTCCCTTCCATAGGAGATGTGGGATGTTTGGGAAAAACACAAGTAGGCTTTGCAAGCCTTAACTCCAACAAACTTCATTAGACCTTATCAATCTTATTCCACCTTATGTTAACCTATCTTAAATTCTCTTAATTTATAAGGATTAAGAATAAGTTGATAAAAATGGAACCAAATTCTAACCTTGAGTGACATTTTTACCGTTTGTAGCTTGCATAAATATGAAAATCAGGACATCGATAGCGATATTATATTTACAATTGTTATTTGACACCTGTTCTCTTATGTTGAAAACGGCTGAAATTGTCCGAAGTGGATTAATTTGAACTGAAAAAACTAAAGCGTAACATAACTGAATTGAATTGAAAAGAATAGTGAAATATGAGAGTAAAAGTATAGTACACATATGAGAAGAACCGGACAAAATTTAACTGAAAACTAAGATGGAGAAAAACATTATATGAAATATGTATAGAATATAATTGTTATTAGGACGAGGAAGAAAAATTAGTTATGGAATTACAATAGTTTAGGCTAGAACTCAAAAATAAAAATTGTAAAAGCGCTTAATTATATAGGGAGTTGTGTAATTTAATTAGGAGCTTTTAAATCAATTAATGTTGATTTTGGTAGGTCATCCCTCTTTACTTACATAATAGAGATATAAACTATGAACCCATTGTTAGAGATTCTTTATTTTTCTATAGATCTTGTCACATAGTATATCTTCATTACTCCATTCGTTTAAGAAAAATCTGTTCACTTTTTCCTTTGTCTCAGAAAGCTCTATACACTTTCATTTTTGGACATGCTCGCTAATATTTTATTATATCTACCACTATATTATTTTAATTACCTAACATATCCCACTTATCCTTCGACTCATTAATTTAATACATAGACCCAACCCACCCAAACATTTTAGGTTCCACTTTATCTCTCTTCTAAAATAGAATATTACTCACTAACTCTTATCACATCTACCTTTTTAATAAAATTACTTCATCCTTTTCACAATACTCGCAACGTGTCTTGCCTATACGCTATTCAATGCAATACTTTGAACTTTAATACTACCTCCGTTTTAGTTTAGAAGTTCCACTTTTTTTTCACGGACTCATAGGTAGATTTTGGGTAGGAGAGAAGTAGAGAGAAAAAGTAAGTGGAGCCCATGTGATTAGAGAGAGATAGAAAGAAACTTATTGCAATAAAGAAAGTGTAACATCTAATTAAAAACTTTCTAAAATGAAAAGTGTAACATTTAACAGAAAACCGAGGAAATATATTTAATTATTAATAAAAAAAAATTATAAAAAGTTCATATTACTATAGTTTGCATTAAGACGAATCAAAAAAGACATCACTTGTCTATATTTTTTTTTATACACTTGCGAGAGAATATGGCATAAGATTGATAGATGAACAATGATTATAATGCTAATGTTGCAAGTATTGAAAAATGAGGGAAGTAATTTATCATCAAAGAACAACTTATCGTCTAAAACTACGTGCCCAATCAAATATATAAACTTTGTGAGACAGATGAAATATTTCACTAGTTGCATACTGCTAGCGAGAAAAGTAAGTGGAAAATTAATGATTTACACAAATGCAAAACTATTTGGAAGATTAGTAGTAAGACTAGCAACGGATGCATGTAAGTTAGGTATCACTATGTCAATAAAAAAAAAGTAGAGATTCAAACAAATCGCTGAGATTACTCTAGTACTTTATGCAGAGATTTCTACCACCAAGCCAAATCATTTTACATGATTCTACATTGCATCAAAAAAAAAAATCTAAAATTTCCGTAGGTCTACGCAATTGTCTAGAAATCGTATATGACTATTTACAAGTAAAAACATCTTTAAAAGGATCAGCATCAAGATTAAAATGGCCACTTTTAAATTACTTCCTCCGTAACAAAAGAAAACGTAACGATTGTACTTTTGAACTATTCACAGTTTTGACTTTAACCGTAATTTATGACTTATACATAAGGAAAAACATAGTTATATCATATGGTCTCTTTGGATTCGTCTCAACTTGTAATTTTTTATGATATATTGCTTATAGATTTTACAAATACATAATTAGTGATATTAACCTTTAAAGTTTTGTATTAACATGCGTGTCCAAACTAATTGTTGCGTTTATTTTGAGAGGAAGTGTAAAAGTCAGCTAATTTGCAAGCAATAAATATGCTTTTAACTTAAAAAGTAATTATTCAATAGCAACCTTAACTTAGGCGAGCTAAATTAATAATAAAACTAGTATATACTATCAATATTCACACTCTCGTATACTCCCTCCCTAACACATTACTTGCAACGATTTGACATAAAATGTGAGTAGAAAATGTCTAATCGTTGAAAGTAATTCATTACGGAGGGAGTATTATTGCTATCATCAATATTTTCTCCCATTTTTCTCATCTCACCCTAATATAATATCCCACTAAAAATTTGGCTTGGCTTTGCCTCCCCAAATTTCCCGGATTAAAGAAAAAAAAAAGGCTTCCTTAATTATCATAACTACCATGTATAATTATTTTCAGCACAAATTATGGCATCTCCAGTCAAGTCTGACTTCTCCAGCATACGAATAAACAGGGCCCATCATATGCGGCTGCTGTACCTCATAACAAGGCTTCCGAAACGACACAATATGACTACTAACCATATACGCAGTGACGCGTTCTGATACCCGAATCTCTTCCATCCGTAAATCTTGCAATTTCTTCACGTACTCAGGCACGTGCTGTAGGTCCCACACTACACCTACCCCACCGGGCTTCAACACCCGGACCATTTCACCCACCACCCTTTCCCTCTCCTCTTTTGACCCGGCCCGTCGTATCGCTGCCCCTGAAACCACCACGTCGAAATAATCGTCTCGAAAGGGTAACCTCTTTACGTCACCTTCTCGACACGTGACGTATTCTTGGACCCCTTCTAGACCCGCGGTTCGTAGGGTACGTAGGGTGATGGACCGCTTCTGGTCCAACCCGACTACCCGGCCCGATGACCCTTGCTTCTTTAGCTGTAAAGCAACGGCGTTTAGGAGGATACCTGTAAAATAGGAACCTTTTTAGATGACTTTTGTTATGGGTGACTTTTGATCAGTTGAAAAGTAAGGGAATTTCAGAGCATTTAATAATACTCCTTTTTGTCCTCTAACCATACTAACAGCGTAATAGCAGACTCTCAATTAATTTTTCAATAAATCTTTATCTGCAGCTATGATCTTTTTCGGAAATACTTCTTGTAATTAGTTAAGCAATCTAATAAAAGTTGCAACTCAAAAACAAATGTAAGATTTTGATTTATTTAAATCACATAATAATATGAATAAAATCGTCAAAGTAATAACCGAAATGAATATGTCAACCAGATCCCATATAAAAGCAAATAATGTTAACGGTATGTTTAACGAGTATGGACTTGCAAATTGTAATAATAATTTCATAATATTTTGATAAGATGGCATTTAAATCGTCAATTTTTAAGTTAAAAGGGTCATCTTTACCGCAATACTCTAGTATGCAAAGAAAAATGCAAAGAACCAATCTAAAGTAATTATCTTACAAAAGTTACACTAATAAATTAGTGTAAGTTAGTTTACTTCAGACCGGCAATACAAAAATTAATAATTCCTCCAACTTCTAGTTGTTACGTTAACGTGCGCTTTCATCTTAGTCGTCTTAATATATATATTAAAGACATCAACTTTATATAATTTTGAGTTAGCTATAATCAGATGTATTAATGATCAAACTTATTACCATTAATCACTTAACAACAGATTCCAAGTAGTAAACCATTAAAACTTTTCCTCCTCCGTTTCCCTAAGGTAACATTTTAATTTTTACAGCCGTCGAGACACATATGTAAGCCATTTTTAGAATTAATTATTCATTTGTAAAAATCATTGCAATTAGATATTATAAATATATATCAAACGAAATCTAACATGACTATATTCTTCTTTTATGCACAGATCATAGCTAAAGAAGCAGTACTTAAAAAAATAGCATACCTCTACCACATCCAACGTCAAGGGCAGTTTTGACATTAGACCAGTCAGTAACAGCGGAAAGCATACGCTGAGAGATCTCCCAACGTAGAGGAACAGCGGAGTACAAAAAGTTGGCCGCCGCAAACAACAGGCAGCAAGCGATCAAAGCCGTAACAGAACCAATTAAACCGGCAGCGAACCGGGCAGATCCGGGTGGCAGAAGTGTGAATATCCGTAGAGCAGAAAGCGAGGCAGTGAAAGGAGAAAAGAAATGAAGGATAAAAATAGAGAGAAGAGAGAATATAAAAGCATGGAAGAATAAAAATAGGAAAGTCTGCCATTCATCCATACCATAGATTGCATAGATCTGTGACCAATCTCTGCTTCGTTTATCCATTTTAGAAAACACCATTTGAATGAAATAATAATAATGTGATAGATTTTGGAGTGTTTTAATTTAAATCGGTGGATTTTTGGGTTCAAAAAAGCATGGTGATTTTGGAAGACAGCTTTTGCGCAGAGTTAGATGACGCGTTTTGATGGGTTTAAGGATGAGAGTGAGTGTGTGTGAGAGAGAGTGAATAAATGGAAGTACGTTGGAATATGATTGATGGAGGAAGAGTTTATATACGTGTGAGGAGGTGAATGTGAGTTGAGATTTTATTGGGGGATAAACGAGTTTGTTTGTTTGTTTGTGTAATGTGTAATTGTGTAGGGTGATTTTTGAATTAAAGAGTTTTTTAACTTTTAGTTTTTAAATGAAATTAGTTAGGGGAAAGTGGGGGCAGAAAGTCAATTCATTGAAGTGGAAGTTTGTAGAATCAATCTCACTTCCGGTAATTTCGCACTACCACACTCGTACTAATTGCTATACTTTGAGTTGCACCGCCGACAATTTGCTCCCCTCCTTCGTTTTTGTTGGTAACTAGTAGTAATGGTAATAAGATATTAGGATTTTTCTAACTAAAAAAAGTTTTTCTAGTAACGTTCGGTATTAATGTGGATTTTAGGTTTTTAGTTTTTTGTTTTTAAAAGTCATATGATATACTACCTCCATTTTAGTTTACATGTTACACTTTTTTTCCACGGACTCTTAGGCAGTTTTTTGGTAGGATAGAAGTAGAGAGAAAAGGTAAGTGAGGGCTATGTGATTGGAGAGAGATAGAGATAAAATTTTTACAAAGAAGAAAAATGTAACATCTAATCAAAAACTTCCTAAAATGAAAAGTGTAACATCTAATCAAAAACTTCCTAAAATGGAAATTATAACATCTAAAAGAAAACGGAGGAAGTATGTCCTATAATAAATCTAAAATTAGTCAAACTTATTGGAAACATGATTTTGAAAACTGAAAACTAAAAAGTGAAAACCACTTTTTGTGGTTTTCTTTTTTTTGTTTTTAGTTTTAAAAAAAACTGAAAATTGAAAACAAAAAGACGATGATGGACGGCCTCTAATAGAAAAACGAGTACTTCAAGTTTTTGAGTATTCTAAGTTATGTTCATGGTTATATGGAGTTCTCTGTTGTACCCTATTTTAATCTTTGTTAATCATAAGTAATCTTTGACAAGTCATAATAGTGATAAACGTTGGTTAATTGGTTAATCATTTATGGTGTTAGTATGTATTGGATTTTAAAATATAAAAAAAAATGAAAAACAAAATAGGAAAATCATAAAAATTGAGGCAGAAAGGCCAAGCAAAGTAACCCACAACCTCCCAACCAAGAAGGCATACTAAAGTAAAACCGAGGCACAAAGAAGCAAAAGCAGGCCAAACAAGGAGTGGACAAGCAGAGAGCCCAGGAAAAATACAATAACTACACCAATCCTCCACAAGCCCAAACAGAGATCTACCTAACTCATAAGGAAGACAACAAAGTGCTGAGGCCGCCACCACCCTCGGGATGGGCCGACGCATTTACGAATATCGTGCTTTCCATGAGGCAATAAGACACAATGCAAACGACTGCTATTCTCCCAAGAATGACCTCGTGAGCCTAACCCGAAGATGATACTTCAAGGAGTAAAAGCGAGACGGTAGAAGAATGGTGACAAGAAGCCTCAAAACGAAGGGACGGACAACAAAAAGAAGATAAGTTGTGTGACCTTTTGACGTACAAGCTCCATGGGAGGGATGAGAGCCCACTTGAAGCAGTTGTCCCATCCTAACTTGTATTCCATCGATAAAGAAGAGAAAGTTCTAGATATGCCAGACATGACATTCACAACGGTTGACTGTAGGTTATTACTTTAGGGAATTCTCCCTATTGGAAGAAATGGAGTCAACATCATGTACAAGGACACCTTTCAACACATGGAGTAATGTCATGCTAGAATTCCTGGTACTAGACCTTTTATCACCCTAAGATGACCTGATGGGCAGAAAGTTTATGGAAGCAGTCCAAGGCATCCCGTCCACCCATCGCCAGACTCTACTAATCCTGAATAAGTTAGGAGAGGTGGGCAGGCTGCATGGAGATCAAAAGGCGACAAGCACCTGCAACTTGACCGCCTTGAATAAAGATAAGAATGCTCCTCTACTTGATCATACCACCTCTCGGAGAAGGAGAAGGAAATAGTGCACAAGGAAAAAAAGGTAAACGACAGACGAGGAGAAAATAAGAAGGGGAAAAAGTAGAGAAGAAGAGGAAGGGAAAAAACAAGGTCCACGCCCGGCCAGAGAGAAGCTCTGAGGGCTTTCAAGGCAGAAGCAGAAACTGAGGAGGTTCAGCTAGGAGCACAAAAAGGAAAGTTTGTTAAAACTGAGACAGACCTCGATCCTGCCACCAAAGCGAACCTAATAAGTCTACTAAGGTGAACCCCACCACTAAAGCCAATGTCTTTTTCTTCTCAGCAACAGATATGCCAAAGGTGGACCCTGCAAATATATCCCATAAACGTAAGCTAAGAGGCGCAGACCAGTCAAGTAGAAGAGGAGAAACTACTCTATTGAGAAAAATAAAGCAACTGAAGAGGACGTTCAGAAACTAAAAGAGGCGGGCTTCATTATGCCTTATAAATATTAAGAATGGATGGCCAACATAGTCATGATCAAAAAAGGCAGTGCAAACTAGAGGATATGCATGGACTTCACGGACCTCAACAAGGCCTGCCAAAGACTACTATATCTTCTACCAAGAATACACCAACTTATAGACTCAACCAACATGCACACTCTACTCGCGTCAATTTCATATATGCTTTCTTGGGGTACCATCAGATCTTCATGGACCACATGTAGGAGTAATCTACTGGGTAATGATGCCGTTTAGGCTAAAACACGTCGCGGTCACGTATAAGAGATTGATGGGCCAAGTATTTGTAGACCATAGAGAGAAAAAACCTAGAGGTGTACGTCAACAACGTCATCACCAAGAGCAAAATAGGGAAGGCCACATAGACGATCTAAGGGAGACCTTACCCAACCTCCGACGATACAACATGAAGCTTAATCCTAAGAAGTGTGTCTTCAGTAAGGTCAGGGAAATTTCTCGGTTGATAGGGAGAATGACAGGCAAAATGGCAATAAGTTCAGTTAAGTAAAAATAAGTTCAGTTCAGTATAAATTTAGTTTAAATCCTTAATATATTGTTCATGAATTCAATAACAATAAGTTCAGCTCAGTTTGGGCCCTGTCCAATTCACCATAAAATAAGGATATTCAGTAAAAATATGTTTAGTTCAGTAAAATAAGTTCAATTCTGTACAAAGAAGTTTAGTTCAGTAAAATTAAGTTCAATTCAGTAAAAATAAGTTCAATTTAGTAAAAATAAGTAGTGCAAAGAAGAAAAAACAACATAAATCAGTAAAAATAAGTTCAGTTGAGTTTAAATAAGTTCAGTAAATTTAAATTGAATTGAACAGGGCCTTAGTAAAAATAAGTTCAGTTCAGTACCAATAAGTTCAGTTCAGTAAATATAAGTCCAGTTTAGTAAAAATAAGTTCAGTACAACAAAATTCAATTCAAGAGAATAAGACATTTATGCAAGATTACGGAGAATTCACGTCAAAAAATACTGCGGAGAATTATGTGGGATATCAGTTTCTAAGTTTTTGTGGTAATTTGATGCTATTTTTTCCATAATTTAAAGACTAAGGCCCTGTTTTTGTCAACTTGTTTTAATGAATTTCAGCAAAAATAAGTTTAATTCAGTAAGAATAAGTTAAATTCAGTACTAATATGCTCAGTTAAGTAAAAATCAGTTTTGCTCCTCAATAAATTGTTAAGAAATTCAAAATAAAAAGTTCAGTTCAGTAGCAATAAGTTCAATTCGGGAAAGCATTCACCATACATCTGGATGTACAGTGCACCCTCTCACATTTTCTTACATCATCTGTTCTGCACATGAGCACATAAATGAAGAATGTGAAAGGGTGCACCATACATCCGGTGTATGGTGCAAATTGTATCAGTTTAGTGAAAATAAGTTCGATTCAATTCCAATAAGTTCAGTAAAACTAAATTCAGTTCAGTAAAGATAAATTCAGTCCAGTAAAAATAAATTAAGTTCAGTAAAAATAAGTTTAGTTCAACAAAATTTAATTGACGAAAATAAAACCTAACATAGAAGAGGCCAAGAGGGAATTATTGGCCATCAACATATGGACACCAAACACCTCAAGATTAAATAGAAATACAAAAAAGAAAAGATCCGGTTAACTATTTAAAACCTTTAATTAGAAGAAAAGAATATTAAAAAATTACTATAAAAAGAGATGCACAACAGCACAAGTCTAGGCAGGCAGACAAATCCATATGCATAGATCGTCAATGAGAAGCAAGCATTGAAAGTACTACTCCATTGAATTTTCTATCTTCTTTAAGTGAACCATTGATTTAACTCTTGCCCGAATTATATAAATTGTAAAGTTTGTTGATATTCCATTAACAGATAACTTTCGCAAAATTAGATATGCAATAATGCCTCAAGTAAAAAACAAAAGATAGTACTAAGAGCAGAGATGTATACAAGAATTCTTATGTGTGTGGATCAATCAAATGTGATTGTTAAGCTTCATAGATTTATGAGGCAGACAATTAAAGTATTGAGGAATCATATCTAAATCTCCCACACCTTTTTTCTGAAATTTTTTTCTTAAATATTGCTCCTCATTAAAGCAATCCCACATTAAATGATTTTGAAACGTATTTTCCTTGGTACCGTCTACGTCAATAATATTTTCTTTTAATTTTTTTATAAAAATACCCAATTTCGACCGCTAATGGTAATAGCAGTTGTTTTTCAATTCACCAATTCAGATCGTTACTACCAGTAAGTTTGATATTAAAGCCAACCGGTACTAGTAGTTAGGGGTGATCAAAAAAGTCGAGTACTTGGTTTCAGACCCAGAGTCGGCTGGAACCTGCGGTTCCAGAATTGGAACTTGAACTACTGGAATGGGTCTAGGTCCAAATATTAGAAACTGTTTGAAAGTGGATCCAATTCTGGGTAGTGAAATTATAGACCCGGTACCCACTGGGTACCCAGTTCAACCAGTTATGGTACCGGTTCCGAGCAATATGACTGGGTATCCATTGTGCTCATTCCTGCAAGTAGTGGTCAACCACTCGGTTATGTTTTTATTTTCTATTGCAACAGGCTACTACTATTAGTTATGTTATATTTTTATCTAGATTTTGATCGCTAATGGCATTAGCGGTCTGTATTAGCCGCTACTAAGGGCCTGTTTAGATTTACTGAAAACAGCTGAACTGAACTGAACTGAATTGAAATGAATTGAATTGAATTGAATTGAATAAATATATAAATTATATTTAAACAATAATAATATGAATATTAAATAATTATTATAATGATAAGTAATAATAATGAATAATTATTAATGAATAATAATAATTGTATTTTGGATATTTTTAAATGATAATTATAAATAAATAATATTGATAATCATAAATTAATAATAATAATAATTAATAATTATAATGATAATTAATAACAATTATTTTATAGTCTTTGTATTAATATATTAATACCTGATGATGATTATATAATAACAATAATATCTAAGAATTAAATTAATAATAATATTTTAATAATTAGATTTAATTATATATTAATATTTAGTAATAAATTATTGGGTCGGACCGTGCAAAATTACTTCATAAACCGTTTTGACATGATTTGATTGGATTATGGGCTGAAACGCGGGTTTATTTGTGCTTTTAACCTAAACTATGTTCCTCCCTAATGATAATAGTAATAATAATGAATAAAGCTATAATAAACAAAATAATATACAGATAATAATAATAATACTTAATAATAATGATATAATAATAATAATAATAATGTAATAAGAGCAATTAGTAAAATAAATTAGACCAACATAATAATATTTAACAAAATGGTTATAAAAGAATAGAGTTGAACTGAACTGAACTGAACTGAGCTGAACTGAACCGAACTGAACCGAACTGATTGGAGTTGAACTGAACTGAACTGAACTGATTAGAGCTAAACTGAACTGAAATTAAGCTGAAATGAACAGGCCCTAAGCCTACGACCATTAACTGTCATTAATTGTAGTAATGTGTATGCACGATCTTAAAACAAAAGGCATCAATATTTTGCTGAAGATGGACAATATGATGGATTTAAGTTTTCAAAATAGTGTATGGTCGAATTTTCTCTTTTTTTGGAGATAAGTTGGAATTAGGGTCCGTTCTTTTCAACTTATTTTTGCTTATCTGAATTTATCTTAACTTTTCTGAACTTATCTTAACTTATCTGAACTTATTAGACCTTATTCGACCTTATTCGACCTTATTAGACCTTATTAGACCTTATTCGACCTTATTAGACCTTATTTGACTTTATTAGACCTTATTAGACCTTATCAAACCTTATTTGACCTTATCAGACCTTATTAGACCTTATTCGACCTTATTAGACCTTATTTAACCTTATTATTATTATTATTATTATTATTATTATTATTATTACTATTACTATTGTTATTGTTTTTATTATTATTTATTATTATTATCATTATTATTACTATTTACCATTATAATTATTATCATTCTTATCTCTACTATAATAATAATTACTCTATTATTACTATCTTTCTTATTATGTTAATCTTTATTATCATTAATACTACTACTATTATATTATTATTATTATTCAAATTTTTATATTATTACTATTATATTACTACCTCCGTTTTTTTTAATATGCACATTTTTTCATTTTGGGGTGTTTTTTTTAATTGGCACCTTTCTACCTTTTGCCATAAATGGAAGGTTGGCCCACCTAATTATTACACTTCTCTCCTACTTTTTATTTCCTTCTCTCTACCTTTTTCACTTTTTCCTTACTTTTACTAACTTTCTCTCTTACTTTTGCACTTTTTCCTTGGTTTTTGTGAAAACCCTTAGGTGCATATTAAAAAAACCCGAAGGGAGTACTATAATTGTCTATTATTATTTGTCTATAAGTCATTATTTGTTGTTATTGTTATTATTAATTATAAATTTTTAAGAAGGCAAACTTAAAAGATGTATATCAATAGATTCAAGAATAACCACCAACTACAATAGTTTAATGTTTATTTACAAACGACAATCCATAAAAATCGATATCCCTTATTCATGTGGACGAATAAAATTATCAAGTGTACAACAAGCAACGATGATAGCCCAATGAATAGAATAATAATAAATAATAATAATTATTATTATTATAATATTGTCAATAATAATAGTAATAATAATAATAATAATAATAATGTAGTTATATAAAAAATATATAAGAACCTTATTAGGCCTTATTAGAACTTATTCGATCTTATTAGACCTTATTCGACCTTATTCGACCTTATTAGACCTTATTAGACCTTATTCGACCTTATTCGGTCTTATTATACCTTATCTGAACTTATCTGAACTTAGGCCTTGTTCAGTTCATCTAAAAATAATAATATTCAGTAAAAATAAGTTTAGTTCAATAAAAATAAGTTCAGTTCAACAAAAATAAGTTCAGTTCAGTAAAAATAAGTTCAGTTTAGTAAAAATAAGTTTAGTTCAGTAAAATTCAGTAGAGCAAAGAAGAAAAAACAACATGAATCAGTAAAAATAAGTTCAGTTCAGGAAATATAAGTTCAGTTCAGTAAAAATAAGTTCAGTTCAGTAAAAATAAGTTCAGTTCAGCAAAAATAAGTTCAGTTCAGTAAAAATAAGTCCAGTTCAGTAGAAATTAGTTGAATTGAACAGGGTCTTATCTGAACTTATCTGAACTTATCTGAACTCATAAGGACTTAAAATCAGTTGAAAAGAACGGACCCTTAGAGCATCCACACTCATGATCAAATTGATCATAAGAATAGTTTATGAGACATGAACAAAAAAAATAGCCCTACACTCATGAGTAAAAATAGATCACATTGTGATCAATCATAAAATAGATCACATTGTGATCAACTAGTTCATGAGAAAAGCAAAAACTGGCCCAATCACACAGTGACATGTGGCGTCAGTTTTTTGTTTAAAACTTCAAAATAAAACATCTAAAAATCTACTAAGTAAAAAAAAATATAAAAAATACCAATGGTTATATTTTGTTGAGATCTATAAATAGACACCCACTTTGCTATATTTTTATATACTTTTGATTTTTTTTAATTTTCAAGTACATAAGTAACTGTTTGATCATGAGTGGGGTGCATTTGATCAAATTGATCATGATAAAAATTTTAAGATGAGTGAGAAAGTGGTAGAGAGAGGGATGATGTGTTTTTTTTGTTAATGAATGGTGATACTCTTAGTTTTACGGGGAGCAATATTGTGGACGATTTAAAAGAAAAAGGAAAAAAAGAGTGAAATTAGCCAGTTACCGGTTCTATGTTGGGTTCACACAGATGTAGACGTGTCTCTTACTTAATAAATACAAGGTACTGTTTTCATATCTGCCACAGCAACAGCATGCCCACTTTACTTCTTTCCCACAATATCCATCGTACAATCACCTAACTACCCTTGACTTTAGGCAAAGGAAAACAAAAAACACAATAAACTAGCTAAAAGGACTTTAAAAAATCAACGCGTCAGCATATTTGAAAAAGGAAAATTTGTTAAAAAGAAAAATAAATAGGGGGTGTTTGGAAAATGGTTTTTGGGTGACTTTTTCATTGATTTTTGGCTTTTGGCTTTTATATCTGTTCAAACAGCTAAAAAAAGTGTTTGGTAAACGACTTTTGAAGTAGTTGAAAAGTCGCCTTTTAAGCCAAAAGCCAAAAGCCAAAAGTTTCTTTTACCAGCTTTTGTTGGTGGCTGATAGGTTTTAGTCGTATCACCTATTCAAAGATAAACCTACGGTCCTCTAACTAAGCTAGTCAGTGGAAACAGAGTCGAATCCGCAGGGAGACAGAGTTTCTATATTAATATTCAATTAACTAACTACTTCAGATGAAAATATGGAGAATTAACTAAACTAATGAGTAAGCTAAAGAATACGAATTAAGTCGAGGATTTAACTATGGAATAAAAGCCTAGGGTATTAGGTCGGTCCACCATGCTTATACCAATCAAACAAGGTCAACAACTATCGAAACCTAGGTCAAGAGTCGAGGGATTAGAGCATGTGTTGAGCTATGGTTAAGACTCAACGCTCATAGTTCAACATACGCCGCATGTTCACTAACGTAATCAGAACTACTGATGTGTCCTAGGCCTCTAGTCGTAAGACGGATCTGTGCAAACAACTATTAACCACAAGCAATCAATGAAATTGGCCACTAACATTAATCACTAATTAAGAACAAACCACACCACAATCACTCCAATCAAGCCCTAGAAATCAATAGGAGTCTAAATAACAATCATGGTATAAACATGACTTCCCTATCTAACACCCTAGAAAGAGAACTACTCAGACATGATTGAATTGACAATAACAAAACTAATTGGAAACCCTAAGAATTGCATCATGAAGTAATTGAATAATGAAAAGCAATTGAACTAAAGTAATTGAGAGATAAGAATAAAGCAATAAGGGAGACGATTACCAAATTGACGGAAAGCGGGAACTTTAATTGAATTGAATAAAATACTTGAATCTCTTCTACAGTGGAAAGCAATAATAAACTAGGCTAAGAGCTCTCTAAATGTTCAATCATATGAAAGATACAAATAAAAACAACCTAAAAAATATTTATAGTTTCTAAGAAAACAATAAGATAGAGTGGGGAAATAACGAAAATCGCATCCCCGTGTCGTCCACCCGATCGGGCAAAGTGCCCCCCGATCGGGTCTGGGAACAAGCTTCCAGCGTCAGTAAATAGATCTTTACCCGATGAGATCGGGCAACATCCACCCTATCGGGGCCGCAACCCCAACACCCGATCGGGCGAGACCACCCGATGTCATCGGGTGGACCTCTTCTTCAACTCTCAGAAATCCAGCAACATTTGGCTAAGTGTAGGTCCGTCCGACGGGATCGGGCAAGTCCACCCGATCGGGCGGAAATCTAAACTTCTGCCCATTTCACTCGTACCCGATCGGCCAGTGGTTGCCCGACCCGTCCGGGCGAGTCTTCTTTCTTCCTTGCTTCACTTGGCTTCAGACGCCAAGTCTTTTGAATATTTCTTCTTCACAATGGGGTCCGAATACCATCTCGAGACCGCAAAGATGCCTCATAACCTTCCGCTATAGCGTGGTGCTCTAAACATCGAGTAAATAGGGAGTTTTTCCCTAAAAACCTGCAAAATGATATGGAACACATAAACCACAACTATATCGAAATAGTTAGCATAAATAGCTCCTAAGAGCATCAATATCGCACAATTTAGCTTGTAAAGAAAGGGAAAAACTCTATAAGAAATCAATATATCAAATTCCCCCAAGCTAAACCTTTGCTTGTCCTCAAGCAAATAGAACATGATCGTGTAATATATTGCCTCACCTCATAGATAAAACAATTCGAGCTCAAAAATATTTTCAAGACTAAGAATCGTTCAAGCAGGCATAATTTAAATTCGGCAAATCAAATCCAACCAACCACCAATCATCCAAGCAATTCATCAAGTTCAAGTGACTACTAGGCATACAAATCCTGAAAAGGTGCTCACAAAGGGTCTCACTCTTCTCAATTTTGTGGCAGGCAAAGAATATGCCTGAACACTCACCGACCCGACCATAAATGTCCCTTCCCACTCACACTCTCATGTGTTTAAGAAGGTAAAATGTCGCTCATCCTAGTCAAGTCGACTCAACTAGCAGACATACTCTTTAACTTTGACAAACTGACTCAAAATCAATCCAATAGACATTGTAGGCACAAGCTCAAGAGGACTTTTTCGGGTTGTAATGGGGCTTAGGTAAGAGGTAGGGGATACATTTGGGTAATGTGGTGGAAGAACCAAGAAAGGGGGAGCATGAACACTCAAACAAGGCCCAAGATGGCCTAAACAACTCCCAATCAACACCATATAACCACAAAAATAAACCAACTCTTATAATTCAATGAACACTCACAACAAACCCAATAGGCAATGAAGCGAATTTTTCTTTATGAACGTACGTGAATGAAAGAACTTCGAATTCTTTTGAACTTTTATTTCATTTTTCTTTCATTTTTCTGAACTTCATTCACGCAACTCTAATTTTGCCTTTTCTTTTCTTTTTCTCACAATCAAGCCACAACAAATACAACTTTTGATTCCTCAACAACCAAACCAAACCATGAAACTAACTTCAAACTCAACCCATGCAAAAGCTCCCCCAAGCTAGGCTTGGAAATAATATCAAAACAAAGGCCATGGGCTTATAATAAGGGTTTAAGTAACATGAAACAAGGTCATTAGGCTCAGCGGGGCTAAGGAGGATAAAAATGTATCAAACTAACACTGAGGCTCAAGAATAAGTCAAAAGAACGCCTCTATCATAGTAAATGTAACAAGTCACCAAACATCAGATGAGTACGAAGTCAAAGTCAAGATCAATCCGCTAGAGAGGAACTAACACACCAAAAATATAGACTGGATAATAGTATGAATCCAATAGGCTAGAAAAAGGCCTCACAGTCTAACCAAATCAGGTATGCAGCACAAAGTAGTATATCATAGTCTGAAATCGCTCGAAATCAAAGTAGTCGAACATCAAATCAAAACCTCAGAATCACAAATGCCCAGCTATCCAGAAAACAGAGTCAAATCATTTTCAATAACAGCACAACAAGGGGCACAGGGAGGCAATCAAACCAGTCATGATCAATCATATTTTTTTTTTCATTTTTTCAATTTTTTCAAAGCTGTAAAACTATTCTATCAAAGCTTTAAACTACACTAAAAAACAATAAACTAAACTAGAAAGCAATAAAGAGAGTACTCACAGTGAGAAATCCTCCCCCAAGCTGAACGAGGCAATGTCCTCATTGCAACGAGGGAGAGGAGAGAACAAGGGCATCAGCCGCCCACATCATCATCAGTGGGGGCACCAAAGAAGCCACCACTAGAAGTACCACCACCATCTGTGTAACCACCACCTGAGGGATCACCTGAGAAACCACTCACCCCTCCACCAAAGCCGCTAGTACCTGCATCAAAACCACCCCCAAAACCACTAGGCCCAAGACCAAAGTCTCCTAAAGAGACGGACTGACGAGCAGGCTCCTCCTCATCATCCTCTGCCATGTCATCACTCTGACCGGCAGGCTGGCTATAACTCGGGTTCCAATGGTACCACGAGGGGTGTTGAACAGTCTGCTCAATAATGCCACGCCTGCAATAGTCGTCATAGAGAGGATATAGGGCGTAGTGCTGGTCGTTGGCCAAGGTATCCATCCGTCCCCCCATCTGATCTACACGGGTATAGAGCTGATCGATGCGAGTGCCATATCCCGCTAGGGTGGCAGTGTTCGCGTTGATCAGCCCTTCCATCCTTCCCATCCCCGTCTCCATGCGACCTAGGGTCGACATCATAGAAGTAAAATCAAATGTGTCCGTGTGAGGGGGAGGAGGGGGAGGAGCAGAAGTGGAGGCGCCCTCGTCTAAGATCGGCGTATGCCGCCTGTGGTAGGAATGACGAGGGGGCTCGTGGTCAGCGACAACAAGGTCAACTCCCTCTATGGGGAGTAGGTAGTTCGCCTGACGAGGCCGCAATCGGGCTCTAGGGTCGGGCAGAATGATGGATTTTTTTGCTTTAATCACCCACTGGAATCTATGGTCAGGCAGACGATTTAGGACTTTAAGGGTGTTGAGGTATGTGAGGTCAATGAGGGTAGGGCCAAGGACGGGGGTCCGCCGAGTCTCGTCAAAGCCGGCAATTTGTCGGGCAAATAATGTGATCAACCCCCCGTTGACTAACCTCCTAGAGGTCCAACTACCGTCTTCCCTTGGCCTAGGGAGCGAGTTCGAGATACGCTCGAACTGAATAGCTACATGGTGGGCCAAGTTGTAATGAAATTGCTCCCTAGAGCATTTGGAAATGTAGCTAGCTATAGATACTAGCTCGCCCCCCGGACCAAGTGACCCTCAAACCGCCCTAAAAGAGTCCGGGCTATGAACTGGATCCAAATACTAAAAATAGGATGATGGAAATTCGCCCAATGACAATGCTGGAAGTCAAAAGGCGTGGTGTCCCCTGTCAGTGTAAAATAAGTATCGGCCATTTTGAAATGGTCTGGTGGGTAGTAGTCACCCCGTACCTGTAACCGAAGAACCCCCGCAAATTCCTTAAGGGTGAGGGTGTGGTCTCGGTTGAGTAGTCGGAAATGAACATGGGTGACCGGACCGGCCCTGGGCTTGGTCAGACTGAAACTGCTAAAAAACTCATAGATTTGTGGAGGATACGTATTAACATGCACGTTATAGAGTGACTCCATGCCCAAAGTTTTCATAAAATCCTTAAAATCATCAGTTAAACCCAACTTAGATAAAAGCTCAAGATCTAAAAAGCGGGTAGGAAGTACCTCACGTTTTTTAAATAGCAAGAACTTCTCGCGATGTTCATCATCCCGGAAAATGATTTCCGGGTACTGAGGATCCCGTGGAACCTGTGGTGGTGGTGGTGGTGGTGGTGGTGTTGCTTCTCGCCTAGATCGCGAGCCTTCACCTCTAATGAGCCTTCTGAATTTGCTTGTCATGGTGAAAATGGGCCTTGCAACCACAAAGGATGTGGCTTTGGGTGAGTGTGAGAAGAGAAGGGAGAGGGAAGATGATTTTTGTGAATGAAATTTTGTGAGATGAAGGGTGAAAGGAGAAAAGGAAGAGATTTTATGAAGATTAGTGGAGAAAGGATGGAGATTTGAGGTAGAAGAATTTGGGTTTTAATGGAGGTTAGGGGTGTGGAGGTTGAAGATGAGTGAAGAGAGAGAGAGATGATTGGTAAAAAGGATAAGGAATGAAAGGTGAGAAGGGGAAAAAGGGGTTTAAAACGTGTGTTTGGCCGGTTTTTTTGGACGCAGGCCCGATCGGGCATCAGGCCGCCTGATCGGGTGAAAATCATTTTTTTTGTGGCTGGGAAAAAACTTCTTCGCCCGATCGACCGCCCGATCGGGCATCCTATTTTTGATCAGGTGCTGAGGTTGCGGGCCCGATCGGGCGATGGCTGCCCGATGGCGTCGGGCGGATGTCCTTTTTGACAGATTTTTGACTTTGACTTTTAGTGATTCACCCGATAGACCACCCGATCGGGCAAGGTATTTTTGATCGGGTGCTAGGGTTGCGCACCCAATCGGGCACACCTTGCCCGATGAGATCGGGTGCTCTTCTTTTCTTTCTTCAGCATAATTTTACGCCCGCCCGATCGGGCAGGTTCCGCCCGACCCTATCGGGCGAGCTACTGTTCAGTAAGTAGCTCGCCTTTTTTGTAAGTATGGGGCAAGCAAAGCTCAGTTTTCTCCTCAAATAGCATATCTGCACATCAAAACACTCAGGATCTAGGAACACATTCGTACCCTCACGCTCTCTCACATGCTACAAACTACGAAACAAAAGAGAAGAAAATCTAACTAAGAGATACGGGTTCCCTCCCGCAAAGCGCTGGTTTATGAAGGTCCCGTACGACCATGTTACCTCTCTAGGCAGATGAATAAAGTGGGGAGGAATCAAAGCGGATTTCCTCCGCACAACCAACAAAGGCACCCTCATGGTACAGCTTCACACGCTGTCCATTTGTCTTAAACTTCTCTCCTTTTTGGTTGGCAACCTCGATGGCACCATGTGCCTTCACTTCTGTCACCTCAAATGGTCCAGACCATCGAGATTTGAGCTTTCCAGGAAACAGTCTCAACCTGGAATTGAACAATAAGACCTTGTCTCCAACCTTGAACTCTCTTTTTCCTATCATCTTATCATGCAACTTCTTCGTTTTCTCTTTATAGAGCCTGTGATTCTCATAAGCATCCAAACGGAGCTCATCCAACTCATTGAGTTGAAGAAGTCGTGCTTCACCTGCAGCTGTCAAATCAAGGTTAATCTCTTTGACCGCCCACGCAGAAAGATACTCCATCTCAACTGGTAGATGACAAGCTTTTCCATAAACCAATCGATAGGGTGTGGTACCCAAAGGAGTCTTAAAAGCAGTGCAGAGCGCCCAAAGAGTATCATCAAGTTTCAAAGACCAATCTTTTCTAGCCTTAGTGACAACTTTCTCAAGAATCCTCTTAATTTGCCTAGTCTGAGGGTCATAAGCAAGACCGACTTTGTGGGTGACTCCATGTTTTGCCAATAAGGCCTTGAAGCTGCTTTTATGAAAGTGAGAACCTCCATCACTAATTACAACACGGGGGACACCAAAACGGGGGAAGATTATTTTCTTAAACATCTTCATCACAACCTTGGAATCATTGGTTGGTGATGCTATAACTTCTACCCATTTAGTCACATAGTCAACGACCACTAAAATATACCTATTCCCACAAGAGGTAGGAAAGGGTCCCATGAAATCAATCCCCCATACATCAAAAGGTTCGACCTCTAAAATCCCACTCTGTGGCATCTCTTGCCTTTTTGAAATATTACCCGTCCTTTGACAAGAATCACAAGACAAACAAAAGGCACGGGCATCTTTAAAAATCGAAGGCCAATAGAAACCACTATGTAGGACTCTAAAACCAGTCGCTTGGGAACCTAGATGACCACTAGAAGGCATACTATGACAATGTAGCAAAACACCCTCTATTTCCCAATCAGGAATGCAACGACGAAACATCCCGTCGGAGCACTTCTTATATAGGAAAGGATCCTCCCAAAAATACATTCTAGCATCATGATAAAACTTTTTGCGCTGCATATATGTAAGATTGGGAGGATGAGAACCACTAACACAAAAGTTAGCAAAATCAGCATACCAAGGAGTTTTAGAGGACACAGAAAACAAATGATCATCTGGAAAAGAGTCATCTATAGGAGGGTCAGAAGGGGATCCAAACCTCAACCTAGAAAGGTGGTCGGCGACCACATTCTCAGCACCCTTCTTATCTTTGATTTCCAAGTCGAATTCTTGCAGCAAAAGAATCCATCGGATGAGTCTAGGTTTGGCCTCCTTCTTGGCCATCAAGTACTTCAAAGCAGCATAATCAGTGTGTACTATAACTTTCGAACCTATCAGATAGGTTCGAAATTTATCCAATGCATAGACTATGGCTAGCAACTCCTTCTCTGTCGTAGCATAATTAACCTGGGTTGGATCCAAGGTTTTGCTAGCATAGTGAATCACATGGAGTAGCTTATCCTTCCACTGACCAAGTACTGCCCCTATCGCATAATCACTAGCATCACACATGATCTCGAAAGGGAGATTCCAATCTAGAGGTTGTATAATAGGGGCAGTGATCAAAGCTGTCTTTATCCTGTCAAAAGACTCCAAACAATCATCAGTAAAATCGAAAGTGGCACCCTTTAGCAACAATTGAGTGAGGGGTTTCGCAATTTTTGAAAAGTCTTTGATAAATCTGCGATAAAACCCCGCATGACCAAGAAAACTCCTCACTCCTTTGACATTCATTGGAGGGGGAAGTTTCTCAATCACCTCAATCTTTGCTCTATCCACTTGGATGCCACGCTCAGAAATCAAGTGACCTAAAACGACACCTTCATTCACCATGAAGTGACATTTTTCCCAATTAAGCACGAGGTTTGCCTCAACACATCTTTTAAGCACTTTGGACAAATTATGCAGGCAAACATCAAAATCAGAACCATAAACACTGAAATCATCCATAAACACTTCCATAATATTTTCAATAAAATCAGAGAATATGGCCATCATGTAGCGTTGGAAAGTAGCGGGAGCGTTACACAATCCAAATGGCATCCTGCGATAGGCAAAAGTGCCATAAGGACATGTAAACGTAGTCTTTTCCTGATCATCTGGATGGATAGGGATTTGGAAAAAACCAGAATATCCATCCAAATAACAGAAATAACTATGTTTGGCTAGCCTTTCCAACATCTGATCAATAAAGGGGAAGGGAAATGGTCCTTCAGAGTTGCATTATTAAGTCTACGATAATCAATGCACATACGCCACCCTGTCACAGTCCTAGTGGGAATCAAATCACCTTTCTCATTTTCAACAACAGTGGTCCCCCCTTCTTGGGAACCACTTGCATAGGACTGACCCACTTCGAATCAGCAATGGGATAAATGATCCCTGCATCTAACAGTTTCATGATTTCTTTCTTCACCACCTCTTGCATGTTAGGATTCAAACGTCTCTGAGGTTGAATGCAAGGGCGGTGTTCCTCTTCAAGATTAACACGATGCATACAAAAATCAGGACTAATGCCCTTTAGATCATCAATACTATACCCAATAGCCTTCTTGTGTATACGAAGCACAGCAAGCAAGCTTTTCAATTGGCTATCAGTGAGTTTAGTACTGACAATCACGGGACATTCTTCCTTATCATCTAAAAATGCATACTTCAAATGAGAGGGAAGTGGTTTGAGTTCCACCTTAGTTACCTGAGGAGTAGAACTGGAGCATACACTTTCAAGTATCACAGTTTCCTGTTTCTGTTCAGCTCCATGACCCTCTAAATCAGCAAGACAGGCATCAACATCAGTATCGATGCCTAAGGAGTCACTCTCAGTCAATGCTACCTCTAATGGGTCAGCATCACGTATCTGCTGAAATGCAGACATCACAGCTTTGTCTACCACATCTATCCTGCAACAAGATTCTTCAAGCATAGGAGACTTCATAGCATTGGTTAGTTTAAAAGTGACTGTATCATCACCAACACTCAAAGTCAAAGATCCTGACTTGACATCAATAACAGCACCTGCAGTGCACAAAAATGGTCTGCCCAAAATAATAGGAATTTGGGCATCCTCCTCCATATCCAACACAACAAAATCCACAGGAATGTAAAACTTCCCCACCCTAACAGGGACGTCTTCTAAAACACCTAGAGGGTATTTTATAGAATGGTCAGCCATCTGCAAAGTAATTTGAGTGCACTTAAGTGCTCCCATATTCAGTTTACTACAGACAGACAAAGGCATGACAGACAGAGATGCACCTAAATCATATAAAGCTTTATCAATAAAAAGTGCACCTACATGACAAGGGATGGAAAAGCTACCCGGATCTTTAAATTTAGGTGGAGATTTATTTTACAAAACGGCACTACACTCTTCAGTGAGTGCGACTCTATCTACCCCACCAAAATCTCTCTTTTTTGTGATCATCTCCTTCAAAAACTTAGCATAGACAGGCACTTGAGAAATAAGTTCAGTGAAAGGAACCGTTACCTCAAGGTTCTTGACCATAGCCAAGAACTTACCAAGTTGTTGATCCACCTTAGACTTTTGCATTCGATGAGGAAAAGGCAACCTTGGTGTAAAAGGTGTATCAGAAACCTTCTCCTTCTCCTTCTTCTTTTCTGCCTGTTCAGCTGTTTCAGACACTTCGACATCAGACGTCGAATTCTTCTCCAATTCCTTCTCTACTACTTCCTTCTCCTTGCTAGGGACAGTATCATCATCAATGGGCATAGGAGGAGTAGCATAAGCAGTACCACTACGAAGAGTAACGGCATTTGCTTGCACCCTATGTGTAGGTTGCCCCGGCAATTGTCCCTGCTGCCTCTGTGCACTAGTTTCTGCCAACTGAGCAATCTGAGTCTCGAGAAGTTTTATGTGCTTTTCCTGGGCCTTTTGTGTTTCCTCATGGGCCCTTTTTGCTTCCTCATTGGCCTTTTGCATAGACATTATGAGTTTCATCAGTTCAGAATTGCTAGGCTCTTGTGAGGGCGCATTTTATGGTGCTGGCTGATAGTTCTGATGAGCAGGTCTTTGGAAACCAGGGGGATTATGAGAGTTCCCTTGGTTTTGGTAGTAGTTGGGTTTTGGGTTGTGATGTGGAGGTTGATAGGAATTTTGTGGGGGATGGTAGGAATTTTGTGGCTGTGGGTTTTGAACATTGTTGCTTCTATAGGAAAGAAGTGGGTTGTCTTTGCAACCAGGATTGAATGTGTTGGAGTAGGGGTTATTGGGTTGTCTTTACTAAAAAGCATTAGCCTGCTCCATCTGATTCTGATTGAACTGACAATCATGGCCGAAGTGACCCTGAATACCACACACCTCGTAGTAAGATGAGGTGATGGATGCAACTGCTGACATAGCGTTGATGCTCATAGGCGGAGGTGTTGAACTAGAGGACTTCATGAGCTGCTGAGTGAGTTGCGCCATCTGAGATGTAAGCATTGAAATAGCATCAACTTCAAGTACCTTCTTAGTCAAACTCCTAGATGATGAATGGTCATTGGCTGCAAGATTTGCTAGGAAGTCATAACCCTCATCAACTGCCTTGTCTAAAAAGACTCCTCCTGCAGACGAATCAACAATACTCTTCGTCTGAGGCTGCAGATTATTATAAAAAGTTTGCGTCAGAAACCACTTGTCCATATTATGATGTGGACATTCCCTCTGTAGGTCTCTGAATCTAGTCCACGCTTCCCTCAATGTCTCATCTGGCTCTTGAGAAAACGTAGCCAACTTGTTCCTGATTTCTGCTGTTTTTGTGGGAGGGTAATACTCATGTAGAAATGCAGCAGAAATCGCCGGCCATTCTGTCTCAGTGATATCGCAGAACCACCTCTGAGCCTTGTCTCTGAGTGAGAACTCAAATAACATAACCTTCAGCTGCTCAGGTGTGACTCCTTGATGTTTAACAGTCCTGCAGAGTTGTTGGAATCTCTGCAGATGATTGGCCGGATCTTCAGAAGGATGCCCACTAAACTGATTCTGCTGCACCATATTAATTAGTGCAGGTTTGATTTCAAAATTGTTCGCAGCAATAGTGGGCATCGGTGGACCTGTGGATATGGCTTCAGGATTAGGCACCCCATAAGATTTCAGTGACTTCGCCATTGGTAAGATCCCGAAGTATTGCTTCTGTGTCAGGATCTCCAGGAATAATGTGAGTTTTCTTTTGATACCTGGACATATAAGAGAAAACGACAAGATAACCGTAAGAACGGCCTCAATTGGAACGGGAGGTTCCAATGAGGCAAAGAGAAGTACGCTAATTAATCGAATAAAAACTAGAAAACTAGCCGTCTCCCGGCAACGACGCCAAAATTTGATAGGTTTTAGTCGTATCACCTATTCAAAGATAAACCTACGGTCCTCTAACTAAGGTAGTCAGTGGAAGCAGGGTCGAATCCGCAGGGAGACAGAGTTTCTATATTAATATTCAATTAACTAACTACTTCAGATGAAAATATGGAGAATTAACTAAACTAATGAGTAAGCTAAAGAATACGAATTAAGTCGAGGATTTAACTATTGAATAAAAGCCTAGGGTATTAGGTCGGTCCACCATGCTTATACCAATCAAACAAGGTCAACAACTATCGAAACCTAGGTCAAGAGTCGAGGGATTAGAGCATGTGTTGAGCTATGGTTAAGACTCAACGCTCATAGTTCAACATACGCCGCATGTTCACTAACGTAATCAGAACTACTGATGTGTCCTAGGCCTCTAGTCGTAAGACGAATCTGTGCAAACAACTATTAACCACAAGCAATCAATAAAATTGGCCACTAACATTAATCACTATTCAAGAACAAACCACACCACAATCACTCTAATCAAGCCCTAGAAATCAATAGGAGTCTAAATAACAATCATGGTATAAACATGGCTTCCCTATCTAACACCCTAGAAAGAGAACTCATCAGACATGATTGAATTGACAATAACAAAACTAATTGGAAACCCTAAGAATTGCATCATGAAGTAATTGAATAATGAAAAGCAGTTGAACTAAAGTAATTGAGAGATAAGAATAAAGCAATAAGGGAGACGATTACCAAATTGACGGAAAGCGGGAACTTTAATTGAATTGAATAAAATACTTGAATCTCTTCTACAGTGGAAAGCAATAATAAACTAGGCTAAGAGCTCTCTAAATGTTCAATCATATGAAAGATACAAATAAAAACAACCTATAAAGTATTTATAGTTTCTAAGAAAACAATAAGATAGAGTGGGGAAATAACGAAAATCGCATCCCCGTGTCGTCCACCCGATCGGGCAAAGTGCCGCCCGATTGGGTCTGGGAACAAGCTTCCAGCGTCAGTAAATAGAGCTTCACCCGATTAGATCGGGCAACATCCACCCGATCGGGGCCGCAACCCCAACACCCGATCGGGCGAGACCACCCGATGTCATCGGGTGGACCTCTTCTTCAACTCTCAGATTTCTAGCAACATTTGGCTAAGTGTAGGTCCGCCCGACGGGATCGGGAAAGTCCACCCGATCGGGCGGAAATCTAAACTTCTGCCCATTTCACTCGTACCCGATCGGCCAGTGGTTGCCCGTTCCGATCGGGCGAGTCTTCTTTCTTCCTTGCTTCACTTGGCTTCAGACGCCAAGTCTTTTGAATATTTCTTCTTCACAATGGGGTCCGAATACCATCTCGAGACCGCTAAGATGCCTCATAACCTTCCGCAATAGCTTGGTGCTCTAAACATCGAGTAAATAGGGAGTTTTTCCCTAAAAACCTGCAAAATCATATGGAACACACAAACCACAACTATATCGAAATAGTTAGCATAAATAGCTCCTAAGAGCATCAATGTCGCACAATTTAGCTTGTAAAGAAAGGGAAAAACTCTATAAGAAATCAATATATCACTGGCTTTTGGCTTTACTTTAATTTTGTACTTAACAACCAATACTAACAGCCGTTTTTACCAAACACTTTATATACAACCAATAATTACACACCAAGTCAAACAAGCCATTAAAAAAACCCGGTCAATCCAGCCACAACAAAAAGCCACCAGCCAACATCCACCAGCCGATTGCCAACACCCCCAAAAACTTATTTTGCGAAAAACCACATTATAAATAAATTATACAAAATTATTTTCTGCATTTTTTTAATAGGTACATTTGAGTTAGTACTTGCACCAAAGTAAAAGTTCAAAAGGAAGAGAGAAGAGAAAAAATATGTAAAAGTACAAAAAGTTAAAGAAGAGAAGAGTAAAAGTAAGAGAGATCATCCATAATGAGGTGGACCGATATACCGTATAAAGAAAAATTGTCTAAAACTCTCTATTTAAAAAGCACCCCTAAATATAGGAAATTTGCGAAAAAACACCTTATATAATTTTTTGTGGGAAAACGCCTTATATGTTACTTTTAATCAAATGTTTGTTAGATTTTGGCTAGGAAGTAAAACTTTTAGACATTGACCCTTCAACTTTACATTCATATTTGCGTGTCAAATTTTGACCAATTGTTTTTTGTGAATGTGTGTCTCCCGCAGACAAAAAGGATGGTGGAAAAATTAAGAGGTTCAATGATCAAATATTTGACTTTTTAGCTAAAATTCAACAACAAGGTGTATATTTGGATAAAATTTCTCGCAAAATAATTTATCTAAATAAGGTCTTTTTTCACAAATTTTTCCTAAATATACGACAAAATGTCTCTATTAAAAAAAAGGAGGGAGTACCTTTTATAGCGAAAATGTTGTAAGAAACTACCTTTGGTTAGAGTCCGACCATTAACCACCTTTTTTCGTTGTTGATCTATTCTATTCCCTTTGTTTTTCACTCAATCCTTAGCCAAATTATGGCATGTTCATTCGAAAGGAGAAAAAGGACAAAAAATAAAGGGTCAACGTCGAAAATAGTGGCCAAAGGCCAAAATCCGACCAAAAGGTAGCTTTCTCCTTCTTCAAAAGTTAGTTTTTTTTTTTTCATAAGTTAGTTCTTGACAAATTTTCTATAGAAGAAATCATAAAGTTACAGTATATCTGTGTGTATATCATCAAAATATCCATGTTAGTAATATTTTGATATCATTTTGCTTTTATGAAATGTAAAATTCCTATTCATTACAAATAATAGTTTAATTTATATTATTTTCAGATACTTATATCATCTTGTTAGTAATATTTTGGTGTGGCAATTGTTGAAGAAGGATGAGAAGTTCTTGGACCAAGAGCAATATTTTTGCTACTATTGGCATCCCTTCATAAGATTTATAGGACAATAATACAAATTTTGCTAATTGGTAAAAGTGAGATCACTATGGTCAAGCCTTATCAGCGTCGAAGGAGAATAATAGGTTTATGATGAGGATTAAAGGAGATGAGAAGAAAGCAAAGTATGTCCTTGTAAAGGAGAGTTATCGTGACTGAGAATCCATGAGATAAAAAATAATGGGCAATACGGGAGGCCAAAGTCTCAAGGGAGCTAGAAAAAAGAATGGGTTTATTGCAAGAAGAAGGAGTACATTCAATACATGTGCAAGGAGATGAAAGAAGATCTCAAAAATATGAAGTTGTTGAAGAAAGGAGGAAGAGATGAAATTGAAGAAAAAGGGGGGGTAGCCTTAGGTTATCATGAAGATAATAATGATGCCCTACTTGTTAAAGGGGGAGGTGTTTATGATGGAGAACTGATAATGGATTCCAGTTATTCAATATTCCATGTGTGTTGTGAGAAAAGAACGTTCTCAAGGCTTAAACTTTGTGGTGGTGACCTTGTGACCTCGTCTAATGAATAAAAAGTGGAGGGTGAAGACATTGGAGAAGTGGAGGTTTTGACATGCGATGGTGTCAAGAGGGAGCCTGAAGACGTAAGATATGTGCCTGAGGTTGGAAGGAACCTCATATCTTTTGGGAGATTGGAAGAAAAAGGGTGCTCCTTCAAACCTTGTGATGGAGCTTTGAACACAAGAGGGAGCATGATGCTCATGAGAGGTGTAAGGAGTATGAGCAACTTGTATGTATGTTGCAAAGAGTGGTGGTTAGCAAGGCCTTAAAGAAGATGTTAGGTCACCAAGGAGGCTGACGTTTGCGGTGTTATGAGAAGACCACCACCAAGGAGGGTTGTGTGTAAGGAGGAGAAAGAATTTGAACTTGAGGGGAGATGGTTGAGTCAAGTATCAAATTTCCTAAAAGGTTGTGTGGGTGCTCAGAGGAGTAAAAAAGAAATGCTCGGAAAAGTATTGAGGACAGAAGGAAGCGGTAACTTTGGAAATATGTTATCGACCAAGCAACACTATTTGCTCGCGTGAGCAACATTGTGTGTTCAAGCCAGAAACATTATGTGCTCAAGCAAGCACATGTTCACTTCATGTAATTTCTTTTGCCTTCTCTTTTTTTTTCTTTTTTTTGTGGGTCCTCTTCTATGGGTACATGAGAGTGTAGAAGACTCGTAATAACGTAGGCATAGAAAAAAGCTTGAATTAGACTCCAAAAGCTTTCTAATTTGTAAGAGAGCAAAAAGGAAGAAATCTAACAAAGATTGAGAGAGGAAACATTTAAAGTGTTTATAGAGTCATAAAGAGTTTTTATAACCTTGTGTGAATGTAATTGTTAAGTTACATTAATATATTTTATTTGTTGGTTGAGGAAGGGTAAAACTAAGTTACCCATAAGATTATGTGTTAATTGTTTGCTTGTTATTGCATTAGTCTTATTTCTTCGGATGTTTTTATGGTTGCTTTCTTGAAAAAAAGGCTACGATAAAGAATTAATGTAAGCCACGAATTTGTCCATGTCAGTATATGATATTTATGGATAATTATTAAAGATATACTTAAATATGAAATATTCCTAATTTGCATTTGTATTTTAAGCAGTTTATTACTTTCCTTAATTTCAATTTTATAAATTAAAAATTTGATATTTTATTTTTGAAAGTGATAGTATTTATTATTTATGAAATCAATAATTATAAATTATGTAATAATTTTTTTAATTTACGTAATGACTTTTACGTTACAATATAGTACGTCACTATATTTTATAATATAGGAAAATTATACTTTGAATTGCATTAGTTGTCATCAGTTTTTTTTGGATAACACCATAACATGTTTGGTCATAGCCATAATTTGGACATGTACAGTGAATTTGGTATTGGATATGACCATATCTCGATTTTGATATTGCCCAATTTCACTATCCAAATTACGACTATGACTAAACCTTTAAGGTGGTGTCCAAAACTAAAATAGACGATAACAAATTTTCGTATGGAGATTTAGCAAGATTGAAGAAGACATCAAACGGAGAATAAGAATTATGTGCCAAGTTTGTAAAGTATATTTTGTATATTATTTTGTATAATCTTATATATTATAAGATTTAATTTTAAATATTTCAAAGTATAATTTTAGTATAATATGTAGATTATTTTATAATAATATCGAAAATATAAATACAATTATAAAAAAATTTGCCTAAAATACGAAAATTAGGAAAAGAAAGTTAAGTAAATGCCAAAGTAACCATTGCTGACGTGGTCAAACGTGTGCCTCACATTGATTAACTACCGTGACCTTTTTCAAGAAGTCCATACTAAAATTATACGTACAACACATGAGTTAATTGAATCGAGTTCGATTTGGATTTGGATAAAGGTATGATTTCGATAATTATTCAATGGTAATTAAGTTATCATTAGGTCAAATTTGAGTCTATAAGTATTTGGCTTATACGAAATACAAAAATCATTTCTAGTCATATAAATGTTTAAGTTGGCTCTTATCATATCTGTTGTTTCAGTATTTTAATGATGGCAAATTAATGTTTTTGACTTTATATTAAAATGTATATAAATCATTTATTTTTATCATTTTATGTGTTTGATTAAATAATTAGTTTAAGTTTTGATTATGGAGAAATGGTTAAGAGTTTAACCTAATTAAGTTATTTAAATTAATTATCATATTCACTCAAATAAATAATATATTGTGTATTCAGGTTTTTATTATTTAGCTTAGAAATTATTTAAGTTAGATTTATATTATTTAGACTTAGGTTTATTTCATAGACTAATAATTTACTTAGGATTTAATTTTATATTTATGCGTTCTTTATTTATTACGTGACTTATAGAAATAGGAAAAATTATCGGGAATAAGTCAGCCTTTTCGCGATCTTCTTTTAATAAGTTGAACTTTGAATAATTCTGGAATAAGTTGACCTTTTAAGGATATTTGCTTTGAACAAGTCAAAATCGGTTTAAAAAGACAAAAATGGTTGGGGATGAAAAGTAGAAGAAGAGAAGGAACACAGGAAATTATAAAATAATATTTAAGAAAAGCCTCACATATAACCTGTTGAATAATTTATAATCATTTGACTTGTTAAAGTTTAAGTAATATCAAAGTTAACTTATTCCAGGATTATCTAAAGTTTAACTTATTAAAAGAAGACCGCGGAAATGTTGACTTATTCTTGACAATTTTTTCATAGAAATAATTAATTTAATTTAATTATGACTTGTGGAGAAAAGGTTATGGGTTTAACCTAGTTAAGTTATTTTAAATTAATTATTAAGCACTCAAATATATATGTTATTATTTGCTTTGAATTAACATAATAACATGGAATATTATTTTAAATAAAATAAAATTCCATGATATTAGATGGAGTATTTCTTGATGTGTTTTTACAGATTTGAACAAGTCAAATCTAGTGTAACAATTACTATGTCCATGAGCTTGAAGAAGAAAACTGTCCAATCAGGTTGTTCCTGGAATCTAGGAAGTCAGTTCCTATAATCCAGGAAGTCAGTTGATAGACTACTAAGTCAGTTCCTATAATCTAGGATGTAACACCCCGACAATTCTCTCCTTATAAAACATATATTTTTCCCACCTAAAATAGAGAGTTATCAAGCCGTTATCGCCCGTGTGAAAACGTATCGGCTTACTCAGAGTATTGCAGCGGAAAAAAATTAAATATACTTTAATAAATACTTAAAATATATAAATTGTCAAACTAATATCCAAACCTCAAAAATAGTTCAAAACCAATCAAAACATTTTAAGAATAAATAATCCATAAAACAATTCAATAAAAATAACGTAAGAGGTAGGAAACAAATAAAATAACAAAACGATCTCCCAACATCGCTTCCCAAATCCCAAATGAAATTTAAGATGATGCATCATGCCTTCAAACCTGTAGGCAAATACTCAATTGTAAACTGCTCGCCAATAAAGGGTCATCACAGGTTTAATAGGCACATCCATGATCGATACACAAAAAAGCACGTAATCAGCAAGGCTGAGTACATACATAAATAAAATGAAATACGAAACCTAATCATGATATTAATGAACAACCAAACATGATTAATAAAGTACCTCAAGACTTTAACTCATAAAATAAGACTTGACTACACAAGACACACAACATGATAAATATTATTAAATTGAATAGACAATGGATCGAGTTGTCCAACCAAAAACCAGTCTTCAAAAGGAAAGACCGAGTTACGGGCGCGACTCCGTAACCCCTTGACCAACGATATCGAGGAACCTTTAGAATTAAAAAAAATAGGGTACGGTTATTAATTCGCCCCAAGAAAAGCCATGAGCTACCACCATGTACTCCAACTCATACTAGTCCAAAACTTCAGATGTGCACTAGTCTAAAGCTATTGCTATTCACTTCCACTTTAAGTAATAGTAAGTTATTCGATGTTGGACTCTAAACAGACAACCAACACATAACACGGATACAACAAATATATTCCTCTTTTAACTTAGGATTAATTAAGTGATCAAACAATTCCAATTGACCAAGAATTAATCCTCCAAATTTATTTGTTGACTTATATCAACAATCGAATGTCAAAAGACAATAAATATACATACCCTACAAAACCCTCGGTCTTTGCAAAGTAGTAAAATAACCATAACCAATAATAATCCAACTTACTCACAAAGTCCACGGCCTTTGAGAGTAATAAAATATTCACTAATGGAAACAATAATACCAAAATCATAATCCAACAATAAAATAATATTAATCCCTCATGTGAATTAATAAATAAACTTCCCTTCCCAAACATGCTTGAATCAAACATCCATTCAATCATGTAATAAAATATAAAGGCAATTAACATGCTCAACAACACGTAATTCCAATTCAATAGCCACGTATGAACCATAAAAGGGTTCCTTATACATGATACTATAAATAATCCAAATCCTTAGGACATGATACTAGTCTAACACATAAGGACATGTACGTACCTTGTGTAGACAGAGTGAGAGGCCACTTTAGAATTCTAGAAGTCGCCTAAAGTAAATTCTCCGCCTACCAAAATAATAATACAACAATGAATTAATATACTAATTAATTCACAGCAATATAATTTATTTCAAAACGCTTCAAAACTTGTTTTAAAATACTTTAAATACATCAAAGTTCCAATTTTTTACAACCTTTAATATAATACTAATAGACTTATACTTTAAAACCTCAAAAATCATTACTTTAATACTTAAAACTCACTTTAAACAAATAATAATAAATATGAAATTATAATTTATATTCATAATAAATAAAAAAGAGATTTTTAATAATTCGAATAATAAATTTTTCAACTTTATTATAAAAAACATATAAAACTTATAAAAATTATAACTTTAACATTAAACCATAATTAAACATTAAAGTAGAGGATAAGGGTTAAGAAGAAACCGAAGAAAACCACGAAAATTAGAGAAGAACGAAGGAAACACGAGTTTGGTGGCGCGTGGCTGGCGGTGCGGCGGCGCATGCAGGCCACGCGGGCTGCTGTGCGTGCTGCTGCTGCTGGACGAGTGTGTGTGGCTGCACACGAGAAGGAGAGGAGGGGAGGCGAGTGGTGTGGGCTCGCCGGAAAAAATAGACGGAAGAGGTGTGGTGGTGGTGGTCGGCCGGACGGCACATGAATCGAGAAGAGAGGGAGAGGGGGCGGGCGAGTGAGGATAGAAAAATGAGAGAGAAAATAAGAGTGTGCAAAATTGGGGTTTTTGTGGGTATTTATAGGTTTTGCCTAAAACCTATGGCACTTAGGTTAGGCTTATGTTTGGGCTCAAGTTGATCATGAAACCTAAACAAATGGTTTGGGCTCGTCAACCAAACATTTAAAATTATTTTAAACACGACCCAAAACCTTTAAATAAGATATTCAATATTTAAATGCAACCCAATAATTATTAATGATTGTTTAAAACGTTTAAACAATCATTTGACTTTCAAAACAATCAATACTTAAATAATTAAATAAAATAAGTATGAAAATGCTCATAAATATACTTTAAATATATTTATAAAATTCATAAAATTACGGGGGATTACAGTCTACCCCTCTTAAAAGAAGTTTCGTCTCGAAAGTTGGCACGAAAAACTAAATCGTTTGGAAATATTCTATACTTAAAATTTTCAAAACTGAAAACTCGGAAAATCTTGTGTCACACATGTGCACAGTTTACCAACCCAACCTCAAATGCGTCACTCATGGACACGTCATTTTGCACCAACACGCCCTCGTAACTCACCTCAATAAAAAAATCAGGATACTTCTTCCTCATATCCTCGGCTTCCCATGTTGCCTCCTCGGACTCATGGTTAGACCAAAGTACTTTCACGATACTCACATCCTTATTGCGTGTACTATGCACTTTCTTCTCCAAAATCTTCACATGTCTTTCCTCATACGTGAGGCTACTATCAATCTGAACTCTTTCGGGTTCTAGAACGTGATTCTCATCAGGAATATACCTCTTAAACTGCGAGATATGAAACACATCGTGCATCTTCTCGAATTCCATTGGTAAAGCCAACTTGTAGGCTACTTTACCAACTCGTTGCAAAATCTCATACGGACCAACGTACTTGGCACTTAACTTGCCTTTTTTACCAAATCTCATAACACCTTTAGTCAATGAAACTTTCAAAAACACTTTATCGCCAACGACGAACTCATCTTCACGCCTCGTCAAATCAGCGTAACTCTTCTGCCTATCCTGGGCAGCTTGGATTCTAGCTTGAATAAACTTCACATTCTTGACGGTCTCCTCAATGAATTCAGTCCCTAGGACTATGTTCTCACTAAAGTCATTCCAACAAATAGGACTTCTACACTTCCGTCCATACAAACCTTCAAATGGTGCCATTTTTATACTTGCATGGTAACTATTGTTGTATGAAAACTCAATCAATTCTAGTTGGTCTTCCCAACTTCCATGAAAATCAATTGCACATGCTCTCAACATGTCCTCCATAGTCTGATTGGTCCTCTAAGTATGACCATATGTCCCAGGGTGAAAAGCAGTACTCATCTTCAACGTAGTTCCAAGATTATGCAGAACTTTCTGCCAAAAGTTCTAGAGAAATCTCGAATCACGATCTGAAATAATATCCTTCGGCACACCATGGAGTCTCACGACGTGCTTAATATAAGTCTTTGCAAGTTGCTTCTTCTTCCACGTCTCTTTGATCGGAATAAATACGTCAGATTTAGTCAACCGATCCACAATCACCCAGATAGTATTATTGCCAGTCTTGGTTTTCGGCATTGCTGTCACGAAATCCATAGAAATCGAATCCCACTTCCATCCAGGGACTTCTAATGACTGGACCTTTCCCATAGGTCTCTTGTGATCTATCTTCACTTTCTGGCAAGTCAAAACACTTGGATACGAACTCAGCGACTTCTCGCTTCATATTCGTCCACCAATAATTCTCCTTAAGGTCTTTATACAATTTATCACCACCAGGGTGTACAGAATACGGAGTATTGTGACCCTCCTCCATAAGCTTCCTCTTAAGCTCTTCAAACTTTTGTCGTATACACCACCTTTGTTTGAATCTCAGACTTCCATCTTCATGGATCTTAAAATCAACTTCTTTTCGTTGCTTCATCTTTTCTTTAATCTTGTCAAGATGTTCATCTCCAACTTGACTCTCCAAGATCTCATCGAAAATCGTCGATCCCAACGTCAAAGCGTTCAATCTTGCTTCTATCTCTCCAGGATTCAAAATCTCAAGGTTAAGCCTTTGCATATCTAGATACAACTCTTTGGAAACTACCAACGCATTCACGCTATGGCTCGTCTTCCTACTCAAAGCATCGGCGACCACATTCGCCTTCCCTTCATGATACTGGATATCTAAGTCAGAATCCTTGATCAATTCTAAAGTTCTCCTCTGTCTCATATTGAGATCCTTCTGAGTGAAGATGTACTTTAAACTCTTATGGTTGGTGAATATCTTCACAGTCGCTTCATAAAGATAATGTCTCTAGATCTTCAATGCAAACACAATAGCAGCTAACTCTAAGCCATGGGTAGGGTAATTAGACTCATACGAATTCAACTGACGCGATGCATACACAATCACCTTCCCATTCTGCTGTAACACACATCCCAGACCATTCTTCGAAGCATCACTATATACCTTGAATCCATCATTCCCATCAGGCAGAGTCAAAACAGTTGCAGAGGTTAAACGATCCTTTAAAATCTGAAAGGCTTCCTCACACTTCTCATTCCATTCAAACTTCGACTCTTTCTTCATCAAAGTAGTCATAGGTCTCGCTATCCTCGAGAAGTCTTTCACAAACCTTCTATAATAACCAGCCAATCCCAGAACTTATTATATCAGACACATTCTTCGGTCTAGGCCACTCACTAACGGCTTGTATCTTTGTAGGATCCACCGAAACTCCTTCCTTAGACACATAATGACCCAAAAATACAACTTTCTCCAAACGGAACTCACACTTAGAGAACTTGGCAAACAATTGATTTCTCCTAAGCGTCTCCAAAACCATCCTCGATTGTTCATCATGCTCTTCTTCATTCTTCGAGTAAATCAAAATATCGTCAATGAATACCACGACAAACTTCTCTAAGAACTCATGGAAATTCCTATTCATCAAGTCCATAAATATTGCAGGTGCATTGGTCAACCCAAATGGCATCATAGTAAACAAATGGTGACCATATCTCGTTCTAAAAGCAGTCTTAGGTATATCCTTATCGACTAACTTCAATTGATGATACCCTGAACACAAATCAATCTTCGAGAAAACACTAGCTCCATTCAACTGATCGAAAAGATCATCTATCCTAGGCAAAGGATACTTGTTCTTAATAGTCACATTATTCAACTCACGATAATCAATACACAACCTCATACTACCATCCTTCTTCTTCACAAATAACACTGGTGCTCCCCAAGGTGATGCACTAGGCCTAATGTAACCTTTCTCCAACAATTCTTGCAATTGAGTCTTTATTTCACTCATTTCAGGAGGTGCCATCATGTAAGGTGCTTTCGAAATAGGTGCAGTACCAGGAACTAAGTCTATGGTAAACTCAACGGTTCTCTTAGGCGGCATTCCAGAACTCTCACTGGGAAACACATCTAAGAATTCATTCACAATAGGTACAACCTTAATTTTCGAATCAACTTCCTTGCTTACGTCTCGCACACTACACAAGAATACTTCACAACCTTTCCTTATCAACTTTTCAGCTTGCATGGAAGAAATGATCCCAAAACTCTTAGGTTTCCCAAAACGTCGGTACGAAATCGACTTCCCCGAAGGACTCTTCAAAACTACCCTCTGAACTTCACAATTTATTTTGGCTTTATAAGAACTAAGCCAATCCATTCCTAGAATAACGTCTAGGTCTCCTAAATTGTATTCTATTAGATTAGAGGGAAAAATACAACCTCCTATCTTCAAAAATAAGTTTCTAAACATCTTAGTACCCTTCACAACTTCTCCAGTAGGAATACTAATGGGAAAATCAACGAATTCAAAGTCTACTAGACCTAAACTCTTAACAACAAGCGACGAAACCAAAGAATAGTCGCTCCAGAATCAAATAACGCTTTAACTAAAGTGGAGTTGATAGAAAAAGAACCAGAAACTACATCAGCGGACTTTTCAGCTTCAGTACGACTCATCACGAACAGTTTCCCCGGAGCTTTACTCTGGTTGTTGTTGTTGTTGCTTCCATTCACAAGCTTAGTGTAGCTTCCCTGACCATTCTGCGACCCCGAAAGTTTCGGTCCTTGGTTTCTAGCTTGGTTATAACCAGATCTCGCCTGACCATTGCATCCATTGGCATTCTGTTTGCGTTTCTGCTTCGTGAAACACTCAAACTCTCTATGTCCCTTCTTCTTGCATTAATTGCACGTAACCAGATCTCCCTTACAGTCTCTACCAGGGTGGTTCTTATTATATCTATTACAATAGTAAGTCCTCTCAAGTTTGGCCCCATCACTAAACCTTTGGCCATTCCTGTTCTGGAAATTTCCATTTCCTTTCCCGTTCCTCTTGTAACTACCTTGACTTCCTCCAGCTTGGAAATCTTTCCTCTTATCTCCTAGGGCAACGTTCTTCTTGTCACGCCTAGTCTGCAATCCATAAATATGAGCGGCTCGCGCATACACAATATCTAGGGATGTAAAGGTCTCACCTCCTATTCCCAATTGAATTTCCTGAGTCAGACCTTGCTCGAATCTCTGAGCTTTTAGTTCCTCATTAGCGACTACCTCAGGTGCAAATCTAGACAAAGCTATTAGTTTGCTGTAGTATTCAGAAATATTTATATTCCCCATTCTAAGGTTAATGAACTCTTGGGCCTTTTAGTTCCTCATGAAAGCAGGGTAAAACTTTCCTCTAAGAGCAGTGGTAAAGGAATCCCAATTGAAATCAGTCTCGGCACTAATCCTAGTCCCGTTTTCCTTCCACCAAAGGTCAGCCTCATGTTTCAGATACATCACGTCCTGATCTACCTTCATTGCCTCAGGGCAATTCACAGCTCCAGATATCTTGTCGAACACCCTAATCCAACTCTCCAAGAAAGTAGGGTCAGTCTGTCCCTTAAAATAAGGCGGCTTAACTTTAGCCAGCTTCTCGAACATATCGCTTGCCGTGTCAGGACGTTCAGTTCGCTCTGCCAAAAGGCGAATGGCAGAGGCTAAGGTGACATCGTTGTTGGCCATCCTACTGCGTAACCTATGAAAAACACATATGTCAAATTCAGGTCACGATTTATAACTAATTGCCATTTTACGAAAGCATCGAAAAGAAAAATGATCATACAAGATCATCTAAAGAAAATAGGTTCAACGAAGTTTTACTTGGAATAAATCTAAAGTACAGACAATTTATTTGGAACATATCCAAGCACTAATTAATTTATTTGGAGTACATCCAATCTCAAACAATTTATTTGGAATACATCCATACACAAACAATTCACCATTACTTGCACAATCATGCAATAATTAAATAACCAACCATGAGAAATAAAATAAAAATAATTCCCATTCGCGTACTAAATATATTGCTCAACTCATATAACCAAAAGAATATTTTATTTCTCCCAAAATAATAAAAATGAATATTTCCTCTATCCATAACAAGAATTCACTATATATAATTCCTCAAATGAATAGTACTAAAATAAATAACTAGTGTAGCATAGGTACCTTATTCAAAAGAAATGCTAAAATAAATGACATCAAAATAAATCTCAAGGACTAACATCATGATTCCTATCCTTATTTTCCTTGTACTTCTTGGTAGTGAATACTTCGTCCTCAAAATCATCCATATCCTCAATCACACATTTATAATTTCACTCTTCAGCTCTAGTTGTCCTCCTAATACGTTTAGGTGAAGGTTCATCGACGTCCTCAATCTCATCCTCACTATCAGTATCATTATTAAGTATGTCAGCCAGAAAAGCAGCATAAATTTCCTTGCGGGTTTGACCTCTAGCTCGGTCGAACTCTTGTAACATCTCATCATCACTCTCAGTAGCAACTCTCAAAATATGGCGTCATCCAACCTCTAAACTAGTATAGCTCTCAAGCACAGACTCAGTGTCAGATTCGTCATCATTAAGTACAATCGGATTGTAAAAACTTCTAACTCGATCGGCTTCACTATTAGACATGCCTAAAGGTCCATCTATTGTTGAGCAAGACATCTACAATGAACAACGTTCATACTTAGCGTACATTCCGAAAATAAATAAATAACCACAAGGTAAATAAACCAACAACCAACCAAAAAAGGAAAATGTACAGACTAAAAACAGTTGAATAGACTACCAATACTGAAATAACTGAACAGACTCGCAGACATAAAGCAGCTGAACAGATTAGCAAATAAACTGAACACAACAATATAATGCAGACATATGATATTTCTATCCTATACGCCCATCCAAAATTACCCATCATCTCCCTCAAATGAAATAAAAAAGCAAGACAAAAGTAATTTTCGAAATCAAAAATTTTCGAAAATACTCGATAAATACAGAAATATAGTTAAAATTTTCGGACAAATCAAAGATAAATATTTCGGACCAAATTCCAAAATTCCAAAATAATAAAAGGATATAATTAATTATACTTTTCAGAAATTCTAAAGAAATTCGAAAAATAAATAAAAGAATTAGAATTAAAATCGAAAAAAATTTAAATAAATTCGAAAAGAAACTTGGAAATAAAAATTTCCATCCAAATAAGATACGAACCTTTTTCAAAACAAACCTCGAATTCTTCAAAATACATTTAAGAAATGAATAAGTAGGAGCTTACTTTCATAAAATACTTTGTAAATAACTAGTTAGCTAGGCTAGTTTTAGTTTTAGTTAGGCGCCTAAAAATAGTTTTGGCACGAAGGGCCAATAAAACCTTAAGCTCCAAGATACCACTTTGTAACACCCCGACAATTCTCTCTTTATAAAACATATATTTTTCCCAACTAAAATAGAGAATTATGAAGGCGTTATCGCCCGTGTGAAAACCTATCGGCTTACTCAGAGTATTGCAGCGGAAAAACATTAAATGTACTTTAATAAATACTTAAGACATAATAATTGTCAAACTAATATCCAAACCTCGAAAATAGTTCAAAACCAATCAAAATATTTTAAGAATAAATAATCCATAAAACAATACAATTAAAATAACGTAAGAGGTAGGAAACAAATAAAATAACAAAATGATCTCCCAACATCGCTTCCCAAGTCCCAAATGAAATTTGAGATGATGCATCATGCCTTCAAACCTGTAGGCAAATATTCAATTGAAAACTGCTCGCCAATAAAAGGTCATCACACGATCAATAGGCACAGTGATGATCGACACACAGAAAAGCACCTAATCAGCAAGGCTGAGTACATACATGAATAAAATGAAATACAAAACCTAATCATGATACTAATGAACAACCAAACATGATTAATAAAGTACCTCAAGATTTCAACTCATAAAAAAGACTTGACTACACAAGACACACAACATGATAGATATTATTAAATTGAATAGACAATGGATCGAGTTGTCTAACCAAAAACCAGTCTTCAAAAGGAAAGACCGAGTTACGGGCGCGACTCCGTAACCCCTTGACCAACGATATCGAGGAACCTTTAGAATTAAAAAATTAAGTTACCGTGATTAATCCGACCCCAACAAAAGCCATGGGTTACCACCATGTACTCCAACTCATACTAGTCCAAAACTTCAGACGTGCACTAGTCTAAAGCTATTTCTATTCACTTCCACTTTAAGTATTAGTAAGTTATTCGATGTTGGACTCTAAACAGACAACCAACACATAACATGGATACAACAAAATATTCATCTTTTATCCTAGGATTAAATAAGTGATCAAACAATTCCAATTGACCAATAATTAATACTCCAAATTTATTTATTGACTTAAATCAACAATCGAATGTCCAACGATAATAAATATACATACCCTACAAAGCCCCCGTTCTTTGCAAAGTAGTAAAATAACCATAACCAATAATAATCCAACTTACTCACAAAGTCCACGGCCTTTGAGAGTAATAAATATCCAATAAGGAAAACAATACCAAAATCATAATCCAGCAATAAAATAATATTAATCCCTCATGTGAATCAATAAATAAACTTCCCTTCCCAAAACATGCTTGAATCAAACATTCATTCAATCATGTAATAAAAAAAGGCAATTAACATGCTCAACAACACGTAATTCCAATTCAATAGCCACGTATGAACCATAAAGGGGGTCCCTATACATGATACTATAAATAATCCTAATTTTTAGGACATGATACTAGTCTAACACATAAGGACAAGTACGTACCTTGTGTAGACAAAGTGAGAGACCACTTTAGAATTCTAGAAGTCGCCTAAAGTAAATTCTCCGCCTACCAAAATAATAATACAACAATTAATTAATATATTAATTAAATCACAGCAATATACTTTATTTTAAAACGCTTCAAAACTCGTTTTAAAATACTTTAAATACATTAAAGTTCCAACCTTTAATTACCTTTAATATAATACTCATAAACTTATACTTTAAAACCTCAAAAATCATTACTTTAATACTTAAAACTCACTTTAAACAAATAATAATAAATATGAAATTATAATTTATATTCATAATAAAGTAAAATGAGATTTTTAATAATTCGAATTCAACTTTATTATAAAAACATATAAAAATTATAAAAATTATAACTCTAACATTAAACTATAATTAAATATTAAAGTAGAGGATAAGGGTTAAGAAGAAACCGAAGAAAACCACAAAAATCGGAAAACGACGAAGGAAACACGCGTTGGGGTGGTGCGTGGGCTGGCGGTGCGGCGGTGCATGCAGACCACGTGGGCTGCTCTGCGTGTTGTTGCTGCCGGACGAGTGTGCGTGGCTGCACACGAGAAGGAGAGGAGGGAGGTGAGTGGTGTGGGCTCGACGGCAAAATAGACGGAAGAGGTGTGGTGGTGGTGGTGGTCGACCGGACGGCATACAAATCGAGAAGAGAGGGAGAGGGGGAGGACGAGTGAGGAGAGAAAAATGAGAGAGAAAATAAGAGTGTGCAAAATTGGGGTTTTAGTGGGTATTTATACTTTTTTCCTAAAACCTATGACACTTAGATTAGGCTTAGGTTTGGGCTCAAGTTGATCATGAAACCTAAACAAATGGTTCGGGCTCCTCAACCCAACATTTAAAATTATTTTAAACACGATCCAAAACCTTTAAATAAAATAATCAATAGTTAAATGCAACCCAATAATTATTAATGATTATTTAAAACGTTTAAACAATCATTTAACTTTCAAAATAGTCAATACTAAAATAATTAAATAAAATAAGTATGGAAATAATTATAAATATACTTTAAATATATTTATAAAATTTATAAAATTACGGGGGATTACATAGGAAATGCAACAACCAACGCATACTACGAACATGGGGAGTGCTAACTGAACATGTAACAACCTAGCAACAACATGCTAATTATAAGGAACGTGTAACAACCCACGCATACTCAGCAACAAAAAACTGATTCAACTGCAGTCCTTAAAAATCAGAAGGATCTGACTGGTAGTTAGTCAGTTCCTGGAATCTAGGAAGCCCAATAAACTTTCTAGTCTTTAGCTGAACAACTAACCAATTGCTGATTTGTTGGAGATTGTGGTTGCTGGCGGCGTGGACTTAGTAAAAGATTCTGATGCGCATAAAAACTACGGATGGGCGGATAATGGGTTATGTTCATGGACCCATAGCCTAATTGAGCTGCTGAATTCTCCTATATATAGAACAAGAAAATCAGAATTAAGACTAAGACTTTTCGGATTTTCAAGTTCTAATATTTAGAAAGTTTTCATTCTATTTACTTATCTTCATAACAAATATTATTGTATTCGTTTTTAGTGTTGAGTGAGAGAAATTACAAAAGAGAAATTGGTGTAATCAAGAGTGAAAGATAATACTTCGAGTGAAGTCAAGTGAGAAGACTTCGAGCCAAGTCGAGTGATAACGTCACATGTTCAGGGGGAACAGGGTGACTGTGAACAGTGTCAAGTTCCTAGAGGAACATGGTGAGAATTTGTAATACTACCTCCGTTCCATATGTATTGCAACATAGGGAGTTTTACGTCTCCCAACGCACTACTTAAGACGCTAATATCTCTAATTTTATTTAAGTAAAAAATATAAAAAGTTAATATTAATTAAGCACATATCGAGACGAATCTAACAAGATCCCACATGACTATATTTATCCTTGTGTATAATAACAAAAGAAGGTCAAAGGTAGTGTATGAATAGTGCAAAATTAAATGTCAAAGGTTGCAATACAAATGGAACGGAGGTAGTAGGTTGTACTGAGTTGTAAACGCTATTATAAATGAAAGATAGCAGGGTTTCTTCCTAGAGAATTTCGGAAGAATACCTTGTTATTTAATCTCCTGCGTTCCCACTCTTTGTTCCTATCCTTTTATCTTATTCTCTTTTGTTTATTTAAGAGTTTTTATATTCTGCAAAAAGTGTCTAAAATCCCCAAAACAATAATTCACCCCTCTTTTGTAGTTGATCTAGTGTTCATACTAGACTAAAAATATCAACAATTGAAATTTGTATTAGAATGGATTCATCCAATCATAAAGATAATTTAGGTAGTAGTTCTCCTTTTGTTTCACTGAATATTTTATGCTTCTACTTTTCATTTCATGTCGATATAGAGATTTGAATAATATTATTTGTAAAAAATTTGTAAATAGGTTATCTTCGGAAATTGAATATCAAACGAATGTAACAAGAATTCATATGACTCTATCTCACTTTATGCATTTAAGTCTACAGTTTCTATAAAAATAAACTAATAGTGCCAAAATACTTAGAGAGGAGTGAACACCAAAAAAAAAGAAAAAAATCCGAAGTACTTTACTAATTCAAATATTTAATAAAATCATATTTCACTATTTAATTATTTATCCACTTTGCCACGCATAGCGTACATTTTGTGCTAGTAATAATAAAACGAAGGGAGAAATATCTACCGAAAACTGATGGTTGGTGTCTAGTAATCGTCAATATTATGAAACGTCGCTTGTGTATAAAGACTTGAGTAGTTGAGTGTCCCTACTTACATTGTTGCTAGATTGACTTAATTTACTAGCAAATGAGCAATGATAGTAATGAATTACAAACCCCTTCGTCCTTTGATAATGAGAGTTTATAGGTGGTTCAGTTTAATTTGTTGTGATGAATCACAAAATATATCATTTCAGTGCTACTCCTATCATTATATAAGCTGATAATTCCCCGACAATGTCTATGCGATTTGTACTCTCATAAAACTAAGTAGGACTAGCATGGTATAAAAACAATTTCAAATCTGGTACTTCCTCCGTTCCAAATTAAATGCAACAATTTATTTTTTATGCTTGTCGAGTCATAACTTTAACGGTTAATATCTACTATAATATATAAGTAAAAATTATAAAAAGTTGATATTACGAAATTATTTAACGAGACGAATCTAACAAGATCCCACTTGACTATGTTTTTCATTATGTGTAAAGCTCAAATTTTAGTCAAAGTACATACTGTGAATAGTGTAAAATATTGACTGTTGCATTTAATTTGGAACGGAGGAAGTATATGTCACTTTACACTTCCAATGAAAAATTGTAATATAAGGTATGTAGATTACTACTCCTCCTCCTCCTCCTTTCGTTTGTAAATAATCTACAAATTTTACTTTTTGTCATAATCAAGATAAAAGCAAAAAAGTATGAACAACTATTCAACTAGTCTCGTGAAAGACCACATACCCTTAAGTTCAAATTAGGCAATGGTCTATGCCCAATATTAAAAATAAAACAAATTGTCTTTTTGAAAATAATGACTAGTTTAATCCATTTCATGACCCGTGTAGTCCATTCCGTGGCCATCCAGTTTAATTCATTCAGCAATCACAATGTCCAATTTATTCAGTTACTAGTTATTTCCATCAGTAAATTTACCGTGCTATTTTTTAAAATTATTGTATGTTGTAGTTCGAGATTAAAAGGTAAATAAAGAAAGGAGAAGAGAAGGGACGACTAAATTGGTACGAGCTGTATACGAATCGTGTTGGTATGGATTGAACTTGTTAATAGAATGTGGCTTTGGCCGTTTGGATTGGTTAAATTTTATGTTAAAATTAGACTGTCTCTTTTAGTAATTTTTCAAGCACGAAGAGGTTGAGGAAAGTACGATAAAAGGAGGGAAAAATATGAGAGCAAATAAAAAATAACTAAAAAGTATATCAAATGGTGTTTTGATTGAATCTCTATTATATAAGGGAAAAGGAGATGATTATAGATCTGTTCATGGGACGGTTACCCATTACGATGTATCAATTCGTCATTTTCGTGAACCATAATCGTACCATTTAAACCGGGCACTGCCTAAGCGGTTAACCACATTTTTCGGTACGTCAAACTGGTTTACCATAACCATTACTTAAAAAGATCGAATACTCTATAGCGATAAAGAATATAGGACTATAAGTTCTCCAATTAGTTCAATTTCGCATATTAAAATTGATTATGAAAAGGATTACAAAAACCAAATAAGAAGTTCAACAAGCCAAAGTCGAAGCCAATACATAGAAGCAAATGTCAATGTCATATTAAAAGAAATACAGTCAGGTTATACAAACTGCAACACATTTCCTCCAACAGACCCCAACTCATCCCGCAGACCCTTTTCCGGTGAAGTCACGTGAAATATTCCAACCTTGGTTCATATGATGAGATTTTCTTAGTCCAAGGCCTCTACAAACTTTGGGAACACATATTTCGTCGCATGCAATAAGAGGAATGTCGCCCTTGGAGTTGAGATGATTTTTCCAGCAGAAAACAGTTTATTGCATCTAATTGCTAAGAGCCCGTTCGTTATCATTTTCAGTTATACCGAATGGGCCCTTAGTTATATACTTTGAAATCTTAATTGTTGTTAGGGCTGGCCACGAACAAAACGGTTCGTGAACAGTTTGTTCGGCTCGTCAAAAGTTCGGTTCGAGTTTGGTTTGTTTGTTAACGATCCGAATTCGAGCTAAAATATAAAGTTCGAATACTTAAACGAGCCGAACTCGAACTATATTGCATTGGGCTCGTTAGCTCACAAACAGTTCGAATTTCAAAACTAATATGCAAAAGTATATGGAGAACATGTAACCTACCTCTATACTCATATTTTGTTGGTTCAAAATTATGTATGGGTTAAATTTCGTTGTCACTTCAAATTAAAATACATTATGTGCGTTTGCTTAGTTGACATGCTTATCAAGCTTAAAGAATATATTAGGCTCGATAAAAATTCGGTTAGTTTGTTTATCGAGACAAACTCGAACTCGAACTCGAGTTTCAATTTCAACATTCAAACCGAGCTCGAGCTCATTTCTATAGTTCGAATCGAACTCGAGCTTTATAAATTTAGGCTCATCGAGCCGAGTCCTGCTATGTTTCGGCTTGGCTCGTGGCCAGCCCTAATTGTTGTCATTGTAAAGGAGAGAATGATTTCCAGATTGCTTTGGATCAAAACTGTACTTCCAACTTTGGAGAGAAAGTTAGAGCTCTAGTTGCTCAACTTTTTGTCAGTTTTGATTAGCAAAGATTGAAAGTCTTCTTTTGTCCTTTTGTAGGAGGAGAAATATCTCCCGAGAGATCTTTCTACACTTATCTTAGGTTTCATATTGAAGTTTGCCGCAATAGAATGCTTTCTATGGTTTGGTGTAGGGGTGTTAATGAGCCGAGCCTGCTCGCAAACTGCTCGGGTTCGGCTCGGTCACAGTTCGGCCAGTGCTCGGCTCGGTAGGGCTCGGCTCGAACTTGGGTTAGGCTCGAGAGTTAACGAGCCGATACACGAGCTAGGATAAGTTCGGCTCGAAAAGTTCGCGAGCGGCTTGAAATAAATTTAATATTTAAATAATATTATTAAAATTTAAAATTTAATAAAAATCCAAAAAAACTAAAATTAAAAAATTTAAATATAACCGCCTTCCCTCATCCTGCTAATCTCAAAACCCATTTTTCAAACCCACCTTATTTTTCAAACCCTAAAATTCTCTCCTTCCTCGCCGCTTCCATCTACAGCCGACGGCCGCCGTCAGTAACGAAAGGCTCAGCCGACGACGCCGTCCTTTGTTGGCTACAACCGAGACCGGTGTCCTCTACTTGCTACAACCGAGATCGATGTCCTCTGCTCGCTACAAAACCGAGACCGCCGTCCTCTGCTTCCTACAACCGAGACCGGTCTCTTCCCTCTGCAACACGTCGGCTCCTTTTTCCGGCAATCGCGAGCGACCCAACAGTGAAATTTTATTTTTTTCAATTTGTGTTCTTATTTAAATCAGTTTATTGATTGTTAAATCGTCAAATTGTGATGCTTTACTTTTATTCTTGAATTAAATTAGTTGAATACTAATTTGAGTTGTTTCTTAGGTAGTTTTACACCTTTAAATAATGTTCTTTGGGCTGTTTATATACTTATTATTTTATTTTTTTGATAATTTCTATTTTATTAGTCACCATTGAATTGTTTTTGGTGTACTTACTGCTGTTTTTGGACTCATTCTTTTCTGTTTTTGGACTGATTCTTTTTTGTTTATCTTTTGAGATTGCATTTCAAAAGCAAGACAATAATGTATTTTGATGCGTGAAGATGTATTGGTGAGACTTGGATTGAAAGATTTGTAACAAATTCTATGTAATATTCATGTTAGTTTTGAGCATATTTGGACTTTGGAGATTGCAAAGCAAAGGAATCCGAGCTTATAATGAGCTCGAACTCGAGCCTTAAACGAGCTTAAATTGAACCTATAAAAACGAGTCGAACTCAAGCCTTATAACGAGCTCAAAATGAGCATTTACAAACGAGCCGAGCTCGAGCCGAGCTCGAGCCGAGCCCTTTGTTTTATGACTCGAGCTCGAGCCGAGCTCATTTTTTAAGGCTCGAGGAGCCACGAGCTCGAGCTGAGCCTCGAACTTAAACTCACGAGCTTGAGCTTGAGCCGAGCTTACCACTATTCGGGCTCGGCTCGGCTCATTAACACCCCCCAGTTTGGTGCATGCTTTGAGGAGATAATTGATGCTTTAAGGTGATTTACTATCTAACTAGAGTTTTGGAAATAGGTCTAGATTCCCTTTCAAGTCCTTGCTTGCAGCTTGTGTAGCTTTGGCTAAGCGACAATCGTCTGCAAAGAATAGACCATTGGGGCATAATTTAAATCAGTTTTCGGGTTTATTTTCTTTAGCTGCATAAAAAAGTTGTCGTGCGTGCACTTCCATAGAGATGATGAAAAGGTATGGAGATAAAGGCCAAAGGGTCTTCTTACCTCAAGCCTCTAGAAGGTTGGAATATTTCAAAAATGTGTTATTCGCGGTTAGACAGTAAGATACCGACATGACGTTGTACCATATCTTATTTATCCAAGTTGGATGAAGTTCTAGAACTTCGAAGGACTTGAAAAGAAAAATTCCATTCAATACAGTTGTAAACCGTTTCCATTTCTAACAATTTTTTATTATTTTTGAATTTGTTGAAGGTGTTGTGACATTTCTTGTGCTACAAGAATATAATCATAGATTTCTTTGTCGAAAATAAAGGCACTCTGTAACGGGCTAATGATTTTGCCTAACAAAAGTTGTAGACAAGTCAAAAGAAAATTTGCTTTTATTTTGTACATATCTATCTATACATAAACTCATTGTTATGAAAAGCCGAGGTCTTTTCGGATCATTTATTTTTGGAATGAGACATAACAAAGTATGATTGATACTCTTTAGAAATAGTTTGTGTTTGAAAAAGTTATATATTGCTAGACATATGTCATTTTTTTATATTAAGGGGCCATTAGGCTTGATAGAATCTTGAGCCAAATTTGTCAATGTCAGGGCTCTTGTATGGATCTATGTATATATCAAACGAAATATCGTGAATGTTTTGCTTAGTAACTTATTTGATTAAAGTTTCATTGTCAACATTAGTAATGAGGGATAACAATATCCATGTTTGAGCCATTAGTCTAAATCGTCTTTTATACAAATAATCACTCATTTTCATTTTTGAGACGAGATTTTTTTTGGTGTATCCACCCGTTTCACCTTTTTGGTTGAGAAGAGATTTTTGAATGAGAGAACCGTAAATGTTCAACTAATACTTATGGACTGATAGTACTCTCTTAGAGATGGTGTTTCGTTCACATTTAGCTATATAAGGTGGGCCAATTTTGTTACATAAAGCAAAAACGATGAGGAGGGGACACCGTTGGCAAACGCGGGAATTGGCTTTAAGTTACAAAGCTAGGGTGAGTGGGTGACTAAAGAGAATTAAGCAAGTTTAAAGTAATTAAGTATAGACCAAAGGTAAATTATTCTATACACATGATATACACCAAAGTGTATCTCATTCTATGCCTTTAAGTTCTTGCCTGCAGCGTCTCTGATTCCATTCATACTCTATCGGAGAATGATCTTTTTCGGATCGTGGAAGTGTTGTTGAATTATATATAGTAGGAAACCATATTCATTTCTTAAAATAGTACTCCCTCCGTCCCCAAAAGATTTCCCATTTGCTTTTGCATGGTCTTCAATACACATCTTTGACCGCTTATATCTCCTATTATTTATTAACAAAAATGATAAAATGTTGATATTTTGAATGTACCTATTAATACAAATCTAACAAGATCACCTATGACAATTATTTATATTATATATTAGTTATAATTTATGGTCAAAGTTTACAAAGTTTGACTTCAGAAAAAGCAAATGGGAAATCCTTTGGGGGACGGAGGGAGTAATAATATCTAATGCATATATTCAGTAGAAAAGTAACACTAAACTAATACTATTAACTGCCTCGCTTGTTCTCAGTGGCGGAGCCACATAGGGTTCAACGGGTTCATTGAACCCAGTGAATTTAAATTAAAATAATCTCATTATTCATACATAAAAGTATTGTACTTAAATTTTTGTTATACAGTTGAGCTTTTTTTTAAAAAATAATTTCGAACCCACACTTCTGAATTACTGGATCCGCCACTGCTTGTTCTCCCCTTTGGTACAAAAGTACCCCCAGGTGTACAACCCGATTCATGGTGAGCTGAGCACTTGAGCAGAAATACTAGATACGCAATTCTAGACCCAATATTGGTTGAATCTCACGAATTAGAAAGTGAAACCTATAGAATTTGGAGGATTCGAAATCAGAATTGGTTGTATTGGGGACGTGTGACGGGCCTGGGTCTAAATCTAAGCACCTAGTTGCAACTAGTTTCGATTTTTCGATAGTAAAAGTTGGGACCTGGTACCCATTGGGTACGAGGTATGTCACAAGTTATTAGACCTGGCAAATCTGACCTAACCTGCGACCCGACTCGACCGAAACATAGTGACATGGAACATACCTGACTCGAGATTGACCCGACCCGATACTGACCGTAATAATATTTATCCAAAACTAATATTTTAATTTACTGATTTTATAGTTATACTCTTCTAATTTTCAATAATTTGCATTATTTTTTATAGTAAATCGTAAATGTAATACTCCTTTTGTACGAGAACACTTAGAACAGTTTCCTATTCCTTTTATCTCGGGAAAAAAGATAGAATATAATCTTTGTTTCATGTGACAAAACCCAAATCACATGATATACGAAGAAAAAAGACAATCACATACTCACAGGAAGATAAATTGCAAATACATAGAGTTCAATCAAAGAAAACAACACAATAATTGGAATGAATTTGTTGGGGGGGGGTGGACCGATTTATAACATTATTGACCCGTTTGGACCCGACCCGAAACCGAAGTACACGAACCTGAATTGACCTGGCTCGAACTGACCCGACACTAACAGACTCGACCCGATTGCCACCTCTACAAGTGATGTTAATAGACATAAGTTGTGGTTATTCTTTTGGTCTTCAATAGCTAAACGATGAAGAAATCACGCTTTTAAATTCCAGCGGGAATCGGTTACTCGGTAACAGAATCAATTCCATTCAGTTTCGAGACCAATTCTAAAAAGTTTGACATATTTAATTTCAATTTGGCAACATCACTTTCACAAGAAATCGGGTACGCCATAGGAACTAGTCCGAACCGGTTCCGATTTCGTTTCAAATTCCCAAAGTAAGGATCCGCCAACCAATTTCAATTCAGTTCCAGTTTTCAAAAACAGTTTCCTGCTTTTTAACTGGGTATCTAGTTATGCTCACCCCTTATTTAGTATTCAAAATAGGGATGAAATGGATTTTGGACCCGACCCAGAACCAAACCCATAAACCCATTTATGAGGGTTTGGGTCCAACTTTGAGAATTTATGGGTCTTGGTCTGGTCTGGATCCAGAGGTTATTAGGGAGTTTGGGTCTTGGTCCAACTATATCAGACCCACACCCACACACGGACCAGACCTACCCCACCCACAGACCCAGAACTAAAAAAAAAAATCAACTTGTGAATTATGAATTTATGAGTAGTTGTGACTCCATTTAAGACATGGAATGGATGCGAGTTGAAACATATTTAAGATTTTATGAGTATATTTAGCGAATTGTTTTGGTACAAACATTAACTATGGTTACTCGAACCGATAAAATAGACGGAATAAATTTATGGAAAAATTGCCTAGAATAATGCAACCTTTTGCCATTCGCAAATAATACTCAACCTAAAGATTATTCTGGAATAATGCAACCCTATACCCCATTTATTTTAAATAAGATAAATGACCAGTTACCTGAACTATTGGTAATTTTTATTTAAAACTTTGAATTCTAAATAATAAAAATTAAAAAGAAAAACCTAAACTAATTAAACTTAACCTCCAGCCCCCGCACAACCCCACCCCCACCTCCCTCGCCGGTTCCCGCAACACCACTACTGCCGACGCTTGAACCACACCCAACCCCGTCGGGCCGTCTGTCCGCGCCCTTCCCGCAACCTTGCCCCATCGACACTAGAAACACAACCTCCTTCAACCTTGCCCGCATCACACTAATTTTCGCCCTCCCTCTAGCAGCCACTTCGCCATCACCTGCGGCGGCCCAAAGCGCCTCCAACGACACCCAAACGCCAACCACGTGGACGTCCTACACGCCAAACACGTCCTCCTGTGCTGGTGTTCGTCGGGAAGGTAGGAGTGGGTGGGTGGTGGTTTCGTGCGTGGTGCTTGGTGGCGTTGCCATAGTCGGCGACATCCGCCGGCTAGGGGGGGGTGGTGGTTTCATTTGTGGTGCTTGGTGGCGTTGCCCTAGTCAGCGGTGTCTGGCGGCGTCTGTATGGTCCTCCTGTGCTGGTGTTCGTCGAGAAGGGAGGAAGTGGTTGGGTTTTTTCCTTTTTTATTTTTTTTTGTTTATATTAATTTTTTTTATGATAACCAATAATTAGTTGACACGTGTCTCATTTAACCTTTTTCTTCAGGTTGCAACCGGTTCTACCCCATTTAAAATAAATGTGGTATAAAGGTTGCATTATTCCAGAATAATCTTTAGGTTGCATTATTATTTGCGAATGAGTAAAAGGTTGCATTATTCTAGGCAATTTTTCCTAAATTTATTAGATTAAAAATGCAATTAAACTTGAAATTCAAAAGGACCCATTAAGGACCCTAGATCCAGACCAATGGATATGGGTCTTAAGAAATTAATGTCCTCTAGGTCTGGATTTGACCTGGCCCCATACCCGATCCATTGCCATCCCTAATTCAATGACAACTTTACTTGAGTGAAAATAGGTTAATTGAAAAGAAATCACTAAAGTATGTCCATTTCGATAAAAATAACTTTATTTATGAAAATATGTTCATTCTAGTCCGTTTTTGGTGCTCCTAGGTCGTCAGTAAAAACATATAATGAATAGGGAGACATAACATTAAAAGGTTGTCAGCAAGAACATATAGTAAACGCTGGAGAACATAACATCAAAGTTAACATTTACTTGAAACAGAAGGAATAAAATACAAAATTTCAAAAGAAAAACATACATTTTTTTAAAAGAAAATATAAAACGTCAAAGAACATTTACTTAAAAACAAAAAGAACAAAATCTGAAATTTCAAACAGCAAAAATACCTTTACAAAAGAACAAATTACAGATCTCAAAAACATTTCGTACAAAAAATTTAAAAACCGCCAAGGTCAAAAAGATCATTTCTTTGAAATATAAAGAACAAAATACAAAAAATTCAAAAGAACATTAAAGTATTTTTTCTCAAAAGAACAATAAACATTTCTTAAAGGAATAGTAAAAGTAAAAAATAGGTGTAACTTAAAAGAACATCTGATAATAACAAAACGAACATACAGAAATAACCAGAAGAACATAATAAAAATATTTTAAAAGAACAAAATGAATGACTGAAAGAGCATAATACCAAATCTAACAGAACATCCAACAATTCGAAGAATATATGGACAAAAAAAGGAGAGAGAGAAGAGCAACGCCAGTGAGGGTCGTTGACGGTGACGATGGTTTCCGTTGAACGTCGCTCGACGGATGACGACCTTGGCCGCCAGATTGATTTGCCTTAGTCGCCAACTTTGATTTGCCTTAACGACCCCTTTGTTTTTCCCTAATTTTGCCGGTCTTTTTCCCTAACTCCGTTTGCCGGCAAGCTATTTTGCTAACTTCGTTCGCCGGTTGTTTCGCACCCCTAATCCCGTGTACGGAGCACTATGCTCCAAGGGAGTACCAAAAGGTTTTCATGATCATTCTACTTAAAATAATTCCAATTTAGTAAAATAACATAAAATAAAATAAAAATCAAGTGGAGTGAACAAGTGCTAATTATGACTAAAACCCTAAGTTTTATACAAACATCAAGAAATTACTCCATAGACATGTCATTTTGACGGTCTTCCTACAAAACCCCCGCCGCTTCTCCAAACTCCATCCATCAAAGCACCTCCCACCTCCGCACAGATTGCTCATCTCTGTTGTCTGACTTCACAAAGGTTAGTTAAATTAAATTCATTCATTTCACATCTCATATTTGAGAAACCTATCTTCAAATGTTAAACATAATGCGAGTATTCCATTTTCTAATTCGACTAATTTTACTGTGAAATTTGATCAGCTTCTTGAATATCATCAATGGCGACATGGAGAGCAATCGGGGGGAAATGCAGAGCTCTAATGGCGGCGCAAAGTCCGCCTCTTCGACTAAGACTGCTGCTGCTGCTAAACCATCGAAGCGTACTTCTTCAGGTACTACTGATAATGCTCCAAAAGGTATATTGAAGCCTGTACCTATCTCTCCTACTCTTAGTGACTTCATTGGCGCTCCTGAATCTTCTCGAACCGAAGCCGTTAAGAAAGTCTGGGATTATATCAAGCTTAACAATCTTCAGGTATATTCATTAGTTTATTCTTTAAGCTTATTGTTAGGTTTTAGGGTTTAGGGTTTAAGTCCTATGCACCGATTATTTTTTGTTGTCATGTTTTATTGTTAGTTCATTGATTCGACAGTTGTTTATAACACTTTTGTTGCTGATGATGATTGGTTGATAACTGATTGATTTAGGAGATTTTAGGGTCCATTGTCGATAAATTACTGAGGCCACTTTGATTTGAGGTTTTTATTGTAGTTCTTCAGGAGAATGGTGAAGGGTTAGGGTTTAGATTTTGAGTTGTAAGCCAAGCTCACGTTTGTTTGAGGTTTTAAAGCCTTTAAGGCTTGTTCTTTTTGGACTGGATTAATTGAAAAGGCATTTTAGTTGATTTCAGTTCATCTCCTTTTGTCTCACCATTACAGTTCATGACAGTCTAGTAATCCAGTTCAGTTCATTTCAGCGCAAAAGAACAGAGCCTAAGAAGTGGAATCCGACTCTTCACTCTGTTTATAAAGTGTTTGCTTAGAGTATTTCTGGTTTCATTCAACATTGAATCAGAAGCGCACTCCCAAATCCCGAATCCCTTCTAACATCTTGCGGTAACAAATTACATCACTGAGCGGAATCGAAAAAGTACTTCGCCAGTTCCGGCCAAGTGGCAGTTCTCACCTACAAAGGCCTGATTTGTCATTATTATGACTGACTTGGTCATGAAGGGGCTGAAATTCGCCTATCTATAGTAGCGTAAGGCTAATTATGCAAAGGAGAGATAAAGTGAGGAGGAAAATAGTGCTATGTCGTGGAAGAGGGGTTTGGGTGGAGTTGGAGAGAAAATGCAGGGGGGCTTTACCGAACAATTATATACAAGTAGCGGATTCCTTTCCATTCCTGACCTCTATGGCTCTATCTAATTCCAATCCGTTATCTTATTAATTATTGAACTGAACATGCCTAGTTGGATTTTCTTTGAGGTGCCATAGGTGGAGGTTTTCAGTTTTTTTCTTCTCATATACTTCATATACTGTCCAAACAAGTGACTTTAACAAGCTAGTATATAGAGTAAGGATATGTTAGCTAATAGCTATTGCGTTGTTATTGAAAGCTGAATAGCAATGTAACAAGTGATTGTAATTTACTATTGTAAGTGACGGACAATGTGAAATATTCAAAATTTGTTAAATGGACAGATAATGTGAATGACTCTGTGATTCTGTACACATTTCGTCTTCAAAATATAAAGTTACTGTGGTGAGCATAATCCTCCCACACTGGATATGTAATCAAGAAAGATGAATTCAATAGCTCACTTATGTTGAATCGCATAAGACGTCAATATAACTAATCTACAGTTGTTGGAGGAAGGAGCTCTGGCTCACAAGATTTTTAAGCAAACAGAGAAAGCAAATTTGTATGTATCACTCCTTTTGAATGAAAGTCAATGTATGTGGTTATATATTGGAGTTATCTGGGATTTAAAAATAGAGAAAGGTAATCAGGGGATCGGTCCATTGACTCCATTCTCCATGGATGAATTTCTAAGTGAATCCTTTGAAAATGTACTGCGTATTGTACAGGTTATGGCTTACTTTATGTGGTGTTTCATCAAGGCATATATGTGTGTCTGACATCTTGATCGGGGACTTGTTTATGCTTTTCAGTTTTCTAGATGCTTTTCAGTACAATTGAGGATGGTAGTTTTAGGTTTGAGATTTGTTGTGGCGTGCTGCTGTTGTTATTTGTAACTCTGTACCATGCAAATCGAGTTGTGAAGATCAATGTGGAAACTTTTATCATATTGCTGGCCTAAGATAGTTCCACACTGTGGTATTAGTTCTCCTTTTCTTATATTCTGAATAGGTAATAGACCAACCTAAGCCCACATGGTATTTACACTCATTCCAGTTAACTCAATCCCAACACTTTTCACTCCTCTTTAAAATATTTGGCTTGGGCCATTGCCTAATCTTAATTTAAAAGTAGGCGGTCTCTTCTAGCTACTGCTTTGGATCTTGACTATATAGCAGCCTTTTCTTCTCACTTTGACTTGTGATTATGCAACTGTGATGGATCATAGAGTCCTCTACAACCACAGAGTTCTCTACAGCTAGAGTCTGGAAATTAGCATTAGAACCAAACACTTGCTTAGTGGCTTAAGTTCATTACTTATTCAGTTGGTTGATGCATATTCATCCTTGGTCTAATATTACCTGGAGTACCAGCTTGTTTCTTTTTTTTTTAAATTCTTGTCCTCGTTGGTTTATTTTAATTGGTTTTGTTATTTGCTCCTTTTGGGGTTAAGTCTTGGTCGCTGAAGTATTTCAACTGCATCTAAGTTCACCATTCCAACTGATTGTGAATTGCACCTATATCAGAGTTAGGGACTTGGGGCTCTACTGTTTCACTTCAAAAGTAACTTTCAGTTCTAATAAGGTTCTATACATTCGAATAATTCAGATAACGACTACCAAGTTAATGAAACGCTTGAAAATTTTGAAAGCTTTCTTGAGATTTTTCAAGCAATTGGTGGGCATAACTATCAACTTCCAGCATTTCAAGATATCACCCTTTTGCCATAACAAATAAAGAGATATCATCCTTTTGAATGAGTGCCTAATGGCTAGAGTTGAGTTGTATGAAGGGATTGAGGGCCTTGAGGCACTTTCTGTTGATGATGCTTTTTTTCCTAATATGATTGTTTGCCTAGGTTAACAAGATTTAGTTGAGACAGAGACTTGGTCATTTGTTAATATGTACTTTTTGTCATGGCCTTTGGTTAACATTAGCTGATGGCATTGAATCACAGACAGAAATCCTACCAATAAAAGAGAGATCATATGTGATGAGAAGCTGAAGTTATTGTTTAGCGGAAAAGATAATTGGTTTCTTGGAGATTGCAAGTTTGTTGTCGCGACACTTTGTAAAGACTGGTTGATCATGTCCGTTGATGGAGGAGGCGCGGCTCTCCAATTTAGAATATGCTAGGTCTTTTTTTAGCTTTGGGGTTGATATGGAAACCTGGAATGTAGGTCTTTGTGCATGGCTTTAGTTTTCCAGTTTTTTGTATCAATTATGCTATTTTTGACATGACTTAATCCTAATGGATTTCGAATGATAGGTGTATTTTATGCAAATTATGCAACTGGCTGGCTATATGACTTGGCTACCAAAGTTGATAGATTCAGGGTTTACCAAATGAGTATGCAAAACCTTAATACTTTTAGTATGATACCGCATGGCCCTGGGTGTGTATAAACTAATAGAAGTGTGTAAGTGTTAAGCATTCAAGTAGTGATAGAATGGTCGAATGCTATTTGAAGGTAAGAATTTATAAATGCGGTGTGACTTTTTCATCTTTTAGAGTGACTATTTGATAAGGCTGCATCAAATTCAATTGGATCATATGGAGGGGTTAAGATTAACTTCTTTTTTGCTATTAAACACGGTTAAATATATATTCAATTTCCGCCATACAATTTTCGAGTTTAAAGGAGCATACCACCTGACAATTAAATGAACAACGACATTATTTTGGCCGCTTAATATGAAAGATAGAAAAAAAAACGGAAAAGTCCTTAGCCAAATTACATACTTATCATTGAAGGTGACCACCAAAGCAGCCCCGCTACGCTGGCCCATTGAATCACCTCTCGCCTGAAAGGCTGCAACCATTAAACCTTAAAATGCCCAAATTCTCCCGTATCATCAATTCCACCCCACCGCTAATATTAAGTGAGCGTCAAAAGTCACCTTCATCTTAGCACATACCGTGATGCAACCTTTTCACATGCAGGAGTAATAAATCACTAAGGTCCGTTTGTTTCACGGAAAACAATTTTCATAGAAAAGCATTTTTCAAGTAAAATGATTTTCAATGGAAAATATGAGTGTAAAACACATTTTCCTTTGTTTGTTTTAATGATGCAAAAACATAGGGGGAAAAGGAAATGGTAGTAAAAAGGAGTGGAAGGATGGAAGGAGTGAATAAGGGAGAAGGAAGGAGGATGATGGAAAATGTGGCATACCTTGATTAGAAAAGGAAACGGTTGTCCATTTTAAGAGAGAAATTTTCCACCTTGAGAAAATGGAATTCCTCCCCTTAACAAAACAAACAGTGAAAATGAAGGTGTTAGAATCGTTTTCCGGAAAGATGTTTTCCTCCAAAACAAACAGAGCCTAAAGTGCTACTGGAAGCAAAACTACTAACCGAGTAAGGTGGCCATTTCACACATTAAAGGAGGCTTAAATTGGTAATTTAGTAGTAACCAAAGTTTCATCCGTCTGTTGTCGATGAACATTATATTGTTGGTGTAGGTCATGTTGTTGTAGAACATTATGTTGTTAGGTGTAAGACATTATTTTTTGGTGTGATGAAAAATATTGTTGATGTTTGATAATAATTAAGTAACAATTTTTGTTTGACATAACAATGTAGCGTTGCCATACGACATATTTTTAATGTAAGACATTATATTGTCGGCGTATTCAGGAAAACTGTTGGATTTTGACATTATAGTGCTGGGCTTCGTCCATAATTTCATTATTTTTATTATTTAAAAAAAGAATATATTTATTATTATTGTATAGCAGAAAGCGTGTTCACTAACTGTTAGTGCTTTAATACTCCTCCTTCACGGGGACGATGAAGTGGACAATTTAGATTTTGAACACACTTTTAGTTGAAATCAGACACTACCTTTACAAAGCCCGACGTAAGCCGCTAGCGGGCTTGGGTTTTTCGATTTAAAAATCATCAAAAATCATCAGGCAACATTCTCACACGACCAGTGGTATAATTGAGTGGAATCGTAAAGATAAATTTGCGTTGATTCGTGCACTATATCATAAACTTTGTGTTCGCATCACGCCCCTCGTTCAGACCAATGGTTTTAGGTGATAAATTGTTGTTCGGTTATCCATTGTTATTTTATTATAAAAGTAGATGTGATGGGTGATATTATCTTATTTAAGAGAGAGAAAGAGAGTGAGTGAACCCAAATATAAGAGTAGATCCGATATAAGTTAGTAAATGATGAATAAAATATAATAGTGATCGGCCACCTTTGTAAAGGTAGATGAATTGGAAATATGTGGGCCATGTCCAAAAATAGAAGTGTAGAGTAATCTGAGACAAACAAAAAGAAAAGTGTAAAGTGTGTACTTGGACGGAAGGAGTATTAATTAAAAAATTAAAAATAATCACATGACACGTAGGTGATGCGATCAATATCGTCAAATAAGGATGACAATTGCCACGGCCTCATGAATTGTCCCTAGACATACCAAGGATATGCACCACCTATTTCACTTTTAGTCCAATACATCAATGAATTTATCTCAAAGATGGGTTGATTGCTCATAGAAAATTTATACTTCCTCCGTTTCTTTTTAAGTGCTAATATTGACTTTGACACTATTCATCCATTATAATTTGAACGGCTTTTATGATTTACGCATAAGAAAAAATATAATCTTGTCGGATTTTATTTGGTTCGTCTCAATATATACATTTTTAATATCTTGTCATAATTTTACTAATGCATAGTTAAAGATAAACATGGTACAAACTATACCTCAGCAAGTGTAGAATTGAAATGTTGCCCTGAAAAAGAAACAGTGGAAGTATTATAAATTTTTAAGAATATGCTTGTAACAACCCGGATCTACGTCCAACTTAATGAAGACCTAAATGCGGCGGAAAATCTAATCCGGGCTATTACCCATCAACACTCATCACGAGTGTGGACTCAAAAACCTTGACTTTTTAAAAACTTTTATCTTGTAATGACTATATTTAAACCTTTAACTATAATAAACTATATTAAGTGATCTAAAACACTTTAAACATCTAGATTTGTTATTAAATATTCTACTGAAAATCCGGCAGAGTTCTGTTTGTAAAACGGACCGCCTAAAACCCAATTTAGGACTCGCGTCCACTTATAAACCTGTATTATTTATCAAAATCCAACAACCACTATAGTTTAAACTTAATAAACTCAAACTCTTTAAACTTAATTACAAGTTAACTATTAACTATACTATTACAAAGTCGATCGTCCTGCCGCAATACAAATAATAGGGATAACATATTCGAGTCTTCTTCAACAATTGTTCCTTCATGTACCGGTTATACCGGCACGTAGTATCAGCCAAACTGGCTAAGCAAGATTTCATACCAAAAGCCAAACATATATGCAGGTAAGATATATATTAAATATATCCTACAAATCAGTTTCTTTCAAAACGAAACAATAAGTAACTTTATAAAACCTTTTCCGTATTTCTTTTTACAAAACAAAACCGTTCTTTTCTGTTTCTAAATCAAATCCTTTCTATTACTTTTCTTTAAATCAAATCCTTTCTTTTTCTCTTTTCAAATCTTTCCTTATTCCTTTTCCTAACCAATCCTTTCTTTCCTTTTTCTTTCCGAAGAAAGATTCATAAATCTAGGGAATGGAACGAACTTTCCTTTACCTTTGGTCTAGCTAGGCCCTCCGGATAACTATAGACAAAAGACCCCTAGTGTGCACACCCTACATACGGCCAAACCCAGTAGAAGATCAAAGTCTTGAGGTACTGATCAACGTACCCCACAACTATTCTATTTTGTATCTGTAAAGTCGAAACAAACCCGACAAAGTTCCATTGCTTCTTGAGATACCACTTAGGTAATCTCCACAACTTTGAAAACACAAAACTATTACTTTAAGATACCAAAGGCAATCCCATCAACTTTCAAAGCATAAAACTATTCAAAATATCATTCTATAATCTTTCCTTTAATGGGGTTCGGAAACCAACTTTCTATATTTGGAGGAACATCCTCCCATTCAATCCATTCTCAACAAAACCGAGATAAAAAGCCTTTCAAAAACACTTCTTGTAAACTAGTATAAAAGTTCGCTCGAGTCTAAACTTCTATCTTTTAAATCATACTCAACCAAAATGAGTTTAAAACCTTGGTGAAACTCTTTCTCGTAACTATATAAGTTTTAATAAGAAATCTTATCTTTTTTAAACATTTCAGAAAACTATTTTAGGTTCGAGTAGGAATTTTACCTTTTTCGAATCACGCAAACAACTACCTCCGTCTAAAAACAAATCCTCCGTGAAACCGAAACCTACAATATAACATGTATGTACTTCGTAAATACTATAAGACTTGGATAGAACTAACTTTAGTTCATAAAGCAATCAATCTTCCCTAATTGCACATGAAACATCAAAGAACACAATTCATATAAATGACTTTCATGATCAAACGTGAACTTCCATTTAACATTAACAACCAACTAATAAAACCTTTACCAAAACAAATTAAAATCATCTTACTTTATATAAAATTAACATTTAAGAATCATATATTCATTTGGATACCGAAAGTTCAAAATGAAACCAATCATATGAAAACACAGAGTTTTGAAATCAACTACATAAAATATAGAATTTGGGCAGAAACTTACAATGAGCATAACTCCCTCCTATGAAGTCCAAATCAAGCTTTTCTTAAGCCCATCTTGAGTAAAATTTCAATACGAACAACTTTTGTGAAATAGTATTTTTCAAAAATGGCCAGAAACTGTCCAAAAATGCAATTTATGAAACTGACAGTAATTCCTTTGAATTACAACACTTCACTTTTTTGAAAAACAAGCTTAACTATCAAACTAGTAATATAAACTAACTATTAAACAATCTAATTACACCTTCTACTAATTCAATTCATACTCAAAACCTTCCAATCAAAAACCCCAATTCAATTTCTATACATAAACCCTAAATTCATAAACTTCATAAAAACTTCAATTAAGGTAAGAAATCTAACTTGTCCACTATTAAAGAAGCTTAGGGATGAAGATAGCTTGAAAATCGACCCTAAAACGAGCCCTAAACGTCCTCCTCATTCCTTCTCTTCGCGGCGGTGCTTTATGCGTGTGCCACACGGTTTTGTGGAGATCCTCACCGGTGGTCTATGGTCGGATTCCGGCGTTCACGCACTCCGCTTTTCCTCCTTTCTTCTTCTCCCTCTCTTTCCTTCTTCCTCCTTCTCTTTCTTTCTTTTCCCGTTTGCTGGAGAAACATCACGTTCAACTTCCTTTTTGTTTTGTTTTCTTTCTTTTCTCTTTTTTTTTCAACTCTATTTTATTTAATCTAATCCCATTTCTCCCTTCTAATCTATAAATAAACTCCCCTCCTTATACATATAAGTACATCTATTTACCTTTTAAAATATAATAAAAATACTAATACAACTTGATATAAACACAGTTATATCTTGTACTCATTAAAAGAATTAAATTCAATATTTCTTGAAGTTATTCTATTAAAACGTTACAAAATAATTAATAAAACAAATATAATGAACTTTTCAATAATTCTATGATCAAATCTACTTTCCTTTAATTAAACTTAAGGACTATTAACATATAATCAGGCTAATAAATCATACTTAGCTATTAATAAAATAGTCTTTAAAAATAGGGGTATTACAATGCTGCTAATTTTTTTTAAAGTTGTAACTTTCAAAATCCATATTTATAAATGAGACGATTTTATTTTTGTGATAAGTTTTCATACTAAATGATGTATATTAATTATTTTCAACTATTAGTGAATTATAACGCAAAAACTGGATCATCACCCGGGTCCAAGTACTTTATTACTCCACTTAATTATCTTCGGTTTTGTCTTGTAAATCAAATTTCATCTTCTTTTATCCTAAACTTAATTTAGTCATATATGTATCTATTTAATTTATATGTAAAATTATTTATGACATGAAGTTAATTTAAATTAATTTATACTTATACTAATGTTGGGTCTTTTGGCACGTACTCATGAATACATTTTATGAACAACTAGTATTTAGCCTCGCATGCCCGAGTTTTTTGTACATTAAATTTAATAAGTAGTTAAAATAATTGATGTCATATAGTGTGAAAAATTATCAAAAAGAAAAGTCATCTCATTTACAATATGCATTTAAAAATTTACAACTTAACTCTTGGTTTCTATTCCTACATTATTATTGATTTTGATGAAGAAACACTAATAACATGTTGTAGTGGTGGTTGAAACTCATATTGCATAATTCAAGGCCGGGTTCGAGTCTTCACGTAAACATTTTTTTTATTATATGAGAATGAAGTGAGTAAACTATCATTCAAAGAGGGATGATGACACGCGCTGGGATAGCAATCCTACCTTACGCTTTTTAATATATAATGGATTGGTGGTTGCCATTGTTGGTAACTGGAAGTGCGTAAGAAGACCACTGCCCCTGGGAAAAATGATAGAAATTAGGCAAGCAAATACTAAATCTTCAAAATTAATAGATAGGAAATTTTTGAGAAATAACCAACTAAACATTTTTTGAGAAACATTCTTTTAAACTTTTTCTGGCATTTATCAAATTTAAACAAATTTTTTTAGAAGATCAAACCTTAAGTTTTTTTTTTGGCGTCAAATTTTACCATACTATTGTACGTGTCTTTTTGAAAATTCTCATAAGTCATGACTCGAGTAATTTAAGAACACTCACCCCCTGGCAAAAAGTATGATAGGAAGAGAAGCAAAGAAGGCAAGTGTACCAAATCCTCCAAATAAGTGAATAACTATACTGAGAACGTGGTAAAATACTTCCGTATCCATCATCAACGGGATCATGTATTCCTTGAAGTCTTAACTTCCATCACCATTGTTGACTATGTTGAGTTCCCAAGGTTCTTGACATCTGCTTCCTTTAAATTGTAGACACGTTTCTGCATTTAGACTTGTTTAGTTAGCTTCTTGCTGATTGATTTCAGTTCATAATATATTAATGAACAATAGGTGGTGGCCATAGTTGGTGACTAGAAGTGAGTGCCGTAAACAATTGATCCATACTACAATAGTACAATAATCTTATTCTTTAAACTGGCGTAGGTGATGGGTTGAAGGGGCGTATGCAATATTATTGTTTACCAACCTATCTTATTGTAAACAATAAAATATCTAAATATTAGAAGGAATTCTTGCACGAAGCCAACGATTAGACCTTTCTCACGGCTATATAATGAGGTAGTACTCCACTGTTATTTGCACCAAGCTCAACTAAACTGAAAAATAAACAGAAGAGAAAAGAAGAAGAGAGAGCTTATAAAAAGAGATAGAGGTAATGAAGAACAGGATGAGTGTGGCTGTGGTGGTCATGGTTGCCATTGTGGTGCTGTCAGCTAACACTGAAACCGCCTCAGCTGCTCGCCGACTTGATCCCTTCTCACAAATTATTCTTGCTGAAAAGTTTGCTAGCGACACCCATCGTCCACTCACTTTGTGGTGGCCCTGGGGCTTTCTGTAGTCCTCTCAACGCTTGTTGCCAAGATTATAATTGCTACGGAGTATGTGTACCCAAATGCTTTCCGAATTGTGACAACTACAACACCAACGCTGGTGTTGTTTGATAAACCAATTTATAACTATAGACTCCAGTCTCCAACCATAGTTATAAATAAAGGTTGGAGTATTTAGTTTCCCTTTCATGTGGCTGATGTTTTAAATTAATATGGAGATGTCATTTTGTATGACATACTCCTTATTGTTGTTGTTTTAGTATGCTTTCGACTTTCACTGTATTTACTGTTAATCATCAATGAAAGGTTTGTTTTTTATGTATGTTGCATCTTACTAATAAACTCTCCCTCCCTCCAAGGCTCCAACTGAATTATACATAAAATTTTCTTAAACAGCTTTTATGCCAACGGTTTATGAAAATAGGTTTTTCTTCCTATTACATGAATCCCCCAACATATGTTTCTTGACTTTACGTGCTGGGCTTTTGCATGTATGCTCCACCATGAAAAAAACTTTTGAACTTACCTTGATGATTTTATGGCGGTCGTTTTTCTTTAATTAGATTTTGTCCATCAACAGGATAGGACACATTTCTTAATTGGTTATGTCCTTAAACATAGAAAGAGATTACCATTATTTATTTTTGCTATATGTTTATTAATGGTAATTAATAATGTCCTATTCCGTCAAAGAACACAACCAGATTAATAATTATATAAAAGACTTATAATAATAATAATACTTCGAGGCAAAAATCAACACGAAATAACTAAAGCTACTACTTCATTCCCAAGAGGCTAAATGACCTAGTATAATTTGTGTGTGCCCAAACACAAACCGTATTTACTAGGTCACAACTCATATACTAGTTTTAATTGACTTAAGTCTAATATGGAACCGGTCTACACTAAACTTATTGTACCAGGGCTAGGTCTCAAAAAGTTAAGGTTTTTTTTAGCAAAAGTTAAATTTTTGCTCACCAAAAAGTTAAGGTTTCTTTACCAAAAGTTAAGATTTTTTTAATTAAAAGTTAAGTTTTGATAGTCAAAACTTACGTGTTATGAATGAAAAGTTAGGTTTTTTTAGCAAAAGTTAAGATTTTGTAATTAAAAGGTTTTGTAATCAAAAGTTAGTGTTATGAATGAAAAGTTAAGGTTTTTTTAGCAAAGTTAAGATTTTATAAATAAAAGTTAAGGTTTAGCAATCAAAAGTTAAGTGTTTAAGAATGAAAAGTTAAGATGTTTTTAACAAAAGTTAAGATTTTCGACCAAAACTAATTCGAATTTAAGCTTAAGCTAAGCTAATCCGAAATACAGAGATAGACAATAGTTTAAAGAAGAATAATTTGGCTGAAGTACAAGAGAGAAAATTTCAACCAAAAGTTGAAACCTTACAATTTCTTTACTTTCCTCCATTTTTCCCCCTCTCTCTCCTAAATCTCCATTGATGTAAAGCTTCATCAACTTCAACTATGTCGAAGATGAAGCATCTCCTTCAGAAAGCTCCACATCGGTAACAACCATCACAACAATCAAACCCAACTTATCCCCATCTTCCTCCTAAATCAACTCATTTCTCACAGTCATTATATCAAACACATAGTGGTAAACAACGTCACTTAACTCTCCAAACACCTCCAACAACAACAACATCACAACACCATTCACCCCATTTTCAGTGACTTCTCCTCTTCATTTTACCCTAACTCTCTCTCTTCAACATACATTCTTTCAATTTCTTTGCTTTTGCGGTCTTCTCCTTTTTCAGTGCTCACAATGTGTTCGATTTCGTCAATTTTGAACTCGATTTGTACTCCCAAGCGTCGTCGGAGAAGACGCCATCGTCGCCGGTGAATGTCACGACTTAATTTTGGTCGCTTTTAATGAAGTTTTCCGGCGAGTGCAAGTGGCCGGTCCACACTAAAGGTAAGGTGGACCAGGTCCACGCAAGTCTTACTGAGTGAATTGATCATAATACCTCAATACTCGTGCTTCCCAATCTATCCTTCTACAATTTCTCTTAAAATCTACCATCACCACCACCTTTGTCGTTGTCGCCACTACCACGCCAACCACCACCACATTTTTTAAAGTTCTCTTGGGGTATAACGGCAGGTCCCACATTTTCGCAACAAGTATGGCATCTTCGTATGGACATGAAAATAGACCAAACCTGACCGGTGTAATAAGACCGAACCAGAATTGAGCGGAACCGGTCCGGTCGCCGAGTTAACAATTTCTGTTTTTCGATATCCAGTCTGGTTCGGTCAATGGCTACTAGCTCAATCGGATCAAACTTGTTTTGCCTTTACGAGAAATTACTTATATCTTAGGCTACAAACAATTATTTCTTTTCTAGTATATATGCTTGTCTATGTAATACTCCATCTGTATTTATTCAATAGGGACATTTGTACTTTTCACGCCTGCCAATGCAAATCTTTGAGAACGAATATCTCTAATTGGGCATTACGAGTGAAAATTATGAAAAAGTTGGTCATAACCTCCGCTTTAGTTTCAATGGTTTCCTAAACGGAATTTTCCCAAAGGTTGTAATGTTTCTATATTTTTCCATTTTTAGTAAAAACGCTATGAAATTACTATTTTACCCTTACTAACTACAATTAACAAAAACTAACATCCCTCATTACAATCTAATTAACAACTACACTTTACATAATTACTCCCACCAAAAATCATTCAATTTCCCACCCAATCCCATTTAATGTATCTCAACCAACCCCACCAAAACCCCCCACGGCCCCACCCCTTTATTTCTCGTCAGTTTCCCAGAATCCTTTACATGTTCTTTATTGTTCTTCCCTCTTCCACCAAACCCTAGATCTGATTCTCCCTCATTCTTCACTTTCATGGGGTTCTTCTTCACATCCCTCTCCTTCTTTCTTCCCAGATATGCGTGCTAATCCTCCACTCCTCTTCCTTCTGTTCTCTTTTTCCATCTGTTCCTCTTCTTCCCAGATTTGAGTCCATTGAAGACGCGTTTTTTGAAACCGAAGATGATTTCGAATCTGAAACAATCTTTGAAATTATGGAAAGCTTTAAGAATGATTCTCCTGGCCAAAAAGGATTTACAAAATGGAGTTGCAAAAAACTACCGAAACCCTACGCCCTAAACGCTTTGGGAAGTGGTAGTTCAAGATTGTGATGATTTTGATGATGCAGAAGATCAGGGTTGCTAGGGCGGTTCTTCCTGTTCCGCGAAATCCAAAATCGAAGGGGAAGGAGAAGGTCCAGTTTGTTGTGAAGGAAGAGAAAGTTGAAGAGGAACCAGTTGCCCCTTGATCTGGGAAAGAGAAGGTTGTTCAAAAGGAGGTTGTTCTCTCCTCGAGCCCAAGTCGAACAGATCTGGGAAGAAAAGGGTTAGTTTTTCTCCTCCCCTTCTTCCTACTACCCCTGAGCGCATAATTGTATGTGCATTTGCAGCACAAGAACCACCTTCTGGTTCGAAGAACAAAGGGAAGGGGAAATTAGAGGACCTTTTGCATTTCTAGAAGGACAGGGGCAAAAAGGGGAAAGGAAAAGAGAACAGAGAAGAAAATAAGGGGAAAGAAAAGGTGAAGGGGAGAAGGAAGTGCATGTTGATGGTTACTTCATGGTTGACGGTCCTGTTCCTTGTAGGGCGCATGATTTGTTTCAACAGGATTATCTGGACGACAATATGAGGCTGTTTAAACTTTGTGGAGGATCATGATGATGGGATTATGTCTGGACCAGACATCCCAATGAAACCTGCACTAGTTCAGAGTTTGATCCTGATACTCATTGCCCTTAATTGAGAGGAAATCCCTCTCTTTGAGGTTTTGTTTTCTATGAACTCCCCTGTTTATTTGGTTAAGTGTGTGTTCTTCCGCCTTGTTTACATTTCTGTCACCATATTGAAATGAGTCTCCTATGATGCTGTTGCTGTTGGTTGCCTTACACTATGTTATTGCTGGTGCTGTTGCCTCAAAGGCTTATACTGTTCATTAATGTGATTATGTTGCTTGACTTATATCATGTAACTGCTGGTGCTGCTGCCTCAAAGGCATTTATCCATGTTTCTGTGATTATAGTGGTTGTATTATTATGTTGTTATTCATTGAGTCCCTATTTTTAAGATGATATGGCTAATGATGTT